>CM047879.1:15805733-16413077 GCA_026212405.1 Petrea volubilis
ATTCACGAGTGTTTATTAATATTAAACTTCAAGCGGGTCAATGATCAATGCCCAAATGAAACAACCAAGTAAGATTGTTTGAACTTAATGAAGACTTTTTTTTTTTACATTAACTTAATGAAGACTTGTTCATGGAACTTTGAACTCTTCAAACTCTTGAGCTTTCTGACTGTGTGCGCACTTGAGCATGGAAAAGTTTTTTATGGACCTGGTGTACGCACCATATTATTCAAATGCAGTTATGTATTATATAATATTTTTTAATAAATACATATAACATATAGTTAAATCTAGACCATCGAGTTTATGGGTTGGGCCCGTACACCCAATTCATGTAAAAATTTTCCCTTGAGCATGCACTTCCACCTACTTTCGAGCACACACAAGTACAATAACATTCTACACTAATGAGTGTTTACAAAAACTTCTACTTTTGGACAAATTTGAAGTTGTAAAAAAAAGTTGAAAAAGCTTATGAAGTAAAAATAGTTGGAGTGTTTGAAAAAAAAAAGTTGATAAGTGCTTCACTGTGAGATAATCAACGAGTAAATAATTACAACAATACAAAAGCAGAAAAAAGTTGGTTTTTATATAGTTGTTTTTAGTTTATAGCTTTTTTTTGCTAAAAAAAAAAAGAAGTAAACATAAGAAACACTACTCCACTACTTAAAAATAAATAAAAATACAGAACTATATATAGTTTTTTTAAGCTATTGTGAACGCCCATTAACTCACACAACATTTCTTCAACATTTACTATTTTATTCATTTATTAGACATTTAACAACTCAACTCAGTGCAGTATTAACATTTTTAGTACGCTATTCAACTATACTTCTCCTGATGAGGTGTTGAAGCCAATAGACAAAAGTGGGCCAGAAGAGGTGATGGACCTATTAGGGTTGTTAATGGGTCGGATCTAGAGCAAATCAATGCGATCTGAATCTGTATCCAATTACAAGTACCGAAAACTGAATCCGACCCTGAAAATCCTATAGAATCTTTATTCATTATTCCAAATGCAAATCCAATATAGATCCGAGGTCAGATAAGAAAGATCCAATCCGATCCGATTTCAATAAATAACAATGAAGAATTTATAGTTAAAAATAAAATTAAAGAAAGTAGAAAAATATTTAGAATATGTATGAAAATTATACAATGTTTTGTTAAAAAAATACATTGGAAAAGAATAAATAGTATATTATTAATTATATTGGCACATATATGACATTATATTTTGAAATATCTTTGCTACTATTATATTAAATATAATGTATTAATTTAATAAAATATATTATAAAAAATTGAGATTAAGATCTTTAACGAATCGAACTACTTGATTCCACATTCAATCCATTTTTTTCGGATTGTGGATATTTATTATCGGATCCGATCTATCGAATATTTTAATCAATCGAATATGTTAAAATTTGGATTGGACTCAGATCGAATCGGATTCGAATTAAAATTCCCTCCATTGACAACCCTAGGACCCATGGATGTATTTTCTTTTCTAGTTCCAAAAATGAGGCCTTGATGGTCCTGAAGCCCAGTAGAAGCGAATTAGTCCAACCATACAACTCGCATGACAGAGTCCTTCGGGATTTGAAATTCAAGCCAAAATCCAACACCAAATCAAACATGCTTATAAGGTGATTTCATGAATTGTAAATGTCATATATAAGATTAAGTCACACATATCCTTGATCTGATGTTTCCATCGTTTTAGGGTGAATCAGAATTAATGGGCTGAGACTCTCTTTAAGTTAACGGGCTCGGGCTTTAGTAAAAGCAGATTTGGCCCATAATCTAATTAAAGGGCTTTGACTTTCCTCGAAGAAGGCTTCGTCCCTGCAAGAAAATTAGACCTCTGGGTCCATACAAGAAAGTTTGCTGCATGAAGGATAGTTTTGTGCCATATGTGTCTGTAGACTGTAGCCCACAACTTTAAGGATATGGGTTTGATTTTTCATAAATACAGATATTATATTTGCTATATATTAAATTATTTTACTGTATAATATATATATATATATATATTGTAACTTTTTTTATGTTTGATGATCATATGTTTTAATAGTATGTCCTTCATTTGAGATTGTTAATATAATTGATCGATTGTAATAAATCATTTTAAAGATTTCACTCTACTTTACTTAAATGAGGGTCAAATTTAGTTTGAATTTTTTTCAAAAAAAAAAAAGGAAAATTCATAAAAAAAAAACAACATAAAGGAAGAAAGAAAGAGAGAAACAAGAAGAATATGATGGAGAAATATTTTAAATTAAGCGTAAATTAAAGAAAACCCTCAGTGTCTAGGTGTCGTATTACAAAATCCTTTATAGTATAAAAAAATACAAATATTTTTAATATTTAGTTTTCAATTACAAATTCGACCTTTGAATAGGAAATAGCTGTAACACAAATTCATATATTTTAAAGGGCATTTTTAACAATATAGGGAGTTAGGTGAAACGAATAAACTTCAAGGTTGTTTTGTGATAAACCCTTAGGTTAAACTAGGATGATTCTAGTTCAATATTATATTTAATATCAATGCGCACAAAGTCGTTGCTCATTAACCCTCCGTTTGGTTCTAGAATTTTGGTAAGGAAAATAGGATGAAATTTTTTTTCAAATGATAGTACTTTATACTTTTATTTTTGATCCTTTTTATTTTTCTCCCATTTTTTCTTATCAAAATTCTTGTTCCAAACATAGCCTTAAAGATAACCCTTGAATGTCTGATAATCAATAATTCAATATGATTAATTGATCACTTCGCATGAGTCATCGACAAAACACGACGCGGGGCCAGCATTCCAGATGACTCTTTTGTACCTTTGACACCACGGCCACAAATTTCTTTACAATTATTGAAACTATTTGCCCCATTTATTTAAAGTTACATAAAGCAACAGATGATGCTCACAAAGAAAAGTTCACTACAATCCATCCTGTATGAACTTGTATCAACGTCACTCAAAATGGCATCCAGATTATTCCCCCCCCCCCCCCCCCCCCTCACTGAACATATATCGATGTCACTCAAAATGAAATCCAGATTATTCTTTTCCTCCCTCCCTCTCTCTCTCTCTCTCTCTCGCTCTCACTCTCAAAATAACATCCAGCTTACTCTTTCCTCTCTCAATTATTATTATTTCAATGATTATGTAAATGACTCCATTCTATTTATTCTTAAATATATAATAAATAATAGGTGTTCTGACTTTGATGATATGAGGGTTTTTGTTATATATTTCAAAATAACATATTTCTATATTTTCTTTAATTATCATTGTACCATAAAATGGAAAGTTATAAGCATTTTAACATAACTCATAAACATTGTTCAAAAAAATATTATTTTTAATATATGAACAGTAACTCGTATATATCATGTACGAGTTACTGCTCTTGAAATTAAAAAATATTTCTTTAACAATAACTTTAGCTTATCAACTGTGTACGAGTTACTGTTTATGATGTGATGAATTATGGTAAAATTTAAAAGTGTTTATAACTTTCCATTCTATGGTAAAATAATAAATATATATATATATATATATATATTATTTTGAAAAAAAAAAACCCTAATATGAGTTCCTTAAAATAAGAGAATTCTTTTACGGATTAGGTTATGGGTTCTACATATACACTCGACAATTGTAATTTAGCCACATTATGTATTCAAATATTTTCGTCAAATAAAATAAGTATAAAATGAATCACTATCATCGAGTGCGTGTTGGGGCGGCCTGACACTCGATACACCGGATAATTTTCGTTTCAAACGTTTTTTGAAAATCGTTTAAATTGTTTTTTAAACTATGATTTTAGATTAGTTTGAGGCAGAGTTTGGGACTCTGTTGAAAAATAACAGTATCTAAACCAATCTATATTATTTGTCAATTATTGTTTTCTGTACTCCTTTTGTCATTGTTTTAGTATGCAATAATTTCCATAAACTTTTTATTTCATTTCAAAATAATTATTATAAGTATTAGTAACAATAAAATATAAAAATGCAAAAAAATATTTACCTGTCGTGCAACGGCCAATCTATTAAAAAAAAAAAAAAACGAGCTACTCATCATTGTCGTGTACGAGTCACTGTACCTTCAATGATAAAAAAAAGCAATAACTCGTCTACACCATTGAAGAGTTACTATTCTCAAAAATAAAAAATAATAAAATAAACAATATATAACTCATCTATACTATTGATGAGTTACTATTCTCAAAATAAATATATATATATATATGTACAATAATTCGTCTACACTATCGACGAGTTACTATTTTTATAATAAAAAAATAATATATACATATATATGCAGTAACTCGTCTACACCATTGACTAATTACTATTCTCAAAATTAAAAAAAATTATAAACAATGACTCGTACATAATATATACGAGTCACTGTTTATATATTAAAAAAATAATAAATATATTAGATTAATTATCTCTTTTAATTCTCAGATAAATTGTAAAAAATAAAAATAAAACTATATTATTTTAATAAAAATTTCTGCACGAACCCATCGTCACTGCACAAGCCAAAAATTCTTTCCTTGTAAGTTTTAACAACTTCGAAGAAAAGTAAATGGAAGTACCATTTTATACTCAATTCCAACAAGAAACACATGCGACTCAATAAGTCAATTCAAATCTTGATATATGTGGGATCCAAACTTGATTTATTAAAAAATGTCCGCTATTCTTGACCACATATTATTATCATTCACTCGATTTACGTTATGCTCATGTAATGTTCAATATATATATATATATATATGAAAATTTTTAACTCAAAATTAATTTAATCAAATTTAATAAATTAAATTATAAATATATTATATTTATTAAGTGATTGATTTTTTTTTATAAATTATTAATTATTTATAAAATAAATATAAAACACTCATTATATAATTAATATTGATTCGATGGAATCGAAACTAGACTAAAATTTTCCATTTGTATATTTATATATATGTACACTCGTGTAAAAAGTTTCATCCTCCGTAATCAGACACACAGAACACAAACCAAATGGAGCAAATAGAGCACAAGACACTGAGCATAAACGGGCTCACAATGCACGTAGCAGAAGCGGGCCGCGGGCCGACAATCCTGTTCCTCCACGGCTTCCCGGAGTGCTGGTACACATGGCGCCACCAGATCACCTTCTTCGCCGGCCACGGATACCGGGCCGTCGCGCCGGATCTCCGCGGCTACGCCGAGACCACTGGAGCGCCGGCGAGCGATCCGTCGAAATTCACGACGCTGCACGTGGTGGGGGACCTGGTTGCGCTCATAGACGCGGTGGCGCCGCTGCCGAATGATAAGAATGTGTTTGTGGTGGGCCACGACTGGGGGGCCATAATCGGGTGGGCTTTGTGCCTGTACAGACCCGATAAGGTTCGGGCTTTGGTTAATATGAGCGTGGCTTTCAGCCGGAGAAACCCGAACAGAAAGCCCCTTGAAATGCTGCGTGGTGTTTATGGAGATGACTACTACATTTGCAGATTCCAGGTTTGCCCTTGTATTGTTTTAGTTTTAGTCAATTAAATTCTTTGTTTATGGAATATTCTTAATATTTTAGTTTTACTTAACTAAATCTTAAATAATTTTAGATAATTAAATATCATGAATAATGAAAAGAAAATTAAAAAAAGTATGTTGTGTTAAAATATATAACTTTAGATCCTAAAACATCAAAGTATATATATTTCATGGAAATTCTAGGTCAAATTCGACTCGTCGAATGATCAGTGTTAATCACGTGACGATTGATCTATACTTACTACATGATTAATGTATATTTTAGAGAGAGTAATCAACCATATGACAAGTATTATAGTAACATTTGATATATAGAAAGATGGGTTAGATTAAGCTAAATTGGGTCTGAATTAAAATTTTTCTATATTTCATATATCTTTTCATCGAAATTTAACATCCAAGTTTTAAAAATATTAGTGCATCCTTTGCATTTTATAAAAAAATCAATTTTACCCCAAAAATTAAAATCGAGATTATGTTTCATATACAATTTTATTATAATTTAAAATTTGAGCTCCCAAAAAAAGTTTAAAGTATCCTTCATAGTTTATACAAGGGATAAAAATACTTAACCCCCAAACTATGTTGCTTTTCATATATTACTATACGAATTTTTAGGAGTTATACTTTACCATTTGAACTGTATATTTTTCACACTTAATTCCTTCTAGTCATTTTTCAACAATAAATGACCTGTCGTATAAGAGCATGTGTCCTATTTCCGTTCACTTTTATTGCCAAAAATTAACCGCAGTCGATTAAGTGTAAAGTTCATATGATAAAGCACAACTCGTAAAAGTTCATATGACAATCTGTAAAAAGCACCATAGTTTGAGGATTAAGTGTTTTTAACCGTTTATAAAATTTCAATTTTATCCCTATAATCAAAATTCTTGACTGAATTCCTAATCAATATTTTAATTACTGTTTGGGCATTTGGTCTTCCGGATAGGTATCCTGCCGTTAGAAGCTTGAAGAGTATGACTAGAGATTGGAATCTTGGCAGCGTGCGTATTATAAAAACATTTTAATTATTAATTTCCCTTGTTTCTAACAATATCCTACACATGTATTCCAGGAAAAAGGAAAAATGGAAAAAGAATTTGAGGAAGTAGGTACAAAGATTGTGTTGAAACATATATTAACATACCGTAATCCAGCTCCATTGTACCTACCTAAGGATAAACCATTCCCTGATGATCCTATCTCATTACCCTCATGGTTATCTGAGCAAGATCTTGATTATTATGCTGCTAAATACAACGTCGCTGGCTTCACCGGAGCTCTAAATTACTATCGTGCCCTCGACTCGTAAGTTTCTATTTTCCACTTTTATTTGGTTTATTTTTTTTTATGCGTGTCTTTTAGCTCAATATATTACTTTTGAATCGGGTTTATTATTTTAGATTTTATGTGGAAAACATCCAGTTTAGGTCTATTTGTCCTAAATATAAGGTGTAGCTATTCAAATACTCATTAAACTTGTAACAGAATAAGACTTAATTTTCATTTGCCTATATTCCGGACTCTCTGATTTCTTGGAGGCTTCATTTGGATTGATGGATTTGAGGGATTATTTAAGAAGACTTGAAATTTGATGGATTTCAAATGTATCACAATGGCTTGAAAAGTAACTTAAAATAAAAGGCAAGGAAGTTGAAATCAGTTGCATTATGAATTTATGAAATATAATGAATCGCTCCCCATCACAAAAAAAGCTATGTTTAATGAAATTTCTAAATTATTAAATATTCTTTTACGACTCGCCTTTCTCTTATTTTCCACATTCTTTGGTTAAATCATAAGATTTCTCAAAAATTGTTGATGATTAACCTTGTATAATTTATTTCATTTCTTTTTTTTTTTTTTTTTCATGTGTAGAAATTGGGAGTTGACAGCACCATGGACAGGGGCACAAATTAATGTCCCAGTAAAGTTCATTGTGGGTGATCTTGATCTAACCTATAATGCCCCAGGCATAAGGGACTACATACACAAGGGTGGGTTCAAAAAGGATGTGCCTTTATTAAAGGAAGTGGTTGTAATGGAAGGGGCAGCCCACTTCATACATGAAGAGAAACCACATGAAGTGAATCAACACATTATTTCCTTCTTCAAGAATTGTTCTTCTTTCCAGTGTTCAGCATTATGATCATGGTGTCATCTTTTTGATTTGGTTGCTTGATCAAGTTGAATTGTTTTGATTTGGGCGTTGTGTCGAACAAAATACTGTGGTTTACTGCGGTCGTGTGATGGTTCTTGGATGATGTTGTGGTTGTAAAGGGTCGCTTGTTTTTTTTTTTTGTACATCATTGTTAGTAATAATTATGTGAATTTTGTCTCGATTTCAAAATTACAGTTATGTGCTCGTTTGATCGTCGGAATTGGGTTGGAACAGACGGAATTGGTTGGAGAATTGTGTGACATCATCAATATATGACAATAGTTTCAGGTTGTGTTTGAATTGATAAATTTCAAATCCACAATAACAAATTCATCGAGCTGAGAGAACGAAACCTGCATGCAAAGGCAGAGCTGGGGAGCTTGCCGGTGCAATTGCCCTCCAAGCTAAATCTTACATGTAATTGTTTGAAATTTTTAAATTTTGCCGACTTCCCAAAAAAAAAAAATGGCAAAAAACCTTTAATGTTTCATAAAAATTCAGTCTCACTCCTAAACAAAAATTTCTTACTCCCCCCTGCCTACATGAATAGCAAACATAACAATTTATTCTGCTTCCATGTATCGATGAAAGTTAATATTACAAACAGAAATCTATTCAAATTATTGATTATTTATTGTATTTCACAAAGGATGCATTAAAACTGCTTGAGAAAAGCATAGATGTGTTCATTGATCTCATCGGGCCTTTCTTGGTTGATAAAATGAGCAGCACCTTCCATTACTACTACATCCTGCAACAATGGCACATATTTTTGAAATGCACCATTGTGCATATACTCTTTCACTCCCGGCATGTAATAGGTCAGGTCAAGTTCTCCGATGATAAATTTTGCAGGCACTTTCACCTGAGCGCCGATCCAAGGCACGCTCAATTCCCAGTTCCTGAAATTTCCAACAGCAAACAGAGAATTACTCAAAAACTTTATCAATAATGGAATTTTGAGATATTCAATAAATTTTGAGGGGGTGGGGTGCATGGTTCGCCGGAACGCCGGCCTCCGTTCCACTGTTTGTCGTGGGCGGAGGTGTCGCGGCATTATAACACCCGTTCCACCGTTTTTTTTTTTGTTTCGTCGCAGCAATGAAACGGCCTAAACAAAATCTTGAAATGGTCTCAACGGTGGTATCACACAAACAATGATAATTTTGTACCCCCTCGTCATTCTACGTGGTACCAATAATAAATGTGATTTGTATTTAATAAATTTTGAATCTTAAAATTTTTCTATACGTGACAAACTTTAAAGTGTGCAGAACTTCCGTGATGTTACAACGGAACTGGAACAGAAACCTCCGTTCCGTTCCCCGTGACCGTTATGACAAGCCATGGTGGGGTGGGCGAGGGAGCCCTTACAGTGGAAAGGCTCGATAGTAATTCACTCCGCCAGTGAATCCAGTCTGCTCGAATTTGGTGGCGTAATAGTTCAACTCTTCTTCGGATAACCAAGATGGCCTATCCGCGGAGTAATCTAATCTTTTAGATTTAGGAAAATAAAATGGCCCTGGAGTGCGAAATGCCAGGAAATACTTGAGAACTTCTTTAGCACCAATATCTGCAAACTCTGTCTCTATATCACCAGGTTCCTGTAAATCATTAGATCATACATATATGTCACTCTTTTGAAACTGTAAGTCACTTACATGACAAGCGTAATGATACAATCATTCTGTAATTAGCTCTTGCCTGACTAGAACCCCTTGACTATAATATCCTATATCGACAATATATAGTAAAAAAGAGAGAAAGAAAAGGTGAAATTGAAGCTTGAACACCTTAGATCGTGCTAGAGATAAGCGAAAATATCGATTTGGTTCTCGTAACTTAGACCTAATTCAATGTTAGTCCCATTATTTACACTTTCCTCATATTTAGTCCCACAAATTAAAATTTTTCAATCTCCACTTTAAGTCAAATATTGAACAAAAACATCACCCACCAATTCATCCCACTAATAGCCTGCGTATGGCACATGATTTTCCAATAAACATCTGAAGGAAAGTTGACGTTGGGACGCAACGTGAGACAGATTTTAATCTACGGGAATAAGTATGAGAAAAAAATATAGGCAATTGGAGCAAATTGAACCGCGCTAAGTTACTAGATCTAAATTAACATTCTCCCTTAAAATCAGTGGCAAAACTTGGATATTGGGATCAGGGAGTACACTTATCAACTACAACTATCGATGATACAAATAATTAAACAAAAAAAAATCAAGAGGTGTACAGATAAACGTCCAGGATATAGATTAGGACGAACTCTAGAATTTAACAATATATATATATATATATATATATATAGTAATTCCAAATTTATGATACGTGACTCCGTAACTGCTTAGAATTAATATATATCCATACCTGAAACCTGCACATATAGTGATCTTCTCCAAACACGGCCCGCAATCTCTCCACAGGATTCATCTCAGGGTCTCTAGGCATAAAAGGGACACTCAAATTCACCAAGGCCTTGACCCTGTCAGACCTGTACAAGCACAAATACCAAGCAATGAAGGCACCCCAATCATGCCCCACAACAAACACTTGGTGCTCATTCGGGCCGGCTATGGCGTCAAGAAGGAGAATGAGGTCGCCGACGATGTGGGCCGTGGTGAACTTTGAAGGGTCGTCGAGCGGCGCTCCGGTGGTGTCGCCGAAGCCCCTCATGTCCGGCGCCACCGCTCGATAGCCACGCTCCGCCATGAAGATCATTTGATGCCGCCATGAGTACCAGAGCTCAGGGAACCCGTGCAAGAAGAGGACTATCGGGCCTTGGCCCGCCTCGGCGACATGGATGTTTATGCCGTTGATGGGTATTGTCCTGTGCTCAATCCTCTCCATATTGCCACCTTGTGTTTTCTATCTCTAATTCTCTGCAAAGTGGAGTGAATGGATGGATGATATATGTATATCATCAAAATATTTATTTGTAAAAACAAAATGAGCTGTGTTACACGTGTAAACAAGTCTCTGTGTGTGTTTTGTTTTTCTTCGAAATTATTGTTAGCTACCATAGCTAGATCTTTGTTTTTCGGTTTTTGCCTTTGAAAGTAGGTATCAGTCTATTCATATATGTTCGTTGATCGGAAAATATCATTTTGGTACCCGCAAGTTAGCCTTAATTTACTTGAGGTCCCATTCATTAAACTTACGCACATTAAATTATCTATTTTACTATTTTATTCCATTTATATATATCACTGTCCTACTAAATTAAATGAATCACACACCTCATAGTATATTTGACTTTGTAAATGTGTCATGCATTAAAAATTTGAATTATTTTAAAAAATTTTACCCCTCCGATTCTAATGAAAAACTATCCATTCTTCAATCCAGTTCCTCCTTATATGCAATGATTCATAAGAATGCAACAGATCGAGCAAATATATCAAATAAACATTTCCCCAAAAAGATCAAGAAATTAATAAGGTCTTATTATAAATAGAAATTTTTTTTATCAAGGGTTACATTTATTATTCATTGTGTTATTGTGACTTGAATTTAATGATAGGCCTCGATTTATGCAATGAAACAAAGTTCAAATTGAACTCAGTCTCTTATGAAGCAAAGTCAATTTGAACTCATCCTCTTACAATTCAATGTACTTTGCCGGCTTACGTATCTATAAATAGATGAGCTTGACCATTCATTTGTAAAAATGAAGAAGCTAGAGAGTTTTTAAGATAAGTGAGGTTATTTAAAAGTTTTGAAAAATAGAGAATTGGAAAATACTTAAAAGATAAATTTTTCACGAAAGAATTGTGATATTGTTCTCTTAGAATTTTGGATTTAATTAGAAAATATATTTTATGATGTAGATGTGTTCATTGATCTCATTTGGCCTCTCTCGAGTGATAAAATGACGAGCACCTTCGATTTCTATGACTTAGTTAAACCCACCTTCGAATAGCATACTCATTGAACCCCGGTATGTGATAGGTCATGGCCAAGTCGCCCACGATAAATATTACTGGCACTTTTACTTGAGCTTTGGTCCATGGTGAATTTATTTCCTAGTTCCTAAAAATTAATATATGAAATAAGATGTCTCAATATCTAATTATGTTACCGTTCCATAATAATGGTCAAACATATTTTCCACAAATGACGAAATATGTAATACTCGTGGAACAATACCTTACAAGAATGATCTTACAACAAGTTGGCCAATGAACTTTCATCATCATAGCGAAAGAAAGGATTTCTGTAAACTTTTTGAGCCACACGCAAAGACATACAAAAAATTCGAACTGATTTATATTTGGCACAAATAATTTTTTATACCTACCATGTTCGTTCATATATATATATATATATATATATATTAATTTTAAAATATTCATTCTAGCAATTTTTATATTAAAATTTCAGCATTTAATTTTTTGATTAAGTCATCCTTTTAACATATTAGATTCGAAAACTTAAAGAATTTGATTTGTTGCTTAGATCTTTTTTTTTTCTTCTTCGAGTTGTTTGAAGTTCTTAAAATATATAAACTATAGCTTAGACTCTTCTAATTTTCAAAAGTGAATAAACATAAAAGGCATTGAAATCTTCATAAATTAATTTTGATCAAAACTTTTACTATGATAAAATGTTCAAAGTGCAATTTTATCGAGAAAATAAGACAAATGGTTGAACTTTTAAAATGGAAAGCCAAAAAATAGTCATAAACGGTCATTTTTAAATTTTTAACAGTCAAATTTTAAAAATATAATGGTTAATTATTTTCATAAAAAATCACACATACATCTCCTCTCTACTTTAAAAATTACATACAACCCTCTTTTAAATTTACAAAATTACTAAGGGTAAAATAGTCAGATCACATAAATTTTTGACTAATAGTTGTTACTTTTTGGCCAAAATCCTACCGAAGAAGGATATATTTGTAATTTTAATACTTTAAAGGAAATGTATATATAATTTTTTATCTAATAGGGGGGTATTGTTAGAAATTTTATAAATTTATAAGGGGTATAGATATAATTAATTCGAAAATAAAATAATTGAACTTTTAAAATGAAAAGTAATTAGTGAAATGAGTTCGGTGAGAAGTCATAATAAATAAACGACTTTTCCGTTAGCTTTTATTAATCGGGTCACATCATTTACCAAGCACGTGAAATAGTTTTGTTTTTTGCTAGGTATATATACGTGTCGATTAGTATGACCATAAATTAATATCGTTCTTTTTCTTTTTCACCATGTGCAAATTACTTTTTTGTTAGGTACAACGACAAAAGTATTAGTACTCATGTGTATAGGGTGTCTGACTAATTTATAACATGCGGTACGGTGTTTGGTAAGATTTTATGAATTTATAAAGAAAAATTTTAGTCTGATTCGATTTGGTCAAATTGAATTAATCATATAATAATTATTAATATATTTATTATGTAATTCGTTATTCTTTTTAAACCGTACATCAATCACATGGTGAGTATGTAGCTGAATCATATATTTAATAACTTCTTTTTATAAACTTAACAAGTTCTCTTATTTTTAACTAAATTAAATACAAATTTGTCATTCCTATTATCTTATAAATTATATTCGTTTTAGGTATTCAAGTATTTTAATAACTTATTTTTAAAATAAAATTCAACAACTTATAAATTCTTAAAATATTTTATAAGTTGTAATAACTTGTAAAATATTTGAAATAAGTTTAGCCTAACACCCTTCTAGTCCAACACCCTGTTGAGTATATCACGGCTCATTTAAAGCACGGTAATATTTGAGATTAGAAAAATTCAGAATTCTATAAATTGGGTGTCGAGCCCTATATGTGCACTCAACGATTATAATTTATTTACATTGTGTATTGAATATTTTTATCAAATAAATTAAATATTGAATAAATAACGATGGTTGAGTACATAATCCGATCTATAGACAAATCTTTGAAAGATACTTGGATCAAAGAAAAGGTGCCTTAAGTTTTTGAAGGTAGCTTGTTTAGGCTGTTTCTTTTACATTTTACTTTTACTCAGAGTATGATTAATTTTTTATTTAAATATATTCTATTCATATTTTGATATATTTCAAATAATTTCATTATGCCTTTTCATTTCAAGGAGAAAATATAACAAATTCAATTAAACATGCATTTCATCCATTGTTAAAGAGCCATTACTCCAATGACCAGAAAACTTCTCATGATCAAGTTCGTCAATGTCGACATTGATTTGATAAATAACACCGGCAATTTAAATTTAGCACATCAAATCAAAAATACACTATTACAATCAATCATCGAATACAACCAATAGATACTCCAAATACCCCATCATTCAATGAATGATAATTCGATAAATTAATACCCACATTATTAAATTTCAAAACTATGCCATAACTTTTAATAATAGCAAAATTTGTCATTGACTTCCTTTTTCCAGTTTTTCGTACTTGATTTTTTAATAGGGAAACAGAGTCACAAATCTTGACATGGTTATTAAAATTTTACAGAATATGAAAAGCTAGTTATAAAAATTACATATAATATGATTTTAGATAAATTTGAGCAGCGCAATTATTTCTACCTATGGGGCCCCTCCCTCAATCTCATCTCTGAATTATTCATCTTTGTTTGGTTCCCTACAAAAAGTTTAATATCGTTATTACAATTCTCCATATCAAATTTTCAATTTATCCTATTAAAAAACATATGAATAGTTACATATTAGTTAGAAAAAACAATAATCTCTAAGTGATGTTTTAAATTTAAAATAGAATATCTTTTCAGTTGTGTTTTAACAGTCGCGTAGGATTGATATATATATATATATATATAAAAATATTATCTACTATAGACATTTTTCAATCACTATATTTGTCAACCTAAAATAGATTCTCTACATTTTTCTCAATGGTATTTTTTAAATAAATAATTAATAACATTTTTATTAATTAAACATGCCATTTTGCTTGGTCTAACTTCGGATTTAGATCCAAACAATATATATATATATATACACTCTGCAAGAGGGATGGTTGTCACCTAGGATGCACAAATTAAATGTTCCTATTCCTATATAACGTTGTTTGCTAAAACCTAAAATTGATGCTTTTCTTTTTTTTTTTTTTTTTTTTCCAAACAGATCAGTCTATGAAAAAATATAATTTTTGGTTGCACCAAAAGTCAAACAAGTTGTGTCAGGCTTTGGCATATCATTTTGCTCGAGGTAAGAAAAATATTGCTGCCGTTCTAGCTTTTATTTTCCTTTTTCCTTTTTGCAAATATGAAGGTCAATATTTATCCCAATACTTAATTGTTCACATGATCAGATCTATAGTTTGAATGATTGAAAATTCTAGCCTTTAACAACCTATTCGATCGAATTAATATTAATTTAGTAGTAAATATTTTATAATTATCGTGTGATTGTTGTATAATTTAAAAAGAGTGACCAATTACTTGATATTGTATGACATATAATTTGATCAGTTCAACCAAACTAGGTTCAGATAATAATTTTTTAAAAAAAATTACATTTATCTTAGGTTGGAAAATTTCTATGCACTGGTTATGGGGCCCCACCCGATGGTTACGATTCGTTCTATAATTATTTTGTTTAACCAAAAAAAAGGAAAAAACGTGATGCGGTTGTACTAAGAGTTGTTGGGTGCATACAGGCAACAACATAAATGTGACCCAAAACCCGATTCATGAAAAAAATTTTTGTTGTCAACATTATCTGTTGCTATTTTGGTAAAATATTTTTCAACTTCCATGATAATGTAAAATTGTATTTTTCTTTTCAAATATTATTAATTATTTTTAATTATTTCAATCATCGTGTTAATTAGATACATATATATTTTTATATGCTAATTATATTTTAATATAAATATATAATTTTAGTTTCTATACTATCATAATTATAAAATATAATGATATAAAAACTTGATATGACAAATACTAATCAAATAAAAACTTAAGACATCAATAATAGAAAAACTCAATATGACACCATTAATAAAAAAAAACATCGCTAGTAAAATTTGTCTCGTTTGACAAAAAATAAAAAATAATAATAATTAATCATACTTTTCTTTTGCTTTTCCCCCCCTTATACCTCCAACACATTATTAAAAAAATATCCAAAAATACTTCACCCGAAACACTCTAAAATGAAAACCACATGCTCCCTAAATGCGTCATTCGAAAATTATTATAATATTTGTTAAATAATTGATCACTCTCTCTAAATTATTTATCAATCAAGGGACAAATGTAAGACATTTACCATATGATTAACAGTAGTTCACCCAAGTCGGATTGAACTAAAATTTTCCATGTGTCATTAACAAACAAACTATATATATATATATATACAGTAGATGATATAATATAGATGGATAAGCACAAATCATGCTTAATCTTCTCAATCGTTAATTATTTTGGTAGGTTGGAATAAATTAGTTGTTTGTAAGAATCGGTCACTGGTATTTTTTTTAATATAACAACAACTGCTGCATAGATAATTATCAAAAAAAAAAAACAACTGCTGCATAGATTATTCTAGTAACCGTCATATGTAAGGGGTGATGGCAACATCTATCTAGAAAAAGAATTTACTAACCCCATATATATATATATATATATAGTCACATGAGAAGAATAATTTTCATGTATATACCAAAAATTTAATTCCAATTAAGAAATACCAACTACCAGTTAGTCTAGCAGGAATGAAGCACTAGATACCTTAAGCAAAATCAAGGGTTCAAACTTTGGCATTGTGAATGGAGCAATTATATTGGGAGGATCGCCCCCATAATAGACTTCTGCAATACCCGATTTGGATTAGTCAGCTAATGAGTCGGAACTGGTGGATAAAACCAAAAAAAAATCTAATTAAGAAATGATTCATTAAATCAAGAGGGTTTGCTTTCATAATTAAATATGGAATTTTATTTTATCCGTTTTTTTATAAATGTGCTATTTAATGTATAATATTATAATTTATATATGATTGATATATTTTTTATCTTATTTGTGTTAATATACTTTCCAATTTCGACCAGTTGCATGGAATTATGGGTATACTAAAAATGTATATTGTTCAATGACGAACATAAGTTTAGTTTTGTGACAAAGTTAGTTTATAAAAATTATGTTATTAAATGTTCTGTTGCTAATTATTTCTTTAATTTATTTACACTGAATCCTACCACTAATCTATTATAAATACATTAAATATGTGACAGAATATTTCCATCACAAAATTTCGATCTATGAGTGGGTGTTTTCTTGTAGTGGTTACCTTATTAATTTTGAGACCTTTGTTTTTCATAATTTTTCCTAGCATGTTCATCTTCATCATCTAAATATAAAGTTCGTTGTGACATATATATATATATATATATGTGTGTGTGTGTGTGTGTGTGATCCCACTAGAAATTGCCGGGGAACCAACAAAAGTATGGTCGGTTTACCATAGTACTTGGATTGTAGATTTGTTTTCGCAGTTTAGGTTGCAAAACTAACAAGAGGCAGCAATAGGTGGCAATATTTTTGGGTACGCCTATACAAAGCAACTTTTTAACTAAGTTTGGCATTATTCAATAATAAAATTATTATTAATTTTATTATTATTATTAAAGAATTTGTGATGGATTAATGACCAAATTTAATGTAAATATAACTAAAAAAAATAATTAGTAACAAGGCATTTGTTATAGACGAAATCCGTCGTTTACTATTAAATATATTATAAACGAAATCATTAAATTTGTAATCGATTGATTTGTCACTGCATTGGGTGCATTTTTGTAGTATTTATGCTATATAATGGCCTTTTCTTTTCTTTTTTTTCTTTTTTCTTTTTTCTAGTATTTTGACGAGTGTAATATAATGGTTATATTCACCCCATGCATGCAATGGGAGAAAAAAATTATAATAAGATTATGAAGTATTAATTTTTAGAAAAATTATGCATCTCAATAACAATGATGTTTTGTAATAATTAAGACATTTTTTTTTTGCTGAAATTCATATAAGTAATGATGACATAAAGAAATGAGACATGGAGATAGATTGGCCCATTGAAAGTTAATACCATCATGCATGTGTATGGTCTTCTCTCTTACACAAATATTAACCATACAAAGGAGATCAAAAGGACCACCCTAATATACAGGCCTAAACCTAAAAATACTGCCTATATTTAATGTAACTATTGACTATATATATTTGCATGGAATGAAAAATATAATATTTATGTAATGACTTAATGAATATAATACTCCATGTTGATCTCATAAGGATATTTTAAAAAAACCTGTTTTTTTCATCCTAAAAAAAATTAAGTTGGAAGAGTTATTTTAAAGAATCCTTTCATATATTGGTTAGTTTCGAAAAAGTTTTTACACTAGAAAAAGCACCCTCCTCATTAAGACGAAATCTATCACAAATTTAATGAAATTCGTCACAAAATGCAATTTTGTTATGGATTTTGTACAATCAATTAGTATATGTTTTCTCCTCCATCAATTTGATTTTAAATCTTAGTTTTAATTTTCCAGAACTTCGTCACATATATCTTCATTTGTGATAGAGTTATACCCCATCACAAAAATTATATTAGTGAAATGGTGATTTTCTTGTAGTATTTAGAGCCGTTAATCAAAAAAGAAAAAAAAGAAAAGATCTCTCTTGCTTTTTTTTTTTTTTTTTTTTAAATTTTTTTAGCTGTGAATGCTAGCTTTTCAGGTTAATAAAACAGGCCAAATTTTATATATTTCTCGTAGAGGGGTGTGTGTGTGTGTGAGAGAGAGAGAGAGAGAGCCCAATGTAGATTTAGACCCTGGTCAATCAGTTAGATTATTTAATGTTTTAGTTCGTCGGTGCATCATCTATATATATTTTCGGATTAAAGATATTTCAAAATAATAATAAATCAATTGACTATTATATGTTGCTTGTCAACAATTTCTTTTACTTTTTTCTTTTTTAAATTTTGCTTAGGGTATTACCAAGAAACTTCCAACATGGTCTATCATGATCCCCGACAAAGACTATTGAAGAAAGGCCCATGATGAATTAATTAAAAAAAAAATGAATCACATATAATAATATTAATGTATGCATACATATATATATATATATATATTTTTGGTAATTGGTCAAAATAAATAACAATAAATCATGACAAGTAGCTTATATTATGTTGACATTCCAGACTAGATATATATGGATGTCAACCCCAAAACATCAGATACAAAAATTGTGACATTATATCTATCATGACTTTTATCTCATTATCATTCATCACCATTATTATCTTCTAACCCTCTAAAGTCTTCCACACACACACACACATATTGAAATAAATCTACTATAAAGTTTTATTAGAAAAATTACGGAAAATATACATTGGTGAATCAGACATATGCTAATATTCAAAACTTACGAAAAATATATTTATTTCTAGAATCTTGAAATTTCAGTGTAATATTTAACACTTGATTTAGATCCGATCACGAGCCCTTGTTCACATTAACTAATTGCTTGTGAATTCCATTTCAGTCGTTGCATCAATAGTTTAAATTTATTTCGGATGGATGCATTTCAATCAATACATCGATAGTTGAAATTTATGAAACAAGTAACGATGATTATATTATTTATAATTATAAATTAATACAATAAAAAAAATATCTTAAGTAAACTAATGCCCCATTTGTGAAATTTTAGTTCATTAACTCAATTCGAATTTCTACTACACAATCGTACGTCATTTTCTACTGAACTTATCAATATCCGCCCGTGTTTCATATCGTAAGTTTTGATTGCAGATTTGTTCATTTAATTAAAGTACTACCACGTAATTAGAGTCTAGCTGTATTTCAGTCGTTAGACAAATACGAGCTCGAAAATTGTGATACATGTATATATAACGTGTACTGAAAGGAAGCTTAATCAATAATAATTAACACCGAAAACGCGTTAAATTTGCATGTGACGATGTCACCCGGATTTTGCTAATTTAATTGAAAAGTTGAATTGTTTAATTTCCTGAGGTCGATCACTTGGACGATGGTTATAGATGGAGAAAGTACGGCCAGAAAGCTGTGAAAAACAGCCCCTTTCCTAGGTATATTCACACGCACACACACACACACATATACATATATGTGTATGTATATATGTATAGTTCACTTTCCATATCGTGGTTGAATAAAGCGATGAACATGGAGAATTAAATTCTTGCGGTTAGATAAATTGCTCATATTTATTTATTTATTTATTTTTTTAGGAGCTATTATCGTTGCACTAGTACAGCATGTGGTGTGAAAAAAAGAGTTGAAAGATCTTCCGAGGATCCATCCATTGTTGTCACGACCTATGAAGCTACACACATACATCCCTGTCCCATTATGCCACGTGGCACCTTCGGGGTCTTGCCGGAAACCGCCTCCTTCATTGGCGGCAGAGCGGGCGGCGGCGCCACCGGAGTTTCGTCCCATTTCCCCAATATGCCTCAATTATTGTTTCAACAACAACAACAACCCTATCATCATCTTCACAACTTGACACCACCATTGATATTGAACAATTTTAGCACTACTACTAATATTATTAATCCATCGGCATTTTCGTTTCGAGAAAGACCCTTTTGCCCCTCTCAAACATTGTCTTCTTTGGAGAGGGATCATGGCCTTCTTCAAGATATGTTGCCATCTGAGATGTTAAAGGTGCCAAAGAAGGAGTAGAAATTAAGGGTTTTTGTTAATTTTCTAGCTATAGCATTATAATTAAATTTAGTAATGTATATCATGAGTAGTTTCTTTGTATTTTTTTTTGGCTGACTAAATGTGTGAGGTTTGGGGTTTTCTTTATATACGAACCCACTTCATATATAGTTTTACTTAGCCTCCTTTGATTAATTATGATGTCAAATGCACTAGTTTTAGGGGGACTAGTTCTTTTAATCTATGTTCTTTTGTTATTTGTTGTAGCAAATTAAGTTAATTTTATCTCCTAACAGTGACAGAGCAATATATATATATATATATAGTGGATATCTTGAAATTTCTTGATCCTTCTCTGCAGTGATATATATATATTCCTTTAAACTTTCTCAATCTTGTAACTTTTTTTTTCCTTTCTAGTAAATATATGAATTACTCAGAGAATATTTAGGGTTAGGGTTTCTTGATTGATGGCTTTAATTTCTACTTGCTTTCCTCTCCCAATCTTTGTTATATATATATATAACCTGTTTGGCGTATGATGTATTGGGTTCGGCCAAATCAAATTCGAGTAAGAAAGTCTCTATTTTGTGATGTTTAGATTTTAATCGGCTAACTTTCAAATTTGGTATGTACATACCGACCGATTTTTCGCAGGTACAAGAGTTTATTAACCGAATTATATATGGCTCGTCTCCTAATTAATAAACTTTGGTTATGGATTGAATGTTGATGTAGAGATTTATGAGAAGAATAAGCATGGGGACTTGGTGGCCCTTAATGCTCTTTGGGAATGAAAGTAAAAAGACTATTTGTATGAAATAAATGGATGTGTGGAATATTTTTTGGAATGTGAAATGATCATGTGAAAGTCTTTGTTATCTCTTTAGAATTTCTGTGCAAGAGCAAATAAGTTAAAAGTGTGTAAGAAATTAAGACCCATGCATTAATTAATTAACTGAATACCTTTTTTTTATTTAATTTCCCTTTTGTTTTTGGTTGAGGAAACAAAATGTCATTGAACGTGTGAAAAACTTTGTATGTATGCGTGTATGTATATATGTGTGTAATTTTTTTAAAGTTATACATAGTCCTATTTGAAAGTCTAAAATATTGTGCGCTTTTGGGTTCTGAAATTTAATGTCTTGTGGTTGAGAATTGATAATTCCATATCATGATGTTAAATATTGTTTGTAAAAAAAACAACAACAATAGACATGCCTATTACTATATAAAATCATTATCAAGAATTAGCAACAGATGTACAATAACAATCATCGATACAATAATTCATCATTATAATGTGCGATACGATTTCTGCTATTATTATGCTCGTTTTGTTAAATTTAGTGAGATAAGATATACTCAAAATAATATTTTTAATAATCTCTGGTACATTATTATTATTATTATTTACTATGCCATAGTATTAGGATAAATATAAAAATAAATAATGTCACACATTTTCTATTCATAGACAAATGTTCCAAGAAACAACAACATTACCCCGGTTGGAAAAATGCTTCACCTTGGAGACAAATATGCTGTCATTTTGCCTAATTTTCATTTAGAAGGTAAGAATATTCTTCTGTCAATCTTACCCCTCAAATTGAAAAAATTACCATTTGTGTCCACATAACTGAAATGGAGAAAAGGCGCTTATTACTTAAAGGCGCATTTTTTTTTTTTTTGAAGCATAACTTAAAGGCGCATTACTCATTCTTATATAAGTCGTCATTCTGTCTCCACACGCGTTATCTCACAACTTGATCATTCTGAACATCAACATTCCCTCCCTCTCTTCTCTTATCTCCCTCCCACCGTCTTCTCAAAATCCCTCTCTTTTTCTGATATTGCCCTAAATAAGCCAAATCCATTTAGTTAGATTCTCCAATATTTGGATTCAATTAGCAAGGACGTTACAATTTCTGGGATCTTTCTGTAAGTTTTTTTTATTTTTTCTTGAATTCTTGAAGTTTCGAACTCAAGAAGTTTCTCTCTCGTTCTTTCTGTCAAGATTTCTGATGTTATCTTTCTTTTTGGTTTTTTGGGTTTTCCAGGATGGATATAACTACACCCCAAAGTGCGTCGAGTGATATACCTCCACCCCCACCCCCACCTAGTTCTAGTCACGACAAGTTTTTGAATGCATTAGAGATATACATAGGAGAGGATCTGGATCACGCTATTAAAAATCTGGTCGATAAAAGATTAGAGTCCTTCTTTACAGAGCTCGAACCGTTTATTCAGTCAGTCATTGAAAAACGAGTAGATAAACATTTTGACAAAATTTGTACTGACTCAGTTAACCCCTTCAGAGCGTTTCTTGAAAAAATAATTGAGAACTCGATTACTCAGAGAATGAACTCTAGGTCATTGCTGAATGGTGTAGTTTCCCAGGCTATGGATGCTGCCAAGGCAGCTGTGCAAAATGCTGACATGGGAAATCCTCTCCAGCTTGACTTGGATGAATTTGCTGAGACCGCACTATAATTTGCTAGGACATGGAAAGCTGCGGAAGAGGCCCACCATAATAGAGCATGATGGCATGCCAAAATCTTGGAAAAAAAAAAAAGGAAACCTCTCAACTGGGCTGAGCTTATATGTATGTATATATCCATTCAATTTTATTCTGCTTTTTCCTTTTGGTATGTTCTTTATTTTGTTTTTGTGGGAACTTCTCTGTGATGGAGAGCTGGGTTTTGCTTGGATTTGTTTAGATCTGTTGAATTGGGATGTGGGTTTACCTTATTTTTGGATCAAGATTACTGTTTTGAGTTCTCTGTTTGAAGGGTTTTATGTTCTTAAGAAAAGATTACATGGTTTTTCTCAATTTCCTCCTCTTTGGATGAATTGAGACAATTATAGATCTACTGTGTAATTACTTAACTATGTGTTGAATTAACACATTACACTTAGTTTTGAAAATAGAACTTTTGGTTGCTTTTATTTTGTTTTAGTTCTGACTTACTGCTGGAAGCGGATTTTGTGACACTTTTGAATTTTTTTAAAACAGGCTACAAAAGGTGGATTGTAATGCTTTGGATTTTGAAATATTAGAGTCCGTCTCAATGAGTTTTTTCTTTTTTTATAAAAAAAACACGCTTATTTTGAAAAACAAAAGGACGCTTCAAAGCGTGTATTTTAATGGACTTTTGGAAAAAAAAAAAAGAACAAAATTCAGAAAAAAAATCCAAAAAAAAATTTCTTTTTAGAAGCTATTTGAAATAATTTTAAATAAAAATACATTTTAAAATACTTTTCATTACTGTATCCAAATACAAAATTATTCAACCTTACAAAAGAAAAAAAAAACACTTTAAATTATTGCATTTTTTCAAACCCATCCGAATGGGTCCCTTAATTGAGAGCATCGCGCAGTTAAGCGTACCGATAGTCGTATAACATTTTATTGTATCAAAAAAATGCATTTTATTAGTGTAGGTTAGTTTATTGAAATACTTTCAATAGAGTAGCACGCTTAGTATTTAATATAAAAAAAAAACGTTCTTATAATATTTGTTTTTGATATACGATCATTCTGTAATTAGCTCTTGCCTGACTAGAATCCCTTGACTATAATTTCATATATCGACCATATATTGTAAAAAAGAGAGAAAGAAAAGGTGAAATTGAAGCTTGAACACCTTAGATCGTGCTAGAGATAAGCGAAAATATCGATTTGGTTCTCGTAACTTAGACCTAATTCAATGTTAGTCCCATTATTTACACTTTCCTCATATTTAGTCCCATAAATTAAAATTTTTCAATCTCCACTTTAAGTCAAATATTGAACAAAAACATCACCCACCAATTCATCCCACTAATAGCCTGCGTATGGCACATGATGTTCCCATAAACATCTGAAGTAAAGTTGAGGTTGGAACGCAACGTGAGACAGATTTTAATCTACGGGAATAAGTATGAGAAAAAAATATGGGCAATTGGAGCAAATTGAACCGCGCTACGTTACTAGATCTAAATTAATATTCTCCCTTAAAATCAGTGGCAAAACTTGGATATTGGGATCAGAGAGTACACTTTTCAACTACGGCTATCGATAATATAAATAATTAAAAAAAAAAATCAAGAGGTGTACAGATAAACGTCCAGGATGTAGATTAGGACGAACTCTAGAATTTAACAATATATATATATATATATATATATATATAGTAATTCCAAATTTATGATACGTGACTCCGTAACTGCTTAGGTTTAATATACATCCATACCTGAAACCTCCACATATAGTGATCTTCTCCAAACACGGTCCGCAATCTCTCCACAAGATTCATCTCAGGGTCTCTAGGCATAAAAGGGACACTCAAATTCACCAAGGCCTTGACCCTGTCAGGCCTGTACAAGCCCAAATACCAAGCAATGAAGGCACCCCAATCATGCCCCACAACAAACACTTGGTGCTCATTGGGGCCGGCTATGGCGTCAAGAAGGAGAATGAGGTCGCCGACAATGTGGGCCGTGGTGAACCTTGAAGGGTTGTCGAGCGGCGCTCCGGTGGTGTCGCCGAAGCCCCTCATGTCCGGCGCCACAGCTTGATAGCCACGCGCCGCCATGAAGATCATTTGATGCCGCCATGAGTACCAGAGCTCAGGGAACCCGTGCAAGAAGAGGACTATCGGGCCTTGCCCCGCCTCGGCGACATGGATATTTATGCCGTTGATGGGTATTGTCCTGTGCTCAATCCTCTCCATATTGCCACCTTGTGTTTTCTATCTCTAATTCTCTGCAAAGTGGAGTGAATGGATGGATGATATATGTATATCATCAAAATATTTATTTGTAAAAACAAAATGAGCTGTGTTACACGTGTAAACAAGTATCTGTGTGTGTTTTGTTTTTCTTCGAAATTATTGTTAGCTACCATAGCTAGATCTTTGTTTTTC
Source organism: Petrea volubilis (assembly GCA_026212405.1). NCBI lineage: Eukaryota > Viridiplantae > Streptophyta > Magnoliopsida > Lamiales > Verbenaceae > Petrea > Petrea volubilis. The sequence continues at coordinate 15,831,105 of CM047879.1, forward strand.
GGTTTTTGCCTGTGAAAGTAGTTAGCAGTCTATTCATATATGTTGGTTGATCGGAAAATATCATTTTGGTCGCAGCAAGTTAGCCTTAATTTACTTGAGGTCCCATTTATTAAACTTATGCACATTAATTTATTGTACTATTTTATTCCATTTATATATGTCACTGTCCTACTAAATTAAATGAATAACACACCTCATAGTATAGTTGACTTTGTAAAAGTGTCATGCATTCCAAATTTGTATTCTTTTAAAAAATTTCCCCCTCCGATTCTAGTGAAAAACTATCCATTCTTCAACCCAGTGTCTCCTTCTATGCAATGATTCTTAAGAAAGCAACAGATCGAGCGAATATATCAAAGAAACATTCCCACGAAAAGATCAAGAAATTAACAAGTTATTATTACAAATAGAAAAGCATTTTATCAAGGGTTACATTTATTATTCATTGTGTTATTGTGACTTGAATTTAATGATGGCCTCGATTTATGGAATGAAACAAAATTCAAATTGAACTCAGCCTCTTATGAAGCAAGGTTCAATTTGAACTTATCTTCTTACAATTCAATGTATTTTGTCGGCTTACGTATCTATAAATAAATCAGCTTGACCATTCATTTGTAAAAATGAAGAACTTAAAGAGTTTTTAAGACAAATGATGTTATTTGAGAGTTTTGAAAAATAGAGAATTAGAAAACACTTGAGGGATGAATTTTTTGTGAGAGAATTGTGATGTTTTTCTCTTAAAATTTCGAATTTAATTAGAGAATATATTCTATAATGTAGATGTGTTCATTGACCTCATTTGGCCTCTCTCGAGTGATAAAATGACGAGCACCTTCGATTTCTACGACTTCGTTAAACCCACCTTCAAATAACATACTCATTGAACCCCGGTATGTGATAGGTCATGGCCAAGTCGCCCACGATAAATATTACTGGCACTTTTACTTGAGCTTTGGTCCATGGTGCATTTAGTTCCTGGTTCCTAAAAATTAATAAATGAAATAATATGCCTCAATATCTAATTATGTTACGTTCCATAATAACAGTCAAAAATATTTCCGACAAATGACGAAATATGTAATACTCGCAGAATAATACCTTACAAGAATGATCTTACAAGAAGTTGGCCAATGAACTTTCATCATCATAGCGAAAGAAAGGATTTCTGGAAACTTTTTGAACCACACCCAAATACATACAAAAAACTCGAATTGATTTATATTTGGTACAAATAATTTTTTATACCTACCATGTTTGTTTATATATATATATATTAATTTTAAAATATTCATTCTGAGCAATTTTTATATTAAAATTTCAGCATTTAATGTTTTGATTAAGCCGTCCTTTTAGCATATTAGATTCGAAAACTTAAAGAATTTGATTTGTTGCTTAGATCCTTTTTTTTTTTTTTTCCTTCGAGTTGTTTGAATTTTATCCAACATTTTTACTTCAAGTTGTTTAGATTTTATATTTCCCAATTATTATTTTAATAATTCTTTTTTGGGAAAAGTGATTTAGGATTCTTAAAATATACAAACTATAGCTCAGACGCTTCTAATTTTCAAAAGTGAATAAACATAAAAGGAATTGAAATCTTCATAAATTAACTTTGATCAAAACTTTTACTATGATAAAATGTTCAAAGTGCAATTTTATCGAGAAAATAAGATAAAATGATTGAACTTTTAAAATGAAAAGTCAAAAAAATTTTAAATTTTCAACAGTCAAATTTTAAAAATATAACGGTTAATTATTTTCATAAAAAATTATACATACACCTCCTCTCTATTTTAAAAATTACATACAACCCCCTTCCAAGTTTACAAAATTACCAAGGGTAAAATAATCAGATTACATGAATTTTTGGCTGACGGTTTTTTACTTTTTTAACTAAATTCTACCGAAAAGGAGTGCATCTATAATTTTAATATTTTAAAAGGAATGTATGTGTAATTTTTCATCTAAGAAGGGATATTGTTAGGAATTTCATAAATTTATAGACGATGTAGATTAGGCTTGTCAATGGGTAGAGTTTTACCCTATTCATACCCATTTATTATCTATTCATACCCTAAAATTTTAAAATTTATCCATACCCTATTCTAAAATTTAGGGTAGAGTCTTACCCATTTCTATTCATTGAGTACTGATACTCAATGGGTATTTACACACTACACATATCATTATCCAATGGGTATTCACACACCACACGCATTGTTTACACACACACACTACATACATATTTTTCACACACACACATACTGCACACACACTACGCACACATATTTTTCACACACACACACACACACACTAAATGCACACATTTTTGAAACACACACACACACACTACACACAATTTTCACACACACACACACTGCACACACATTGTGTGCAATATGTGTGTGCGTGTATGAAAACATGCACTGCACACATACACAAAAATAAAACAAACACACATACTGCACACACACAGTGTGCAGTGTGTGTGTGTGTTGTGCGAAACACACACTACACACACAGTGTGTGAAATTCTCTGTGCGTGTGTAGTGTGAAAACATACAGTGTGTGTGAAACTGTGTGCAATGTGCAGTGTGTGTGTGTGTGTTGTGTGAAAACAAGAGTTTGAAACTGGTGTTTCACACACATTGTGTGTTCAGTGTGTGTGTGTGTGTTGTGTGAAAAAACACAATTTCACACACTATGTATGCAATGTGTGTGTGTGTGTGTGTGTTGTGTGAAAACACACAGTATGTGAAATTATGTATGTAGTGTGTGAAACTGTGTGTGTGTGTGTGTGAAGTGTGTGCATGAAAACTGTGTGTGTGCAGTGTGTGTAAATGCGTGTGCATGTGTTAATTCTGTGTGTGAGCTAAAAAAAAATATAATATCAAAAAAAAACAAATGAAAAAAATATATGATTGGGTAGGATTCATATCATATTCTAAAAATAGAGTATATTCAATATGTATATTCCAATAAATAAGTATTTAAATAGAATAAGATATAATATAAAATATATTTAATTAGATATTTTTAGAATTAGGATTATGATAGAATAAAATTTTACCCATTAACAGGTTTAGTGTAGATGTAATTAACCGTGAGATAAAATGATTGAACTTTTAAAATGAAAAGTAATTAGTGAAATGAGGTCGGCGAGAAGTCATAAATAAGCCACCTTTCCGTTAGCTTTTATTAATCTGGTCACACCATTTACCAAACCACATGAAATTGTTTTGTTTTTTGCTAGGTATATATACGTGTCGATTAGTATGACCATAAATTAATATCGTTCTTTATCTTTTTTTCTTTTTCACCATGTGCAAATTACTTTTGTTAGGTTCAACGACAAAAGTACTAGTACTCATTGCAGAGGGTGTCCGACTAATTTTATAAAATGCTTGAAAATTTATAAAATGCGGTGCAGTATTTGGTAAGATTTTATGAATTTATTAGGAAAAATTTTTGTTTGATTCGATTTGGTCAAATTGAATTAACCATATAATAATTATTAATATATTTATTATGTGATTCGTCATTCTTTTTAAATCGTACATAAATTATATGATGAGTGTGTAGTTAACTTTTATATTTAAAAGCTTATAAATTCTTTTTCAAAAAAAAGAGGAGACGCTAATTTCTTTTTATAAGCTTAACGAGTTCTTTTATTTTTAATCAAATTAATTACAAATTTATCATTCTTATTATCTTATAAATTATATTCATTTTAGATATTCAAGTATTTTAATAACTTATTTTGAAAATAAAATTCAACAACTTATAAATTCCTAAAATTTTTTATAAATTGTAATGACTTATAAAATATTTGAAATAAGCTTAGCCTTAACACCCTTCTAGTCCAGTACCCTATCGAGTATATCATGGCTCATTTAAATCATGGTAATATTTGAGATTAGAAAGACTGAGAATTCTATGAATTGGGTGTCGAGCCCTACACGTGCACTCAACGATTATAATTTATTTACATTATATATTGAATATTTTTAATCAAATAAATTAAATTTTGAATAAATAACGATTGTTGAGTACACAATCCAATCTATAGACAAATCTTTGAAAGATACTTGGATCAAAGAAAAGGTGCCTTAAATTTTGTAGGTAGTTTGTTTAGGCTGTTTCTTTTACATTTTGCTTTTGCTCAGATTATGATTAATTTTTTATTTAAATATATTCTATTCATATTTTTATATATTTCAAATAATTTCATTTTGCTTTTCCATTTCAAGGAGAAAATATAATAAATTCAATTAAACATGCATGTAATGCCTTGTTAAAGAGCCATTAGTCCAATGACCAGAAAACTTTTCATGATCATAAAATAACGAGTTCGCCAATATCAATATTGATTTGATAAATAATATTATCGATGTAAATTTAGCACGTCAAATCAAAAAATAAACTATTATAATTAATTAATTGAGTACAACAAATAGATACTCCAAAAACTTCATCATTCAATAAATAAAAATTCGATAAATTAATATCCACATTAATAAAATTCAAAACTATGACATAACTTTTAATAATAGCAGCATTCGTCATTTGCTTCCTTTTTTCAATTTTTCATACTTGATTTTTTCAAAGCAATAATTTTCAAACTTTTTGTCCGTTTATAATCGAACCTTTTTTTTTTTTTTTTTTATAACCAAAAAAAAACAAAATAATAATCGAACCTTTTTTCCCAACGAATCGTCAATAGAGACCTTTTATTATCTTTTACAGATAAAATTTGATTGAGAAAGAAAGCATTTTTTGACCCAGAAAAGCAACAACAATGGAGAAGATAGAGCACAAGACAATACCCGTCAATGGCCTCAACATTCACGTCGCCGAGCTCGGCAAAGGCCCACTAGTCCTCTTTATCCATGGCTTCCCCGAGCTCTGGTACTCGTGGCGCCACCAGATGGTGTTCATGGCTGCGCGCGGGTACCGCGCGGTGGCGCCGGACATGAGGGGCTACGGCGACACCACCGGCGCACCCTTAGATGACCCTTCGAAGTACACCCTGCTCCACTTGGTGGGCGATCTGATCTTGCTCCTGGAAGCGATTGCTCCGAATGAAGATAAGGTGTTTGTTGTTGGGCATGACTGGGGTGCTCACATTGCTTGGCACTTGTGCTTGTACAGGCCTGATAAGGTCAAGGCTCTGGTGAATTTGAGTGTTCCTTTTTATCCCAGGAGCCCTGATATGAACCCCGTGGAGAAGATGCGGAGCATTTTTGGGGATGATCATTATATCTGCAGATTTCAGGTGGGAGTCACTTGTGATTTTAGTTTATGTTATGTTCTGAAATCTTTGTTGTGTTCTTGTGGGTGTCCTTGGATTGAACGGTTTTTGATGTTTTTTGTGAAATTGTTTGCTTCAAAGGTATGATTTTTGGAAATAAATTGATGGGATGTTTAATTCTTGAGTACTCTGTCAGTTGACCAAATGATCAAAGCCAGCATCTTGATTTTCTTTAGCATGCTTTGAATTGGGAGATCTTTAAGTGGATGTGAAATTCTTAGCCAAATTTTTGTGTTTTGTAACAAAATTGTTTAGCATTTAACGATGTTTATAATTCTCGTCCTAAGTATTTATTACGATGTTATCTAACAGATTCGACATGCAGTTTGACAGACATACATATTGCTTAATGATTAATGATGCAGGAACCTGGTGACATAGAAGCTGAGTTTGCAAAGATTGGTGTTAAGCAAGTTATGAAGAATATGCTCGCATACCGGCATCCCGGTGAGTTATACTTTCCGAAGGGCAAAGGGTTTGGCTATTCTGCAGATAGGCCGCCTTGGTTAACAGAAGATGATCTGAACTATTATGTCAAGAAATTCGAACGGAGCGGTTTCACTGGAGGAGTGAACTACTACCGCGCATTTCCCTTGTAAGTTGCACCACGTATGTTTTGATACTCGGAATGTGAACATGGTTCTATCTATTGTTTTCACCATTTTAGATGGAAGTTGCATTTGGTTTTCCTTGATGACCCTATGTCGTTTGCTTCCACCAGTCGGGGATAGAGTCCCCCCCTTGTGCCAAAACAATTGAAATGTCTTTTATTTCTAGTAGAAGTTCAATCTTGATTCTCAGAATGTGAACATGGTTCGATCTATTTTTTTCACCATTTCACATGGAAGTTGCATTTGGTTTGACCTTGATGACCCTATCTCGTTTACCTCCAATAGTCGGGGGACGGAGTCCCTCCAGGCCCCCTGGCTTTGCGAAAACAACTGAAATGTCTTTTATATCTTGTAAAAGTTCAATATTGATATCCAAATAACAATTTCTGGCTCGCTATCGGCTCCAAGCTAAACGTAGGGTGATGCTTTGCATTTGAGGTATCTAATTCTAAATCGCGCTGTAATTTTGTTGCTGCCCCTTTTTGCAGGAGCTGGGAACTACATGCGCCGTGGTCTGGAGCTCAAGTAAAAGTTCCCTCGAAGTTTATTGTGGGGGAGTTGGACCTGTCATATCATATACCAGGAACAAAAGATTATATACACGAAGGCGGATTCAAGAAATTCGTGCCGTTGTTGCAGGAAGTCGTGGTAATGGAAGGCGTCGCTCATTTTATCAACCAAGAGAGACCGGATGAGATCAACGAACACATCCTTGCTTTTCTTAAGCAGTTTTAAATCGTCTCAACGTATAGAGGCGAAGCCAAAACCAACATTATGAGCTATGTATATGTATGTGTCTGTTGAAATAATTTTGAGCGGATGTTGTCCATGTTTATGTGCTCTAAACTATCAGAAGCGGAGGCGTGAGTCTCGAACTATGCTTATCTCTCGTTTAGCATATCTTTCCACGACGGAAGTATAATAAAGATCAAAAGCTTTGCTTGTAGTGATCAGTAATGAGCGAGTTAGTTTACCAAACAATGAACACTCCTGAAACTGTCTTTCCCCGTATGTCTATGATACGCGCATGCAGAGTTTAAGCAATTATTAACACCCCCCAACCCAACAAAAAATAAAAATATTGCATAACGTTATGCAAATGAAGAGAAGGATCAAACCAAGAGAAAAACGCCACAATTAATTCGATTACGATTGCCATTCCTAAACCAGGAACAAAGCCAAAAAATTTGGAGCAGCACCATACGAATAAAGCATGGGCAGAGCCAAAAGTTTTAGCATTCCAAGGGGGAGCTCGATTCTTCGCAAAATATAGAGCGAACTTCTGTCATTTTTTCAGAGAAAAGTTTTGAGTTTCGATAAAAAATTTGATATACTATGCAGATTAATATAAATTCATGGGGGTAGCTGCCCCTACCAGCCCCTCTGGTTGCTCCATTCCTGCAGTAAGTCTGTCTCCAGTTTGTTGCAGAGAGTCGTGCTAATGGAATGCGCTGCTCATTTTATCAACCAAGAAAAGCCCGAGGAGATCAACCGACACGACACATCTATGCTTTTCTGAAGCAGTTTTAAATGCTCTCTATGGCAAAGACAGGACCTGAAGGTCAGGGGGGCACATGCATTACTGGACAACCGGGAGGTGACACGAAATCAAAAATATTTATATGTACATATATGTAAGTATATGTATGTTCGTACTGAGAGAATTTTGAGCAAAATCAGGGTTCTATAAGATACATAAATCTTAATGTTGTATTGCAAGATTAAAAGAGCTGAACTGAGCATCATCAAAAGACAGATTGTAGATTCCTATGTTTCATTCTTTTTTTCCCTAGCCATTGTCTTAAAACGAAAAACCTCATCCCTCCACAGAAACAGATGGCGCGACATTTGAGGCCGCATCACCTTCAGGCTGATCACTGGAAGAGTCGGGTGAACTCTTCATGATATGATCAGCTTTGTCGGTTCCAGAAATACAGAGTGATCTGAAAGTATAGACATTTTCTTGACCTGATTACAAACGTGGAGAGAGAGAGAGAGAGGGAGGGAGGGAAGTGCGTGTGCACACACAGAAACACACTACAGACCTGTGGTGTTTGGAATGCTGGCCTGTAGAGAAGAAGGGTAATGGACGATAACCAGTTGATAGTTTCTCATTTCCAGGGGAGCCCACAAGAGGCTGCAAATGTATAAAACTCAGTCAGCTTGTTAAACAACAGTAAGCTACTGTTTTTTTCCAATGAAAAGCCAACTTACAGGTTGTTTGGAGGGATTGTGAAGTTTGGATAGCTCAATATCCTTGGCCTTCTGCCTCTTCTTTTCGCGAACGAGAACAACGGCACATTTGCAGATGAAGAACAGAAGGAGCAAACCAAGAGCAAACACCACAATGGATTCGATTACGGATTGCTGATCCTAAGCTGTGCACCATTCAAATCAAGAAGCGGGACAGAGCCAAGAATTTTAGTATTGGAGAGGCGTGCTCGACCCTTTACGAAATATAAAGCAAATTTTTATCCTTTTTACAAGGAAAACGTTAGTGTAATCATCACATCTTACTATGAGCTGCCAATGAACTCATGGGCTGGTCTTTTATGAGATCAACTGTGGACTCAGCGAACAGAGACATCGACATCATCTTATCACAGTTCGGGTAGCATCCATGGTTTCCCAGATCGTTTACTGTCACGGTCAAGACAGCTCCAATGTTTACCTTCCTGGAGAGAGAGAGAGAGAGAGTTGTAAGAAATGTTGATTACATCAATAACACTGATTACACAAAAGTGAAATGCTTGTCTGAAATGGTTCAGAGGGGGACTAACATGATAGGATAGTTGTTCCATGATACTGTTGCAGTCATCAATCGTACCGCGGAATCTGATACCTTTCGCCTTCACCACAAAATGCTTTGAGATGCTAACAAATGTTTGAATAGGTTGCCATAGATAACTAGTTTTCAACTTTAGTTCAGTCGAGCTGATGAGCTCTGAAGGCAAACTTGTCGACAGAAGCCCATAGCTCACCTCCACAGAGAACATTATCAGAAATCGCGACCTATTCCCTGAACATATATCAGGTTCTTACATTAGGATAGTCAAATTTTTTGTCGAAAAAGTTAAAAACACGACCGTAAGTCATGTTTTGGCTATTACCGGGAAAACTGAGAAGATCTGGATCTCCTATGAATTCGAATTTGTCGTCTTGTTCAGCCAAAGATGAGTGCTCCATCACTCATATCATCCAAGACAACAAATGGCGGGACATTTATAACAGGAGGATCGTTTATAGGCTGCACGTAAATGGGAACATCTATATTGTTCCGTCCATTCATGTTTATGGTAGAAACTCGGATTGTGGCGTCTCCATAGAAGTTCTCATTTCTATCAGCAAGATAAAATAAGTCAGCAGTTTCTATAAGTTACAAGCTAGAAAAACATGCAATCAAGTATAGTTATAGTAGTACACAATTTAGTTATATAATTTTATGATGTTCATACCCAAAGTATTGGATGGACTCGAGGGCAAAGTTGATTGCATCAAGACAGCCTATAAAAGTTAGTTCATTAGCCACTCCAACCTCGTTCTGAACAGAAAGTTCGTCCCATCTCGGCTGCCAAAATTGCATTGGTCTAGGAGACAACAAAACGGTCCCAGACTGCGAACTTAGAGTCACGCTTATGTTTTCGGCCACATTGGAGTAAAAAATTTTGAATCCTGGGAAACCACTGCGAAAACGAAACAAAGAAGGACTATTTTATTAGATTTGTATAATTACACACACGTCCATTCTTGGTTTCAAAATTGCATAATACCCCCTTCTGACTGTCAAGATCTGATCAAAACTAGCAAAACTTATTGAAAGAATCGGATAACATTTGATTATGCATAATCATCAACAGAAGGGGGTTGAATGTAAGGGGGAGACTAAGTTACGAGGGAGGTATATGTAATTCTGAAACCCAGGCTGGGATGCATGTGTAAATTATTGCATTTTTCACCTGAATGTGGGACTAACAACATCTTCTGTAGCTTGCAAGTTACTTGGAATAGAAGCAAAATGAGGTGGCCTGCACAGGATGATTAAATCCACAGCACCCGAGGCGAGGTTGCCTTTTATATCGGACATCGTGTATGAAAAAGAATCATTTCCATAATACCCTTTATACGGCGTGTATCTGAAGAGATTCCCATTCTGTAGAAGTGAACCCTGACCTGGCTGCCAAGTGAGTTTTCCAGTGAGAGAGAGAGAGAGAGAGATAGAGTGAGAGACTGTGGTACATCCTCTTCAAAAATGTCCGTAACTTCTAAATTGCATGTAGCTTACTTTTGAATATTCAAGAATACTTGCATTGCCACCAGCAAAATAGTCAGTTTTCAAGAACGTTTAAAGCAGTCGACTCATCCTCCCACACGGAGACCAGTGTCGTTGTTAACTTTAGGAAAATATTTGCCTGTAAGACACGTGATACAATCCATTCAATCAGGTAAATTAAACTTTCTGACTCTGTCCCTTAACCAGATGTACTGTACACATCTCCTGAGCATGTACTTGAGTTAGCTCGGGACTTACTATCATACACATAGGATGCCAATCGGGCAAGGAATGAAGCGCTCTCCATTATACGATGTGCATACCTCATACGTCCCAACATCTTTAGCCATGTAGCTAACGCTATAAGATCCATCATTGTTATCCGAAAACTGCCATATCCAGAAAGCCGATCTGTTGATCGAAGCGATCTCTAATTTCACCTTTGGCTGTTGTAGCAGCACGGGATTGCGGTATGAATCCATGAGTTGTACAACTATCTCATTTTTAGTCATCTTTGGAACTTTCTCTGCGTATTCGACGACCCCCGAGAGCGTTACATTGACAACTCCTGCAGCCAATCTAATCTCTCTTATGGAAGATAATTAATATGAAGATCGATAGTATGAATGCATTAGCTTGCTTTGATTTTGTTTCATTGCTTTTTTTGGACTAATGACTTATGTAAGCCTCCTAGAATGTTATATTTACCTGGTAGTACTTCCTTTCTAAATGGATAGCCACCATTCAATGGAATGTTTCCACAAAAAACACGAATTTCGTATACACCGCTCTTTTCAGGTTTATACATGACATCAAAGTCACTAGCCTTGTGCTTCCCAGCAAACTGCACCAAGAAACGGGGAAAGGAGTTAGAAATTTTAATTTTACAGGACAAGTTATCAGTTTTTTTAGAATGCAAACATCAAACGTTAATGAAAATATATACGTAACACGGCATTATATAGATTTGTCTTTTCCTTCGTGGGACGGGGGGCCTATATAGTTGCACCTACCAGCCCCTCCTCGCTCCACCCCTTGCGAAAACTATCTATGCTAAAATAGATACAAAATGTTGAATATACTTACATGATTCTTCGGTTCAACCACCTGAGCAGAACCAGTTTTCATGAGATCAGTTACCCCATAATTCAATCTTCCAGGGGAGAAGCTATCTGTACAGAAATGCATGCTTCCATTAAATATAAAAATGAAAAATGGACTTTTTTACGCTAAAACTGTTCATTACCGTTAGAAGTCTCCCTTTTTCGTATGATTGAACATATAGTACTCGAATCAGCCACGTGCAAAATCTGAACTTTTAGGCTTTCTAGCTCAACCAGCGAAGGATACAGATAAGCATCCTTCAAGAAAACCGAGAACTTTGCAGTATCACCCGCAACTGAGTTATTCAGACCGGATCCATTGACTATACTTCTCACTCCATCACAATAACCTGTTCAAACGAAAAACTATTCACAAGACATGATGTAAATGTCAGAACTACTATTTTTGCATGTTATAGAGCACCTATATATACGGTGAAATCGTATGGCATGCTGGCGATGAGGGTGTTCTTGTCCTTATCGGATATCATGAGCATGAAGTCTCCGGGCTCATATAGGCTGAAGGAAAACGGTTGGATACCCGACCTGGTTTCTTCGAAGATCAGATCAACCAGTGGAATAGATAAATTTGTTCCCTTTTCTATGACTTGGATCTCAAATTCGTATAGTCCTGAGACGAGATTTCCATAATGATCATGCTGGTGTATGAAGCCTTCCATCATTGAAAATAGTTGGAAATATTTTGTTTCAACATTCCATTGAGCCACACAGCTGTGGACATCCAGCTTTCCTGTTTAAAGAAAATGAAAATCCATAAATGATAGCATAAACTGCAACTAATTGTTTCAAAAAATCAATAGTTTTTGCGTTTTTAGGCCAAACAATTGTGCAAAAAGCGCATAGTACGAATGGTAATAATGTCACAAAAGTTAGTTGAAGTAGCAAAGTGTAGAAGCACGGATAGTTACATGTTTTTAGGCCTCACTGATGTGTGAAAAAATGTAGTCAAATGGTAAAAGTGTTGCAAAAAATAGTTTAACAAATATGCACGCGCATAATTTTCATATTTTAGGCCTCGATGATGTGGATAAACCACGTAGTCTGAATGATAAAAGTGTCGGAAAAGATGAGTCTAAGGGGTCAAGCGTAAAAATGCGCATAGCTTTGCACTTTAAGGCCTCACTGAAGTGTAAAAAACCTGTAGTCCAAACGGTAAAGTGAAAAAATGAGCATAGTTTAGATAGCAAAGTACTTATTGTTTCCCTCCATTAGTTACGTGTTCTTGAATTTACCTGGATTCACCTTGAATGGGAGGGGAGAGCCCTGCAACGTTTGGTTCTCAACTTGTACGTGCAGCAGGAGGCTTCCAGCTGTGGCTGAACTAAATTCGATGGTGAGATAACCTTGCTCATTCCATCCTTTGTTGGTTATATCAAGCACGTTCGCAGGGACACCGTGTGAAGTCGTTGAAGCAGACAATGTAAAGTTATAAAGGGCTGGTTCTTCGCCAGCTAAAGAGACATTGTTTCCAAATGCATCTTTGGGAAGGATCAATACTTCAGCCTTTGTTCCGGCTATGAACTCATTTAGTCCGTCTTGCCATGACAGAATTCCGGCTGCTGGATACATTTGACCTACACGTTTAAAAGATATTTTATATATATATATATATATATATATATATATAGAGAGAGAGAGAGAGAGAGCTCTATATAGACTTAAGAAGGGACGACTGCCCCAGCCAGTCTTCGTCATTGCAGTGTAAGAATGTCCCCTCACATCCTCCCAACAAAACAATAACACAAAGAAGCATCAGCTTTCCATGCGATAATTACATCTCCCTCCCCTGTTGCTATGGACAATTACACAAATATCACCTCTTCGTGTCAGAATTACATATACCTCCCTTATTACTTGTTTTCACCATACAGTTACCCCCATCTATTAACCACTACACGTAACTGAATGACATCATAAATCAAGTTTTACTAAACTTTTCAGTCTGCATATGAACTAAGTACATATCAGACATCATCAAACAAACAAACACAGAATAAAAATCGAAACCTGGATTTGCACAAAAGTGCAACGACGAATCCAAGACTCGAAAATGCTTATCCGTGATGAGCACATTGAACAAGCCAACCATGATAGGGATAAAACTGATGCTCCAATTCTCAGTCCCGCCATCGAAATGCAAAGCCACTCCTGTGATAAAACTGCTGTTTCCCAACTTATCATTCACTGTGATGTTTGGCTTAAATGGAAACTCGTATTTTTCACTCTCGTAATTCCCAAGAACTCGGACTTTTATTGTCGCAGTTTCGCCTGCGAAGAAAGTGTCGTCATCGTTGGGCCAACTGAAAGCGAAAGCAGGCATTGCTAGATTATCTGCAAGGAACAGAGAAGTTTTTAACTAATGTCACCACAGAGATATCTTGATATGCAAATGGGGTGTTCGTCGGGGCAGGAGTTAGAAATTTTAATTTTACTATCAAGATTAAATTTTCATAGAATATAAAAGAATTTGAAACATTGGTAAAACTAACAGACTCACCATGACAACTCGTTGTAATAAAACACCCGCTTTACTAATGGAAAATTTGTAATCGAGAGACTTGTAACAAATTTAAGGTATTTGCGACATACTCTAAATCTATAACGGATTAGTTTGTCACTGAATGTGATGCATTCTTGTAGTACCGGTTCCTACGAGCCATTCGCTCGTCACACACACACACACACATACATATATATATATATATACACACACACACACCTGATTGTGCAGGATGAAAGTTGAGAGAGGATATCAAGAATGTTATGATTGTGAAGAGTTGCAGCATTTGGGACTCCATTTCTGAGATAAATTTGGTTAGTTTTATTTTGTGGGGAGTTGAAGAAACTTTCATTTTGATCCTTTTCTTTTGAAGCGGGAGAAGTTTAATGCAGTTTTGAAGGAAGAAAAAGCAGTTAAAAACTTAAAATAAAAAGCTGCTTAAGTGTTTGTGCTTTTGTTGGCAAATAATAATTATTATTTTTTTTTTAAAAACTTTCACTTATTTTTTTTTTTCCTTTTTTAATATTTTTAGAAAACACAAGAGGAACAAAACATAGCACAGTAAGGAATATTCCCTTTGTAGACATATATATCTAAGAAATTAACTGTAAGTTAATTCTAAAAATCATAGTGTATTTTCTTCTATAAATTAAGCATATTCTTTGTATCATCAAGTTTTTAACCTTATCGTTTCAATTCGTCCCCTCGTATTTTGCAAAAATCGTGACATTTTGAGAGAATATAACTCTTTCCTTAATAATCAAATTTTCAGTTTATGTCTTACACTTATAAGATAATAGTATTAACAATGTATAGTTGATCTTGATATCATTTACCAAAAAAAAATATATATATATAATCTTGATATCGTTAGAAAACTTTTAAATTTATTTAGGTGTCTGCCTAGAGCAGGTCTGTAGTGCTAGTAGAACCCTGGATTACAGTACGCCGCTCTGCTCTCTCTCTCTCTCGCACACACACACACGTACACGCACATACAGAGCAATATACAGCCTTGTAGTGGGGACCCTTTTTTTCTACACACACGACTGTGTGTGTAGATAACAATACATAACAAGAACTACCCGATTGCTAGGGAGTGAGGACTGGGGACTTTTACGGCAGATTCTTGATTTTCTTTTTTATTTTGAGGGAAAAATGGCAACAAGGGCTGCTCCTAAATTCGCGAGAGAATGCACTCTATATAGAATTGTTAAATCCGATAGTCTCCCGAGGCGATGTTTTTCCACTGCTTCGACTACTAATGCTCACACTCCACAGCCTCCAATTCCCAAGAAAGTTCCAAATTTTTCCAGAAAGGTAATTTTGTGTACTTTTGATAATCTTTTATTGTGTTGTGTAAATAGCTTTTGATATTAAAGATGCAATCTTTTTTGTCTAATTATACGAAAAAGGTACTGGTTTATACGGAAAAGGTGATCTTATTTATTGGGCTATCTCTCGCTATATTGTCTAATGTAATTCAGATTTTAGCCTGCAAAATGCAATCTGCGTGAAATTTGCGAAGGCATGGTGTAAGAGCTGCTAAATTCAGCTTGCTATTTCTGCAAAAAAAAAAACAAGAAATTAAGTATTCCGGTTTTCGAGTTTATCACTCTGCGTTTCATAATGTACGAGGCGTGGAAAATGCAATCTTTTTGTGTAATTTGAAGAGGGCTTCTGCAGAAACAAATGACATGGGCTTGCTTTTTTCCTCAAGACGGGAAGATAATGTGGATACTCTGCTTCTTGCTCTGTTTTTCATGGCCAATACTGTGGCTTAAAGGACGTATTTGTGTGTTTGTGTGTGTGTGTGTGTGTGTGTGTGTGTGTGTGAGGCCTAATGGAGACTAGGACTTTTGGTGTCGTGCCACAACATTTTGCGCTGCATGCTACAAGTGGGGATTGACCATTGTTTCCCTTCTCTCATAAGTTTAATCCTTGATGTTGCTTAACGTTTCTGACTGTCGTTGACAAGTCTAGCAAATGAAAAATTGGGATTTTGTGTGTTTCTCCCTTGAGTTATTCTTTGCTTTGATTGGACTTACCGTTTAGTAGGTAAATTTAAGGCCATATTCTGATATAACCAGTTCATTGTTTTTTTTTCCTTGTTTTTAATCTTAAATGCCAAGAGTTTTGCTGTTGAACTTGCAGGGTAGGTTATTTACAGGAGCTGCTATAGGTCTGCTTATAGGCGGAGGTGCGTATGCAAGTACTGTGGATGAAGCAACTTTCTGGTATTCAGATTGATCTTCTCTAAAAATGTCTGTTTTGCTTTTTTGTAAAAAATTGAAAAATGTAAGAAAACTTAGTGGTAGTTACACAAAAAGTTGTTGAAAGAAATAATCATAAACTCTGCTATCGTATTTTCTAATAAATGTTTTCAGCCTTTAAATTCTTCATATAGAGTGAAATTTTTGTTGGGACAATGGTTTGAAAGCTTATTCATGCATATGAAAGAAATTGTTAAGTTTACATGTGTAGAGAGTGAAAATGCTTTAAATGATGCAGTGGCTGGCTTTTCTCAGCAACAAAACTAGTCAATCCATTTTTCGCCTTTCTTGATCCCGAGGTTGCCCACCGACTGGCAGTCTCTGCTGCTGCTCGTGGGTGGGTTCCGATAGAGAAGAGGCCTGACCCACCAATATTACAACTCGAAGTTTGGGGGAGGAGATTCTCCAATCCAGTTGGTCTTTCTGCTGGTTTTGACAAAAATGCTGAGGCTGTTGAAGGTTTACTTGGTTTGGGTTTCGGCTTTGTGGAGGTCGGTTCGGTCACTCCAGTCCCACAGGAGGGTAATCCAAAGCCTCGTATATTCAGATTGCCAAACGAAGGGTAAGGCCTTCATTCTTATTTTCTATTTTCACTGGGGATAGATAATTTGTGTTAGATGTATATATTTTTGTGTGAAAATGTGAAATCAGTATATTGAAAATAAGATATGAATGTGACAGTGTTAAGTTATGGTTTCCATTGTTGGTTGAAAATAATATTTAAATGCGATAGTGGTAATTTGTGAATCCCATTATTTTCTTTTTCCTTTTTTAATGTCAAATCAATCAAATTATTTTGGAACGGATGCTATTTATTCAATTTATCGTGAGTCCCATTATAAAAATGAAAATGAGTTTTTTTTTTTTTTTTGGAACGAAGGATGAAGAATCATATTTTTGATTGAAAAGAGTTGTTGAAGATGGGGGAAAAATGCATTTGAGTATGCAACCATTCAAGCCCTAAGATATTATGGTTTTAACTGATTTCTTTTATCTAAAACTCAGTTTTTCGATTACTCTATTTACCATGGCATATGTATATTGTTATCAAATCTTGTAGAAAATGCTACTCTATCAAACGAGACTCTAAGCTTTGAATTGGTTAAATTTGCAGCAGCGCCATCATTAATAGGTGTGGCTTCAATAGCGAAGGAATTGTTGCTGTAGCGAAACGGTTAGGTGCGCAACATGGTAAAAGGAAATTGGAAACTTCAAGCACTTCATCTGCAACTGATGACGATGTCAGACATGGAGGGAAAGCTGGTCCCGGAATACTCGGGGTTAATCTTGGAAAGAACAAGACCAGTGAAGATGCTGCAGCTGATTATGTACAAGGAGTTCATACATTATCCCAATATGCCGATTACTTGGTATATGATTCTTATGTGTTTCCATCTTTTTATCATTGTTGCATATGTAGTCAAGTGTATTTGGGTTTTTATGCTTCACTTAGATCTTTGAGAAGTGACGACTCTAATCATCCCATACTATGACTTTTACTAAATGACCACCACATCTAAAAGTTTAAGCGATTAGTGAGAAGAGACATTAAATATTTAATATCTCTAACACACATCTCACGTGCAGGCGTTATCAAGCTTTGCGCGTGAAATTTAATACATTTTTTTGGGGGGGTCATATACACATTGTGAGAGCACCATCTTTTGATATCTTTGTTGAACATCTATAAGCGTGGAAATCATCTTGTAGGTTATCAACATTTCATCCCCCAATACACCTGGCCTTCGACAACTTCAAGGGAGGAAACAATTGAAAGACCTTGTTAAGAAGGTATAGCATCTTATTTTTTGTCAATTCAATTGGTTGAATATACATTAGAGACTCTATTCGCCAATTAAGTTGATATTTGACTTAAAAGGTTAAATTCTTCTTCAGGTTCAAGCTGCTAGAGACGAAATGCAATGGGCTGAAGAAGGACCACCTCCACTACTCGTCAAAATTGCTCCTGACTTGTCGAGACAGGATCTTGAAGATATTGCGGCGGTATACACAAAAAATTTGTCCTCACATGATCTTATCATATAACAGGTTTCCTAAATGGGTTTAACTTTTGTTCTCTGTATTTTAGGTCGCTCTTGCTCTTCGAGTAGATGGATTGGTATGTTTCTCCTTACTGCTAGTGATTGTCATCATTTCCTTTGTTAACATCTATGATATCCGTGTCAAGTTCACAATTGTAGTAGTTCTTGGCAGCTTCTTGAAAACTTGAAAGACGGGTTTATTTTCTACCTGGTCAAATTTTCACTTTTCTCTCTTTCGCGGGATCATTGAAATCGAGAGTTCAAACTGTTAAATAACAGCTTCTTTGAAACATTATCTTTCGATAAAAATGTTCCTAAGCTATGTAGCAGCACCTGATGGATTATGCCTCATGATATAATATCCTAAAGATGTTAGTTTGATATATGCTACTCCATCTTTTGCATGCTAAGTAGATCAGTTTAGTAAGATATAAATAGTTGTCGCTTGTCTGAAATTTGTTCCTCCCCCTGTAAGTGTGTAATTGCACTAACTTCCCCTCTTTCTTGCAAAATTACAAATGCCCCCTTTTGATCATTAAAAATTAGTCAAAACTGAAGAAAATTATTAGTAAACTTGGATAACTTAACCCACACGTGTGAGAACATCTTGAGAATTTTACCAAAATTTGAATTATGACTGTTTAACCTTATGTAATAATCAACAAAAGCGGGTAACTGTAAGGTGGAAATAAGTTTTAAGGGAGTTATGTGTAATTTTGAAACCAAGAAGGATATTTGTGTAATTATGTATAGGTACAGGGGATGGCACTGTAATCACTGCTTAAAATTAAGCGATGTATAATTTCCCTGATGGTCTTGTTGCAATTCTTTGGTTCGTATCTGGACTAATGAACGGTAATGGAAACATGTGATTGACTCGTTGTTAGAATCATGGCTCACTTGACTCGTTTGTGTTTTTGCTTATTGTAGATTATATCAAACACGACTATTCAAAGACCGGATCCTGTAAGTCAAAATCCCATCGCTCAAGAAACCGGTGGGTTGAGCGGGAAGCCACTCTTCAGCTTATCCACAAATATACTCAAGGACATGTATATTCTAACAAAGGTAATTATTCGCCTAGAGAATTTCGGTTTTCCTTCTTAATTATGCTTCGAATTTGATTGATCGACTCGTGTGCCTTCTGATAGGGAAAGATCCCTTTGATCGGCTGTGGAGGCGTTAGCAGGTTTGTTTTTAACTTCATTCATCTCGAGTTATTTTTATACTTCTTGACATCATCTTAAAACTCGATAATTTGTTCAGCGGCGAAGATGCATACAAGAAAATACGAGCCGGGGCGACCCTTGTTCAGCTGTATACGGCATTTGCATATGGTGGTCCTGCGCTTATACCCGAAATAAAGGTATTAGTTAATTTGTTTTATGATTATCAAGAAAAAGTTCGTAATTTTCTTAATTTTCCACTGTTGTGATCTCGTTTCGCCCGTTTATAGGCTGAACTCGCTCGATGCTTAGAGAGGGATGGTTACAAATCGATCTACGAGGCCATCGGAGTGGATTGTAGGTAGCCTGCAAAGCTTGAATACAAAATTTTCCAGTTATTTTTTATAATTGTTGCCAATTTTTACCACATTGTACAGGGCTGTCTCCCCAGAAATTTTGTTAGAATAGAGTTTTGTGCTATTGATAATTCATTTTGGTTTTCATTGTTTTTTTCCCCTTGTTGCCGAAAAGAAAATCTTGTATTGATCTTTTTTTTCTTTCTATAATTTCGGGAGGGAAATTGTTTTGATATGTAACACAGAAATTTGACCAATTTTACAATCCATATTGAAATCCCAAATTATGAAAATTTATTCAACAGGGAAAAGTAATCTCTTGTGCTCTGCGTGTGTGTGTGTGTGTGTGTGTGTGTGTGTTTTCCCGTTTTAGATGTTTCTTGTGCTCATCTGTTTCTCTTCTAAGAAGGTTGAAAATGAATCAAACTCACGTTGGTCGTTCAAAGTTTGGTTGAAATAACTTGATCAAATTAGCCAGGTGAGGAATTTTTGGACCCGGATCCATCCTGGACCCGATGGGTTCGGGTTAGACCTAATAGACCCAGTTCATATTTTAAAAATAATTAAAAAAAATATTTTTTAGAAAAATTTATATTATCATGACTTTCTAAATATGAAAAAAATTAATATTATCAAAGTATTAATTATTTAAAAAAAAATTATAAACATCTTTGAATTTTTGAAAAATTAAACATTGCTATCACATATTTATTTGTATATATTTTGAAATCATAATTTAATTACTAATGTTATACAATTATTTTTATACAAAAGTATCATATTTTTTTTTATGTGACTAATTATATAATATATACTTTTATATACGAAGTATAAATGTATATCATATATATTACATAAAATAATAAACAAAAAATATATAAAATACTAACGAGCAGGTTCGGGGTAGATTCAAATTTTAAAATGAAAACCCGAGATCTACACACCTAATTAGGAGTGTAAAAATCCTCCCCATTAGGGGTGGGCTCGGGTTCAGGTCTAATCCAAACCCATTGCCATTCCTAAATCAAACATAATGAATAAATCTTGAATATTTTCTTTTTGATTAGTAAAATTGTCGGTTCAAACTCAACTCAATTAATTAAAATAGAAAAAAAAAATAATGTGTGTGTGTGTGTGTGTGAAAATGTTAAATTACTCAGGCTTAAAATGAAGTTTGGTTTGGTTTGGAATTTGTTCAAATTCAGACTTATCTAATAATTAATCAAGCTCGATAAGCTAGACTTAAATCTCGATAAGGAATTCAAGCTTCGGTTAAAAAATCAAATATCACGATTTACGCAACTACCATCTACGTACCTTCATTTTTCCCACCAAAAAAAAAGGGACCATACTATTATAGGGTCACAGTCACATAATGGAAAACAATGAATGGAGCCTAAAGGATATCAAAACAACCTTACTTATAAATATGATCATGTTAGAGCGTGCCAAGGAGTACTTGGTACTACAATCATCAAAGGAATAATACCTAATCTTGAAAATGCTCTAGAATCGTTTCGGTTGCTCATTCGAGAACTACAATCTTTAGCTCTTGAACTAAATCATTTCCTTATATACGAGAAAAGCTTCTAGATTAATCAAAATAAGTCAAAATTTTGCTTCTACAATCGATCGATAAAAATATCACCAATTACAAATTGGATTAGTTTCTCCTCAACAAATAAGCGCTCGGGCCACCAAAATCCTGTCTAATGGGGAGATAGTTGGAGAGGTGACAAAGCCCTACACTTTGTCATTACAAAACCAATAAACATTGAACCTTTTCTTAAAAAAATAATTTAAAGGCATTCATTCATATATAAAATAGTACATAAAAGTGAATTTATTTATACGAATGATTTTATTACAATTGAGATCCAATATTCATACATTTTGCTGGCCCATAGGTGAGTTTCTATCATCAAGAATGCAAGAACCAGTAGCATAAACACCATTTCTTGCAGCTACATTGCCTTCACCTTGCACCAGCCACCACCCCCACCCCCCAGCCACCTTTCCGTCCATGGCACGCTCACATATATCGACTCCTTAACTATATCAAAGACAACCTTCAAGTGTTCCCTCGTAATCCAAACGAGCTCAGTCCCAAGCGAAATCATCTCATATGCAGCAGCAGGAGCTCCAGTTTTTCAGTTAACAGCTTCCACTCGTTGCAGAACTTTGCCACAGTCGCCCCATCAAGAACTCTATGATCAGCACCTATATTGACCTGAGGAAGGTATACCACATTAGCCACACAGAGAATATCGCATAGATTGAGCCAAAAAAGCCTCTTCCATGCTATAAGCCATATCAACGATGTTGAATAGGAGTTTGCACATCAATGTAGCACTTGCAAATTTGTACTCTTCCCGTTTTTCATGCATACAAGTTGAGATATCACATGTTGATGACCGTATTAGGAATAAAGAAGTCGTTTTGTTGACATAAGAGCAAAATATAAGCTCAATACCCTTGTGATTAGGAACGGAGCCAAAATTTAATTGAGGAGTTTGCCAAAGTAAAATCTCTATTATGTAGAGTGCCCCTGCTTAGCCCCCTCTGTCTTTGCTAACACACGCATATTTGCATATTAATATGATTTCTTATACAGTGCATAGAGGAGGAGTTTCAAGGCATTCAAAATTGCTTACAGTCATAATCGATGCAGAGTAAACATTCCCGTCTTCATCAAATTGAGGAACTTTCTGGATTCGTCCCATTGCAATAATAGAAACTTCAGGCACATTGATAAGTGGGGAACCGAATTTGCCACCGATTGCACCGATATTGCTCAAAGTAATGGTTCCACCAGATATGTCATCGGAACTAAGCTTATTACTTAGAGCCAATTGTTGCAGTCGCGTTAGCTCCTTTGTTATCTGAAGAAATGGGACAATTATGTCGTGAAGAGGATGAAGACTGAAGCTTTTCGTAGAATAACGAACTGAAAAAATTGAATAACTATAAACTGGCACCAATTTTGGTTACAGAAAATTCAATAAATACTAAAGTGTAAAATAGAAAAATAAATAAATAAATAAATAAAGCTTCGATACGAAACAATTTCGACTGACCTCCAAGATGGAGAGACACTGAACCTTCTTTATGTTGGGTACTACCAAACCATGTGGAGTAGCCATAGCAATTCCAATGTTGTGGGATCCTTGTAACATCCAATAGAGACAAGAGCAGGTTTAGCAAAAAGAAATGCAGTCTTACGAGGAGTATATATATATACATACATATATACAGAGAGAGAGAGAGCGCAATTAGAACATGGAACTTTAAGCTTACAGCCGTATATCTTAAACCATCAAGAAAGCAGAAACCATGAATATCTCCAGGTGCCAATCAGGGCGGCTATATATTTTCTTAGAAAAACACCAATAAGAGTTTACAGTAACACTGACATCTCCTGTAACTATGTACAATTACATAAACATATCCTTTTTAGTTCAATATTATAAAAATCCCTCTTTGATCATTGAAAATTAATCAAAACTAGAAAAACTTTTTAAGAAACTAGGATAGTATCAATGGTACGTGTGAGGATAAATTGAAAAGTTAAATAAAATTTGAACTACAACATCATTTAACTATGTGTTAAAAACAAGAGATATTTGTGTAATTGTATCTAGTTTCCACAGAGATCGCTGTAATTATTTCAAAGTTTGAACAAAATGATTGTCATATAATGCACGGAAATCACTTGATAGTGCATATATCATACTTACTGATACCAAGAATTTTGAAAATATCTCAGGATTTAAGTGAAACCATAGCCGAGATACCTTTGAGGGTCACCTCTTGCAATTCCTCTTTGAAGCAACTATTTAGCAGAGGGTATTTGCTCAATGCCATTGAAAGTGACTTTATCAGAACAGGAAGGAAGGTATACTTGACACCGGGATCCGAATTTTCATTTTGGAGTGATGTTTTAAGTTCAATAAGTGCCTCACAATTTATCTCGTCAACATAATGAAAATGTGGGATTTTTGCAGCTAACGTCATAGATTTAACCATAGCGCGTTGGTACCCCCTACAAAACATTAACATCATGAGAGAGAAGAGAGAGAGAGATTAAAAATGGAATGCAATAGTAGCGACCCAAGGTTCACTGTTTAACTTGGGAAAAAATGGATGTGTACTGTAACATACCTCAGAGGAATTGTTGTATCCTCATATTCCCAACTGTATCTTGATGAAACATCTGGGACTTTTTCTTCTACTTCAAGGCATTCTTCAGCAGAAGAAGTAAAGGATGCCGGGCTCTCCTTCAGAATGCCTTGACGTGCAGCGTAACTCAGGACATCCTCTTTCAATACTCTCCCTTCTTTTCCAGTCCCATGCACCTCTTCGATATTTACACCTAATTGCTTCGCAAAATTACGAACAGCGGGTGTTGATAGCACTCCACCAATCTTTGCTTTTTTGAGCCCTGAATCAGCAATATCTGATTCACTTATAGTGGAATCTTGTGCTTTAATAACCTCTGGAGCCTCAGAACTTTGATTGGAGAAACCATTTTCATCAACAACCATCTTCAATAGAGTTTCTCCGACCTGTTAAATGTTAGTAGATTATTGCAACTTGATAAGAAAGGAAAATTTATGCCTATGCAACCAATGTGAAGAGTTAATTACCACTATAGCGATAACTAAATATTTAATGTCTCCTCTCTGTCTCTGTCTGTCTGTCTGTCTCTCTCTCTCTCTCTCTCTAAATGATACAACCATTCAATATGGTATCACTATCACAACCAGGTCAAGCAAGAGGTCTTGTACTCAAGTCCCCCTGCCACCCATTTATGGCAAAAAGGGTTTCACGTACAAGGCTTGCCAAAAAAGAATGCTGCCTTCATGTGAGGGGCGTGTCAGAAATATTAAATATTAAAACTTTTAAACGAGGCAATCATTAAATATTCAAAAAGGGAGTCACGAGACAATTCAACGGAAGGGAATCAATCAAGTCTATCGTCAGAACAAAGAGAGCGATTCCTGAAGCATATAAAGAAGGCACAGGGACTTTAATTCCTTATATTCACTGTCTACAAAATATTCAGCTATAAACCAGATGCTAAACTGTTGTCTGCACTTACAATGCAATAGTAAGAAATCAATAAATCATTGCCATCAACACATTACACTGTGCAACCACAAGTTGGTCATATAGAAATTATGCCACCTATTTTTCAGCAGTTCTGCAACTATAAGGCGATCAACTATAAACTTTAATAGCATACAAGAGAAGCAGAAATGTTTGATTTTATCAAGAAAACTTTTCATTTTGCTAAGTTCCACTGTCACCTTTACAATATTGCCCGGAACATGGAGGACCCTAGAAACTCTTCCTCTGTATCTGCTAGTAATCTCTATGGTTGCTTTGTCGCTTTGAACCTCACAAAGTGGTTGAAATTCTTCAACTTGATCCCCCTGCCAGAAGATCATGAATATCCTTTCCTTTTTAATTTTTACATGGAGTTCATAACTTAAACACAAGCATTTCTAAAATTACTATGATAATATGTAACTAGAAAAAGCCAAGATTTGAAAATCTATAATATGGAAAAATGAAAACTTAAAAAAGATCATCCACTGACCTCCTGCACAAACCATTTAAGAAGTTCACATTCTGCAATACCTTCACCCGTTTGCGCCAAGGGGACGTCAATCACCCCGCCATTTTGAAGATCAGCCATACTTTGAGTTGTAAACATACACCCTTTAATCCCAAATGGAATGCTCAACTGAGAACAGAAAGAAAGAAACACATAAAGCAACTAAGAGTCTTAACTTCTCAACACCACATAAAAATTTTCAACAAAATATTCATCTGTAAGCAAAGAGACATACTGAATATTCAACATTCTAGTTAATAGATTCAAACTTTTTGACTTCCTATATCATACTTGAGTGCAAGAGATTGAAATTAAATGAACACTATAACGTTCCAAAGCCAAGCCAACTAAAACCTCTTTCACAAACAACCTCATTTGATCAGCTGCATACAAAATTTTCACTATTATCACCAACAACCAGTAGAACACACACAAGCACACACTTCAACTATCTTTATACACACAAGAATTTACAACTTCTCACAAAATATTTTCTCCCGGTGCTAGTGCCTCATGCACAAAACCTGGTAGAATCCTAACTTTCATTTTCCTACTGCGCAGAAACAACACACACACACACACACACACACAACCTGTATCAAATAAACAATTTCAGAAAAAGAAAAATAAGAATCAAGAAAAAGAGCCACTTTATATCTTATTAAATGATCATATGCAAAGTGAAAACAACTGGACTTACAGAATTTCCTTCGTGACGGTTCTTTAAGAAAAATAACTTTCTGGGGTCAGTAAAAATGTCAACTTGAGCTCGAGATAGTGAACCCATTTCAAAACCAGCTCTTCCAGCGGCGGCGCCGGCAGCTGACGACGGCGGAGCGCTGGCGGAGTAAACAAAGCGCCACCAGTGACTGAATCTCCATTGAGCTTTCTGATAAATTTTACGACAAATCATTGCTTCGCGAGATTATCGAGTGGAGCAAGTAGAAATTTTGTGATTTTGTTGTTAAATTAGTTCAAATTTAGAAACAATTTCTGATTGTATAGAGAGTTCCATAGTTCTACTCAACTGCTGTTCGTAGCTGTAAGCAATTTCTCTTATCTTTCATTTTGACCCCGGATTTATTGGCTGATGAACATTTTAACCCATTATTTTTTTGTTATTATTTTTAATTACATTAAATATATGTTGCTAAAATAAAACAACATTTTAAATAACTTAAAAAATTTACTTGGTTGGTGTCCAATAAATGGAATTATAATTTATAGAAGACATGTATTTGTTCAACCAAGTTTAAATATTAACTTATTAACCAAAAAAAAAACAAGATATAAGAAATTAATTAAATCAAACTTAAGTATTTAAAAACTCTATTGATATGGTTAGTACATCATGTAGCATGAAGAGACTATTTTAAATATTGATTATGGATCATGAATTATTAATTAAGTACTTTATTTGGGCTTATCATATTCATATCGATAAAGAATGATTGCTAAACTTTCTTACTGAAAATATTAGTTTTTAAATTTAGTTTTAATTGTTCATCCACAATCCTATGTCAGCAGAGTTTATCTCATCTTTGGCGGGCAGCAATGGATAGAATTGAACATTTTGGAGGCATGTTTGACTATAGAAGAAAATTCAACTAATTCCCTTTATTTTGGGTGGGGCGATTGGTTTATTAAAAAGTATAAGTTAATGTTACGCTCTGAACTTGCAAGTCCGTTGAATGTGAAAATTTACTTTTCGAATTTATTAAGTACATTCTAAAATTAAACGATGTACAACTCGCCTGGAAAGATCATCAATTAGTTGCATTTGGATTATTAAGCCAAACTTATAAAAAATTCAATCTTTTATAGATTCGCGACATGGATCAAGGGTGCTATAGTTAATGCAAATGAATTAACTATTAACATGTGTACAATATAAAAGTCTAAGTTCACATCATAATCAAGTAATACATCAATATATATGTACGTTCAAAATTTAATTAATACTAAAAGTAAAATATGTTCAATTTTAATAGTAATTTTCATATGAACGACATTGGAATTTTCTTTTATATATATATATATGTGTGTGTGTGTGTGTGTGTTTTGAAATAGGTGATGGGACGTTTCAATAATTTAAAATTAAACTGATTAATAATTATCGTACGAGGGTGGTATAAGTAAAAGTTTAAAGATATGATTTAAATCAATCCAGAACTATAACATGTTTTGTCTTAGATTTCGAAAAAAATATTGGCTTTCTTTTGGATGACTATGAATAACTATCATAATTTCACACATAATAAAATTGAGTGTAATAACACTATTTATATGTGTCATAAATACCAACTATCAGTTGGTCTAACGAAATGAGGTACTAGATCTCTTAATTAATGTTCAGAATTCAAATTCTGATGTTACGAATAGAGCTAACTAGATTAGAAGAATCACCTCCATAATAGGCATTTACAGTACCTAATTCAGACTAGCACATCAATATATGGGAACCCATTAGCTAAAAAAAAAAAAAAAAGTGTCATATCTTTCTCTTTATGTAAATAACGTCTTCTATAAATGAAGCCACTTCTTTTAACAAATAATAAGTAATGGAATGTCCTATTAAATGCTACTATTAATATTGCTAGTTTGGCACAACTCTTCTTTTATAGCTCAATCAACTCTTAGATTATGAAACGTAATAAGTTATGAGTAATGGGGGCGCCACCCTAAATGTCGACACCATTTTAGGAGCTATATAAATTATTGGAATTTTAACTAACTCATTATTTTAATAAATCAGTTAAGCCCATGGGCCACATTTATATTTGGCCCAATACAAACTTGTAAGCCTCTTTGCAATTGGGCCCAATTTTTACATTACGATTTTGCACCAGTAACTCCCTTTTTATTATCTTCATCTTGATGATGGTAATGGGCCTCCAAGCAGCTTAGCTGGGCTTGATAACTGTTTGAAAAAAAATTTGGATCTGGCCCAATTAACCAAGAAATAATTATCTTTTTTTCTTTTTCTTTTTCTTGTTTTGCCCAACACTCGAGCAAAATGCACATCACATGGATTTTATCCATGACGGTTTAATGGCTTGATTCTTCTACTCATCTTTTAGGCTCATGTAACAACCCCTAAGTCGGTATATCCTATTCAGAGACGGAGTTAAAAGGGTGACTGCGTTATACACTATTAGATTATATATGGTAATTTTGATATTTTTACTAACGATACTATCACATATATACTCATTCGATCCGATATATGCAATTTCATTTAGGTGTCAATAAGAATGCAATTGAGTAGGTTAGAGTAGAAAAAAAGGAAAGTTCTAAGATATATATATATATATATATATATATATATTCTTCCTCATATTTTTCTTTCTTGTTCTTGCACATGAAGTTAGGTTTGAGTTCCTCTCCCAAATTATTCTTTGTTTTAATTGGATAAACAAATGCATAGATATTAGATATTCTTGCCCAACCCTCAACCAAGCAAGTGGTGGCTTTTGATTTTCTCTCTCTTCTTCTTAGAAAACAGAGTTAATTAAAAATCTAGTTTGATCACATGTGAAGATATAATCTTTTTACTGTTGGCATTTTAAAAATGACTTGTTACAGGTCCAAATATATATTTTAAAAGTTCCAAGAAATTATTGACTTAATACTATAGTTGCTCATTTTTCCTTGTAACGGAATGGAAAAGGCCAAAAAAAAGAAGTTTAGGTAAACTAACAATCATAACATAAAATATATTTTATGAGAAAAAAAAATATATTAAAAAAAAGAAAAAGAAAAACAACCACAGCTAGCTACGTAACCCAATTTCTTTTTAAAATTGGGGTTGAGGGAGTCTGGATTTGTATGCATCCCTATATGAATAAAAGCAAACATGTTACCCCTGTGGTGGAAAAAGTGGTGGATTGTGCTAGAAAAACTGCTTTGGAACATTTTAATGCACAACTCTCTACCCTTCTTTTGAACGGCCAACAACATTTTGGCATTTCTTGGTCACCTCCTTCTCTAAATTGTTTCAGAATAAATATTAATGCTGCTTTTATAGATGCACTCATGCTTTTGTTGTTCGCAGTTCTGTAGGAGAACTTCTGTGTGCTACCACTTTTCAAGCTTGGGCTCACAATGCAACCCAAGCAGAGACAGATGCCCTTGCAAATACATGTGCCATGGTGGATACTCTTACGATTGCTAAACCTGTGTTTGAGAGTGACTCCTCTAATGCAATCAAAATGATTCTAAGCCCAACAGAAGTGGTGGAATGGCATTCCAAACCTGCCATTGATCAGATCTCCCCTCTCCTTTGCAAGAGGTCACAATGGAAATTTCGTCACGTTGGACGTCAAGCAAACGCCACTGCTCATGCTTTAGCAAATTGGGCATATCATTCCATCTGGAGTGGTTCTATTGATTTAGTTGATTTGTACTTTATTTTGTCAAACCCACGCCTTAAACTTTCTTCTCTTGAAAATGGCTAGACTATTGTACTTATTTAATATTTGTAATGCACTACTTTTTCTCACAAAAAAAAAAAAAAAAGCAAATTTCATCTTATAATTTTATAACGCTAACGACCGATAGATATAATCATTCAATAGCAACCAAAATATAATATCTTTTGGGGCAAAAAGAAAAGAAAAAGAACTTTTGCTGGAAAAATCTTAAGAGCTTGATCACTTAACAAGATTAAATTATTAAGCCAAGAAAAAAAAATTCTATCACTTAAGTTCCATCTAAGAATGAAGCCACATGGTTTGAGGTTGATGTTATTTTTATCATAGCCATCCATTGGAGTTGATTGGTAACTACCTCACATGATTGCACCCTCACTTTTTTTCCCAAAACCCATGTGATTTTACAAAAATGTCCTCATTCATAAATGCTTCATTTCCCAAAAACCCTAGTAAACCCTTGTTTCATTTGGGAATTGAAACTAAACTAAACCCTAATCCAAAATAGAAAACCTAATGTTTCCCCCTAAATCAACTCATGTTACCACTAAAAACCTTTGAGTCGTGTCATCAAAGGGCCCTTTATTTTTTTTCGTTTTTCTAGTTAGGAGCCATTAGGGGAGGTGATGAAAATTAGGATAATGTCATATCACCTTACCAATCCATGTTATCTCGAAATTTGAAAAAGCTCACCCCCCCCCCCCTCCCTCCACCCCCACCCAACCACATGACAATTTCCCATCATCTATCTATTTTGATGTTGAGCCCTCCAAATGACTTTGTTAGCATGTTCACTCTTAACCAGTAAGATTCTTTGATCTTCCATGGTCCATGCCAAATGGTGCACATCCATGGCACATCATCTTCACATGATCACTCCATCACATGCCAACCTTGGAAAGTAACCTCATACCCATCATGAGAATAATGCATTCTTTTACTTCAAAGTACATGGCCAAGAGAGAGAGAGAGAGAGAGAGAGAGAGAGTCATGTTGGTTTAACAAGATGTATCTGGTGTTTTCTTCGCTAGAAGAATTAGGATGAAATTGTCAATTTGTTTCTTCTTTAGATGTAAAAGGAGACGAGGGTGTAAAGATATTTGTAATTGTGTCACGAGAAAAGGAATATCTATTAACTAGTGTTAATTAGTAGTAAAGATTGTCCAAGATTGGCTAAGGTGGATAAACAAGCAGAGAAAAGTTAATTTTATGCTGGCTTTGTTGCCTTATCCAGCTCTATGATTGAGTTAGATAAAAGATTATTTCATGAACCACGTCATTTCCAAGATTTTGAATTTGTTTACGTTGTAAACTTCTAGGACCTCAAGTAAAATGGTGATGTTACTTATCTAACAACGTATACTCAAAATGTGCCTCGTGGGAATTCAAAGAAAACTAACATGTGCGCAAAGATATACACATCATATTTATGTATGTATGTGTGTGTGTGTAGAGAGAGAGAAGGGTGGGGGACCGGCGCGGGCGCGGGCGCTGTAAATTTTACAACACGTGAGCTACCCAAATTTGTTGCATGTGCATGCAAAGGGAGATAGTGGCATCCCAGCTACAACCCTCAAGGTCAAAATGGTTCTTTCAAGTTTCAACCCCATGTTCCATTTACCACAAGATGTAAATCGAAAAACACGTTATACATGAAGAATATAATCTTGAAAACATGACGCCCCCTTGTTATCAATTTCAATCCATATATAGAGCTACAAGGCAAGATTACTTGACCTATAGTCCTTGTACTCCATCCTACTTTTGCTAGAAGCATCTTGTTCACTGCCACACACATTTTCGACACTTCATCTTTCCTTTTATCAAAACGTGTTGTAGTTGAAATTAAAGTCTTTCGACGACCATTCAATTGATCAGATAGCTGAACTCAAGCTCGACTCATTCAACTATAACTGCATAAAAACACATGTGAATACTTCAAGGTACGTATACATTTGTATAACTTTAGTGAGATATATGCTTAAAATTGCCTCCCGTTCGACACATCTCCCACCTCCTTCACTATATGCACCCCAAAAAGAAGCATCACCAATTAGGATGAGTAAAAGAAGGAACAAGGACTAAACAATGGTCAATTCTTGAGATCTTTTCATCCGTGGATTTGCCTCCAACGTTGGGGAATTTCGGTTTCTCTTTCTTTTGGCATTTCATTGAGAAATCAGACCAAATAATGTGGATAATCTAGCTATAGGATAGTCTCTCCACTAAAGCATTATCCTATGTAGCTAAATAAAGGACACAAAGTGCTATTTAGAATTTATGAGAGTATTCTTGACTATCAAGAATAGAGAGACAAGTGCCGTATATCTTGTTAGCAATTTCACAACCCCATGGCCCTACAATAAGTGTATTAGTAGTACACAAAGATCCCACAAGATATCTTTATGACACTTAGTTTTCTATTAATTTGGTACTTTTGTTCACTCACAACAATCCTAAACCAATTGTTCATCAAGGGCTCCATCTTTCCTAGTCAAACAAATTACACTAAGCAAAGCGCAAGTAGGGCAGAGGCATCTTGCAAGTGGGGCAGAGGCATCTTGATCTAGTGTCAACTTGTGCAAATTGCGGTTTAGTTGCTTGAGTTTTCAAACAGATGATAACATCATCAAACATAGTGGTGGTTAGTACAAAATATCAATTTATCAAAACTTTAAGTTACATGAAAGAACGATAATAACAAGAAAGTAACACTTTCCAAAATCCCATTGACTCACTTAAAGGTGAGAGTACCCTACTCTCAATCAATTTGATGAGAAAAATGAACTATATATCACCATGCAGAAAAAGAACCTTGCCTGTTCTTTTGGTTCTTAGTGCACCGCCTCAGACTTAGGGACAAAAATTGATTGTCCCGGTAATGAAATATTGACCCCTTTAAGGATAGCAATTTTCTCCAACAACCGTACCACGTTCAGGTGTCAAAAAGGGACATTGAGTGGGAAGGTGTAATATCCCATCTTCGAACGGTGAAGAAGAAAGGTTCATGCTTGAAATGCAAATTTGCCTGCAAGATTATGAAAAAGTGGGGATAATAATTGTACATAAGGCTAGATTTGTCACTCATTTGGTGCAACAAATATGCACATGCATGGTTCCATATAAGCATGACAAGATTATTTCTGTTGCAAAGTGCTCAGACTTCTAATCAACTAAAATGTGATGAGAAACACGCGCATGTATGCAATAGTTTCAGCAACAGGAATAGTACAGCACGTACATTTCTTGAGATACGTTGACTTTATTTATGGAAATGGAATTTGTGAAAGAATTTTACGATGACAAAGAAAATGCAAAAACATATTCGAAATGCATAGAGTGTGACAGCATGTATGTTATAGATATGCATAGTAAGTATTTCAAACATGCATGGCAATTTATCATATGATGCCTATGCATGCATCTCTTGATAGAGAATGAAATATGATGACAACTGGCAAACCATAACTCCAAAAATAACTAACTCTAAGGTCGCATGCCTATATGTTTTTTACCACAGAGGACTCAGAAATTGATGATGCATAGTTGGGTGTGAGAGAGAGAGAGATAGATATTCTGTGTGTTTGCATGTGTTTTCTTAAGAACCTAACTTTTCTGTCTCTCTGTGTACTTGTGTGTGCATGTGTGTGTGTGCTTTCTTAAAAACCTAACTAGCAAAAAGAAGAAATAAACAATGTGTACAAAAATAAGGCTCCTAGTAGAAACTTTACCGGACAAGGTATGTGCTACAGTTGACTGGAAGGAGGTTTTCCCCAGGACTTGGATACACACTTAGGCTTTTCTTAGTTGAAAACACTAGCTAGAATGCGACATAGACCTGAAACAAATCCCTCACCCTACTACAAATAGATTCTTCCCATCATTAACTTGACAAAAGGTGCGATGGAGCTATTTTGATCAGATACATGAGCTTTTCATCGGGTGGTTTGATAATTTTAAGGTCATACACAAATGGAAAATGTATCAATAAAATCAACAAGCATTACAAGAAACTGATAAAAGAACTGAAATTCTAAGAAATTGAGAATCCTTAGGTGTCATTATGTAATCTGAAAATAATCCTTAAAACATTAAGATAAATTGAGCCAGCAGCAATTGGTAAAAATATTGGAGATGTAAAGCCTCTACATGTGGAGATAAATCATCGATTTAGGTAGAATTACTTTTTGCAAGATTCTCTCAATGGAGGAAGTAGATATGTTCTCATATGTTTGGCAAGAAGACAGATCAAAATTTGAGGGACCCTTTAATTATAAGAAGATTAGAGCACAAAAACACTCTAGTTGCTCGTCTTACAATTTAAATAATTATCCAATCAAAAGATAAAAAAGAAAAAGAAATTTGAGAACCCACTACTCCAAATCCTTATAAAATCACCCTCTTGCCTTGTAAAGGGCCACTCTCACTCTCCTTTAGCGTGGGAAGTGGCATGCATGTTGAAGGGGCAGAAAAGCAAGTTTGATCTGTAAAATCCTCTCTACCACATAACAGGCAACCAAACAAGAGAATAAACGAAAAGGAAAAGATGGCAGCAGGGCGTACCAGAAAGCACCTGACAATGATAGAGGTAAGAACAAAATCTTCAAAAACTCACATACTATAATTCTAAGTACCATTTGATTTTGACTCTGACAATTAACAAGTCTTTTATTGATAGGTGACAGACGAATTCAAGAATACACTAAACATTGGATTTCCAATATTGGTCATGGGGATATCAAGTTACCTGAAAAACATGATTTCAGTAGCATGCATGGGAAGGCTAGGGAGCTTGGAGCTAGCGGGAGGCGCATTAGCCATCGGTTTCACCAATATTACAGGTTACTCGGTGCTTTCTGGCCTTGCCATGGGTATGGAACCGCTCTGCAGCCAAGCTTTTGGATCCAAAAACTTGACCATGGTGTCTCTCACTCTCCAAAGGACAATCCTTTTATTACTTTTTGCATCTATACCCATTGGGATGCTTTGGATATATCTTGAGCCTCTCTTGTTATGGCTCCACCAAGAACCTCAAGTAGTACACATTGCAAGCCTTTACTGCCGATTTGCTGTGCCTGATCTTATTCTCAACAGCCTACTTCATCCTCTACGTATATATATACGCAGCAAAGGGACGACGTGGCCACTTCTCTGGTGCACTGCGCTGTCAACACTTCTACATTTCCCGATCACTGTTTTCTTTACTTTCCACCAACATCTTGGAATCAAGGGAATCGCAATTTCCACATTTATTGCCAATCTTAACACACTGATCTTTCTTTTAGGCTATATAAACTATGCCCATGATGAAAAGATGTCTTTTTGTAAACATTTAGCACCACCTCCTTCAGACAAGCTTGATCCAACAACATCATTTTGGGACGAATGGGGAATGCTACTCTGTCTAGCAATCCCAAGTTGCCTTGGCGTTTGTCTAGAATGGTGGTGGTATGAGTTCATGACACTTCTCGCAGGTTACCTCTACAAGCCCCATGTGACACTTGCCACATCAGCTATAGTAATACAAACCACTTCTCTGATGTACACATTGCCTTCAGCACTTAGTGCATCCGTTTCAACCCGAGTTGGCAATGAACTTGGAGCAGGTAGGCCCCACAAGGCACGCATGGCGACTGCAGTAGCCATAGCACTCGCCTTCTCCACATCAGTGTTTGGCTTTCTATTGACCACCTTAGGTAGACAAGCATGGGGTAGGGTGTTCACCAATGACAATGAAGTTCTTGAGCTCACAGTGGCTGTGCTGCCCATTATTGGACTTTGCGAGCTTGCCAACTGTCCACAAACCACCTGTTG
The DNA here is from genome assembly GCA_026212405.1 of Petrea volubilis. NCBI lineage: Eukaryota > Viridiplantae > Streptophyta > Magnoliopsida > Lamiales > Verbenaceae > Petrea > Petrea volubilis. The sequence goes on from CM047879.1 coordinate 15,866,625, forward strand.
TGGGGTCCTCAGAGGAAGCGCTAGGCCAGGCATTGGTGCAGGAATAAATTTTTGCTCTTTCTACATGATAGGAGCACCTGTGGCAGTAGCTTTGGCCTTTATTTGGGAACTCGGGTTCTTGGGCCTTTGTTACGGGCTTTTAGCAGCTCAGGTGGCATGCGTATTATCAATTTTAACAGCTGTCCACAAAACAGACTGGGAGTATGAGTCACTGCGGGCAAAAGACTTGGTGGGTGAAAGCGATGAATATGTACATGCAGATTTATTAGTGAAATGTGAAGAAGGTGTAATTACCATTTAAACATCAAACACATAGATAAAAGATTAGTAGTAGGACAACAAGGAAGTGAGTATATGTCATTCTCTCTTGAATCTTAGTATTAACATGACCAAGAGATTTATTGTAGAAATAAGGACTAAAGAGTAATATAACTTTTTTTGTACTTAGAGTGTACCAGTTTGAAACAATATAAATTTCCTTTCACTTACTGTATAGCAAAATAATAGCGTTGATGAGCACTTTTCTTCCTATACACATACAAGTAGCTAATACCTGATGTAGCATTATGTCTCAACAATCGCCTATCAGAATATTATAATCTGATAAAATAAATTAAAATGTGGTCATTATTAAGAATAACTTGTCAGGATTACTATAATGAGTGCACTTCCTCTCACATATGGTTATTCTGTATAATCCTTCTGGTTATCACATTACAAGTTTCTTCAGCAAACATAATACAGCCATGCTTGTCATCCAGTTGATACTACAAAATTTATATGGGATATGAATGGCAAGAGACGAAAAGTTGCTCTTCATGACTTTGTCTAAGGAAAAATCAGTCCACGGAAGCCTACTAGCACAGACCACCACTTGCTAATATGTATAATATCCAAAGATCAATCGCTACTTCTACTACAATTTAGGAGTTTTCTGAAATTTCTAATGCCCCTGTCTATGTAACATTAGGCAACCATCAATCTAACTTCTCTAAGAATTGCAACAAGCATCCAGTGTACGGTAGCTGCCGGATCTTAAGATATCTATAAATATTATATTTACACCTCAGAGACCACGATGTTGTTCTTCACTAAGTTCTTTCCGGCTTAGTAAATCAGTCCAACAACAGAGTAATATTGTTCTATTTATCGCAAATTCCCTGTATATTTAATTGTGAAGCAATACAGAAGAGAATGAAACCTCAGTACATTGTCTTCCGTAATACAGTAGGAAACAGAAACAAACCGAACAACATCTACAAAGTATATCATTTCCCCACATTCTTAAACTTTAATTTATAACATTGTAATTTATGAGTATCCTCTGTACAATACCTGCAAGTATCCACCTAGTTATAATCCTCTAAAGAGTTGTCCATCTCAATTTACAACATTCTCCACCCCAATCCTAACATACTCCACACACATACACTCCAAGCTCAACCAAATTACTACCCCAGATCAATCGTTTCTAAACAATTCTCCCTACGCTCAAAATCCTGGCTCAATCACATACACACACACACACACAACCATTGCCAAAAACATATTAAATAACTTGATAATTCACTGTTAATATCACCTACACCCGTATGCATAGCACGAAAACTTCATCAAGAACAGCTCATCTACAACTGAACCACAAAATATCAACAATAAAACCAAATAAAATACTAAAAATACAAAACCTAAATTAGCTGCATGAGCAAAACACATCATTTACAAGAACATACCATAGTATAATTGCACTCACGCCCAAAATTATCAGGAATTGAAAAAAAAAAATGGAAAAATAAAATTGATAAAAAAAAAAGCACCTTTTACACGAAAATCACCACAAATTGATCACATTGAGCGCGGTTAATATTCAGCGGATAAAGATAAAATAAAAAGAACAAAAAACAAAAAATAAATAAATAAATTCGAAGTTTTTCTTCGGAAAATAAAAATGAAAAACAATCCTTTTTCTTTATAATTTGTTGGTATGGGCCCTATTTTGGGCTAGCGTTGCAATTCATTAATGACTTTTCTTGGGCCCTTATGGAATTAAAATGGGCCAGATTTAGTGAGGCATCTCAACGTAATTTTAGGCCCACATGTTTTTTCGGGTTCCAAGTTTGGATTGTTTATGTGACTCGGATCCATGTCAAATCCAAACCCTGGTGTTGATATGGGTCGGGTTATTGGGGCTATTCATGATCGAAGGTTCATTTTAAAATACTATTCTCAAATATTAAAATTCTCTATACACTCCATGTGAACTGATAAACCTTTGAGATATATATATATATATACATACACACAGATATATATGGATGATTACAACAACAAATCTAAAATTTAGTGTCAATACACTTAGGTCATCTTAAGTTTGCATAACTAAATAGATCACGTTTTATATTTAATTTTTTGTGAGTCTAATTGGAGGGTGCAAATTGACGATAGGATTGGTTGCAGTAATTATACAAATTTTAATGGGTACAAGTGTATTTACACAGTATCTAAGGGGATGTAACTATAATTATATACATGTGTGTGTGCTTGTGTGTGAGTTTGTGTTTTTGTATGTGCGCGTGCATATATTAGTGTCAAATGCGTACCATTAAATTAAAAGCTATAGTTGATGGTAGAGATTAGATATTCAACTTCATTTCCTTATATATTTAACAATACAAAATATTGTTTATAATGACGAATATAAACACTATAAGTCGCTCTTACATTGAACATTTGCAATATTCGAATCTAAACTACCTGGTTAATGGATTGATATTTGGTGAATGAAACAAAGATTTAATTCCTAACTTTTTTTTTTTTTCTTTTTATCATTCCTCAACCAAAATCGAATTGGTAAACTTGGCAAACCCCCACATATAATCACGAAGATTAATTTATTTACTTATGATTGTCAATAATTGACATACAATTGAGCTCATCATACAATCCAATGGATTCTAACAAAAAAAATTCCCATCTCTACTTTTCTTTGAAATTTTTTTGCATCAACTCGATATTTAAATCCCACATATGAACCAAATAGGTAAGTTTATATTTTGATTTGTATGTTGGTATTTTTTCAGACGACCTAATAACATGATACAATATGAACCGTTCGATATGTATATAGAGCCTAAATCGATGGTATATAAAAATGAATTTTTCCTTTTCTTTACAATTATTTTTTTTCAACAAACCAAAGATGTCATGTCAAACTTGTAGATGGGACCAGTGTACTATCGATCCTCGTCACCACAAAACGTGGCCCAACAATTTCACAACAGTACACATAATGATTAAAAAACCTGTCGATTTTTAAATTATTGGCTTTCAACATTTGGGTCTCAATGTGGGCCCACAGATACGAATTGAACAGAAAAAGCCCAAATTCATTTACTTTTATTATTGTTATGAATTTGGGCCGACATGAGGGCCCATCTTATCACACATCCAAGTCACACGTAGAAAGTTGCTTATTCGTCCTTCATCTTTCATTATCTTCAAATTTTGGCCTCTATTTTCTACTTTTTCTAAGTTTGGCCACCAAAAGATGCGTAAATTAATTGAAAAATATATATATAATTCTTCGTACTAGGGTCCTTATTATTATTATTATTATTACTACTATTATTATTATTATTATATTTTGTGTGTGTGTGTGTGTGTGTCATATAGTGCATTTTTCAATCTTAAGTTTTTCTATTTAAAACCGTATTCCATTTTTATTCCGTTACATGAATATACATCAAGTATAAATACATAATGCCAAGTGTATATAATTAAGAAAATAATTTTTATACACATGACATAAATATGTTTTATAAAATAGGAAAGACTGAACACCAATTCAAAATAGAAGATTTTATATGCATTTGTCAGTTAACTAAGAATAATCGAGCTTGGAATATTGGTTTTCGCATTCTATAAAGCTCAATTACTTATATGAAGCACACAAGATAGATATTCAAGCGTGCCAAGTGTGTGAACCAGAAATTTCAATTGTACGAGGCAGTAGTTTATATTATCATGTAAAAACTTCTAAAAGTATATATCAATTTTTTTTTTTATTTCCGACTGTTGTTCATATTTAATTTTTCTTTTTTAACACAATCTTGAAAAATAATGTCAAAATGTTGAGCGAATCTTGATGAATAATTTTAATTTCATTATTATTCTCATAGAAAGAATAAGTACTTAAATGTAAATTGGAAATGATAGGCGTTGTCAAGCATCCCACATGCAAATTGGAAAAAAAATACAAAGAAAAAGAGAAGATATTCCATCAAGGCCCCAAAAAACACATTACAATGAAAAAAGTACATTTCATTGAGTTCAATTTATGTAACTTATGTTTTCAAAGAATTTTATGGTGAGTATCGAACCGGATTCTTTAAAATCATGCTATTTTATAAATAATAATTAATCGTGCGACTTTAAGGTATGCTCAAATTTATTTTTATTTTTTTAAAAAAAGAAGATTTCAAAACTAATTTATTATACTCTTTTTATAATAAATAATTTATTATATCCAACAAAATAATTTTATTCAAACTTTAAGTACTTGAATCGAAACGAGTACCGAATATTTTGGTTCATTTTTAAACCCAAATTAGCCAAAAATTGTTTGGAACGAATCACGCAAACAAAATAAAAATCACAATCGCAAAAGATAAAATTTTACATGGTTCAATAAAAATGCCAACATCAAAAATTCGATTAGATAATATGGTTCTATCGATGTGGTGTGTTGTAAAATTACAAAAATTATGCCCTATTTATATTAAGATTATTAAGGCAACATCTAAAAATATATCCATCTAACTCGTACAACTAGATCATCGTGTCGATTCAATGATACGCATGTTATAATCAAATCAAACTCCACAACTCTACTTAAAAATGGAAAAACAAATCTTAGACAAACCTAATTTTGGGCCCACACACACACACACATATATATATATATATATATACAATCTAGTCAAAATTATACGGAAATATTTTACATAAAATTCAAAATCGAGTCCACACAAGAAAATTTTCCCTAAATAGAGTGTGGGCATCAACCAACTCCATTTATTTCTACTTTCGTAGTTTGTTTAGGCAATAAATGCCTTAATAAAATGCGACGTTTGGCTCCAAAATTTTAGTCCTAGGATCTAATATATTCTATTAACCAACAACATATATAGATGCATTAATAATTGTTCTTTTAAATATTGATGGAGACATCAACTGCTTGTGTAGGGTCCCATTTTTTTTTTAAATTAACTCTATTTTATTTTATTTTATTTTTAATGTATTTCCTGTATTGACCAAGGATAACTCAAGGGCAATTAAATCTTCATTAATTGTAAAAAGCTAACATTAGATTAATTTCAGAGGCTGTTGGTAGAGTTTAATTTATGAAGGCAAGTTATTCCTAATAGCAATGGTATTCAACTTAAGTATTAGAGATGATTAATGGGTTCGAGTTATATTTGGACTAGCCTCAAATCCTCCCTAGTAGGGGTGGGTTCTAGAAAGTATAAATGGTTCGAAGCGGATTTCGAGTTTTAATTTGAAAAATTGAATGCGCTTCAAATTTGTTCTATAAAAATATTATATATATGTACATATTTAGGTTTATATATATATATATAATTTTAAATGTTAAAAGTATATATATATATATATATATCGCACGATGTTGTATGAATTATTATTGTTCATTGTATGTAGGAGTGTAAATGGATGTTAAACATATCGGATGTGTTGTTTCCATATCCTTATTCATTTAATTTTATCGGATATCTGTATGGATACGGATACAGATACTGATGGATATCTAAAATTAATACCTATATCCGTATCCTTCGGATATCGAATATATCCATATCTGATTGTAATTTTTAAAAATTCAATTCAATTATAAATATCTGAATATCCGATTATGATTTATGAATATTCAAGTGTCTTATTCAATTGTAAATAATTGATATTCAACTTTAATCAATTGAATATTTGAATTTGTGTGTATACACTTTAGTCATATTTTTCTTATATATTATCCATTTATTTACAAAATATTATATATATATACACTCACACATACACGCATATGTACATACATAAATATCATACACTTTCATTAATAACACCTAAAGTTCATACATGTTTATTTATTTATTCATTTTTCATATTTATAAGTTATAAAGATACGATATCCATTAAAAAAATTCATGTATTATTATCATTCACATAATATGAACTATTTATTTTTATTCCTATATATCTTATAATATATTAAATATAATGCATATGATTATTAAAAATATTTTTTTTAAAAGGTATTAACCATGAAATAAATTTTATAAAACTATATCAATAAATAAATCAATTAATTTTAAAAAATAAAGTATTGCTAAAAATGCATAAAAACTTTAGCATAAATATATGTTTTTTTTTTTACAAACATTAGTTATTGGATATGATGAATGGATACAACTAAATTACAAAATAATTGTACATATAAGTAGATATGTATTTAGAACGGATATTAAACGGATCGGATATCTAATTATTATATCTGTATCTATTTATAATTGAATATCTATAATCGGATATGAATAATATCCACTTTAGATAGATATATATATTTTACCATATAAATAAATACCGATACAAACGTTGATCAAATTTTCGATTACCCCTTTACAGTCCTCGTCACACGAATAGGATCCATCTTAATCCATATACAAGAATTGTCCTCCTAGCCTAATAAAACCTAAAACCCTACCTACTAGGGATCTCTTATAATAACTCGAGGCCGCTCGAGTCATCTTACCCTCTTCCATGGGTGGTCACCTTTGAGGCCTTGTACCATGTACTGGGTCCCTGAATAATTCAAATAATTTATATATACCCTTATAATTAGTAATAATTTTGAATAATATTCATATCAAAAACTTCATTTTTATCAATTTATTTTTCACACGTACGAGTGTGAGAGTGAGTGAGTGTGTGTGTGTGAATAATGCAAGTTCAAAATGAATTGATTAATAATTAATCAATCCCACAGCTAAAAAAGAAAATCAGGATTTTTCAGAAGTGATTGAATGATAGTATGGATATTTGTGTAGAGATTAATTAGAGCATTAATTGTAAGTACTTTTTGATTTAGCGGTAGAATATATTGACAGGTGGAGCTGCCAGCGCCGGCATTACTTTAGTAATCTTTGTACGATCCAAGGTTAAAAAACTGCGGGGGATTTGATGACTAGTACTACAAGCGCAATTGCCCTTTTATTTATATATATAAAAATTATAACTATTTTATTATTTAGTTTCTCTATGGAGCTATGGACTTGTTCATTAATTACATATATCTTTCTTTTTTACTTTTTTTTTTCAATTTGGAATAGTTATAATGAATTACCTTGAAGTTAGTCCAAATTACAAATTTCACTCTTGATTTTTGATAATTATCTAGACAATCCTCAGGCATATGAATATTTTATATATATATATATATATTAACCATTCATCTACTACTGTTAGGGTCTTTAATGAAAACTAGTAAAGTTAAAAATGTTCTTTATAATTTTCTCTTTTGGTTAAATTTTGATCAATCTTTTTACTAAAAAATGTACTATTAATATAGGATGCATGTCCATATTTGATGGCCTAGAAGTTAAGATCAAATATTGGATGAATGGTGTAATGGAATGTTATTTATTCGAAATTTTAACAAAAAAATAAAATAGAAAGAAGATATTTAAATTTAACAGTTTCAGATAAAAGTCCTAACGATAGTCAATGGAAGGTTAATATATGCAAAACTTTCGCATACATCAGGATTATCTATGTAATTTTTAGAAATTAAGAGAGATTTAGGCAAACATTAAGGCAGTTCAGTGTAATGATTCTTTTTTTTTTTTTTTTTTTTTGAAAAGTAAATGTTAGACATTTAGGGTTTTCATTTCATGATGGACCTAAGTAGCTTCTTCAAATTTATTGGGTTAAAAAAAGCTAGTTTTTCTTTTTTGTTTGTTCATTGGAAAAACTGGAGTTTATTTTTTTTTAAAGGTAGATTTGATTCACTTTCATAAAACTCTTTTCAGTATGAAAAATTACAGATATTCTATGTTGGGATTGGATATAGATGGGGGATGAATTTATAGATCGTAGAGCTCACCAACCTCTCTAACAAGCATACGACAACCTACCCCCTAATATTTGATTTCATGCCACAGAGATCCCTAATTGTAGGTGAAATTTGTAATGTCAAACCAAATATTTGGGGCTAGTTATAATTTTTAATACTTTAGAAAATTTTATAAAAATGGCCCCAACCTTGAGAGGTTTCCCGTGGATAACCCTTTTTTCATTTTTTTCTACATATATATAATGTCACTAGGATTTATATTTTTTATGCTAAGTTATTATAGTAATTTAAAAACCAAGATTACTTCTAAAATTCACATTTTAAATTGTGTGCCTATGTATCTGAAGTAGATATTAAGTATCTCATGGAATAAGGAATAACTAATTTCCAAAGACAAATTCACTTTAGTTATAAAAAAAAAAAATCATTTTATTGATGTTATCTAAATCTTTGTATCTTCACAAAAAATATAAGACTTAAAGACAAGGAAAAGATAAGCATATGCTAGTTGCCTATTTTGGTTTATTTTGCAACAAGAAAGGGAAAAGAGAATACTATAAATAGTGAATAGGAGAAAGTTAGATTAATATTATTTGAAATAAATATTTTCAAATGTCCTTTATTTCATTTGGATGTAGCTTTAGTGGCTAACATGTACTATGTTGATGTTACCCGTTTGTAGGCACAAAATAATCGCTTTATCGACTTTAAGGGCATTTTTAGAAAAATGGGGTTATATATATATAATTCATGTAATCGTTGTAAATTTATGACAAAATTAATTTTTGTTGCAACAATTCAATCATAATTATTGTCACTAGTTAACGTTGTGATAGTCATTTTTATGATAAAATAATATTTATTGTCACTAAATATGCTAAATATATGTATATTTAGTGACAATTTTTTACATTATCGTTTATTATATTATCAATAGTCCGTTATTTTTCTCGTAGTGCATGCTCTTGATTTTACTTATCCAATAATTAATATGTGTCTGTGTGTCTATATATATATATATTGTATTGTTTAATTGCAAGTAAATTTTAATTACCATGTTAAGGAAAAAAAAAACATCCCACTTGGAAAATTTATCTTATAATTGTAATTAATCACGCAAATTATTTCTTGTTACAATTGAGTGTATTGTACGTAACATTTCTTATTGGATGGAGGGGCGACTAATTACTTTAATTTCATACCTATTTTGTTAGCAAAAAAGAAAAGAATATCAAATACGAAAATGCATGTGTTTCAATTTATTTAGTAACTCCTTGCGTTGTTAATATAGTGCACAAAATCACCATTCCCAGGAAACAAGAATTTAGTGATTGAAAATTTCGTATTTTAATATATAAGTTTTCAAATTAAATTTACTTAGACACTAATATCATCGAAATTGTTCTAAAAATTGAATAATTTTGGACCGCACCAAAAATAAGAAAAAAGAAAAAAAAGAACAGCCATATTAATTATAGTAAATAAGGTCATAATATGAAAATTGGCATCAACAACATGTACTAAGTAACTTAATATTTTTGTACACACATCATTCCTTAATTGACAAAGTATTGTTACTATAGTTTTGTGATAAGATTTTTCTCATCACAAAATTATTCTTGTAAGAGTCATTGATTATCAATTATAATAATTGAAGTATGACTTTATCATGAGGGTCTGAGTTCTCGTAAACGCGTTATATATTGTTCTAGTTGTATGCTAACCTATTTTTATTGTATAGTGGTTCATTTTATAAGTTTTGGATATGTTTAATATTTGATGATTATACTGATTGAAATATATTGTTCGTCATTTGATAGTATTAACGTAATTGATTGATTGTAATATATATTTTTTTTATTAAAAAAAACTTTATGAAATCGATGATAATTTTATGATATTATTTAATATCTTATCGCAAATTTTTCTTTTTAGTTGTATTGTCACTATCTATTGGATAACATCTTTTTGCTAGACTGGATTGTTGATTGGCCAAAATAAAATTACAAAATTGTGAACAATTTCCAATAATAAAAAATAAAAAATAAAATCAAAACAACCTATAAGTTAGTTCAAAGATTGCCGCTGTTTGACAATTCGCTCATGGTTTTAGGACATTATCATTTGTCAAGGCCAAAATATATCCTAGCCAACCACTATGTAAGTTATGAATTGTAAGTCCCAACTTGTGTAATACTTAGACAAATGAATATCAACCTATTAATTAAATCTTATTGTTAAGGTCATAAATTACCAATATATTGAAGCATCTAAGTCAGTCAAAGCTTACATATTGCAACTAAAATTCACTTTAAATACAAAGTTGAAATTAATATAACAATCATAATTATACTCTAATCCTCTGATATTCGGTCTATTGTTCTAGAGTCGCGGTCGTTGAATATTGATGTGTCATAAATTTTGAGAGTCATATCAACATAATTCATAAAAATTTGGAAAATCGAACTAAAATGACAATCTTTTTTTTTTCTTCTTCTTAAATTTATCGAGCTAAAATTAAAATTTAACAACAAAAAAGAAAAAGAAAAAAAAATAAACATTTTGGTCCACAATTGTTTTTGAGTAAAACTTTAAGAAATTTTAAAGTGCACTCGATTTGTCACAACAAAAGCATTTAGAAATGGCTAACATGATAGTAGGGACTTGGTTCAACTCAAAAACCGTGACAAAGGGAAGTTCGAAGACATTTTACAACCTTTTTTTTTTTATTTTTTTGATAAACGAAGACATTTTAACACACTCTACGAGTTGTTCAAAGAAATTTGAAATTCATAATTCTCGAATTTGAATTATAAAAATGATATAAAATTAATTAACATAAGTTAATATTACATTAACCCAAAGAGTATTATTAAATAAAAAATAAAAAAATAAAAAGCTTTCACAATGAAATCATAACATTCAAATGATAATGTGTGCCATCACCCATGTTCTCCTCATTTAGTCCCAAATCCCATGATACAAAATAAAAAAAAAAATTAAATAAATAAATAATAAAAACCCATGAAACGACAGAGAGACTAATGAATGAAATGTTATCAATAGGACAAATCAAATCTGCATGTCCCACTCCCACACCTCCAATTTTTACCACTGTCAAAAGTTTACATTCAACGCTGTCAAAACCCCCCTGCCCACTAGGGTGGGGGTAATTTAATTGATTTGATGTGTAATTCTCAATAAATTCAAATTTATAATTCATTTATAGTGAATAGTTTGTAAAATAATTATTATATTTATAGCTAGAAATTTCACTTTAATTGATATTTTGATAACAATTCAATAAAATACTTATAGTGCCCGATCCGAAATAAATCACTCAGAGTTGAATGTTGAAAGCACAATCTAAAATAATAATAATAATAACATGAAATCACATCTAGTCTCACAATATAATCACATAACTACTTAATACTATAATCCAAGGAGATTATATTCTTCCTTATCCATAATCTATTGTTCAACAATCCAAAAATAACAAGGTGTATACTGTTAGCCGCCATGTCATATACCATTATAATTTTCTTATCGAATATTATACTGATTTGTGATCGATTATTGTACTATTGTTTGCCATTGATCGTTGTTGCTATACTATACTATTTTGTTGTTACTACTTGTTCCAAATCGAAGCGCTATAAAACTTGGCTTTTGAACAATAGCTTTTATTTAGATGCGTCGATGAAAAATGATAAATTAAAAAAAGCCGTTGTATTAATCAACATTAAAAATCTTATGATATCTATTTTTTAATAAAAAAAAGGGTAAATTCAGAAAACTGCAGTAAAGTGCCATAAAGGGCAGTAAAAACTTACATCAGAACAAAACGACAAAAACCAAAATTATTGAAATTATTTATTTATTTGTTCTTTAAAATTTAAAAAAAATTGATAAATATAAACTGGATACGTGGCAGTTAACAAGCACTACAGGTTCCCCTGCTGCTGAATGCTCTGTTTGGTTGGGTGCCACCCCCCCCCCCGCCCCCCACGCACAACCCCTCCTCCTATTTAGTTTTGCAATCTTTACATCAACCAAAGCCTCTTTCCTCCACCGCCACAGCACCACCAGCGCCGCCGCCGCTGTGAGAAGGGGAGCATGAGATGGTTGGACTAAGTGTAATATTGGAAAACTACGAGGATCTTTCTGAAAAGAGAAGCCCTCAAGTTATCAGCAAAGGTAGCATGATAAAACCACCCCCATCTTCTCCGACCACACCGCCGCCGCCGCCATCTCCCGCGGTGGGTTCTCAGGGAGGAGAGCGCCGCCGTCGGAATATTTCTCCTCTGTTTTTGGTTTTCTTGAACATTGTTTTCTCTGCAACCAGAAACTCTTGCCTGGAAAAGATATCTATATGTATAAGTAAGCTCTACTTCTCTCTCTCTCTCTGCGAAATATGAAAGAAGATTGCTTTTTGACTGTACCCAAGAAGCAAAATCCCAAGCAAAATAAGTGGGATTTTGAAAAAACGAAAAAAAAAAGGGAAAAGGAAAAAAAATGGATATCAGCTTTTGATGGTGTGTGTGTGTTGGTTGTATTTTCTTGGTATGATATGCTCTTGTTGCTTTTGTCTTGTATGCACAGCACCACCCACACACACGCGTATATGCCTATAGTACAAATGAAGTTTCTTGTTTCATCATAGTTTTGGTTTGAAGGAAGTGTATAGATATATAAATACACACACACACACATATAACAAAAGAAACATACACGCACACACATATATGCCTATAGTATAAATGAAGTTTCTTGTTTCATCAGAGTTTTGGTTTGAAGGAAGTGTGTGTATATATATATATAAACACACACACACACACACACACACATATAATTAACACAATGGTGTTCTATGCAGAGGGGACAAGGCATTTTGTAGCGTGGAGTGCAGGTGCAGGCAGATCTTCATGGATGAAGAAGAGACCAGCCCTGCAAAGAGTGGTTGCACCCTGGAGTACGACTGCTCAAAAGCTGCAACTTCATCACCATCTTCATCATCAAAATCTCATTCTCGTACTGGCAAAGGTTCAAGAAATCGAGCAAATCCCTTTGCTTACTGACCGGAGGGTTTTTTTTTTTTTTGAGGAGGGGTTTGATAGATTTCATTAATTTCCACTTCTGCCCTTGCTGGATTTTGTTTGTGACTTTAATGTCCTCCCTTTTTTTTTTTGAAGGTTGTTCTTTTTTGGTCTAACAATGCTTCCTAGAATGAAGCCAGGGAGCGTTTTGTCATTTCATATCAATCAGCCTATGGTGGTTGTGCTCTTTTTTTTCCATTGGTTTTGTGTTGGATGCTCAAACTACCGGCGCAGAAAATGGGAAATCTATTTTTTTTTCCTTCAATAGAAGGGTATTTTGGGAAATTTGATATTAATATATATATATATAGGCGAAAAACAATGTAACCTTCAAAACTATGTTCATTTTTGCATTTATTTTTTTATATAATTCTTTTTGTTACACTTTTGCCATATGAACTATCTAATTTTAGCACCACCCACCCACCAAAACCTGTTTTGGTTAAAAAGACTTATCTGGTTGAAAAAACTTATCGAACAATGGACAATATGAGATATTCGAACCCCTCGTTTAATTTTAAAATCAATATTAGTATCGAACAATGAGTCGTGCATATTTTTCGATGAGTTTTTGGATTGAAAATAGGTTTTAGTGTGTAAAATGCAAAAATCTAACAGTTCATACCGCAAAGTGTAATAAAAAAAAGTGTTCATATAAAAAAAATATAAAAACACATATAATTCGGACGATATTTAGGCAACAGATGGAGTTGCTTCATGGGAATGAGTACCCTTGAATTATTGAAAAGTTGATAAATTTTTGGAGAAATGATTGGTTGTATGAATATTTCTATATCTGGATACCTTATTGGTAAATTAAATTAATACACCGATAAAAGGAAACTATTGATTATATTAGTACATTGATACACGAATGATAGATTGTACATTATATTACTAGATTATGGGTATATTGATACGATCGAAAACCATGGATTAAATTAGTACATTAATACAGAAGAAGAGATCAGTTATATCATTATATTAAAACAATGAATTATGGAAAGATTATTCAAGATTTTGATACAATGAATAAAGTCATATCTATTTATATTTTTATTAGAATTTTCAACTTTTAGTTTCTTAAAAGCACATAAAGATGTCACTCATATATATGTCATAAATTTCAATACCGTTTCTTGATGTTGAAAAATCATAATTTTGGTGTTACACACACACACACATATATTTGATTTTAATCATTCGATCTCAATCCTCTAATCGACTAATTTAAATTCGGATAGTGCAGATGTTCATTATGAAGGCGATTTTCACAACCTACTTATTCCATTCATAACTTCGGGATTTGAACTTGAACGTTGCTTTAAGGGATCTGAAGTCTCATCCTGCTAAACCAATTAATAATTAGTACAGATGCATAATGTATGTGTGTGTGTGTGTATATATATATATGAAAATCTACACATATAACTATGTGTGTGTATCCGCACATTTGTTGTTTGTCATGGAATTGTTTGTTTCCTATTTTCCATAAGTTGCTTTCATAGAATTATTTGGTTCTATTTGTGTCTTGGATCCAAAAAGTCACGATTAAAGCATATGTGTTGTTGGCACTGAAATGTTCTTTAAATAGTCATAGTTGATGAATTTATTGTTGGATTCTAATATTAGTAAAATTTTCATCAAGCGTTTACATTATTGTATCTTCGGTTTTGATTCAATTTTACTATTGAAGGTAAATTTAAATTTTCATAATTTTTTTTAAAGCAATCTAACAAATAAAATTTGAATTTTGATAACAATATGTATAACATGATTTTGGGATAATTACATCTAAACCCTCTAAAATCTAACATAATTACAACTAAAATCTGTATAACTTTTTATAATTACAAAGACCACTTCTATCAACTTCCAATAAAATAGAAGGCAGATACACTATATTTCTTGAGGTATATACAAATTAATTCATATTGTTCTAAAAATTAAAATTACCCGTATAAGGTATGTATTAATTTAACAAAATTTATTATTTATTAAGGTGAGACATAATTGCAAACTATATTTCTGGTGTTTATGATTGAATTTTTGGATGAGATTCACATGATTATGACAACTTTAAGGTGTAGAAGCTGTAAATGAAATCAATTGCAAATGAAAGGTAGTGTGGTGTCGGATTATAGATGACGATATTTAGTGATGGTATGAAAAGATACAAACGAAAGTCTTGATCCTCGATGGGTGTTTATAAAAAGAGAAAACAATAGGAATATAAGTTCATCATCAACGCTTTTCGTTTGTAATTTCAATTAAAAAAAAAAACAAAAATACAAATTGAAAAATCATATATTATTAAGCTCAAGCTCGGCGAGTCCGACTTAATAGGCTAATAAATCTAAAAAGATAAGTCTCTTTTTAATAATCTAACCAAAGATCAATCAATCCACCAATCATGCTTAAATCCTTTCAAAACTTAAAAAGAAAACAAATAACAAGAAGCGATAAATTTAGTAAGCCCAGGAGGGGGGACCAAGTTTGAGTATCTATATACTCTCGTCAGTAGAAACAGCAGCAGCTGTACAACTTCTGAAGTTGTGGAAAATGGTGATGAGGGTGGGGTGGTGGGCGTGGGGGTGAGGGTGAGGGGGAGTGGTACTTTCTTGAACTCATATGGCCACGTTAGGAATTCTTCCATAAATGTATGACAGCTCCACCACCCACAATTCTCTTGGAAAGGGACATTTTGGACTGTGTGTGTGTGTGTGTGTGTGTGAGAGAGAGAGAGAGAGAGAGAGAGGAGAGAGAACAAGAATGTGATTGTGTAAAGCTGGGAATTCGAACCAAAGTTGTGACATGTGTGTGTGTGTGTTGGGGGTGGGGGGGGGGGGGTGTTGTTTTACAAGTTTGGGTTAGTGGGCTACTCTCTCTCTCTCTCTCTCTCTCTCTCTCTCACACACACACACACAGAACAAGAATGTGATTAAGAGCAAAGCTAGGAATCCGAACCAAAGTTGTGATGTGTGTGTGTGTGTGTGTGTAGAGAGAGAGAGAGAGAGAGAGAGAGAGAGACAGAGGGAGACAGAGGTATTAAACAAGTTTAGGTTAGTGGGCTACACAGATTCACAGAGAACAAGTGATATTTGAGATTCTTGATTTCATTGTCAACAAGCATGCATATGGCGTTCTGAAGGTGTTGCGAACGCTTAAGAACAATAGCATTTCAAATGCATGAATTCAACTTTCAAAACCACGTTTCATTGATACTAACACTGATCATATTAGGAATGACAAAACAAACACCAAAACCATGTTCCTTCATTCTTCCCTTCATTTTCAGATGATCGACAAGCAAAAAGCGCGCACGAACGCAGCCATAAATTCGGTGGTAAAATGACCGACGTATCATGTAACACGAGAAGAAGTTTTAACCCAAATATACAAGAGTCTTCCACAGATAAAGATGTTTGAATAATACATACAAAAGTGCAAGCAACGGCTATACCATCATCGTCATCATCATCATCATCGTTCTTATCCTTTTCATCACTCTCCATTGTCTATTTCGAATTCGTGTTGCTCCACAGCTCAGCCAGACTTGAACAAGAGCACAGCTTTCGAATCCAAATAGAAGTAGACAAAGTGATTCGTCTCATGAGTTACGTAAGAACCTGCATGGGCCATGGCAAAGACAACTTAGGACGCGTTTACAAAGACAGAAATACCCAGCTAAAAGTAGCTTTTTTCAAATTTAGATAAACTAAAGAAAAGCTCAACACTACAAAAATCACATCCTTATCAACCATCATTGCAATTAAACAAATTCATACAAATAATTGTGCTGATATCACATCCATTTGAATATTAGTCACTATAATAGCGGATTATCTCTCTCTCTCTCTCTCTCTCTCTCTCTCTCTCTCTCTCTCTAAGGGGGAAAAAATAAGAAACCGAGAATGTTATCTGAAAGTTACCACCAAACCATACCGTTTCATGTGTAGGACGACAATCATATTATATACCACGACTAATGTTACACCAAAATTTTTACCTATACTAGAGATGATGTAATAGCCTCAAATTACTCAAAGCCACTGTGGCAAATTAAGCAAACATAATATGAGACAGCATCAACTTGCTTAAACATTATGTGGAACGACAGCACTACAACAAATAGTCACAAGATTGTATAGAAACTTGTGCGTCATGACAATGAACGTAAGATAACTACAACTTCATACTAGCTTCGCCATCTTCTAATCTTACCTCACATAAATATGTGGAGAACCAAGAAAGCATAAAATAGTTCATATTCCAAAACATAACAATGTCAAAAAGAAGACACCCTGAAATTATAATTGCCTCAGAGCTACGCCGATAGCTTAAGCCGTGCAGGATACAAAATAAAAGAAGACTTTAAGCAGTTACAAGTTGCAACTCCATCAGGTTGTAGTGTTTTATGTACAGTTCAAACACATTCACAAACAACCAACATATATTCACAAGCATACACCATGCTACAGAGGCAAATATTCTCAGTAGAGAGTACACAATTAAGAAGAAACAAAGAAGGCATCACATGACAAAACAAAAAGAGACCTGACTAGTGAGTCGGGCAAGCTCATAGATAACTGATCCATGAAGAACCAGGACAGATGAAATTGGTTTTTAAGATATTCCATATCAATTAAGATGGAGTTTGAAGAAATTATCCCGAGAAACTGCATTTGGTTAAAAGCAAGCATTTTTTTTTCCTAGCCTTTTCAAGACTGCTAATTATTGAGTCCGGACAAACTAGAAGTAAATGCCTAGGCTTATTATTGTAAGTCCCAAACTTTAGGCCAAAATCATCTTGAAGTAATTTATGCTGCTCTTAAAGTACAATTAACCACATATTATGCATTTATCCTTTTTCCTAAGGATGATAAGAGCTTATATTTAGAGTGTTTACAATTTGAGTCTCTAAAATTATGCCCGATTACTAGTCTTTCTATGTTAGCCCCCCTTGTCACATGTCAACTTCTTAATTGGGAAACTCAAAGCAGACACTTGAACAGAGTGCTTCTCAAAAAATCGTAAACAAGAAGGAAAATGAACAAGACTCATGATTGATGAAGTCATCGAGAACATTGGTGAGCCAAAAACACAAAATTCCATAAAACAAGAAGGATGATAACTGTGGCATACTTTTGACATAGATTTTTCAACCTAAATTGCTGTCATTTCACAGAAACTCCTTTAATCTTTAATGGTGTTTCTTATTAAACCCAGATATATTTCATAAAGAACAATATGATCTCGACCTGCTCATTTAGACTGTAATGCTATGTTTGAATATGAATTTTGGTGAGGAAAAGTATAAGAACAATGAAAATGATCAAAAGTAAAAGCAAAGAGTGTTATCATTTGAAGCAAAGAAAAAATTTTCCTTTGTATTTTCCTTATCAAAATCCAAGAACCAACTGTAGGGTAAGTGAAAATTCAAACCACCTACATCTGATAACTCAATTCTTTCTTAACAATTTGGATCAATAAAGAAAAACAAGTATTAAAATAATATTTGCTCTCGGTGGGGTCACCAACCAGTTACACATAGTAAAACAATCAACCGAATAAAGCACAAGGTGAGACAAAATTTAAAAGCAAGCAAATCTTTCCATACTCACTTTAAGAGAGAGTGCAAGCGTAACGTGTCACAAATTCGAACCCAAAATAAATGAAATTTCGGAAATTGCAGGTTCAGATCCCATGTTCTTTTTGTACATGTAAATGTTTTGTATATATCAGTGGATCGTAATTACATGGTGTTTTGGGGCTTTGCTGTGAGATGTAAACCGGATAGTCAAATTTTGCAGTCTATAGCGCACTGAAATGGATGGTTCACATTTGAATTGCATAGAAAGTCTTAATGTATAAAGTTTAATGTGATTTTTGGAGCACCTACAATTTGTTTAAGGATGTTAGCAAGCCTGTCTAATGCCCAGCTTGGGATAACCTGTTGGGGCTTTACAGACTTACAGTAAACATACTAAAGGATGCTTAAACCAGTGTCAGTCATTTTCCTGCCCCTACATTTACTATGTAAGTAACAACGCAAAACTTTGTCTGTCTTATTTTTCATTCTCATAATGTTCTTTCTTACAAGTATTGAATCAAGCTTAGAACCTTTTCAGAGCGTCCCTACATAATATTACTGCAAAAGCATTTTCCCATGCAGTGTCCAGACCAGAAACACCTTTATACAAATACTATAGCAAAAATTGCCTATTTACGGATCCCATTGCATATGTGCCCCAGATTTACACACAACTCCAGTAGCAAGCTCTTATAAACCAAAACTTAAGATAACAAACATAAAAAGAAACAACATAATAGGAAACTCTACATAATCCGAATTTAATTAGTATGATATATTTCGACAAGAAGGAACAACGAAAAGGCGATTTTTCATATATAAGAAGTAACAAAAAGCTCATTCGCATAATCCGATGAAACTCTGCATAAACTAGACACTCAACCTCAGCATTTCAATGGAATAAGTGGGATTCTAATGTAATCATAGATCCATGACAAGCTAAAATGCAATCAAACATCAAGTAATAGATCACACTAAAGAGAGAGCAAGTATCAAGATGTTGTCCAAATAATATACATCTTTGGTAAAAATCACTCCATACATAAACATTCTTGATTATTGCTCGATAAATCTTGAAGCATTATCTAATGGAAAATATAAAAATGATCAAAAACAACAGGCTGAAGATTGATTACCAAAATTCTTGCCAACAATACAATGCCAAGTGGGGCCGTATTTCTTGTCAAACATCTTCTTTATCTGCTCCGCCACATCCTTCTCTACACTATACTTCTCAAACGCCTACCAATCACAAACATGTGTATAAAAATAAACCAAAAAGAAATGGGAAACTTAGAAATCCAAGAAAAAGGTTCTCATAGTTTTCATTCTTTTTCTGAGAGAGAGAGAGAGAGAGAGAGATTACAGCGATGGCAATGTCGACAGCTTCTTTCTGCATGTCCTCCTTCATATCTGCGCTCTTTATGATGACCTTCTTGCCGGGATTCGATCCGGAGGAAGATTTCCGATCCTCGGCAGAGGAAGTCAGCGGCGCCACCACTGCTCCGCCGCTGCTCCTCTTTGACTCTTCGCTCATTTCGTCGTGGGATTCTTGGTCCCTTTTCTCAAATAACGATCAAAATTTATTCTTTTTCTCCTCAAAATGAAATCTTCAGGCAGCTAGAGAGAGAGAGAGAGAGAGAGAGAGTGGGGTGTGTGGTGTCTGATTTATAAAGCTGGTTTTTCTTGCCTGCCTGACGGGGCTTTGAAATTTCTGCTTTTTTTACTGTTACTAGGGATTTGGGTTTTGCTTTTCTTTTTTAAAATATATACATATACATACATACATATATATATATATATTTTTGTTTTACAGTTTTACTTTTCGTGGTTGCAAGTTAAAACATTTTCTAATCTTGGACTATTTGTTTGACCTCATTATCAGGTCATTACAGTCAAACACGGTCAACGCACTATTCTTAGTCATATTAACTGGAACTGATGACTGATCTGTGTGGATCCAATATGATCGATAGGGTATAATTTGACTAAGTTGTTTGAGTGGTTGGTATAACTCAACATCAAATATTATATAATTATCATATATTTAACATTTCATTGCACTGAGAGAGTTCGATAGTGATAGATTATAAATATTATTGTCTTTTCAATCTCACTTTCAAAAAATAAAAGTAGTATGAATGACAACAGACATTTCTACATTTATATATTTTAAAGTAAGCACATCTATAATCGTATAACTAATGGATATTTGTGGCCAATCAAAATTGAAGGCAACTTACAAGAATCATAAGAGGGCTAAAGTGCAAATACTCCCTAAAGCCAGTTGTGTTTTTATCAATCTTCCAAGGTGACATCAAAACTTCTCCTATGCATACATAAATCTCTACCCAAAACACACCAAAAATCAACACATTTTTATCCAACTCACAACATCAATAGACAAACCATCGTTTCTATGCTTCTTCATCAGACAACTCCTGCACGACTCTACCCGTTTTCGCTCTCTTCACACGAGCGACTTCAGCTTCATCCTCACCATCCGTGTCATCTGCGGCCACCAGGCCACCACATTCGGGCGTTGGCCTGCTCTCGGTTTCGTCTCCATCATTGCCGGACACTTGAGGTGATTTGCTTTCAGTAGCATTAGAATCATCGCAATCTGTGTCTTCTTGGTTCTGGTTTTGGTTTTGTTCTTCCAATGCATCTTCACTTGGCTCGAGAATTCTGAAGTCCCTGGACGTGCTGCGTTTGGCGTGTCTCAATAGATTGACTTTGGTGATCTTGCTAAGCTGGATCAGATATCGTTCGTAGTCTTCAATCTGGAAAATCAAGTCAGGGATGCATCTGTTTTCCCTTTTGATTTTGTTGACGATCCCTCTGGTTTTATTGCTTTCCTGTTGTTTCTGCTTAGCAGACAATAAAAAACAGTAATGTTTCATCACACAAATTATACGTGCTTTGCACGTTGTTATAAATTACTCTTTTCCGATGAAATATTCCACTAAGATTACACTTGTTGGGATTCCATCTCACAACACTTTATTATCCAAACTATATATATATATATATGTTTATGCATTGCCATACTACGTTGCTGTTCTCACCAAAATATTCTATTAGAAAGTAAATACATGGCAATGCGTAAAAGTAATGTAATTTGGATGGTAAAGTATTACAAAGAAATAGTTGAGCTGGTAAAGCGTAGAAGTGTGTATAATTCAAATTGAGAAATGTTTTAATCTCAAAAAATAATATTCAGTAGAAGAAGCACTTCCGATGCGTGAGCAGGTTCAGAATAAAGGGAATCCGTACCTTTTGCATCTGAGCCACAAAATTATAAATAGGTGCTGTTAGTTGCCGGCAAGTTATTTCTACAAGCCTCTGGTACTTCAAACTGGGTATAACTTGCTTGCAACCCTTGGGAGCAATTCGCAGCTTTGATATTCGAGCTAAATTCTTGTAAAACTTTGCTGCCAATCTCAGTAGATGTTCTGCTTGAGGATCTGCATTTTTCTAGGAGATCAGAAGATGAAAAAGATACACACAGGAAATGAATGTTGAAAACCATATATAGCACCTTGGTTAAAAAGCAGAATTCGCCCCTTTTCTGTTTCGAGTTTTTTTTGTCCCATTTGGATTTTTTATCGTTTAGCTTCCAATAGTTAGCGATTTAGCCCGATTTTCACCAAATTTTTGGGCTTTTTCAACGAAAATCCGAATGGGACAAACCGAAGGACTAAAACCGGAAAAGGGTCGACTTACAAGACTAGTTTTGCATTTGTCCTGCAGCACTTTCCATACCATACCATTTAGGTTCATTGCAACAAAATGTGCTAGGACGTTCACGACAGCTTCTGCTCTAGAATATAATATCTCTTCAACTGCTAATTCAGGAGCCACTTTGCCATTCTGATTAAGAGAAATGCCTTTTTGAGTAGCTGTATAGTATGTCTTCAGCCTTGTCATGATCCAGTCCATGTCAACAACGGTCGATTCAACTGCTTGCAATATAGTGGAAGCTATTGCAGCATCTGTTGATTTGGTTATAACAGGGAATGTTTCAGATATATCTAAAGGATCAGTGCCTTCTGATCCTACCACTTCAAGAAGTGCTGCAGACATATTTTCAGCTATAACCAAGTCTGCAGGAGGCGTGCTTGAAGAAACAGCAATAAAGACCAAACGTTTTGCAACTTTAGAGTTTGATACACGACTGCTTTTGCAGATTCGCATGGCCCAGGATCCGACGAGGTTCCTCCTTTCTTCGGGTAATTTATTGCCAATGATCAGTGCCATGTCGCAAAGAATCTGAGAACATGAGCATCACTTTTAATGGGATAATTAAGGTAATAATTTAGAGCAAAAATACAATAACAAATAAATGCAAATTATAAATCTCGTGGTGTTACATGCTCATTCTTTTTTTTGTGAGGGAATAGTACCCCTCATTTCTCGCTTTCTTGAAGCAAAAATAAAAAAGAAAAAAGGCATCTCTCCGTAGTTTCATGTAAGTCCTCAACATACACAGTGAAATGTGAGATGCAAGCACAATATATTTACCTCAGCTTCACGGAAGAAAGAAAACTCAAGAAACTCATTCAGTAACGGCTTTACCATCCTCTTGATAAATAACTCTTTGTTTCTTGTGCTTTGGTCATCAATGCCTTCAGCCAATTTACATTCATCAACAGTTGTGACATCCTCAAGTCCACAGGCTGAGACCATATCATCAATCAAGCCTGCATATTTGGATGTATTCAAGCTTATCTCAATTAACTTCTTCAAGCAAAGCAAGGACAAATGAATATTTTCCTTTCTATCTTCAACATCTTTCCTTCCCTTTGCTTCTTTCTTACTAAGATCTGATTTGAGAGACAAAATTATATCCAACATTGGAGGCCCAAGAAGGTTAATTTCACCATAAATCAATGTCTTTACCGGATCATTGTTTCCCGTAAAAGAGAATGAATTTAGTTGACGAGAGCACATACGTAGAACACAAGAAAGAATTTTAGAATTGGCAGCTTGTGGGCTATTTTTCTGGGAAGCTGCACAGTTCTTAGAAGAATAGTTTTTCCATAAATCTAATGCAAGTAGCAAGACCCTATAGATGCTTGAAGTTGCCAAAAGAGGAGCTCGTTCTGGAGCCAACTTGGGACCTGTTAAAACAAGTTTATCTGCAGAATCATTAACACTAGGTCTTATGCTTGTCCTTTTAGCTCCACTGCCCTGTTTAGAGTTTGATGTACATTTCTCCACAGATTCATGAATGTCAACAAACTCAGAAAGCTCCTTTTCTAGTTCCAATTTTTGTGCATCAGCAGCTTTGTCCAACTCAGGTACAATAGTATTCATCACAACCTCAACAATCCCCAATAGGAGCATAGCAGAGAACTTCCTTTTTTCTTCTTCCATTGGTGTGGAGCCTGAATCTTGCTCTTTGCCCAGCAAACCTAACTAACATGTAATTGAAACAACCAACATAAGGAACAAATACCTTCATTGAGATGTGACTACAGATGACACTTCATTGAAGAAGTACCTTCCAACTTTCCATTTCTCAGAAACTTCCGGATCTGAGCTAAAGCATTTGAGAATGACTCTCCAGACAAAGTTCGTCCAGCCTGATAATTTAGATCAATAAATAGCTACCCATCTCATGTCAATTACAAGAAAGAGGCCTAATGATTTAATTCTATAATGGGACTGAAATTCACTCACCTCATTTTCCTGAGTGATTGAGAAGCCAAAACAAGGCAGTGAATCTGAAGGATGGTCAGATTTGTTTTGCGGTTGAAGAAGAAGAATCCATGAGACACAAAAGAGAAGGCAGTCCAGAGGTTCTTCAATGCAATATTTTCCATTTTCTTGTTTGAGACATTGATCAATTCCTAACTGAATGCCCGCATCCTAGAAAGACAAACTTCAACAAGAATTATCATATTATTGGAGATATTCAAAACCATTATTGACTAGGGAGAGTAGAAAAAATGTGATGCTCTAAATCCTATAGGTTAATACCTCTCTATAAAACCGCTGGAAGTGGGATAGGAGAAAATCAAAAATGGTGCCTGCAATAAGGGGATCCACCAGAACAAGCTTCATCAAACCATGGTACAAATTCTCCCGAACATTTGCCTGAGAAAAAAAAAATTAAATAAAATACGAAGGAAATATTATTATGTTCCCTTTAGATAGGCATTGGTCATTCTGAGCCAAAGCAGTCATGATATTTTTTTAACCATACATATTGGTATGCTAATATATTGTCAGAAGACTTTCTCAAAAATTCAAATAAATTCATTTTGGAAAGTAAATGTCTCCAATTTGGAACTTCGTATGGGCCCGTCACTTTGGTGGTTTGAGTAATCTTACCATTCAAGTTAGAACTTAGAGTTTGTCAAGAGCATTACTAATCTCAAAGCAGATTAAACAGAAATATGAGTCGGAAAATGCAATGGAAAAATAAAATGCACCTGTTGATAAAGGCATCTTTGCAACAAACCACTGAGCTCTTGGAAAAGGTCTGATCTAGTTGGGTGGGGTACTTCAGCTTGCTGGCTGCAACTGGCCTGGCTGCTCGATTCTTGAAAAGAAAAAGGTTCATCTGTTTTTGATTGTTTCTCTGCTAAAATCAGGTCAAAAATGGCAGTAACTGCAGCAAGACGAACTGAATTTTCTCTTCTAAACATAGCTTTCCGTAGGACCAAGATGGTGTAATCCTGCACAGTCGAGAAATTACAAAGGAAATTTAAGTCAGTTATTTTTGGTAAAATATTATAAAAAATGATTAAAAAAATACATAAAAACATTACTAATTATTAATATATCATATTCTACAAAGGCAACAGAAAGTTGAATATATCTCAAAGGCACTGCATTATTTGGCTAAACAAAAAATTGCAAAATGAGTACCTGAAGATCACGGCTAAACTTGATAAGAGGAAGTAGAACAGTGAGGAGATGATAGGAGATCCTGTGATCCATATATGCAAAATAATCCAGCATTCTTTCAAATGAGAAACATGGTCCAGCATTGCGTGTGGATGGACCTGGACCAGATATCCAAGCAACCTAGAAACAAAGAGTTAAAATGGAAATGAGCTTAATTATACCCAACACAGACCAAAAGACAGAAAATAAGGATATTAGTGGCACCTTGTTATGGGTAAACATTGTTCGGGCTTCAAAGAGAGGACATGGAACTTACATTGTTCAACTATCTACAAAATATAATTGGCTCAGTCTCCTGTTAGACAGTGCATGTATTCAAGTGAACTGTGGAATATAGCAAACAAAAGCCTCTTTAAAACGCATGAGTTTCATTCACAACAGCAACTATACTGAATTACTGACCTCATTTCTTGACATACCATGCACTTCAAACAAACATTTCAGCACCTGAGTACCTAGCTCCTCAGTGCCCATCAGGCCATCAGAGTTTGAGATTTCTTTGTGGAGTCCCTCATCCACTCCTTCAAGCAATCCAAATCCTAACTGTACTATACTGGGTATAATGTGCTCTCTTCCATAATGGCTCGCATTTACCTACATAAAGAGGATATTCAACATAATATAAAATGAAACGAAGAAACAATGAACATAGCTACAATAAATCATTTAACATATTTCCAGATGTCCTCAAAACAAAAAGTTCAAAGTCATTGCATAACAACATGAAATAACGCCATGTATGTACTTTAGAAACATCGACACAGGTATTCAAACATACTACCACCAATATGGTAAAGTTAAAACATCCAGCGGAAGCCATGCCTTTTGTAGTAATACAAAAATGGCGGTGTTACAAAGGCATTGGAAAGGCACGAGAGAAAGTAAAAAATTCTCAAGCGGTTGAATATATATGATGCTGAGCTGTTCTATGATTGATCTGTTCATCAATCAGTCAATATGCATCAGCCACAATCATATGGGTTAACTCCATCCATAAAACCCTATATTTATACGCAATGGAGTTAAATTTCTGAATTTAGCAGAGTATAACGAGAAAACAGCTCACAGCTTTAAGAATAGCCTTTTCTGTAACTCTAGCACTCTCCAGATATTCCACCTTCAGTTCGTCTGATAGCCATCTGCAGACTCTGAAGCACAAAGAAGGGTATGAAAACAATCATACGTGTTGAGTACCAATGAAAGTAAATTAGGCATGAAAACCATCAATGCACAAGATTAACCACCAGTGTGTGTATCAGGTGAATTATATAGAACATTGTTAGAAAGAAAAACAGAGGTCAAAGCATCAATAGAGCCCATAATCCTGACTGTGCTTTTCTATATTTACATTTCAGCTTCTACTTGATATAGAGATTGATTTTATCTCCTTTCAAACATATATACACTATCATAATCCTCAAAATCAAGGCATGCACAAGACTATAAGAAGATATCAGCACAACATATCAGATAAAATACACAAATGACATATATTCTTGCAACATTCAGATGCAAGGGGCATAAGTAAAGATCTAGAGCAAAAATAGCAACAGTAAACTACTCACTTAGCAAACTTGTAATCCTTATAAACATTAAACAATGCCGTTTTCAGAACGCCAATTGCACTCTCACTGAACCTTCGAGTTCTAGCAACCGACAACAAAACTGCAACAGTAAAATGATTAAAAGCCCTTGAATCCAGTCTAACAAGACCCAAGATCTCCTGCCCCAAAGACGGGTCCTGCTTCACAGCAAAATTCACATGAAGCAAAACAGTCCCTTCAACTTGCTTCATTATTGAGCCGCCCTTATTCGTATCCCCAAAATACAACACAATCCCTTCAATCACCTCTCTCTTGCCAAACCCTTTCGTAGCCAGCACCAACAACTGGTAAATCAGCCCGGGCAGATCCTGAATTTCCACATCAACCCTCATTTTCTGAAAAATTTTCTCCAGAAACTCCCTCTTCCTTACTTTATCAACACATAAAGAAAAATCCCTAACAGTTTCTACCATTTTGATCAGCAAAACTTTACTCCACTCACATTTAACCAAATCATCCATAACTGAGTTCACGTACTCTGCAGGCCTATCAAATTCATTCGAGATCCTAACCAACTGAAGGCACTTTGGGAGGAGACACAAAACATGGGCATCCTCCAAATCGTTAATCTGGGGAAGATACGATGTGATTAAATCGACAATTTTAGGTATCTCCGTAATTTCAATGGTGTCAAGGTACCCTACGAATTGCTGGAGAGTTGATAGAGAGTTATAATCATGGGGGATTTTGTGGGAAGTGAAGTGGGAGAGATAAGAGTGGAGCAGGGGCGGAAGGAGAGCTGATAGGGCCGACGAAGGGTGTTGGGAGATGAGGGAAAGGAGGGAGGAGACGTACTCGGAAACGGCCGCGGAGCAGTTAACAGCGGCGGCGGCGCGTGAGTGGAGGAATGAGATGAGGGTTGGGTGCGAGGATTCGGAGAGGAGGAAGGGTGGGATCTGGGAGGAGATGGGGTTTTGCTGGTGGTGGTGTTGGGCAAGGGAGATGATATCGATGTCTGTTAGCGGCGGCGGTAGTGGTGGAGGGTGGTGGGCGGTGGTTGAGTTTCGCGGCGGCTTAGCGGTGGTGCTCATGGCGGCGTCGGGGCCTGGTGAGGCGGCGGAGATTGAAATCTCGAGTCGAAAGTGGCTTTTTAGCGGCTTTAATTTTGGGCGGGAAAAGTTGGGGCGAAAAAGTAAATAAAGAAAATTCGGGCACTAACTTTAAATTAGTTTATATTGTCGAAAAGATAATAGTAAAACTAAATGGTTTATATAATCTCAATTGATGATAATCAATTCGAGTTTGAATAAAAATGACTGTTCAACTTAAAAGTACCTAAATTTTGGATAATTGAAATCCTATAATATTATTACATTAGGTACCTAGCTAACTATGCTATTTTTAGCACTTTCCTACATAATTATTTTTGTTATAATTTGTCTTATAAATTATTTGATTTTTATACTTTACCTATTATATTCTATTTTCGCCCAAAATTTCAACGAAAAATGGACTAGATATGCAAATTCAACATTTAACCTTAATATCAAGTAAAGAGTCGCGTGTCCATTTTTCGATCAGTTTCAGGGTCCAAAAAAAATTTCAAAGTGTAAAAATCGAATAGTTCATATGATAAAAGATAACCAAAAAAAAAATATTTATATAAAAAAAATGTAAAATTGAACATAATTCGAGGGGCAAAGTGGTTTTTTCCTTGGATAACAAAAAGAAACACCAAAATTTTTTATCTAGATAATGAACGCATAAATCTTTGAGATTATTATTGGCACAAATTAAGAGTTTCGTAATCCATATCAACAAAAAATTTATGGAATTAATAATTGCAGAATAATTATTGTGTATAAACTGTGGCTTTAGTTGGATACAAAGATCGAATATTGTCTAGCAATATGCTTCAGGTCGACTTCTATAGTGGAAAATATCAAGTGTCTTTTTTAAAAAATTTCAAATGTATATTTAATTGCAAGTTGGAAAAAAATAATCTAAAATTTGAAAAATTAATATATAATTAACACTTGTGTGGACTATGTTTTGCGATAACATTAATTTATTACCACTAAATATATATAATTAATAACAATTTTTTTATTATTACTTGTTATATTATCACAAATTCATCAATTTTCTTGTTGTGGCATTTGACCTTGAACTATAGACTATTTGAAAATTCTGTTTTGTCGAGTTGAATTGAGTTGAGTTGAGTTGAACTTGGGTTTTCAATTAGCCCAACTCAAACTTCAAAAAGTTAAACTCATCAAGCTCAAACTCGAACCTAATAGATATATTTTGAATTCCAACTCGACTTGATTCGTATGCACTCCAAGCTCCGCCAAGGTAAAATGCGAAAATGAAAATATAATATGATGGACTTGTTTCTCTTTGTTTTCTCCAGATACCAAATGGGATAGGGTTCCTACTCGGAGTGGCTCAAGTAGCATTGTATGTTTCGTAATGAAAACCAACACAATCAAATGGTGCTTTGGAGGAGGGAGCCCAACGTGAACACCTCATTACACCTTCCAATTAATGGAGTGGACCGTTGTTGTAAAATGCACAAGTTTTTTAAGGCACATCGACAATTATGTAAAAGTATAGGGGGGTTTATATAAAGGGCTAAAAAGATAGTATGTTGTCTATTATGTATAGTTTTGAGTTGGGGATAATATTGAGATGCAATAAATATATATATAATTATATGTTTGTTTGCTATGAAGTCCCCACCCGCGCAATGCATTTCTAAGCCCAATCCATACAAAGTAACTATGGATGAAATATTCGAGCTCGAGCTTGAAAAAATAGAGGTTAAATTTTAACTTTGACAGATTCGTTTGTATTCCTATTTAAAGTGGAGTCTTCAATTACTAGAGCTTGACCCAAAACATGGAGAAAATGGGCCATCTTTTTTAATGATAAATCTAGATTGTTCATTTTTACTTTGCTCAAATTCGACTTGAAATTTATACAAGTTCAATTCGAATTATTCAAATTTGAGTTAGATCCTTTATTAACCTGAAATTTATATATTTCCGGCTTGACTTGATTTGAATTATTCAAGTGCCAATTAGATCCTTTATTAAGCCGACTTTGAATTGAAAAATAAAATATGTATGAACTCATTACACATAACCCCTACAAGCATTTTTGTTCGAGGACATTTCACTTGATAGAAATAAAAGTGAGTGAAAAGTCTTATTGGGAAATTCGAATGCGACACGTGCTGGTGCGCAGAGTTGTCAAATGGGCTGGGTTAGGTCGGCCAGGCCCAGGCCCGCCCAACCCCGGCTTTGTAGCGGGTTGGGCTATCCTGGGATTGTCTTGAGGTCGGCCGAGCTTGGAGTGGTGGGCTAGGCCCATCTCGGCCCATGTGCGCAAATTTAGTGGGCTAGGCCAGGCGGGCTTAGTGGGTTGGGCTCAATGGATCTAGATTTTTTATTTTTCTTTTTGTTTCACTTTAAGAAAAATACATTTTCTTTCATATTTTATGTTTTGTATCTAAATATTAACTAGTATTTTTTTCCTTAAACTTATTCAATTACTTATTACTTTTATGTTATAAATTTGAAAAATAAAATGAAAATGAGTTTTACCTTACTATATATGTCAATATGTATCTATTATATTATATATATATATAATCATATATATTAATATATTACATATCGAATATATATTAATATGTATGTATATATCTTATATATATATATATATGTATATATAATTCTGTGTATACAAGTATATCTAACCTTATATGTATATATCTAATCATTTATTGTATATATCAATATATATAATATACATATATTAATATATATAAAATATATTATAAATTAATATAATGGGCTTGGACTGGCCCGATCCCGGATTTATGTACTTTAGTTTTTTTTTTTTTTTTTTGGTTAGGTGTACTTTAGTGTTATAGATATTCCATTAGATACACTACTATAAAGTGGACCAATTTTATTTATTTTTATATAGAAATTCATAATTTCACAGTACACATTCCTCATTTGATAAATAGTCCCTCGCCAACAAAAACAAACAAGGACAGAATTAAACTTCAAGGAACAAAGTGTCACTACAAAACCATTTTCTTTAAGTTTCACTTGGTGTGTTTGGGAGATGGGGAGGGAGCAAAACCGAGCAACTCTTTGGACTGGATCCAGGGCTTCACCACCACCACCGCGTCGAAGGCCTTCCACGCCGCCACGCGCCCGCGGGCGGCGGCGGAGATCTTGAGGTAGTATTTGATCCCGGAGACGACCTGCGTCTCCGCCGCCACGACCTCCGAGAACACGAGGAGCTTCGCGGCGGTGCCGTTGCCGTGGGGCTGCTGCAGCTGGCGGTTGTACTCTTGCACGCAGTATCTGCCCAAATCTTGCACCTCCTTGTTGGATTTGACGTCCTTCACCTCCGTTCGGCCGCCCACTCTGCCGCCGATCGCGGCCGCGAAGAGAGGGAGGAGGAGGAGGAGGGAGATGGTTGATTTTGTGGGTCTAGCCATTGTTGTTGTACTGTGTGTGGTGTGTGAGTTTTTTGGGATTGAGTGCAGTTACAGGAAGAGGATCAAGATGGCGGATGGGGGGTGTTATATAGAAGACTGAGTATGGGGGGTGAGGGGTGGACGCGTGGGATGGAGGGGTGGCAACAGCTACATTGTGCCGCGTTTTTATAATTCAGTGGGGGATTGTTTTGTGCGTTTTGTAGTGTACTGTTAGCCACTTGGGAATTGCACCAGCAAATCCGATGGGTTTTTGAATATATATATATATATATATATATATATATAGATTGAATTTTGGATTCTACATATACACAAAACGAGGATAATTTATTAAAGATTGAATTTATTCGATATACGATATCCAACTATATGATGTGGATATATAAAACACAGTCGTTAGGTGTATGAATGGGCCAAAAACCCGATTCATGGATTAATTTTCCGAGTTTTGGATAAAAATTCATATATGGAATAACAGTTTTGATTATGTTATGTTTTGAATATATAATTTTTCTAAAATGAATTGAAAATATAAAAAAAAATTAGAATTGTTTTGTACGTAGCTTAGCACGAGGTCACATAGTAGTGGTTAATGGGCGCACCTACCAGGCACCAACTGTCAGTTACGTATATGACAAATGATACACCACGAAAGATAAGGAGGTGCACTGAAGAGATGCTTTAAGTGATGATTAGGGCTGTCACTCAAAATTTAATTACAAATATATACAGAATAATTTTAAAACGGGATGATGCACGTATGAGCAGAGATAGAATGAAGGAGGGGTTAAAGGGGGCGATCGCTCACTCTCAAGTTTATGTCGAGTTAAAATTACTTATATTTTTTAAAAAAAAATTGAATCTTGCTCCTCCCCTCCTTCCAAAAAAAAAAATTATAAAAATATCTTTATATTTTATAAAAATTTGACATCGTCCTACCAAATTAAAAATTCAGGCTCTGTAATTGCGTTTGAATATATATTTTTGACCATATTTCCAAATCAAGTAGCTATCTTGGTTGGATTTCTATTCTATTAACGCAAGCATTCATAGTATTCTCGTGACGTGTGGTTTTACGTATGAAAACACGCCCATACAGAGAAGTACTGATTTTAAATCCTGGTTTTCTTATTTCTCCAAACCATTGTTTATTTTATTTTATTCGTTTATTTATTTATTAATTATTATTATTATTATGATTATTTTGAGTGAAAAAGGGGCTTTTGGTGAGGCTATAAAATGTTATCCGAATCAAACCAGACTAAGGCCCACATATACTTTCGGGCCCGATCCTATGTTCGAATCGTATTTTGTTGTGAATACATCGGGCCCAGGTAAATTAATAAAATTGACAAGCCCACGTACCCTACCTTTCGGGCCGGACTGTTAGGAGTTCATGTTTCACTAAATCTTATATTTATATTGAAATAATTTTCCAAGACCTATATATATATATATTTTTTTTTTCGATTACAATCAACTCGGGACACCCTAGAGATGTCAACCGGAAGGACCCCCACACACGCACACATTCACTCAAGGGGAAAGGGGAAGAGGACAAGAGGATTCGAACTCAGAACCTCACTGGTACTGATGTGAACCTCCACCACTGGACTACAACCCCAGTGGCCAAGACCTATATATATATATATATACATATACATATATATATATATATATATATATATATATCAGGGCATTGATACATCACATGCACAAAGATATCAAGATAATAACCCTGTTAAGAATAAATATTATGACTATTTTAATTTTTAACATTTAACAAAAAGGCCATGCAATTGATTCTCACAGTGGTATATTTTTCTTTAATTTTTTTTTTTTTAAGTTACGAGAACAACGAAAGTGATATTTTGTAACACTTTTTGGCTAGTCGTTTTACAATTAAAAGTATCATAATATTAATTTACAGCGAAACGTTATAGTGTTTTAGTATGCTTTCTTCTATCAATAGAAAATCTTTCTTATTTAAAAAAAAAACCAAAAAAAAAAAGGGAAAAAGAAAATCTTTCGGTAATATGAAATATTCCATTTAAATCACATCCCAAAACTACAGTAAAATTCCTTAAAAAGTTTATATTCCATTTAGCCACCGAAAAATTCGTCAAAAGAAGTTTGGAGTGAGGCATTGAATATATTATCCAAATTTCTGTGTAAGTCACAAACAAAAGATATATGTCAATGAATTGGGGGCGATGGAGATGCATGACTAGTCAGTAGACAAGCATAACCACAGTTGTTAGCTATAGCAGAACAAGTTGTGTGTGTGTGTGTGTGTGTGTGTGTGTGAGAGAGAGAGAGAGAGAGAGAGAGAGAGAGAGAGAGAACAATATTCACAATTGGTGCAGCCTTTTCTTCTCCAAAATCATCAACCATCCATTCATCATATTGATTATTTTCAAAAAAGCTGTTTGCATCTGTTTGTGTGACAACTGTCGCCCGGGGACTATAGGGATAAAATTAAAAAAAATAAAAATAAAATCAAAGATTCTTTAATGCTCAATTACAGTGCATGACTTAATCTAACTTTAATGTTTAGGTCAAGAGGCGAAGATTAAATTCAATTATAACACGGGATCTAATACATACTATATAGAAATATTATGGATTTAGACTTAATCCTAAAATTTTTGCTCAAAAAGTAAAAATTGCGTTAGTCACTGTCACCATATCTTAATCTAGTTAGTCTAAGGTAATTTTATAATATACTATAAAATCATTAATTACTCTTTAATTTATTACATTCTCCTCGATATTTTATTATGAGTTTATTGATTTAAGTATCGAAAACCACAACGAGGGACACTCGCGACCTAGTCGCGTGTATTATATCTTGGAAGTGTATTAACTTAATAAAATACTACAAGATATAAAATATGAAATCACCAATAAAAGGCAAAAGAAATAGAGTAAACTAAACTAATAGAGAGTCACAACACTTGTCGACATTTCAAAATCATGACTGCCTCCTTTCGAGCAAGTTATGACGGCAAATTACGATCCCAAGATAATTTTTTATTAGATTACAATGGTATTTCATCCCTGGGTACGACCACAGAGAGCCATAGGAACTAATTTTTAGTCACGTTGCCAAAACAATCGAGCCATAGCAATAAAGTTTTCAATGTGACTTATCAAAATATTTTCATCATTTAAATAAATAAAAAGATTTGACCGTCATAATGAAAATTAATGGCCTGATAAAACATAATATACTAACGAATCAAATGATTAATACGCCATATAAATTCATAACATGAAACGGTCAATCACTAATGCAACCTCATAAAATTGTTATAATAATTGGGCCATAAATTTCAAATAAATAACATATTTAAATAGGTACATTATGTAAACTAAATTTTTAAACATAATTTAATAACTGAATAAATTTTAATATTTTATTCCAATAGCTGATCGAGGGATTTTCTGTCATTTCGCATACTTTAGTCCTCCTCGAAATCATCCATCTCCTCGAAATTTACCTCAACCATATCTAACCACATCTAATATTCTCAAAAAAAGAAAGTTTACATTATTTTGAATTTTCGAAAAAAGAATGCCAAGATGAATCCAAACACAATCTATAGTCTATTAAAGTTTGCAGGGTTGATTAACATACTTTTGTTACATGTTTGTGTCATGTTCTAACTGGAATTATTAGTCACTATGTGTTGCTAATTTGTGGTCGTAATCCATTAGAATTTGCCTCATGTTTGGACGAGAGATCTTAAATCTTAATCATAGACAAAAGTCCAATAGAACAATTTCAAATGATTTCGTATTAAGCCGAATTGAAATACAAGCAAATGACTACCAAAAAAAAAAAAAGGAATGTAAGGGAATTCAAAAATTTGAAAACATCAATTTAAAATTAAAAAAATCAATGCATTTATTTATTTTTTTTCAATTCAAAATTTTAAATTCAGATATATCAATTCAAATGCTACCGTGTGAAATCAAAATATGCAAAAAAAAAATATATATTATCATGAATGACTCACACTAATAACTGTTATTGGTCTAGTGGGATGAGTAACTAAATTCATCAAACAAAGTTCATGGTTTAAATTATAGCGCTGTAAATGGATTAATTGGATTGGGAAGATCACCTTCATAATGGGCCTCTGTGATATCTGATTCAGATTGACCTTCCAATGAGTCAGAACTAGAAGAAGAAAAATAAACAAAGAGCGACTAATATTGTCCACTATTCAAAACAAAGTTCCACATTACACTACAAGAAAATAAATAAATTTATGACGATATAATAAGTGATAATGAAAAGGATGTCATTAATTACATACTTTGATGACAAGTTTATGTTGCCACAAAATATAATTTACACAATTTCAATAGTGACAATATAATGCAAAATTGACAGTTAGTGACACATATTGTGACAATTCATTGACAATAGAATCTTACTACAAAATTCTAATGATAGTTTTTATCGTCACTAAGTTGTCACTATGGGTGTCTTACTAATTGTCAATGGTGATAACTAAAACATTAATTCTTATCACCACTTAATGATATTTTAACAACATAAAACTTTGTTGTTACCAAAAAAATTTAAATTAGTGACAAAATAAAATGTATTATCATTTAATACAATCATTGTGACAAACTTTTATATTCTTATTTTTAAATTTTATCAATCATATTATTTTTCTTATAATGTTAGATTTTTTTTATGCAGTCGATATAAATTTCTACTCATGCATCAATGTGAGTGAGGAGCATTTTAAGTGCTGTGTTTTTTAATAAAATATATTCACTCATATTAAGTGTATGAACGAGATCTAGGTTTGGCTTATAGAAGAATTTTTAAGAAATATCTTTACACAAGTTTACTTCTATTTTCTTTTTGCATCCTTATATCATATGAATTTTATTAAATTGATACATAATTTAAGGGGTATTTATAAATTTTTAAATTATAGGGATCAATATGTAATTACACTATAACTAAAAAGCAAAGTAGAAATTACGAATATAATAAAATACAAGAGCCAAACAGGCCCCAATGGGTGTTGCCACCAAGAACAATTAGGGTTTCGTTTTGTGAATTTTTCTTTAATTGCATAAGATAGTAATAATAATAATAATAATAAACAAGTCTGCTATCCACGTGCGCCTGGGGACTCTCTCCTCACTCACAATTCCCCACTTACTTCAATGCCATATTTGCTGCGTCCATCAACACCACCTCAACACGTTTGACCACTCCCTCTCTCTCTCTCTCTCTCTATCTCTCGTTAAGAATTCTCTCTGTTAAACCATTCCCTTCAACGGAAGCTGCGGTTTTTTCAAGAGTTTTCACGCCACATACAAGACGAAAAATCAAGAACCCAGAGCCAAGGTTGAATCTTTTGACCCTTTTTTCATCTGGGTTTTCAAGATTTTTGAGGTTTTTTAAAGGGAAAAAAAATGGTGATGGAGGTGGTGCATGAAGATATGGGGGAAGGCAACATGCAGTGCACAAACCACCCATACAAAAACAGCACCCCAGGTGGGATCTGCGCTTTTTGCCTTCAAGAAAAACTCGGAAAGCTAGTCTCTTCCTCGTTCCCCGTAGCTGTTTTCCCATCTTCTTCTTCATCCTCTTCTCCTTCTTTTAGATCTGACTTCGGTGGCAGCGCCGCCGCCTCAGGCGGCGGCTCCGCCGTTCAAGCCCGCCACCTCGCCCCCTCGTCCGCCGCCATCCCGCAAACTGGTGGCAGTGACTGTATCTACCATGGCTATTACACACGGAGATCAAGATTGCCCTTTGTTTTGACCCACAGGAAGAAGAAAAAGAAAGATGGGGTTACGGTGGTGGGGGGCGCCTCATCAGATTCCTCAACTGGCATTGTTTTCAAGAGAAGCAAATCCACAGCAACTCCAAGAAGAAGAGGTATGCACAATTTCTTGGATGAAAACTATGCTGAAGATTATAGCCCTCACAGGAGAGGTTTCTGGTCATTTCTTTACATGTCAAAGCATTCTCATGCCAAGAAAAGTGATAAAAACTTGAACTTTACACCTGCCACACCTAGCACTGTGTGTAGTAGTGCTGTTGCATCATCCTCTGTGAACAATGGTGGCGCCGCCGCGGCCGGCGGTGGAATCAGATCAAGGGACAGGAAAAGGGAAGACTTTGTGGTGGTGGAAGAGAATGGCAGCCCTGATCAGGCTTCATTTGATAGGAAAGTCTCAAGATCCAGATCTGTTGGCTGTGGGAGTAGGAGCTTTTCAGGGGATTTCTTTGAGAGGATCTCAACAGGCTTTGGTGATTGTACTCTCCGCAGAGTGGAGTCTCAGAGAGAAGGGACAACTAAAGTTAACAGAAATGGTGGCAACAACAATGGGCAAGATTGTATCAAAGAAAGAGTGAAGTGCGGTGGGATTTTCAGTGGCTTTATGATAACTTCATCTTCATCTTCATCTTCATCATCTTCATATCTTGTTTCATCTTCCGCTGATGATAACAACAACAGCAATAACATAAATGGAAAATCAGTTTCATCATCAACATCATCATCATCATCAAGAAACCATCTTTCTCATGGGAGGAGCAAGAGCTGGGGATGGGCATTAGCAAGTCCAATGAGAGCTTTTGGTGGTGGTAAGCCTTCAAACAAAAGGGATTCATCTGCTGCTTCAAATAAGAATGTTTCTCCTAACTTGGCTGCAATTCCTTCTTTGTTGGCTGTGAGTGGCTGAAAAAAGAGTTGAGAAAAAAAAAATGAAAAAAAAGCTTGAAATTGAATGAGTAAATTAGGTGATACTAGTATACATTTTCCACTTTCTTGGTTGGTGTTTTCCTGTGCTTATATTACTCTCTGTTTCATCATTTCATGTTTTGATCGTCATTGTTGGTGTACTCTTGATGTTGATGTTAATTTTTAGTTTTCAATTAGTTGAAATTTGTATGAGGGATGATCTTGGTCTGTATGGGGAATTCATGTTTGTATGTACATCAATGTGATCTTTGGTAATGAGATTTGATGTAAGATTTGGTTGGAAATAAATGGATGGATCCATATGGAAAAATTATTCATTATTATTTACCCTGTACGGTGTCCACTTGGATCTGATCTACGGGGCTTTCTTTGTCTTGTCTGTGTGCTTTGTTGCCAGAGTTGATAATGAAATTGTTCTTTCTTGATATATATTTTTTTAATTGAGTAATCCTGATTTCTTGGAAACTTCATGATAGAAACTAGGTAAAATTTTGTGCTATCTGTTCAACTGTATTTTTAATCGTTGTATTTGAATATGATAATCTGAAAAAGTGTTAAAAGAGCAAAGTTATAACATCATCGGATTCAATTCATCGATTGAAAACTGCTACCTGAGTAAGATGAGAGTATTTGAAATCAAAATTTATGAGAAAAAGGCCTAAAAGTTGCTGAAAATCAAATTCAGCAGACAATGCTTTCTAGCTTTTAGCTTTTGACGCTTGGAAAAATTAGAAGCAGTAATTCTAAACACTCTCAACTTCTAAAAAAATGAAATAAAAAGCTTAGAAACACTTTTTGAGAAGACCCTTTCGAAAAGAACATGTATTCTTGAATTGGGTTGCAATTCTTGGTTGCTAACAAAGGGCATTTCTACTAAAGATTTGTTGATATGATTGCCCACTTTATGCATGGTTTTGTAGTAACTTTTTTACATGCAAAAAGATTGTGGGTTTTTTTGGACATGGGGTTTTTAGATCTAGTTGACGTCTCCATCTAGGAGGTTTTTATGTGGTGCCATTTAAGATTGGCCAAAAGAAACGAAAAATTAAAATAAAGTTTGATATCACATGTCACTAGCTGAGCATGTGCTTGACCCCATTGCCTTTGTCTAATCATTGTGAAACAAAGTATCAAACAAAACCTCAAGTTTTTAGAGTCAAAAGTGTTGCACATGTTTGTTAGATAAAAGACACATTTGAAAGGTCTTAATCTAATGGAGTCTGGTAGAATCCAAGCTTATCCCACCATTGCCTAGCCTAGTTGTTCCTTAACAACGCACCTCTCTCTCTCTCTCTCTCTCACTGACACACACACCTGAGGGAGAAAGAGATGACTGAATTTCTCATGTATGGGGTCGAAGGGCTAGTAGGGGCAGTCTCCTCGTATGTATCAGGTTAAATATTTTCGCCTAATTTTGATCTTACCTGTAATACTAAAATTCATACTATCGTTCTTAAAATTTTTGTATTATTCTTATTATGTGCATAGTTGGTGACCCTCTTGGAAAGTCGGTAGTGATAATTTCCCAAATTCTATAATCGAGATAATTACAAGACAACATATGTATGTATGTATGTATGTATGTATGTATACATATAGCGAAAATGCGTAATCAATTTTCAATAAACTAAGGGCAAAACATAAACAAATAAAAACTTGGTAAAATAAAAACGAAAAAAAGTGCCAATAAATTTTTCCTTAATCGGAGAAGTTGAGGTCACAAAATTATGAGGTTTTCGATAATGCAATTTTCCATATAAAGCTTACACAACTTGAAAACTTTTTATTTCAAAATACTCTTTTTTGGAGAAGAAAAAAAGATCTTGGTGGGTTTTGTTGTTTTTATTTGTTACTATGTATTTGATAGAGGGCCACTCATGGCCGGAGATTCTGGTCTTGCACAAGAACAATAATTCATTACTTTTTCAAGGATGCAATAAGAGCTATATCGAAAGTATAATTAATTATCAGTCACAAATGTTGTTCGGATGCTTACTGAATTATGAAGCATTTATTCAAGAAACATGGTGATTGATTTTAGTAATGTCCTGTGATATATATGGCTATCAAACAAGATGCCATAGCATTACAGTGGGGCTCTCTCTCTCTCTCTCTCTCTCTCTCTCTCTCTCTACTCTCTCACACACACACACGCACAAACACACACATATTGGATTAATTAATTACACTAGCACCCTTTAAAATATCTAAATTACCAATTCTCCCTTAATCTTTCATAGTTAGAATAACGTTTTGGACTCATTTCTAAATTTGCATAATCATAAAACCCAAACAAAAATGTATGGAGCGAAACAGTGTGCTCAGAATCTGTTCATTCATTTTGGACTCCAGTTATTTTTTGTATATTTGAACTATTTCATGCCTGAACTACTTTTATTATTTCTTTTAATGCATTACTTTTTAATCATAAAAAAAACCCTATTTATGTCCGACTAAATATAATTAAAAATATCAAATAAAAATACCAAAATTTTGAAATATAATTCTGCGCTTTGATATATTTTGGGATGTTTAAATATTAATTTTCTGTTAAAAATTCTCATGGCATGAGTAGTTTGTTAAACAACAACATTCAGAGGGAAGGTCATCATAATTACAAAAAATTGAGTGAAAGTTGGCAATTTGAGAATTTTAGAGGGGGTGCCAACATAATTCTACGCGTATATTATAACACATATTTTTTCAACCCCCCCCCCCCCGCCCCACCACACACCAACATAGACACACACACACACACACACACACATATATATAAATATATGTATATATTTGTTGGAAAATAGTGTTTATATGGGGCAAGTGTAAGAGCAATGTATGTCAGGCCATAGCTAAATCACAAGTTAAATTTTTGCCTTAAAATTGTTGAAAAATAGTGCTCATATAAGGCGTGATTAAGCTGTGGGAATAAGTTGAGGCAAGAGTTAGATTCTTTGTCTTTAAGACGAAATTGTCTTGCATTGGCGCTCATGGTTCTTCGCAATTGTCTTTCAAGATAAAATGACCTCTTTCTCGAAATAGAAACACCCCAAATTTTGAGAAACAATGAACTTGAAAGGTGTTTAAACTCACCGAATATTAATGTATGCTTTTGAATATGTTGGCAGTGCAATGTTGAGAAGAGAAAATGATTTCGAATGTGAATGAATGAAAATGTCAACTACAAGGATCTATTTATAATACATGAAAAATTGTGGCTATTTTCCAACAATATATATATATATATATATATTATAATATAACATCATTAAGTTGACAATGGCCGAAAAATACAGTTCATTAACTAATCTTGGATACATGTCCGTAAAGCTACAAGACATTAAACAAATACAATGGGACCTCCATGTCCCTTGTTTTGGATTCTAGTACTGTGTCCATTCTCAGACCAAGGGCATTCTAGTAGTTTTCTTTTGTTGGTTCCATTGTCTGATAAACAAGAAAGGATTAAATGCATGTATAATCAAAATACATGTAATTGAAATTGATACATCACAAAACACAACCCCATGATGTATGATATTGATATGACCCACTGCAGAAAACAGAATAGAGATAGAGACTTATGAAGGGATGGGGGGAGGGGGTAATCGGACACAAATGCTAAAAGACATACAAGTTAAAAGCCCCACTTGGAAAAGCTCCATGGGTGGGATCAGATGATGAATACCCAATGGATCCTCAAGGACATCATACTTTTTGGAACCCACAATGCACACACACACATATAGGTCTTAATCACACAATTTTTGATCTATTGGTCAATTAATTTCAATTCATTTATTGTAAAGAAGCAATATGAGAACGATTTATCAACTCAATTATTTCATTTATAATTTCAAAATTTGTACATATATATTATTTACGGGATCCAACGCTTCATCACACAAACTAATTGATGGTTGGTCACGGTACATGTATGTCATTGTGTGTGCGCTTGGGGTACAATTTTTTGTAAATTTTATGATGAATAAGAAAGATACGACTCACATTAAAGGGGGACTTAGATCTTTGGTGCCTGGGGGGGGGGGGGGGTCCCCTTTGGGGCTTCATATCCTCAATTTTTATACACGATATTTTTCTTTTCTTGGAGTCTTGGTTTTGGGAGTGAGTGAAAAAGGGTGAAATGTTGGCTATTATGGCATACATACATATTGTTACATTGCATTAACTTTGGGCATGAATATTTCGGTAGCATTCAATTCGTTCTCACGACTAGTAAAACAAAATTAGTTTTTCGGCATATTAATTAAGGGAAGTTATAGATTAATCCATCAAAATGTCCGCCAGAATTCCGTCGGACCTTATTATGTGGAAAATTCAAGTGGAAATTCGACGATAGATAATTTCCAGTGGATACTAGAGTTGGAATTTCATCAAAAAAAGAAAAGCAACGAGACCTTTTTCCATCGACCTACTCCTTACTGAAATTCCACGAGATTTTTATTGGAAATTGGAAATTCAGGTGAATGGCTGTTGGTCTCGTGCCCACTCTTTCCACGTGTTTTTAGCATTTTTTTCGGTAGTTATAGTTCAAAGGGCAAACAAAATTATAGAAAGGGCACCATATATATATATCATATTTGTAGTGGCGCATGTTGAATAAGTTTTGTAATCATCTTATGATTTAATTTCATTGTGATCTCAAACTTTATATATATTTTCAAATTCGAGCCAATTAATTCAAGTTTCATTACATTGTCACTTCCCAACCATATACACAGATGTTTAAGATCTCCCCATGTTTGCTCTATGTGTTGATTTAAGTACAAGATTTTCCATCTTAGTGTTTTATGTTTAATGGATTTAAGATAGAATGGGAAAATTCTTATATGCACTAATGTGAACGTACAATCTTTATA
Organism: Petrea volubilis; assembly: GCA_026212405.1. Classification (NCBI taxonomy): domain Eukaryota; kingdom Viridiplantae; phylum Streptophyta; class Magnoliopsida; order Lamiales; family Verbenaceae; genus Petrea; species Petrea volubilis. The sequence continues at coordinate 15,910,067 of CM047879.1, forward strand.
TATATAACATTTATATGTATGTGTGTGTGTGTGTAAATATATATATATTTATATATTATATATGTTGTATTTGTGTGTGTGTGTGTGTAAATATATATATATATATATATTTATATATTACATATGTTGGAGGATGAATAAAAAACTGAAAAAATGTAAGAATTTTGCAGATATCATCTGCAAAAAATTGAATGCATCCACAATATGGCATGTGGTGGGGTAGGCCATCCATCTTTTGTCTAATCAATAGAATATATCCAATTCCCACGGACAATACCAATTCATCCACTTCATTAGCTAAAAAAAAAAAGAAAAAAAAAACTCATTCGTTATTATGACGAGTAAAATTTACTCATAAATAAAGGTATTTATAATTAATTTGCAAAGGAATTTTAACAAATTAAAATATAATTAATTAGTAACAAAATATATATTAATGAATTTGTGATGAAAAAATCCATCACAAAAGTATATTGCATGACGGATTTTATTGAATTTGTTATGAATTTTGCTAATAGAGAAGGGATGTTTTTTTTATAGTGAATTATGCACTATTTCTTACGTGAATGGTCATTGCATATAATATTGGGGATTTTTTTCAAAATACTAATTAATATTAATAATTATTATTAACTAGAATCATTAATTAATTTCTTGGTTGTAGGGAATATTATTGTTCTTAACTTGTAGGGAAAATTCCTTAAATAATAAAACCTGCAATGAATAAAATAACGCTATGCATACTACTTAAGGTACTTTCTTAAGAATAATAATTTTCACACTATGTAGGTGTATTCTTGAAAATTTGTTGTTCCAAGTATACAAGCCATCAACCAATTCTATTCATAAACTGCACTTTATGAATAGATACACCAATCACCCTTATAAGAAAAACAGACACGAAAAATATCTATAAGATAATAAAGAAAAATATCACTATATATATATATACTTTGAATAGACACAATACTTTGGATAAAATATCCTTAAGAAATTAATTAATGATTCTAGTTAATAATAATTATTAATATTAATTATTATTTTGGAAAAATCCCCAACATATAAATAGTTTCCATTAAGTCTACATAAAATTATTCTTTTATATAATTTTATATAAAGTTTAATTTAATTCCTTTCCTAATAACACAATTTCTTTTATATTTCTTTTAAATAATCCAATGTTATCTTTCAAAATAAAAGTTCTATTTTCGTTCCTAATTCTATGTTCAATAAGAAATTGTTGCACGATAACTATAAATTTAACATATTCTTTTAGTTTTATTCTTTAAGTGAGATTGTATTAATGTGTCAAATGATTCAGGTTTAATTATATTTTATAAAAAAATTATAAAATATAAATAAATTTAAACCATTGAATACGTGCACCTAAACTATAGAATAATTTTCGTTATCATATTTGGTGAGGTAGAGGAGATCGACGAAATTTTAATAATAGTGTCCTTTTTCCTATACTTTCCCAAGGTGTCCTGACATGAATGACATAACATATGAAAATTAATTTCTTCTTTCAACAAATAATTTATTATTTATATACTTTTATTTTTGCACCAAAAAAAAGATATAAATATATATTTAAAATCGCTTCTAAAATAATTTAAGTTATCATATGGAATATAACAGCATTTAAAAATAAAGTGTCTTAATCATACCATAGTTGTAAAATTGTATAGAAGTGTTTCAATAAACTACACGGAGCTTTCAATTATAATGTTGAAATACAATTGAAAGTATTATGACATTTACTATTGTTAATTTTCTCTAGATTTCCCTTGTGAAATTTGTAACTTAAATTGTTAGGTAGGAGAACAATCAAATATTTATTGTCTCCAAATTTACTTTCGTACGGGTAGACGAACTTTTTTTTTTGTATCAAACTTTGTATGTGAAAATTTTCTTTTATATAAGTGGCGGCGAGATTCGAACACAACATCTCTTATTTGACTTGTCTCTTATATCATGTTTAATGACTATCTCATTAGAAAATTTAAACTGTTAAAAAAGAGAGTTATCAAATATTTATTGTTTCCAACACTATTTGTTTTTATTGTTTTTGTTTTAGTCACTCTGATTCGACCCATTATCCGATTATATCTGAACTGGATACTGGAGATGATCATTATGAGAGCGACTCACCCAACACAATTGTTTCATTACAATTTCAAGATTCTAATCTTGAACATTAACATAAAGAATTTAGCGTTTTATCTCACTAAATCAAATGGTAGTTGGTCCCAACACTATTTGTTAGTAACATTGAACTCTTACTTGTGGCTGAGCTATTTGCATGAACAGCACCACCACACCCCACCCCACCCCACCCCTTTTGCACAAGAAAGTCCAGCAAGTGTAAAGTATCAACTTCAGATACTAGCCAAATTTGGGGAAATTGCCAATTTATGATCTGCATGTGAATTTTAGTAATGTAAAATTGAATAATTTTATGAGTTCCACATTCAATTAATAATGTACCAGTTGATTTTGAAGTCACATCAAAAAATTCTACTCAAATGCGCACACAAGGACAAAGCCAAAAATCTTTATTTGAGGGACAAAATTAAATTTTTATAAAATATTAAATATTTAAATGTATTTCTATTTTTTGGGAGGGGAGGGGATTTTAATTTTCTTTTTTTAAATGCACGTAAAATTTAGATTGTTATGAACTTGATAGGTACAATTGCACCCACCAGCCCTCGGAGTTTGCTACTGCAGCGTCTATATTTATACAGTGAAAAAATAAATTAAAAAATCTAAAATTTTATTAAGTGGTCTAAGTTTAATGTAAATGTGACCATCCTAATGAAATTTTTGGGGCCCATGGCATTGAATTTTGATTATTGGGCACCAAATTTAACAATATGGTACAAAAAAGTTACATTTATGTGCAGAGGGAGTGGTGAATGAATTAATTGAGTTTTTGTTTTTGGAAAAAACATTACTACTATTGTATCAGTACTTGCTTGTCTTAAGACATCAAAATGATTACATTTGCACATGCTCAGTCTGATCCATTTGTCAGTCTTGAGTCCACTATTTTTTTTTCAAGCTATACATTCATAATTATTCTAAAAAATGTCAATGAGAGTATGATTTATTTTTATGTCAAGCATAATCCAGACAAAAACCTAACTAGAAAAAAAAAAAAAGATTTAGTAGTTTATTTCAGAGATATGATCATAATTTTTAACCTTAGTAGGTGAGAATGAATTTTTATATAAAATGAATTTCATATATAAATTTGAAAGGGATGAATGACCTCCTTTTTTTTCTTCTGTACAGATTCAATCGATGTTTTTTGATCGCGTTTGGGTGTATTAATTGAGCTCTGATATGGCGCGACATTGTTAAGCTAATATACTGAATTGCATGGAGCCGTGATGAATTGAAAAGACTTTTATACCCCTATTGTAAGAATCGAAACTTAAGAAACAAAAATTGCAAGGACTACCCTTCTTCAAACCTACTATTTTTTTTTTCATTCTTTTTCTCTTATTAAAACAAGAAAGAAATATCATATCAAAAGCTAGAACTCGATGACAACTAAGATATTGGGTCTGATTTGGGTGGAAAATGGAAATAATCAATCATGAAGGGCCAAAATGGGATTAATACCATTTGATGTGCTACAATACCTATATGCAAACTTGATAGGGGTGTAACTGCAAATACAAAAAAGAAGGGCCCTAAACCCTAAATGTTTGGGCCAATTCATTGGGCTGGGCCTCATGAATCTCACACGCTGGTTTGAAATATCCTTCGAGCGGATCTGGGGCCCATGTTGAATCTTTTTCGGGCTTGGGCTTATAATTAACCACTGGGCTCTCTTGAACATTGCTGAGCCCAATTTCGAAGCCGCAACATAACATCTCCTAGCAATATTGACACACTCAATTTGTGTGTATAATAAAATAATAACGGTTAAAACAAAAAATAAAATAAAATAATAATATAATCTAATTACATGCTAACATTGATAGTATGCATACCGTCGAATTATTTTTAACTATTTTTAATAGATTTATAAAATTAGGACTTAAGAAAGCAGTTATAAAGAAAGTACCAAAAAAAATGATGTTTAAGAGTACTAGATAGAAAGGGGAGAGAGGGAGGGAATGTGACAAAGTAAAAAGAACATAGACGAGGTCCAAGATGATAGATGAGAGAGAGAGAGAGAGTAAAAAGAAAAAAAAAAAAAAGAAAAGAGAAAAAAAGAATATTAGACAAAAAAAATTAATAGGCCAAAAATAGTTATTAAAATGACCTCTCGTTTTATATAATAGTATAGATAACGAAATAAGCTAAATGTCAACAACACAATTTGAATATAAATCTTCAAAAAACATGTGAATGACATGATTTTGAAACAAACCATCTGCAAAGATTTTTGGACTCTTTAGTAAAGAAATTTCGTGACTTTATAATAAATTTGATCATTCTTGCCAATTAAAATATCTCCTTTGAGGATCAATGATGTGAGATATACATGAAAGGTGGTTGATTTTTTCGTGTTAAGACGTGGGAGTTTATAATCTTTTGTTTTATAATAAATTATAGTCGTATATTTCATCTTATCCTCTCGAAAAGTGTTTACATCAAGGAGAAAATTGAATTTTTACAAAATATAAAGAGTGACTTGTATAATTTGCATTTGCAATATGGGAAAGATAACAATCAGTATGCATCACACATGCCAACATTTGTGGGCGTCACTCTAGTTTACTCCCTACGTTTTCAATTGCATGCCTCTTTAGGCCTAATGCAAAATGATGGTCCAAAATCTTACCCGTACCGACTGTAAGAAAGCTTCTCTCTCTCTCTCTCTCAATCTCGATATATATATATATATATTTTCAATCTTAGTCATCTGATTTTGATTCATCGATCAATTAATCCGAATTCGAATATTACAGATGCTCATTATAAAGACGATTTTTTCAATTCAATTACTTTATTTACAACTCTCAACTTTTTTTGATATTTGCATAATTACTTTATTCAAAACGCCCTTACGACTCTCAACTTTTTTTGATATTTGCATAATTACATAAACTACCCTTATCATCCACTTTCGTCACACAATTGATCCCCCTAAACAATTAATAACAGGGGTGGGGTGGTTTATGTAACCAAACTTGAGAGGTAGCAATTGTTTTGTTAGGCAAGCACAAATGTTATCCTCTATGTTGATCAAGGGGCTAATTTGACTATTCATGTAATTTTTTGTCGGCTTAGTTTCGGGATCGAGCTCAATTTTGAGTTCAATCTTAAAATCCAACCGGTGCCTAAATTTACAGGTTCAACAAGCTCTGATTTGAAATTTTGAAAGAGTTGTTGACTTTGAAGTTCTTTTAAACAACTTAATTCGACTTGTTTATGGCTCTACCCACTGAATCTTTAAAATATCTATCGAACACATTTAATGTGCACGTCAAAATGTGTCGGACATATATGTCTTTTTAAGAGGTCAAAGATCCACTATAAATAACAAGTTTCCATACATTTGATCAACTACAACCACTACAACAAATAAGTTTTTTGGTGGCAACATAAATTGTCACAAGATATCAAAATATTGTCACCAATTAAATTTAATGACAACATATTCTTGCCACAATGTTGTCACCCTACCTATGTCACTAATTCTCTTTAGTGACAACAAAATGATAGTGCCACTTTAGCTCTTGTTTTTAGTGGCAATGTTTTAAGTTGTCACCAATTACTTCTCATTAGTTACAACACATTTCATCAGTAAAAGATAGAATTCTTGTCACCAAATTGCTTTAGGTTGTCACCAAAGCTATTACTTTAGTAACAAAAAATAAGTTGTCACCAATACTATTGTATTTAGTGACAACATTTATCTTGCCACCTTTTTTCTTATCCATGGTACCTAAGCTACATCATTTAAGCTATTATCCTACATTCTAATCAATCCCACATATAATGCATCCTAATCACTCCCACATATCATGCATATTTATCAAACTAGTGTAAATAAATTCAAAAAAATATCTAAAACCATTGAAACACATAACCAAACAAAAAAAATCTAAAACCATATTTACAGTATTGTATATTCAATCCAAAATAGAAGTTCAATACACCATCAAGCTTAGATTATCAATTTCCAGTATCATTTTGTAAACTTCATTTCTAGTACATACTCTATCATATTCACTCAAGCACAGTTTTTTCCTTCTTTTTTTTTTTTGTTTACATGAGAGGTTTCATCTCAAATGTTACTTCTAGCCAAGAGACAGCCAATAAGAAGCAAATCAACCAAACAACAAACACTGACTGACCTACTGCTCCTTCTCCGAAACTTTTTGCTGCTATATATGCAAAACCAACATCTGGAAACAAGCCAATGCCATTCTCAGGCATAGCAAGAACAGTTTTCTGACATGTATATAGAACATCAGACAATTAAGATCTTTATCCACTAAGCAGAGACACAAAATCTATCTGGAGTAGAAAATTAATTACCTCAGTGATGAGCCTGAAATGGCCATGACCAGATAGACCAATGCCAAATCCCATTGTTATGCCATCCATAAAGCAGATATAAGGCTTTTTGTACTCAAAAATTTTGCATATTAGCGAATATTCAGCAGTGAAAACCTAGTCAAGAACTCCAGATGAGGAATTTCAGAAGAGCATTTGAAGAAAAATTTGCAACAGAAACCTAGATCTAACAACTCTGCAGAATATACTAGATGAAGATCAGAAAGCTGATCAAACATATTTTGATTCTGCAAACATATAAGGCAACCAATTTAGACATCATCTAAATTCAAAGTTAAATATCCCAACAAATATAGCAGTGCTTAATCCATAACATTACAATAAGTCAATACCTTTTTCGATCGTATTTGCTTCAACAATCCATCTAATACATGCTCAAGTTGACCAAGCTCATTCACTCCTAATTGTGCCAAGTCTTCACCTAGAAATTGCCTAAGACGAAAAAATTAATAATAAGAATAAGAAAAAGATTAATGCTTTTATCATCAATAGTACTGAAAAAACTTAATTAGATATATGGTCAAATGACAAGCATGATGCACATATAGAATCTAACTCATTATTAGCCAATGTACTTGAAATCTGTTACAGATAAAGAACCAGATGCTACAGAAGTTGAACTATCCGACCTAAACATCATACAACACTTTTTTCTTCAAACACAAATATACCTACTATACATAATCCCTAAACAAACCCACAATATATTGTGAAAATGATTAAAAAATGAAGTTAACCTTGTTTTTGGAAAGCTGGACAACATTGAAGCTAATAGGTAATAAAAGGTTTAGGTGCGTGGATAGCTCCTACAATATACCAAAGGATAATTAGTCAATGAACATAAGTGAATTTTACTAGGAAACTTGGAAATTTAGTAGCTAATACCTAGCCACCTCTTGGAATAACTCTCGCAACCCAGGTTCACTTGCAAAGCTGAAAGAAAATTAAAAATATTACCCAATTATAAGAGAAAACATGAAAATTCTTAAAAAACAAAGAATACGCATTAAAGTGAAGAGTGGAGATATGAGGGACAAACGCATCAAGTTCATTGTTAGATTTTTGGATATTTCGTGAAGCAAATCCATGTGTAGATGCATGATTGCTCTGTTGGTTATGGATGGGCTTCAGAGGGAACCTAGAAATTAGTGAAAATATTATTTAATAACTGAATAATTTAAAAAAAAAACATAAAGCTGATTTGTATATACCTTGGTGAAGCAGATGAGAAGTGACTTGTTTGACGAAATTGTTGAAAAAACGCCATCATCTCTGATGTGGTCTTTTGGCTTTCTAGCATTGCAATAGTTACTTTAATTACAAAAAATAGACAGGATATTAGCATATCAATAGACAGGGGAAAGACATTGTTTGAGATCATATATCCATGTAACGACGGATATTAGCATAACACATAACAATTTACCTGTGCATGCAATACTTGTATTGAACTCCTAGTGAAATCCTTCTCCCCTGCTTCCAACTATAGACTTCAAGAATTCACAAATATACACTCATTAGCACAAAATATGCTATTATTCTTATATAGAGAGTGGAGGGAATGACATTTTTAGCAGAATGAGCACTAACTGTGAGAAAAACAAGAATGGGCCTTGCTATTAACAGATTTAGTAGGTTTAGAGGCATCAGTCTTAACAACAAATGCAGAGGACTATGGCAATGTTACATAATTCATATTCGAAACAAAAAATGACCATATGATAAAAAAAAAGAAAGAAAAAGTAAACTTATAAGATAAAAGAAACAAAAAATTGACAGCAGGGGGGTTGGTGTAATTTTAAAAAACCAGAAAGGATCCTTCCAATATTGAAAACCATAGAAACTAAATGAGAGCAGGGGGGTTAGTGTAATTTTCAAAAGATGCAGGGAGTTTGTAGTATCTAAAACAAGAGAAACTAAATGGTCACTAAGCTTAAGCTAGGAAAGTAAAATGGACAACAGAACAACTGTGAAAAAGAGAATGCAAGATAAATAAACACAGAGAGACTGTCTAACAGAGTGCTCCTTGTTATAAACAGCAAGAATTTGAGCCTTACAACTAGCATTTAGAAACATTAATTTCATAAATAAATATTTATTTCATATGGTTTAACTCCAAGTGCATATTCTATATGCCCCCATCCTAGAGTTTGAGTATTTGTACAATCATAAGCTAGCAGGAGTCTTGGGCTTAGAATCAATTCAACTGTTTGTAAATAATTACATTGCAAGGGTGTAGACATGGAAAGATATGGACAATTTTGAAGAAACTTATAAGATGAAATAATAACTCAAACAACAATAAGAAATGTTAAACTGTAGCAACAATTCATTGGCTAAATTATAATATAGAGGAAGAAATCAGAAATGTCTTGTTTCTTTAAGAGAAACAGGAGACCTTGTTTTTCCTTTTCTTGTTTTCTTTTTCCCCTCTAAATCCCATTAAAAAGCCAGAGCTGCTCAATCAGAACCTAGACTAAGCTTCCAGAAAATGTATCCATTTTAGTTTACAATCAGAATCAAACATAGACTTCAGAATGGTTTTCACAAAGTAACTCGAGGGGATACATTGAAAAGCCTAAAGCAAACATGATTGGTCCATCATAACAAACTATCCATCACAACAGCTATTAGACTACAATATAAGAAAGAGCTAAGCCACTAAGGAAATATAGTACTCCATATTTACATGTGGGCATAGTCTTATCATGTCCTCTAACTCTTGAACTTGTAGTCTAACTCGCTAAAGTTCTCATTTGAACATAAGCAATGCTTCCGCATACACCAATAAACAAACATCATGAGTCAAATATACAAAGGCCAAAGAGAACCAAATATATGAAATCATCTTACATAAATAACCCAAAACCGTGTAAAACTGACAAAAATTCAAGAATCTACACAAATTAAATTGATAGTTCACTGAAATCATCAAATAGCCCGATAGTTGTCTACATGCTCTTTGCCATCAAAATTGTTGGCAAGACTCATACGGATCGACCACGCTTTTTAGCAAACAAATTATAAGCATTTCATACACAAAAACTCCTCGCACATAAACACAATTACAAACCCAATAATAGATACATATAAGACCAACCATTAACGCAACACTCAACAAACAGCCCCCAAAAGCAAACTAAAGCAAGATAGAAAGCTCAAAACTAATTTAAAACTAGATGCAGAAGCAGAACTTAAAATGTATAACTAAAAATTACAAAATCACTCAAAATCAATTCTCCACATCCAACAATGTAGAACTGAAAATTACAAAATTCAAATTGTAGAAGCTTTTGCGAATCACACACACATACATGAAGAAGAATGGAGACCTGAAGGCAGGGTTTGTATTGAGATCGAAGCCTTTGCGAATCAAAAAGCTCTTTTGCAATTCCAATCGTGAACTTTAGGATCGTGAACCCTCTTTTGTAGATCGAAGCTTTTGCCTCAATGGATTCTCCGAGCTAGAACATGCGTTCCAATTTGAGCTTCAACTCTTCATCGTTCCAACTTGAGAATGAGCGATCAGTAGAACATGTTTCTATGTTATTTCTTTTTGCTTTCTTTGACGTATTTCTTTTTTCGTTTTTAAGACTGAAAATTAAATTGGTCTTTTTTTTCCTTCAAAACAAATTAAAAATAAAAGTAAAAAAAATGGGGAGCTATTTGGTGACAACAATAATTAGTTGTCATCGATTTCCCTTTGTATGTTAAAAATAACTAGGCTTTTTTTTAATTAAAAAAGAGAAAAGGAAATTAGGCAATTTCGTATTTTACAAAACAAAAAATCCTTGACAACTTTTAAGTTGTCCCCAATTGAAATTCCTTTTGATGACATCAGTATTGAGTTGTCATTCATTCCCCATTATATGTTTAAAAAAAATAGTTGGATTTCTTTTTAATTAAAAAAGAAATTAAATAATATGCTTATTTTATAAAACAAAAAATTCTTGGCAACTTTTAAGTTGTCACCAAATAAATTCCTTTTGGTGACAAGAAAATTGATAAGAATTGTCACCTTATTAAACTCTTTAAAATTGTGACATTTTTGCAGCTTGTCATTAATTATGAAGTATTTAGTGACAACAATAAAAAAATAATTGTCACCATATATTAAAACTTTTCTTGACAAGATTTTTTTCTTGTCACTTTATGTGTGACAATGCATATATTGTCACTATATAAAAGTATCTGAGTGATAAGAAATATTTTATTGCCACCATATGGATATGAAAATAAATTCTCATGGTTAATTTTATTATTGATGATAAAAGAATTGTATTGCCACTAATTATGATTAATTAATGACAATTTTCATATTATCACTTAATTTCTTGTCACTAAACATATTTTTCCTTGTAGTGAACTTCCACAAAGACTTTTACAACAAATAATTCAAACTTTGAAACACATAAACAATCACTTGCAAAATCAAAACCCTAGAAAAGCATAAATATCTACTTTAGTGAATAGTCACTTATTTATGGATACATAAGTTCATAAATATGGTGGAAGCTAGCTTGCTATGATCAATATGGCATTTTGCAACCCTAGTTGATATTAGCATTGAACTCAAAACCACTCGGAATCAAGTTGCCAATGTTCACGAGTCCGGTCAGAGTGTTCCCAATGAACTGCAAGTTCGAGACGAGCCCCCCGATTGACGGCAAATTGGCATTGCAAGAGGCGAGGGGCGTGTTCACGACAAGCTTGCAGCCCGAAACGAGCGTGGAGAGGAGGAAGTTTAGAGGGTCCAAAAGTATAGAAAATAATCCGGAGCCATTCGTTGTTGCAGTCGAGACCACATTTCCGCCGCACTGCAGCTGCACCAGAGCATCTGCAAGTAGAATGTTTCTATTTGTCAGGGACGAAGCCAACAATTCTATCTGTTCGCGGGCAAGGCAAGATTTAAGTTTTAGTAAGAATATATACGTAATATGGTGTTGTATAGACTAGAGAGGGGCATCTGCCCATATTAGCCTACTCTTCGTTCTGTCCTTAATTTCAGTTTGAATTCGTAACAGGTGCTTCAATTATAAAAATTGCCTCGCGATGTGGCGCGAGTGCATCCGACAAGACAATTCTGCTTGCCACATGGGATAACTTATCAAATATAGGTCCATGTGCGACTTGGGTGTCGAATCGGGTTAAAATTGTTAGAACTTATAGTTATAGGACTAAAAATGCAATTTTGCCTGATAATAAACTTGAACGACCCTATTAAATAATCATTGATTATATAGACAACAGAGGGAGTAGTAGCTGAGCCATATCAGCCCCCTTCTTGCTCTGTCCCTGACTTAGTACAAATTCACAACACGTGCATGAAAATCAAACTGCAACGTACATATTAAACAATCATCGACAAGCTACTTACTAGGAAAAATAGGGGTGGCTGTGCCATTAACACCAATGTTCCCATTAGGAGTGCAATAGAGAATGCCTTGGATTCTCAACAGGCCTAAAACAGGGCCAAGAAGCCCCCCAAGTTGTGCTTGAGCCATCGGCACAACAATGCAAGCAATCAAGAAACTAAACAAAACAAGAGATTTTAAGGCCATCTTAGCTGATTTCGCAACTTCTGGTTAATCGTTGTTTTGGTTCACAAAATATAGCTGCATCGATGCCTATTTATAGTGAAAAAAAACGAGAGGATCAAGTCGCCCTCTTCGCGCGTGCTCAACTTGATTGATAGATACACAACTACAAGTTGTAGGTTCAGTTTTGTCTTGTGTTTTTTTATCCTTAAGATGAGTGATGAATTCATTCTGTACCTCAGGATTATACCATAGACTTTCCCCTATAAGCCAACTCTAGTGAAGCTCCCCCTCTTTTTAGGCATGGCTTCTTGGAATTTTTGGGCAAGTTTTGAGAGCTACATTCTTGTATTTCCTGTTATTTGAGTTGTATAAATGGTCCATCTAGCTGCAACTAGATCTTTAAGGCACACAAGATCGATGAAGATATATCAGACTTCCACCTGATATTCGTCATTGATTAATAGTCAAATTTATCTGCGCTCTGAAATACAAAATCTTTTGCTCTTAAGTGATAAGATAATATCTAGCACTTGACATCCGTCCGTTGATTTATTACGATTATTTTGTATCTTCTTTCTTAAGAAAAAATGAGCCCTCCGTACAGACTTTTTGGAGCCTCAGTTTCTAACTCTTGAACTAATACCTCATATATATATATATATATACACACACATATATATATATATATGTCTTAATCATCCGGTTTCTAACTCACTGGCCGACTAATCTAGATTCAGGTACTGCAGAGGCCCAATACGAGAGCAACATTCCCAACCCATTGCTCTATTCATAATTTCAAAATTCGAACCCTGCACGTTGACTAATACCTCATTATCATAGCCAAAAAAGCCACATAAAATGATAAGTATACGATAATTCTTTAAAAGCGTGTCATCTTATTTGTGTTTTTATTGTTGAGTTGCACATATCAGTACTCAAAGAAAACTGTAAAGCTGTTTTGCTTAATTACTAAACAAGATTCCCCTTCCGTGCACAATATTCCCTTATAACAAGCACAAAACGAGTGTTTTACCCCACCATGTCCATGATCTCTCTCTCCCCCCACCCCCACTCCACATAAAACGACATATAACTCATAAATCCCACTTCACAAAACCAAGATCAAGCCACAATATTCAAGAATCCTTTTTTTGTTGATGGTTACAATATTCGAGAATCCATCATATAATCTAATGGCAATAACTTTTCAGGACAGTCCTCCTGATCTTTTCTCCATCAACCACCACCACATAGGGGTGGCTTCCATCTTGCTAGCAGCCTTGCTATACCTCATATACAAGAGGAAAACCGCGATATACCTACTCGACTACACGTGCTACAAACCCCCTTCCTCCCACCGCGTCCCCATGTCCATGTTCGTCGAGCACATAAACCTAGAAAACCAGTTCGATCACAACAGCGTCTCGTTCCAAACCAGGATTCTAGAAAAATCAGGATTCAGTCACGAAACATGTGTCCCTCCATCGTTAACCCGTCTCCCCATCTCCAAATCCGTCTCATTCGCCTTGGACGAGGCTAAAACAGTCATTTTCCCAATGGTGAAACAGTTGCTAGACAAAAACAGACTTCACCCCAAGGAAATAGACATTCTGATCACAAACTGCAGCATGTTTTCTCCCATACCTTCACTTAGTTCAATGGTGATCAATGAGTTCAAAATGAGGAGCAATGTTATGAGCTTCAACCTCTCTGGAATGGGGTGCAGTGCTGGGATTGTATCTATAGGCCTGGCTAGAGATCTCTTGAGGGTACACAGAAACTCACTGGCTCTCATCATCAGCTGTGAAATGACAAGCCTTAATTGGTACACGGGCCAGAACCGGTCCATGTTGCTAACCAATTGCCTCTTCAGAATGGGCGGCGCCGCTATACTAATGTCCAACAGGGATCAAGATAACACAAAAGCCAAGTATGTGTTGCAGCACGTGACCCGAACTAACAAAGCACAAGACGGTCAATCATATGCATGTGTTTTTCAAGAACCCGATGACGAGGGCAAACTAGGTATCTCCATTTCAAAAAACATAGTGACTGTTGCAGGAGAAGTATTGAAGACAAACTTGGCTATATTGGGACCTAAAGTTTTGCCATTCAGACAGCAATTCTGGTATATCTTGTTCTTGATTCTCAAAAAGGCAAAGATTTCAAGAAGCAGGGCGTTTTATGTCCCAGATTTCAAGAAAGCGTTCCATCATTTCTGCATACACGCTGGAGGGAGGACCGTGATAACGGCTATAGAGAGAGGTCTCAAGATGAAGGAAGAGGATGTTGAAGCATCAAGAATGACTTTGTATAGGTTTGGTAATACTTCATCTTCTTCTATTTGGTATGAGCTAAGTTATATTGAAGCTAAGGGAAGAATGAGGAGGAGTGATAGAGTTTTGCAGATTGCATTTGGCAGCGGATTCAAGTGCAATAGTGCAGTTTGGGAATGCGTAGGGAATATTAAGCCTGATGAAAACAATGCTTGGAGCGATAGAGTACATTCATATCCAGTAGAAGTGCCTGAGAGCATCAAACTACACTTTAGATACTGAAACAATTCACAAACAGAAACTTCCTATCAAACTATCTGCCTGTCTCGAATTTGCCACAATATTTACTGTAAACAAGTATATAAAGGTCAAGACTTTCTTTGTTATTGCATTGATTTCTCAAGGTACAATACAAATGCATGCTTCAAAAGGTCATGTTCTGGGCAATTATGTGCATATTTGTGAACTTATAAGACGTCCCAAAATCCAAAATAACTTGAAAAGATGCAAGAATTCAAAGCTGCTCAAAAATATAATGCAGAAGCACATTGCATTAGTTACAGCATCCAAAATGCATTTCAGACAACAATATGAAGAACTCCGAAAGGAAAAGGAAACGATAAAAATTACCACAAATAAAATCCGAGTATCTGAAACTCAAAACAATATTTTCTCCTCCATCGAACAAAAATAGTTCCCAGCAGTTGTCGGCCTTCCCACATCTCAACTCACTAGTTTTGTGCTATCCGTTTACTTTTCTTTTATCCCTTGTAGTGTAAATGCAGTAATTCACTTAGATGGGACAGGGTGGGACGTCGAGAGTAATACCGGCTTGAATTTGTCCCCAGCCAATCAGACGCCAGTGCCTATCGATACGGCGGCTCAGAGCAATCTTCTCTCCTTTGCTGGTGCAGACAGGGGAAGTGAGCTGCAGCTTTGCAAAGACGTTCTTGACAGCAAGAACACGAGCTCCTGTTGACATAGATCCTATGTTCAACATGAGGATCTCTCCCTTGGCCAGCTTTGAGACCTTACCCTGTCTTTCTGTGTCCTTTGTCCTAACACCAAGCAGACGCCGCAGCAAGAAGAAATTAACCTGCATTAAAGGGCCAATTTCAACCACCATCACAAGATTTGATCGGGTATATAACACCATCGCTCGTATTAGAAGACTCCTAAGACCATTTGTGTTATGACAATGACCTTCCTTGTAACCAAGTGTAGTTACACAAACTTTTCCCCTTAGATTCAAAATTACAAATACCCTCTTTTAATTATCAAAATTTAATAAAATTTGATAATATTTATTAATAAACTTACACGACATCATCCAAACATGCAAGAACTTGCATAACTTTACTAAAACTCGAGTTATAACATCATTTAACTATACATGTAAAGAAAGGGTTAACCAACAGGTAGAAATAAGTTTCAGAGGTATGTCTTTGAAACAAGAGAGGATATTAGTGTAACTGCATATAGTCACAAGGGAGGGTGCTGTAATTTATTGGATAATTAAATTGTGCATCACAAACATAACCATATATGCATTTTAACAGCAAGTTGAAAAAATTAAAAAACCGCCCCTTCTAGAAGAAAACCTTACCTCTAGCTCTACATATACTTCAGGGAGTGAACCAACTTCTCCAAGAACCTGGCCAACCAACCTATCAGCACGCGTAAGTGTGGGGTCCATTGTTGTTCCAACTCCAATAAGGCCTCCAGGCACAGCAAATTGTAGTTCATTTTGCTCAGCATACAAAGAAACTATTCTGGAGTATATAGGGGTGCACTTGATGTTATCGTTTTCATCCTTCACAACAATACCAGGACGGACCTCAATATATTGATTTACCTTCAAAACACCCTGCAAGAAAAATTCAACAGTCATTAATATGCTACCGATAGATTACATGCCGCAAATATTTTGAGTAGAGATCAATAGGACAAAGTAACCAAAAAAAATGAATTCAATAAATAAACCCAAGCAGAAAGCACATAAATAAATAGAAAAATGAAAACAAAATTTATTTGTTGAATACCTTCAGAATACTTCCACCAGCAACACCACCTTTAATCTCATCAACTTCAGAGCCAGGCTTATTGACATCAAAAGACCTAATAACAATCATATTTGGTGGTGAAATGAAGTTCCTCTCTGGGATAGGGATTTTCTTCACAATATATTCAGCTACAACATCAATATTATACTTCAGCTGTGCAGAAATTGGGACCACTGGTGCACCATCTGCAACAGTTCCCTGAGGAGACAAAATTTGGAAAATTAAATTAAATATGGATTTAAATAATTATCCAGATAGCATCAGATGCACCAACCAACCTGAATAAATTTTGAAATGGCTTCATGCTGGTTAATGGCGACATTTTCCTGAACAAGATCGACTTTATTCTGAAGTATAATGATATGTTGGAGACGCATAATTTCGACAGCAGCTAAATGTTCTGATGTCTGAGGTTGAGGACAACTCTCGTTGGCAGCTATAAGAAGTAAGGCTCCGTCCATAATTGCTGCCCCGTTAAGCATTGTAGCCATGAGAATATCATGTCCCTGAGAGCAAGTAAAAAAAAAAAACAACAAACTAGTCATGAAGATGAACATAAATTAAGTAAAACCAATTGAAAGATTTTCTATACAAATATAGACATCTTACAGGGCAATCAACAAAAGAAACATGTCTAAGCAACTTCATCCTGCAGTTCTCAAACCCAGGTACATCACACATTGGGCTATCTTCTTTACCGCTCCCATATGCCCTGACAGTAATAGGCAAATATAATGAGAATCAAGAAACAAAGCATGCCGATAACAAAAATCTATGTGGCCTATCTTACTTGTAGCACATGGGCCGAGGGCATCGATCATCTTCACACTTATAAATCTTTGCATTGGCATATCCAAGCTTGATGGTGATATTACGCTCCAGCTCATTTTTGAAGCGAACAGTCTGTAAGTAAAAGGATTCCAGATCATAAGAATGTCTAGCATTCATAAAGTAGATTGCTTTCCACTTATACTCCAAGATGTAGTAAAAGGAAAAACAAGGGTGGCCCATTAAAAATGAATCAAAACAAGAAACTTATGAGCATCAAACTACATGCCAATTATGCTATATGATGACCTCTTCCATAATACTCAAAGATTATTTCATGTATGAATTACCAAAAGGTGAACAAAAAGAAATTGCCAAGTGCAACCATCTAGTTCAAAGAAACAGATAACATAACCCACTCAAATCCCTAAAGTAATTGTCTACAATGATCCATTTTTTCTCTTAAATCTCCTGATAGTTATAAAGAACTTAAGCATAACACATAAATCAGATTCACATAGACATTTACTTGCAAATGCGAGAATGTTTTGTTAACCCACTAAGTTAAAGGATGTCTGGATAATAGCCAAAGGAGGTCAATACCTGAACACCAGATATGGCCTTCACAACTGTTGACTTCCCATGAGCCACATGACCAATGGTGCCTGAAGAGGTTAAGAAAACCAGCATTGAATTCAGCACTATGCTTTCCAAGCAGTTAATAAGTTAAAACTGAGAAAACCAAGAAAACAGTACAGCAGGAACAAAGTATTCAAGGGTAACACAAGCTCACCAATGTTTATTGTAGCCTGGCGAGAAATAACCTCAGGTGAGAGTGGATGTAGTTTTGTTACATCCAGCTTACTTAAGTCCTGTTCCATCAAGCCCTTCCTAGACATTTTGGCAGCTTTTGATACGTCGGTGTCACTCAATATCAACTTGAAAACTGTAGGTGCAGAGAACAAAATGCCACTTGGAAAATCAGCAATAGCCTGCAACAAAAAGTCAACATTATTGGTTGTGCAGCAAGCAGTTTTTACTAAGAATGGACCAAATAATTTCGGGGAGCTAAACGATGAAGCTATTGAATAAAACCGATCTAGAAAGTGCATCTTAATTGGTTTAAATTGCAACAACACAAGCAGATTCAGTGGTTACAAACTTATTGCAGAAGATGACAGGAGAAAGAGCAAATAACAGACAGAATACATTCATAAACAAATTCACGCACACGACAAAACAAATCGAAGAACCTCATAAAGATTAAAAACACACGAGTTTTTACAACAAATTAACTAAGCAATGTAAATGCACTCCATGAGATTATTTATATATGTATATGTATATATATATATATATATAACACTATAAATTAAGTTATTTGATTTAAGTTTCTACATCCCACCAACCTTAAACCCTAATCCCAAATCAAAACACATGCAGTGTGGCTAAACACCACCCGCATAAAGATCAGAATTATTTTCTCTAAAACCCTAATCTCCAGAATCCCAGCCCAATACCAAGAAAACCCCACTAAAAATTTCCACAAAATCATTGAAACCCATAACACATATACACACCAAATCCTCAAGAAACAAAAATAAAACCCAGAACACACACAAACCCATATCGAAGAATCTGCAAAAATTTCAAGAAAAACATGAAAGACGCGCGGAAAATCAGCTACTATGAGAATAAATCAAGAACAAAAAGCTAATGTACTGCAAGAAGAAGCGGGGGCGGGATGGTGGCGAGCTGGGGGGCTGACCTTTGTCTTAGAGCAGCCGTCGGAGTCCGTTTCAAGTTTTCAACAACAGAGAAGAGAGAGAGAGTGTGAGAGAGAAATGGGGATTTTAGCAAAGCTAGGGAAGGATATATCTTTTGCATTTTAGAAAATCGCCCCTAATCTTATATTATTTTGGTTTTGCCCCCTATGGAATGATAATATTGTCTTTGTGGCAGCCCATTAGTTGCAAAATTACCCAACTTTCTGATTATTTAAGATTTTTAGCCCTTTTTTTTTTACATAAATACTTGCAAACCTACTCAATGGAAAAGCTTTTCATATTATAAGTACAAGTACATATAAATAATATCCAAAATCGTTTTGCATACTTGCTAATTTTCCTCTTAAAAGAAAGAATGTGCATTTGAATTAAAATGGCCTTGTTCACCAATTATACATTAAACGTCGCATTGCATAGTAATTTGATTTTTTTTTATACAATATAGTAACTTGAAATTAATGTATTGTTATGTAATTGTCTTTAAGTATCCATTGAATGTTATTTACCCAAAATATTGCATTATAATAATATATATATATATATATATATATGTATACACACACGAAATACAAATTAATGTGAGTATAGTCCACAACTGAATTGGACCAAAGGAATCGAAGGGATTCTTATGCGATATAACAAAGAGACTCAGAGATATTTGTATGCTTTGGTGTGTAAAATGACCTTTTTGCCCTCATGTGGAGCAATATCCGTTTTGCATCCATAAGCAGAATCAAGTTGAAAAGAATCAATTCTATTTTCATTGCTGAGAAAGAGAGTTCCATATATAGTCCATTCTTGGAAAGACTCAATAAAAAGTGAACTCAAAGGAGTTATGAACCAACACTTTTTCAGCTTAAAATAAGTTCCATTTCACCAAACAGGTCCTCATTTTTACCATTCTGCACAAATTAGTCCCATACATTTTTTACAAACAAATGAGACAACATTGGAACAACTGATCAAACACTATATAACTCATATAAATGTAAGTGAAAAATACTTTTGTTCTTATTCTTTTCAGTATATTAAAAACACACACAAAAAAAAGAAAGAAAAAAATGGCACTAGAGTTTTTCTACATCAATATATGCTTCACTTATTGTTGCAGTCGTTTTTTTTTTCTTTTTCTTTATCTTTTTTTTCGACTCGATGTATATATGTAAAAACTTTATTCGCTCGAGGCGCTTATGCTGTCATTGTCGTTGTCGTCGCCAAATATACGTTGCCTGAAGTCGTTGACCATCCGGGGAAGCCCCTCTCTTAAAGAAACGGTCGGCTGCCATCCGAGTAGTCGTTTGGCCTTCGAAATGTCGGGTTTTCTCTTGTGAGGATCATCTTCTGTGTTTGGTCTGAACTCTATCTTTGCATTTGGATCTATTGTATCTTGTACTACCTGGTTCGCAGGTAAAAACAGATTGTTTGCATAAGCTGTCTTGAAAGGAAATCGAAAAAAAAATGTTTATGATCACTGAAAAACAAGATCTTTTGTTCAAATGCATGCTACCCTTTTCATGTTTTTTGGATCTAAATGTAATTTCTGAAGTAATGAGTGTTGGAAATATTGAATATTTCGGGACCTGTACCCCTTAACAGTTTAAACTTTTAGATGAGACTGTCAGTTAGTCATCAAAAGTTACTCTCATTCACGAGAAAGTAATTGAACTTCTTTACGTTATACATTCAACCAACCCTTGTATTTCTTCTTACAGAAAACTTAAGTTTTTCAATTGGTCTTCTCTTTGATCATTATTCGAATCGGACACGTACGCATATGCAAGAAATAAAAAACCGGCACCAAAGCATGACATTACCTTGGCAAGTTCAAGCATGGTGAATTCACCAGGGTTCCCGAGGTTGAAGGGGCCAACATGATCCCCTTCCATTAATCGCATCAAACCTTCAACCTGTTCAAAGCGAAAAATCGCAAGAAAATCGTATGTTGTTCGAAAATCACATGACATATATATCAGACAGTCCTCACAAATAAATGGATGACATTGTTTTACCAAATCTGAAACGTATTGGAAGCTCCTAGTTTGCTTTCCGTCTCCATAAACCGTCAAAGGCTCCTTCCTTAAGGCCTTCAAAAAAAAATTCACCTTAATATCGGTAAAACAGATCTCTCTAATGCTAAGATGATTCTCATTTTCTTGTCAAGATTTTACAGACCTGAGCGACAAAGTTGCTAACAACACGCCCGTCATCGATGCACATACGAGGGCCATAAGTGTTGAAAATTCTAGCTATCCTCACCTGGAGAACAGTTACACAAATGTGACTAACTCGTCATAAGTACTGTTTTATCAGTATCAGATAATTTTGATAGATGTTGTTAACCTCAAGATTGAGTCCTCTGTGGTAATCCATTGTCAATGTCTCGGCCGTACGTTTTCCCTCATCGTAACAACTCCGAACGCCTGCTCAGAAAAGTCGAAAACTAGTTCATCTTCTATTTCATTTCACAGATACATGCAAATGAATGTTTCTTAATATTGTCAGAAAGATCATAAGTTGTCTCGACTCACCGATGGGATTGACGTTGCCCCAATAAGTCTCAGCTTGCGGATGATCCAACGGATCACCATACACCTCGCTCGTGCTTCGTCAGCAAAAACCGGGCACCTACCCTCTTGGCCAGTCCCAACATGTTCAATGTTCCCATCACATTCGTCTTGTGATCATCGATAAAAAAATACAGTCAAGAAAACCAAGACATATACAGCAACAACAAGATTATCATGTGACTTGATGTAAGGTTTTAAGAAAAGGAACAAAAGTTGTGACAAAGGATATGATTGTCTTGACAGGGTTGTGCTTGTAATGTACAGGAGATGCAGGGCAAGCCAAATGGTAGATCTGATCCACTTCTAGCAAAATGGGCTCGACTACGTCGTGCCTGATGAGCTCGAACCTCAGATTTTTGTAATGGTGAAGAATGTTTTCCTTTTGTCCGGTGAAAAAGTTATCGACTACGATCACATTGTCACCGCGAGCGATGAGCCGGTCCACCAAATGGCTCCCCACGAAACCAGCTCCACCAGTGACCAAGACTCTCAAACGTTTGCTTTTCAATCCCAAAGGGATCTTTGCACCTGCATTGTACTCATTTTAACACAAAATATGATTTTGTGTACATCTATAGAACTAAAACTAAAGCATTTTATCACGAGCTATGATGCTTCTCATGCTGTTGTACAGAAAAACCAGACTTTATAAGCCAAAAATCTGCGAAAAAATGATCTTTTTAGCATCACTACACATGTAACACAAAATTTCAAGGCGAACGACGAAATCTTGCAATGTTTCTCACATCACTCTTGCATCATAATACCTCAAACAGCACAAGAGAAGCAGAGAAAAAAAAAAAAGAAAACTTGTCTTACGGCATTGCTATATGGAAAAATAAAAAAAAACTCAAACTCGGGGATGATGCGAACAGGGCTGGTAGGGGCAGTCGTCTCTGCCAGGTCTATAAAACTACATTGTATTATGTACATTTTACCAAAGTTCAAATAGTTTTACTTTAGAATCCCTAATAATATTATTATCTCGTGACTCTCATCCCATCGAATCAAAATTTCTGGTCTCTACTTACATCCGAAACTTATGATGGCAAAAAAAAACACACACACACAGACAGGAAAGACACAGCAAATGCGAGATCCTAGTACCTGCTCTGAAGGGATTAAATCCACCACCCAATTCAAGAGCAAAGCGGCGGCGGACCCGAATAGCTCCGCCATCGGCGGTGGCGGATATCAGCCCCTTCTGCGGCGGAGAGATGGCCGGAAGAACATTGCAGACCACACAAGAAATGGCAATCCCGATCAGCAGACAAATCAATCTTTGTTCTTCAAGAATATACTGAAATGGGTACATTATACCAGAAAGCATCTTCTGATTATTTTTCTTGGCATAGCTCTTTCTCAACTGCTGATCAGCGCCCATTTTTTTCGACCCTTTTAATTAATTTATTATATATTTTTGGTAATTTATTCGTCAATCTCTACTTTTTTTTTTGTGTTTGATTAATGGGAAATTTGGGAAATTTATGAAGATGGGCGATTTGGGATGTGGATTGATTGAAGAAAAAGAAGAAGTCAGGTGGAAAATATGATAGAGATTAATGATAAATGCATGTGCATGGTGGGCTGTAGATACAGTTTTGCTGTAATGTGTGTAATCAGCGTGTGGGAGTGTGTGTTGTGTGTGAAAAACTGGGTGAGAGGGCGAGGGGGAGGGGGTGGTGGTGGTGGTGGTGAGATCTAAGCTCTTGCATGAATTTTCGGCGGAATATCGCTGTCCGGGGCGTGACTCTTGCTATTCTCTGTTTACTGGTTTTTTACAATTGCACACACACACACACACACACACACACACATATATATATATATATATATTTCTCAATTTTTAATTTTAAAAAAAGAAAAATAAATAATCAGAAGATGTAAGAATTAATAGGACACTTCACTGAAAGAGCAAGAGATCGAAATGTTTAATTATAGAGGAAATTCTAGTTCAAATCCGATTCGATTGAATCAGTTTTAATCAAGTGTTGATGTTTTGCATTTATTAGTCGGAGCAAAAACATGGCAATTTTGTTCTTTATTCCATTTTGTTTAAACTTTGATTTCTAGTGAAAGAAAAAAAAGAAAGTTTTTTATTTCCCATATTTCGATTAATATAATTTTCCACGTTAGTTCTGCATCTTGACTATATATATATATATATATATATATATATGTTTATATATATTTCTCACCAAATTGGTCAAGGAAACCAAGAGAATTTTACCATATAGTTTCGATTCTTAGAGATTTTGGATTTCTTACAAACTAGTATTCTATTTTAGATTTAATTAATTCAAAGTCTGTTTTGATGGGTTTTTTTAGAAGATAAATACTTATTTTTTAAAAAGAGGTGCTTCAATAAAAAAAAAATTGAGTTTGGATGAGTTTTTCAAAAAAAAAAGAAAAAAGAAACTAGTTAGAAATTATCCAAAATGGTTTCAATTAAAAGTACATTTTAAAACACTTTTAATTATTATATCCAAACACAAAATTGCTTAGTTGAAAAAAAATAGCTCGAGAAATCTTTTTTTTTTTGTTAATCCATCCAAACGAGCCTTAGTCTTCTATAAATTAGATTTTTGTTCGGTAACTGTAAAAATTATATTATTTTCTTGGTGAATTCATATAAGAAAATTTGAAATAATTCTAAAGATGTGAACATTTATACAATTTTCTTGGTGAATTCACAAAGTTAAATTTGGAAAAGGGGTATTTTGGACTATTGAACTTGCACAATCTTGTCCCCTTTGCTATTCTATTATCTATAAAAACAAAACAAATAGATTTAAGAATTTTAATTTGGAGAACAATGTTGAATTTTTTAAAAAAGAAAGAGTAATTTTTTCAAATAGGAAAGATAAAAGCTCTAAATCTATGTATATGTAAGGTGGTTTGGTAAGTCTATATCTTGAGTTCGAATTTCAGTGTACATCTGTCAAAAAATATTTACAAGTTGTGTGTTTTTCGGCCTAAATCTGCATTAATATCGGCTTCTATGACCTATATCGGGCCTTGGTGTTGCTATGTTGATGGGACATGTGCTTGCTCTTATTGTAGAAATATTTGATATTTTCAAATATGAATACAAAAATACTAGCATAGTGTAATATGAGGAGGTATAGATTGTTACAAGTACTTCTATTTTATATTTATCAAAAAAAGAAAAAGATGATTGTTCCAATCACTTTCACACACCATGTTTGAGCACAAACAATTAAAAATTCTAATATGTAATAACAAGCAATCAATGTACAAGACAATTGTACACAAGAAGACCATTATAGTCACTATATATATATACATACATACAAAATTTTAAAGAAAAAGGAAAAGGGAAAAGAAGACCATGAAAAGTCATAGACACTGCACATGTAAAAGATATGCAATATCAACTTTCATGTGATATATTATGTATAGATTTTATATGGAAAATTCTATACATAATATTATGTGTGAGGAAAACTCTATACATAATATTTGTGAGGAAAATTATATAGATTTTCGAACTATGTTATACAACTATTTGTGAGGAACACAGTATTCATCTTACTTTGTGAAAGAAAATATACATAATATTTTATGATTTAATTTGCCGTGCAGTATGCTACTTACGAACCATAGATTATTTATGTAAAATTCTACACAATTCAGTATGAGAACTGTCGACAAGCCCTTGACCTAATGGGTATTAGCCTGCCATTTCGATAGATATATGCATATGGCATTAAGGATTAGGGTTCATTATACTTTGCACCTCTCAATTATATTTTACATCGCATTTATCCTCTTTACAAAATGTAACAAATTAATCCCTTATAAATGGCTAAAAATATGATAATTCGACTCTTGAATATATATTAGAGGCTGATCTGTTGCATATTTTTGTTCAAGGATAATGTGATATAGGATATAATTCAGGAGTACAAAATATAATAACACTTATTATATATTATTAAGGAGTTCTTATAATAATTCTGTCTTAATAATAAGACTATTGTTAGGAAGTTTATCATTTAGGATTTGTTGCAAGAAATCCAAATTCTACTCCAATAGTTTAGGAGAAAACAGATCCCTAGGGCATTGGTATTACATCAACAAAACCTTAAATATTATGACAAATTAAAGTGATATACATTGGAACAAGGACAATAATTTGCCATTGAAGAGATAAATTGTCTTCTTAGGAAAGCTATTCCTCACCCTATCTTAATCTACACATAACATCAAATACTTTTAAAAGAGTAAAATTTTAAACTTAATAATAATTAACATAAAACACAATCTCATACATATTTCAAAAGTACAAGCGACAGCTGTCCCTTATCAGCCCTTTCACTTGCATTGAATCCTAAAAAACTACCTAGAAAATGTAAGAAACCAAGAAATATATTTGTCAAGATATAACATTACTTCCTGGCCTTGAGCAATTACTAGCATTCACTACTACATAGCAAATGAACCCAAAAAGAGTAAACCATTTCTCCAGGATCCCAATCTCTATATTTGTTCTACATATGCAAGGCACTATTCTTCTTAACAAGTTTTTTTTTTTTTGAATAAAATGGAGCTACACAAAATGCTCCCGTTAGCGACGATCTACTCAAAAAACAGTGTTCAGTCCTTATGTCCTTCAAGGAACTTTGCAACACGCTCGGCTTTTTGCTCCCGACTTGTGGTCATAATACTCAACAATGGCAGCAGCCAGGCTAATGCGGCAAGAGTAAGTGCCTGCGCGTGCAACCTGATGATTTTCAAGAAACAGTGTGTCAATTGATAACGATGCATGATGTCAGGTAGCATATGGGATAAACAAACATTGTATAGCACAATCAAGAAACCAAAGGTGAAGAAAACTCTATTATCTATGTTCATGTAAATGAATATGGACAATGACAAGAATTTTCGTGAAAAAAGCTTGTGCTTAGGGGTTGTTTGCAAATGTTGAAAACAACCACTTTTGTGCTCTTAATCTTCTGTTTTTTCAGCCAAAATCAACAAGGAACTTAGCAGGTAACCTCCTTTTTGCAGCTTATTTCCAAACACTCCATTTTTATCTCTCACAGCTCTAACTTCCTCAAAAGCAAAAACATTTGCAAACGATCCCTTTAGCAATGCCCTTTCTCCTAGTTTACAATTGCAGCAACCAGGTTCAGGAATTGGATATTTTGAGATGTCTTAGGAACGCGATGACTATATCTATAAAGCTGATCAAACAAATCCAACAATGAAAAGGAAAACAAAGTCTACTTCGGTCGTCAATGGCTGAAAAATTACAACACTACTGTGCTGTGGTTTGACAAGGATTTCAATCCGATTACATAGACAAAAGGATCAAATAGAAAACCGTATAACTTGCAAGGTTTAAATCTTAAAGTTCAAACCAAAAGTTCATCAAGGTCAGCTCCCAATATCATCCTATTATACCATCTTATTCTAGTTTTTCCAATCCTCAATGCTCAACATCCTATACATCAATTGGCATGCAAGGTCTCTGTCCTATTATATCTCAATGCTATTACAAAAATGCATATGCGTATACTACATATCAAGATCACAAGCAGCACATCAACAACCATCGAAGAAATGGACTCAGGCCTAACTCGACGATCGCCCAAGCCATTGTAAATCGCACCGGATCCCTGTAGGGATAGTTAACAGCAACACGAAACAACCAAATACACATATGAAAATTCCCATTTTCCGAAAGCATTCAAACAAGATAAATTACATCCCTTTTTTGTTCTTTTTCAGAAGATATAAGTGCAAGAACACATCAAAATCAAATGCATAAAAAGAATCATACCTCGCATGAATAATCTTGACGCTGGTTTTCATGTTGGGCTGAGACCAATTATACGCCATTGAACCCACAATCCCACTCGCCCATAACGCCCCTTCAAACAATAAATCGAACAAAACAAGAAAAAATCGCATTAAAAATCCAATCTTGAAACAAAAAAACATCACAACGATCCCTCAAACAGAGCAAAAAAAAGAAAAAAGAAACATATATAAATTTACCAACAGTACGAAGCTTGTGCTCCACAACCCATTCTCTGATCGACTCAAGCTGGCTTTTTTCTTGTCCCATTTTCGCTTCTTGCTTTTTCTGTTTCTGAGATTGTTCGTTTTTATTACAATTTAACAATGTTTTTCTGAAAAATGACGAGAACTGTTTTGTAACACAAAGCTGTAATATAGGCATTTGGACAGTCCACGTTGTTGTCACGTGTTCGGTGCTTAAATGATCTCTGCTTTTTTAGCTTATATTTCGGGCCGGCCCAATTTCTAGCCCAAATTAGAGTTTTTTTTTTAAATTATTTATTTTTCTTTTTTTTCCCCGATTTTATAAAATTAATATTTTAATTTAGAATAAATAATTTACAAGTCCTCTTCAATTTGAGATATCGACGTGTGCCTAGAATAATTTTTTGTAAAGAAGAAAGAGCAGTCTTGATTTCAATGTTTGATGAAAAAAATATTGGAAAATAGATTAGATGATTTTTTCTTTCTTTCTTTCTTGATATATAATTTTTTTTTCTTTCTTACACAATTTTAAAAAAAAATAGTTTAATATGTACCACTAAATTAATTAGTATTTTGTTTTTTCTTTTTGATACAATCATTTCAAAACACCCTACAGATATTAACGCGAAAACATCACCTCACACACTCACTCAAAAGAAAAAGGGATAGAGGACAAGGGGGTTCGAATTTAGAATCTCTCTAATACCACTTTTGAATCAAAACACATTCCCTGAAACAAATAATATTAATGAAATGCATTAGAACTTGAAATCAATATTATATATGCATACTTGCATTAAACAAAACAACTAATATACTTTAACTTTTTACATTGCTCACACCTTATAATACAATCAAAGTTTACATGACTATATAATTGCTAGTATAGTCCCAATCTTCTCAATATTTACACAAAAATTGACTTTCGTTACAAAAATCAATACAATATAGTATAATCATCAAGAATGCAAAGCTCTTTGTTAAGCTCCTCCTAAAGAGGAATCCATCCCTGTCATTTTAGGACAAAAACAAGTTCAATGCATATCATCTTGAATTGTTACAATTTTTTAAAATTAATTAAAAAAGATAATATAATATATATATATATATATATCTATATGTTTATATTATTCATATACCTTGATTAATCCTTTCTCAGTACCACACAAAATCATGTCATTTGCTGAGAGTAAGCTTGTTATGTTGCTTCCAGCTGATAGTCTTCCAACTTTGTGTTGTGTCCCTCTCAACCATATCTGTTATTACAACAAATGTAACTAAGTTATCTTCAAGGTTTTTGGACGTTTGCAAGGGCTTCTACTTTTTTGGAATGCTTATAAAGAATTCCGAGAATAGGGCTCGAAGTAAAAGTGAAAAATGTTTGAAAATAAAAGTTGATAATTTTTTTAAAAAGAAGTACTAAAAGTCTGGGAAAAGGTGCTTCTAACTTTTTGGCTTAAAAATGCAAAGAAAAACAGACATTTCAAATACTTTGCAGCCGCTGAACATAAGTAAAAACCGTGAAAGCACTTATTTGAAACTTCTGCGAACACGCCTGAGTATAAGTTTACGATAAAAGGTGTTTGTAGTTACCTGGAGGCTGTTCATTGATGTACTACAATTCAAGTATATAAAATCCTCTACAACTTCCATTGCAATAATGCTAGCTCCTTTCTCAAGCACTATTGATATTTGAGGCTTATTGTTTCTTCTCCAATCCTACATTTTATCATTTCAATCAATAAGATATACAAGCATTATAAAGCTATATGCTGTGCCGCATAAACTTCTAAAATACCTTCATTTTCGAGCCCCCAAGAACCGAGCTCGCGCTATATAACCAGTCTTTATATACAGCAACTGAGGTTATAGGCTTGTTCTGCATCCAACTCTTCGTAGGCGCTTTGATCTCTTGTTGCCGATTGTTTATGATCATCAACTCCTGGATAGATTGCTAGATTGTCATTATAGATTCTTGAAGTTGTGAGTGTAATTTTGAGTTGCAAAAAGAGTATGATCAAACTAAACCTGGATGCTTGAATCCATGCAGCCTGCATAAACTTTCCCGTGTGTCGCCCTCACGCACTTCACACGCTTGTTCTTGAACACATCTTTAGCTTTTCTTGATGCATCAATAACCTAAAAGACAAGAATTGTGAATTCCCATAAAAAAAAATTTATTTTCTGTTATTTTACAGCTTCTATTTTCAGGGACGGAACCAGAAATTTTAATGAAAATGCTACAAAATATTGCTCTATATAGAAATTGGCTTTTGGGAGGGGGGGGGGGGCTGCTGTTCCTACCAGCACCCCTTCATTTCATCCCCTGTCAGGGACAAGGCTAGCAATGAGCCTTGGGGGTGGTGGTTGGGAGGAGGGGGGGGGGGTGTTTGTTGGGTGGGGAGGCGACTGACCCTACAGCACCCCTTCGTTTCATCCACTGTCAGGGACAAGGCCTGCTGTGGACCTTGGGGTTGGGGGTGACTGTTTCTTTCAACCCCTTTGTTTTGTCCACAAATGTTGTTATAGTAGACTAGATACCTTAAGTTTATGGCTTTGTGTAGTAACGAAAATCAATTCACCCCAAGAGTCGATATTTCTGATAGATTCCTTTACTTGTATTACTTCAATGCATTCTAGGTTCCTCTGGAGCATTTGCCATATCTGCACAAGAAACACAATGTTCATCAATGTGAAAACACATAGTAACACTGCTATTAGCTAGCTAGCTATCCTATGTAGTACATGAGACGGGGCAATGATATTTGGTGATGACCTTAATTGTTTTGTCAGCAGATGCGCTGAGAAGGCAGTTCCCCGGTTCATAGAGCGCGAAGCATGTCACGGCCTTTTTGTGCTCTCTCGTCTCCTGGACAAGCATCGCTGTCTGTCCCTTCACGTCCCAAACCTATCGTTAAAAGTTAAACCATATGCATTACTAATGTATCACATATGTACTTTTCTTTGATTATCTGTAGTGTAATAATCTCAAAAGCATGAAACATGAAGAAAAACCTTAATTGAACCATCTGCGTATCCACTATGTAGCAGTCCCTTGTAGTAAACGAGAGCAGTCACAGCTCCGCTGCTTTTGTTTCCCACCTCGAGTATTTGGCTATGTACACAAGATATGCGCTGCATTTACCGTTTTAAAGTCTATTAGCACCGAATATTCATAAAGCACACGCGAAAACTAACAAACTCACCCACTTATTTGGCTGGAAATAATCAGCTACTTTGAGCAACTCTTCAGCCATCCAGGTTACATTCGACAGGCGCCTCAGTGATTCTCTCACGCCTTCTGATAAATTAACTATCTTCTTCATCCCTGCCAGATATATATTAGTGCATATTATTAAGACAAAGATGCATATAACGTAAGAATATATCGTTTCGCGCTGTTGAGGAATTAGAACTACCTTTGCCTGAGGTGTAGTTATAAATGCACAGACAAGCCAGGAGCCTCTCTTCGAGCTCGAAACCAGGATGCACATATTGCTCGATACTATGTAACATGATTTCACATGCGGCGTGCCTCAGTTCATCTGGACCCTTCACTAGTTCACACCCGAGCCACGCAGTAGCTATCAGACAGTCGCGCGATACTCTTTTTAATTTGCTGTTTAGTCCCTTATCCAACGTGTGGAAAACGGGAGCACCAATGTGCAATATCCGCTGCGCAATTCTGCCGCACCAGGCATCTATTCCAGCATCCTATTAATTAAACAAAAAAAAAATGCATTTTGCTATAGTTTCTTAAAAAGGGACCTCATTACACATACACCCTTGAAGTTTGGTGTAAATTCACCAACATCCCGTGAGATTTGCATAAATACAGAAATCACCCCTGCCATCAACTTTGGTCCCACAATTACACCCCTTAAAAAAATTGGCGACAGGGGTGGTTTTTGTTATTACACAAACCTTAGGGGTCTAAGTATATTCACACCAAACCTCGGAGGGTTGTAGGTGTGATTATCCGTATATGTATTTCATATCTCTCCTCTGTAATAGATTGAGCTTGATTTACCTGTAGGCTTTGATCGAGAAAATCGTAGTTTTTGATCAAATTCCTGTGATATCCCAAGGTTAAACCGGTCTTTTTAACGAGCCACGGCATAGTATACGGTTCGCCTGTCCAAGAGTAAGTCCCACCAAGATTTGCTAGGATGAATGCCGATAGAGCCTGTGTGGTGGGCGAGGAGTCAAGCGTTAGCGACTCGAGAAGGGCCTGTGTTGCCTCTTCTCTATAAATGCATTTGGCAGATGTATCTTCCTGAAAAACATATACAAATGAATTCATTATTCAAAATGGGATCTAACTTTTGAATAAGAATATATATATATATATAAATATATAGACAGAGAGAGAGAGAGAGAGAGAGAGAGAGAGTTACAAGAACTTCTAACTGAAGCAACAAATTAGCTGCTAGAAGTCTATATTCTGGTTCAGAGTTCTGTGTGAGCAGGAATAGAGCACACATGTTGTTGATGCCTCCTTGTTTTTGTATCTGCTCCAACAAACCAATGGCTGATGACCTGATATTCAGGGTTAAAAAGAGAAAAACAAAAAGATTCATAAGACACTGTTTTATATTTTGTAAAAATTCAATCCGCCCGTAATGCTGTTCTTAGGTATGGTAATTACACTCAGGACCCCTTTGAGATCACCAAAATTACCAAGTTACCCCTATAACTTCCCCAATTACAAACTAAGAGGGGGGTGTCAGTGTAACTACGAAAGTTATAGGGGGGGACTCCGGTAATTCGACTATCTCGGAAGGGTCCAAGTGCAATTACATTTTTTTTCATACCGTGGCATTCTCTGCAATTCATTGAAATATTCTAACGCGACAGACGTGGCACGTTGCTCGTTGCTCCAAAGAAGAGCCACGAAAGGCGCGACTGGCGAACACTCGGACACATATTTCCTACATTTCCCATCAAACCTCATGCACTTGACAAGAACAGCAGCCAACGAAATATACTCCTCAAGGTTGTCTTTCCGAGGCACTTGCAAGAGCCCGGACAGCACTCGCGGCGAGCTTATAGCAGGCCAAATGCATACTATTCGTTTCATAGTCGAATGCAGACACTAGAACCTCAATTATCATCAAAGAAGCAGCCGGAGGCGTCAGCACAAGCGAAGTTAGTTCGATCTTGTAACTGCAGACGACCTCAACAAGACAAGGTAATAGCTCAAGTGTCTTAATTTCTGCAGGAGCTGGATCTATTAAATATATGAGGATAACGGCCTCATGCACTTTCCGTTTGAGGGCCGTTGCAAGATCATATAGCTGCAATCCCTTTCTCTTAATATCTTCTATGACGGATCTGTTTGCTGTGACGATAGTCGATAATATTGCAACTGATTTCCTTACAACTCTCTCTTCTTTCGAAGTTGTAATGGCTGTTAAGAGCTGATCCAATATGATGTCCTTCAAGAGGGAGTATTTTAGGCCTGTTTTGCTGTTTAGCATCTCGTATATCGTCTTCATCTCAACAGTGTAGTCTTCTTCCTCACTTCTTTCGAGTTCTTCATTGAAGCATAGCTTTGAGATTATCTTCTCAAGTAGTCCGCTTTGCTCTTTGAAGTAATCTTTAAAGGAAATCGAATGGATGTAATCGTCATCATCCAAAGGCGCATATTGTTCCATTTTTGATCTGAGGCCTAATGCTGATATCCCTGTGGTGGATAAACTCCGGGAGATGCATTTTGTTTTCTTGGCTTGTCTTCGCAGTTCAAGAGATACCGATCGGCCCGGCTTTGCCTTGGAAGAAGGCGCGTGCGAGTTCCTGTCTTGACTGCGTTGTTAGTTCATATGAAATTAGCATGTTATGCTTGATATTTGAAAGTATTTGAAGTTACCATGATAGTGAACTGTAGTGGCTGAGAGCTTCGTCTGAATGAATTCTTCTGGTTATAACAGAATCTTTGGCGTAATCCTATGATGTAAGAAAAGTGGGATTTTAGTTAGAAATCGAAAAAAGATAATATATATGGTTATCCTTTCTGCAGATACGCGCACGCGCGCAAACACACACCTGAGGAAAAATTTTATCCAAAAAAGAAGATGCGTTGTCTGAATGAAGGGAGATAGGCGGTGAATCTGGTTCAGATTCTGTAAGAATATCTTTGAGGCATTTGCTGATTGAACTTCCTGTTGTTTCTCTGCTGTATACCTTTTCTGAATACGGTACAATTTTCCTATCTCTGACAGACTCTTGTTCCGCTTCGTTTGTGATGTTTTCTTGATCATTAGGAGGGCTTATCTTCTCGAGCTGCATCGGTTATTATTCACTTTAAACATCAAAAGAAACGAAAGATGTATCGAATTTGAGGATGATCATATGCTTCTTGTAATGAAAATGGCTTTTTTTTTTTTGTTTTTTTTGAGTTCAATGAACTTACATTCTGATAAGTTGTTAATCCTGTTCTGTGTTCATATGAATCTTGACATTCCATGCTTCTGGACCTCTGAACTCTGTTCAAGAACAGCAAATAAGCGGTAAGAGATTAGTAATCAATGGTTTAAAACATTGGGTTAATTACACTTAAACCCCTTTTGAAATAGTATAAGCAGCTACACCACTCAAAACTTTCATAATTACCAACACCTCCCCTCTAACTTTGTGTTGCTTGACCTGCTATCCATATTTCTGTCTTCCATTAGGAAAGTTTGAAGAACATGTTTTGTTTAAATTTGATCAATCGTCGAACACGACGATGGCTGGAGCCCTGTGATTGACATACAGTGCACCAACCCTGCCCAGGCCATCAAGTTATTTTACCACAATTTCTGCGGGTTAATTTTGGCATTTGCATTATAAGGCACCTCACAAGGTGAGAAAAAATGAAAATAGCTCGAACTAAGCCCTTAAATGCTCTCGACGTGGGACAGAGCAGAGGTATCTCTTAATCTTCAAGAATCCAATTTCAAGTACATTATGCATATATATAATCACTCATTCCATCAACTTCACAAAACTTGACATCAAAACACATACCTGATATCTGTCAAAGAAACGCCATCTCCCCAGTTTTTGCCATCGCCACCCGACATGATCTGATAGTACATCAACCATGGCTTGTATCTGCTTGCCATCCCTCTCATCACATCATCAACCACACCCTCATCTACACCCCTCATCGAAGACGTGCTACGAATCACACGCCGGCTGCCAAATGATAATTTCTTGATCATTGCGCTACCACCGAACAAAGCCAGCAAACTCTGGCAAATTCCAGGGGCTAACTCTGCACAAACAACCCCCGGACAAACCGAGACGGCCTGAAGGAAATGCATAGCCACTTGCCACTCACTCTCCCTCAGCTTTTCGACGATGGACAGGTAGAAATACGAGCAGCAAATCAAGAAACTATTCGAAACTCCCAAAGTAGCCCCATTCTCATCCAAGGAAGCTGGAACTTGGAGCATTTTTTCAGCATTTTCCAGCCTGATTGTTCTGTCTTCGTCGCATTTCGAGTCCTTCGCTGACTCGGCATTATCTATGCCCCAGTAGAGATTCGACAGGACTGAATGATCGGAGAACTCGAAAAACTCCTGTGACTGGTCATTAATCTTGAGCCTTGAAATGCATTTCAGTTTTATGGCTGAAAAATCTTCAAGAACTGCATGCATTTGATCATTGATTGTGCTGACAAGCTCACGAACAGAGTCGAAATCTGGTTTCTGATTGTTGACATTGGAGAAATCTTGTGGATTTTGAGACATTTTGGCCTCATGAAAAGAAGATTGATTTCAAGAAAGATAAGAGGGAGTTTGACGAGTTTTACACATATTTATATGTGTTTGTGTGTGTGTATATGTGTGTGTGTGTGTGTGTGTGTGTTTTCTTGATGAAATAATGGAGGTTTTTGCAGCATCGTCCACTCGTGACTAGTGCAGACAAGTCCAGATTTGTATTGAGG
Source organism: Petrea volubilis (assembly GCA_026212405.1). Classification (NCBI taxonomy): domain Eukaryota; kingdom Viridiplantae; phylum Streptophyta; class Magnoliopsida; order Lamiales; family Verbenaceae; genus Petrea; species Petrea volubilis. Next base: position 15,945,580 of record CM047879.1, read on the forward strand.
TGTGAGCAAAAAAGAATGCTACAGACAAGTTTTGTGGCTGTTGCTTCCTTCGGAAGAGGGGCAGTGGGGGATACTAAACTATATAAACTACATTTTTTTTCAGGACTTAATAGTTGTGTGATATGGGTAAATGAAATCATTGAGGTTAGGAGCTTGAAATGACAAAATTGCCCCTCACATCGAGTCGTTTATATGGGTCGAACCCGATCCGGTTCTTGATTCAACAGTGACCCGTAATTGTAATCGATCATCGCCCTTCATGAAAAATTGTTACGATAGATCGATCCACACTAATACTCACTATACACATCATACCTATTTTTCATTTAGAAATATCTATTAACATCTTAGATTGCATTTTATAAACCTATAGGGCTGGAGACAAAGTCATTGGCGTGCTGGAAGGGGCGGGTGGCGCCCTCTCAACTTTATATCTAATTGTATTTTATATGTATTTTTATTAAAAATCAAAATTTTATATTGCAAAATAAAATAATAAAATTATCACTCAAATATTTGAAAATTTTAATCGCGCCCCCCAAATAAAATTTCCGGATGATATCCCCAGATGGGGATATCTTATTGGCCGACCACGCTTTCACTATGTCACCTAACTAAGCACTTTAATTTCTCAATTACTTTCTTGATAATGGCTCTCACATGTGATTAAGCCTTGCAGAATACACTATTTTCGTTAAAATGTGTTAATAAAAGCTAAGTAGTGGTTTAGCTTCATCTATTGAATCTAAAGATGACCTTGTTTTTACATATAAGTAGCCCATGATTGCTAATATGTACTAATGTTAATTCACTGTGTCATTATATGATAACATGTTTATTATTAATTAATCAAATTAAAAAAGAAATATATATATATATATATATATATGCACATTTATACTGTAAAGTGCACAGTAAGCATGCTTTTTGAAAAGGTATTTTGCTGTAACTGGCATGGGCACTTTAGTTTTTATTTGTCTCTTTTGTCATATTGTTTTGTGGTGGCAAAAATTGAATAAAGTAGAAACACATTACCAGCTTTCTTGTGTGCTTCGTAATTGGGGGATAGAATTATAAATTTTTGTTTGGAAACAAGGTCAATTTTTTTATGAAATATTAACGGTATTTTTATTTTTTATAGGAGTACGAGGGAAGTTTTAAAATTTTCAAAAGAACACGAATAAATTTTAATTCGATATAAACTTAAGGGATAACGATCGCACCCTCCAGTCCCTGACTCAGTCACTTAGTCTAAGGACAAAATTAAAAATTTTAATTATGTTAGGGTGTAGGTGTGATTTTGATTTAAAAAAAAAAGGTTGAATATAATATATTCGAATTTTCCCCCTTACACTTTTTAAAGTTTTGTGCAAGTACACTTAACTCCCACGAGCTTTTTATAGTTATAAAACCCACTACCACTTTCATCATAAATTTTATCTTATAGTTAGACCCTCTTAAGATTTTTATAATTGCAAAAACCAGTCCTCCGATTAACTTTTGTATCATATTTTCAGACCCCTTAAGAAGTTGACGGCATCGGTTATTTCTGTAATTATGTAAAGCTCACAAGGTATAAGTGTGTTTTCACCGAAATCACACCGAAACATAAGTGGAGATTACATTCCCACAATTACTGCACATAAAATTTGTACTCTTTTTTTTTATAGAAATAATTTACAATCAATCAATTACATCGATATTACCTAATGAACGACAAACTACCACACTATGTGATCATCAAATATCAATGATATATCAAAAAACAATTACAAACGAACTACCATGCAATAAAAATAAACTACTATATAACTAGAACAATATATGTATTTATAGAGAATCGAACGTACAATATAAAATTGTGGAGTCTCCACTTTATCGGCTAAAATTTGTACTTACTTTTTTGGTTGAGGAAGTGGGGTGGGGATTGTCGTGTCCGCCTCCCATTCCTTTTCATCCCAATTTGCATTTATTTTATCTGTGTCCATCAACAAAATATACAAAACACAAAATTCAAAAGTTTTGATTGGCATTGTTTTTTTTGTAGAATGCAAGTTCTGAAAATACCAACAAATCAAACTTGAAATATTTTTGTAATTTAGGCCCTATATGCCAGATAGATTTTTTAACCAAGTTTTATAATTATTTTTATCTATTAAATTGCTATTAATATTTAAAATATTATCAAGAAAAACATGTGAAAACACTGTAGATTACTTTTTTTTTTATTGCAAATACCAACATATATTAGTTAGGACCCCTTATTGCAGCTAGACCTGTCAGTACAGAATAATTCATTTCCAATGAGCTGCACTGACCCCATGTTTTTATTTAGCTTTCCAAATTACCCCATATTTTCCTCCATTTTTACACTTTAAGCCCTTCAACAATTGATTAATTCTTCAATCATCCCCAAAATTTAAATTCAAGAAAATTTGATAGAGATCCCACGCTATTACGTGGTCCATCCAAATCGAGTTATCTCCACGGAGGAGGAGGAGGAGACTCTCAAATTGGTATAAATATTGTAAAATTGTATCCGGATCAATCGATTTGTAAATCAAGATTTTAAATTCACATTAATAAATTCATCAATTTACTTGAATGATTTCACAGTACAACTAATATTAGATTCTCAAACTCTCATTTTGAGCTATTTTTGAATTATTTTGATTATCTTAATATGATATCATTTACAAAACTTTCTTCGGAATTTCTTTTTCAATCCAAATTCTTCAATTTACATGCAACCTAGCTCATGATACTTCCAAAACATACAATAACATGTATTAATTTATTACCAATGTTTAGACTTTAGAGTTCAAATCCTGAAGTTGTAAATGGAACTAATTGGATTGGGAGGGTCGTCCCGTATTGGACCTCTATAATATCTGAATTTGGATTAGTCGGACAATAAATCAATCAAAAATCGGGTGGTTTAGACCATATTATTATTATTATTATCCGAGTCCCATGAAAATTTGGACCAATTATCATCTAGATAGATGAAACGTGTGATGGTTACACAAAAAGACATGGATATCTCTCACCCAAATTTTCATTTTGTTTTGTTTGGTGGAAGAATGCCGATTCTGATAATCCCTTGTGAGGCTGTAATGAAAGGGACTTCACCCCCAAACAGGCCCAGAACCCGCGGCAAACTGATAATTGGACCAAAATTTACCAAAGTTAAACCTCAAGAAATTTTGAGCAACACTCATTTGAAGTAATTGGCTTTCTCAATCAACTTATATATATATATATATATATATATATATATATATATCTTGCAGTTACTTCAAGAGCCCGTCTTGATGAATTTTTTTTATACAAGAAACACTTATTTTTTGAAAAAAAGTAGTTCAAATATATATATATATATATATATTTGGATGGACTTTTTTCGCTACTGGCTAAATCAACCTCTTTCAGATAGAACAATTAATTCTTCAGTGATTGCAAATTACACGTAGTTCTGTTATATTATTTTTGTATTTTTCACAATATTTTAATATAGATATCTGTGAGTCGGGTCAAGCATTCTTAGAATTCTTTGGATGTGCCTTTTTTTAAAAGAAAAGCACTTATTTTTTGAAAAGGAAAAAAATATTTCAATAAAAAAAATTGTATTTGGTTTGGTTTTTTTTTTTAAAAAAAAAGCTGAAGGCAGGAAAAAGCCCCAAAAGTAGGGCTTATTTTAGAAGTTACCCACCATAAATTCAAACAAAAAAAAAATAAAAATATTTGAAATGCAAAACTACTTGATTTAAAAAAAAAAGAAAAAAAAAAGAAAAAGACTTTACTGTAAAAACTACGTATTTTCTACTCTTTCCAAAATGGGTCCTTAACATGCGCCTTGATTTGGGAAATGAGATATATCGTTTGAAATTTTTTTGATGTCAAATGGCGACCCTCTAAAGAATATCATTCGTCCGTTTAAGTATAAATAACCATTATCTTTTAGTTATTTTTATTGCGTTACATTTTCTTGAACTCATCACACCTAGGCTTATGCATAGATGAGGTTTTCAATCGTTAAATTGAGTATGATGATATCCAAATAAAATTTTCAGTCGTTGAATTAACTATGTTAATGTTGTAATTTCACTTTTTAATATTTTTCGACATTATCATATTTAAATCGAACGAGTAAAAAGATAAATTGAGTATGTAATACCCAACTAGATAACACGAAATTTTATCCGTACTTGAGTATGTGGTTGATTAGTTGTAATGAGTAATAATTAATGAAATATAGTACATTGAGATTATTGCATAATATTATAAGGATTGATGTGTGAATTCAAAGGTCAAGATTGGTATCAAAATGTGGGTCATAAACAGATTGGGACGGGATGCTAGCAAGTTCTTGTCTGTCACGGGCGCATATAACTTTTGGCCCTATAATACATCTTTCAATTTCTAAACTTAGGGTTCAAACTCACATGTAAGTTGTAACTCATACATATGCAGACACATAGGGCCCGAGCTAATACAAATTAGATTTAATTTAGTTGCATGATTAAATTGTGATAGTATAAAATTATAAATATTTATTAAGTTTTTGATGCGGATATATATATATATATATATATATATAGAGGGAGATATATTTTTAATTATATTCAATGATTTATTAAATCAATGATAAGTGAAAAATATAATTTTAAAATATTTATGCTCGTGCTATATTAGTAATACATTGCGTGTGTATTGTTGGCATTCACTACAGGCAAAGTAACCTTATTAATAAGGTTTAAAAGTGGCTAATATAAAAATTATCGTAAATGATTGTATTAAGTGACAATATCTTCTATTTTATCAATAATTAAATTTTTTTTGTGACAATAATTTTTATGTTGTTATAATATCATTCAATAGTGACATGAATTAATATATTAGGTATCACGATTGACAATTAGTGGTACTCCTACAATAACAACTTTGTGACAACAAAAATTGTCATTAAGATTTCAGTGCTAAGATTCTATTATCATTAAGTTGTCACAATAATTGTGTTATTAATTGTCAATTTGCACTATGTTATCACATTTTCACTATAGTTGTCACAATCGATATTGTGCAAATTATATTTTGTGAAAATATAAATTTATTGTCATTAAATGTATATAATTAATGATAATTTTTTTTTTATTATCAATTGTTATATCGTCACAAATTCACATATTTTCTTATAGTGAATTTGTGTTAGCACCATCCTTTGATTTGAAAAAAGCGTAATATTGGTTAAGAACTAACCGCTCAATCCATAGTATTTGGGGGACACAATCACTTTACGCCAATCATTATTTTAAATGATATTTTGCGTTGTCAAATATATAAAAAAAATATATAATTGCAATGATATTTTGTACTGTCAAATATATAAAGAAATATAAATGCGTCTATGGTAAAAGGTATAGTTTTTGATCTAGTGATATGACATCTGTGTGTGATGGACAAGGGTGAATAAGACAGATTCTATTATGTGTTTCATGGAAGACCAGAACCTAACGAAAGCTCTCATAAAGTTTTGTCCAAATTAGCCAACATTATTGTCAAGACACAATCATAGAGCAAATATTGGAAGCAAGAACCCTTGATTTCCATGAATAAAACAAAAAATGGAACAGCAAGATTGCATTGTATTTTTCAATTACAAAACTCCAGAAATTTGAGGGTTCAAAATTTTCAAGATTATCATGATTAAAAATTTGAAAAGAAAATAAATTCTAGGAGAAATTTATTTTTAGCCGCCGTATGTAGGCTATGTCCAATTATGATTCAATTGAATAAGCATATCACGTTACATTATATATCTCTTAATTTTTTCCAAATTAAAATCCTCCAACCAACTTCAATTAAATATTTAGTGACAAGTTACATGAGTTTTGACATGGCATAATATGTCTTGCGCGCTATATTTCATCTTCATCAGTAAAATCATCTTGACTAGAAAGGCATTATCGAGAACATGAGATGATCTTACACAATCAAATTGTTCGAGCGAGCTCTACTCGAATAAAGTGCCCCTACTCTGTTGGCACATCTGATACATTCAAACTATCTTCATACAAAAGTCGCACTATTATATACTAGAAATGCCTCCACTACTCTGACAGTTGGTATTTTTGGATAAAGAAATCAAAACGGACTGACATCTCAGCCCTAATCAAGTATTCTACCAATCATTACCTATAAATAAACATACATTATTATTCATAGATACGACATAATTACCTTTTGTATCTAAATTCTACTCTCGTATATCCCCCTCGAAACTCAACACTAACCAAAGACATTTTCGATTAATTCACATGTGCTTATTGTTTAACAAGTGCATACTCATGGAAGTATCTTATTACACCAAATCTTATCCCATCTTGATGAAGATTTGGCCTGAGCGAGATCCATACCACATCAAAATTATCATGTAAAAATTGAAATTATTATGAAATAATTCATTGGTTATCTAAACCAAATTAGTTGGAGGGCTTTAATTGAAAAAAAAATGCAGGAAACAGTGAAATATAATGTGAGATATTAGTATTCAATTGAATCAAAACTGATAAAAGAATTTAATCTATATGACTAAGAATAGCCTTAAGTAGCTGTTATAACATTATGCCTCAAATCATATTTCTAAAACAAGCGTACCTAGTCATGTGATATAGGAAGTAATATTGTAACGTTTCATCATTTTTCATCATCAATCAATCACAAGAAAAAGAGAACCCGTGAAGATATACCAAAGATGGCATTAAAATTAGTTGGAATGTTATGTCATGTAAAAGGTAATAAAAGCATCTTCTATTAATATATTTTTGTTATTATTCACCAAATTAATTATTGTACAAATCACCCACTGGGATTGTAGCTCAGTGGTGGGGGTTCGAATCGGCACCATTGAGTTTTTGGGTTCGATCCCTCTTGTCCTCCCTCCTTTCCCCTTTGGGTGAGTGTGCGTGGCTTTCTAATTGACATCTATAAAGTGTCGCAAGTTGATTGTATCAAAAAAAAAATTATGGTACAAACCAAGTTTATTTAACAAGGAATACTAAGGCGTTAGCTTTTCGTACATTACCTTTTGTAAAAGTTAAGGAAATACTTTATTTTATTTTATTTTGCAAACAACCACTGGGGTTGTAATTCAGTGGTGGGAGTTCGAAAGTGGTATCAGGGAGGAGGTCCTGAGTTCGAACCCTCTTATCCTCTATTCCTTTCTCTTTGAGTGAGTGTGTTGGGGGAAGTGTTTTTTCGGTTGATATCTATAAGGTGTCCTGAAATGATTGTATCAAAAAATTAGGTAATTATCACTAGGTAATTAGAGATTTAATGTTTGAATCAATACTAAAACCTAATTTAACACATATAATATATATCATACTTTCTATAAAAGAAATTTCTCAGTTATTCCACTAATTGTAACACTTTGCAGGAAGCGTCTCAATAAACCGGAAGGACTTTTAATTTTAATTTACTTTTATAATATTATGAAATGTCAATGACATTCTTAATTAGCGAAAATGTTACAATATCTACTTGTAGTGATATTTTATAGTGTCTCAATAGCAGTACATTGGTTGAACATGTTTATATTTGCGTACATATGATGAAAGAAGCATTATTGCATTAATATTTAACTCCATTTTTATTAAAATAAAATATTTTTTGCAAATTCAAATTTTTTTTTCTCTCGTCATTACACGCAAAAGGGCTCATCAAAAGCCTACAGGTTCAAAACTGATGTATTGTTGTTGGGCTAATATTCACATTATTGTAAATAGGCCTATTTCAGCCCATTAATAAAGGCTTGGTTTTGCATATCAAATTCTCAAACCCAATGCGTGGCCCATGTCCACAACAAATGACAAATATGCGATGTGGGGCTTAACAATTCTTTAATTCAAGTTAATGTTTTCAACTGAGGCAGGCCAAGAGACAACATTTCTTAGGATGATCTTGAGTAGAAGCTACTACTAATATAAAAAAGTTGAGTAGTTGAAGATGCTCAAGAACTTGTTGACTTAATAATAATTAAAAAAAAAAGAATGAAATATAAATAGTATTTTGTGGCATGCATGCTTAGTAGTTAACACATCAAACTCACTCACACACACACACACACACACGCATATAGGTATATATAAACACGTTAATATATAAATATATATATATATATATGTGTCCACCAATGGGAGGAACTTCAACTTTGAAACGTAAAGATCGAAGTTTTATAAAATATTGCAGATGATAAAATTGTGCATTTTGATATATATATATATATATAAATTCACCACCTAATTGGTTGACACTAACACAAAGTTTGTTACCTAAACTATTAATCTAGTATATGATTAGTAGCCTAAAACACATTCACACACACACACACACTATATTATACATAATTTCAAAGTTCATCAAGGCTCTTTTCTTTGGAACAAATGATCATCCCTTATAACAAACACCAATGCCAATCGATTCATTTGCCTCAATTCCATGCTTGTACCTCACCATTTCTTGAAAAATAAAACACCCATTTTCACCCAAAACCACCAATATTTCTTCATTGTGATCTTATACTTATTTCTAATAATTACACCCCACGCATTTGCTCAAAAAAGGGATTCAAATTCTCCCACTCATCACTTCAATTTCTTGAGGGGAAGAAAGAGAGTTTTGTGGTGTGCTAATGACCCGGATGTGTGTTCGGATCCTGTCAAGAACCCATGGGGCGGATCCACTTGTTGTTTCCAGAAGTTTTGCAAGGATGTCTTGAATGACCCGGATCATTGCGGGTCGTGTGGCCGGGTATGCGGGTTCGGGCTTGTTTGTTGTGGTGGGCATTGTGTGGATACAAGAAATGATCCTCAGAATTGTGGGGCTTGCTTTGAGGAGTGCCATGGTGAAAATAGGTGCTCCTATTCAATGTGTGATTATGGTGGGTAATTAATTGTTAATAAACTTTTAAGTTTCAAAAAAATATATTTTTCTCTTTGTTTTTTGGTTGCTCTTTTCGATTTTATTTTCTTGTTAGTATTTTCTCATCTATTTAAGATATTAATACAAGAACAAGATGCACGCGAAGCTTGATCTGAGCCCCGATGGGAGCAATAGGGCCAGTCTCGTTGGAGCCGATATTCCAAGTAAAAGTCGACCATATAGGATTTGTATCGGCCCGACCATATCGACACTTGATTATCATAAGACTCGAAGTTAAATTAAGGGTAATCATAAAAAAAACCCTTAAGATTTGTTTCATTTTACAAAAAAAATAAAAAATAAAAAAAATACTTTTCTATTTATTGAAATTACAATTACTATTCTTGAGATTTGCTTTTGATTTTACAAATAGCGAGTAGTTAGTTGCTTCGATAACAAAAGTTTCTCTATTTGTTAGTATCAGACGAATAATTATAATTTTGACAAGTACTAGATATATTTTTTTGTAATAGAGACAAACCCCACAAAATTTTAGATAATTATCCCTTGAACTAAATGAGGGCGCATGAAAGCCCCTACTTGTAGATTACTGAATGTTAAGGTATCGATTTCTTAATAATTGATGGGAGAGTAGACATGCATACAGATCCTTACAATATTCGCTTCGAAATTAGTCAAAATTCAATAAAGGTGTCGAATACCGAAAATCTATGAACCCAGCAAAAATAACTAATTTCTTATAAGCCAACCATAGAGATGTTTTCCAGTTATTCAATTTAAATTTCAAAACTCAAATGGATCTATTAACAAGTACGAAATTTAACAGCAAAGTATCTGATATAGCATCAGTTCGTCCCACATCAAGTGTAGACGAGGGACTTGGTTGTCTTAAGAGCGCCAGTTCCTCTCTACTATGTAGACGCGTTTGAAAACCCCCCTGGCCTAACGGGATCCGTCTTAATGGCTGGCTGGCAGGACAGTATCTATGCAGGAGGCCATCGTGTGGAAGTTACAGATATGGGCTCATCAGTGGTGCTCTTGTTGAGAGGCCGACGTTGGTTTCGGCCGCTCACGCCCCTCGACTGGGGGGCTTATGATGTAGCATTAGTTCGTCCCACATCGAGTGGAGACGAGGGGCTTGGTTGCCTTAAGAGCGCCAGTTCCTCTCCACTGTGTAAACACGTTTTGAAAACTCCCCTAACCTAACGAGATCCGTCTTAATGGCTGGCAGGCGGGACAGTATCTATGCAGGAAGTCACCGTGTGGAAGTTACGGATATGGGCTCTATCAGTACCAATAACATCTTTTTGATTATTTGTCTCCGAAAATTTGTCGTTTCAGCAAAAAGGGCAAAAATGCCAAACAATGAGGCCTGGCCAAGTATCATAAATAGACAAAATGTGACCAAAAATCGTACTCTTGATTTGGCTCTCGATTTTAATTCCATAAATACCCTTCAATAATTGCTCCTCATCCTCCTTCAAAACATTTACATAGTTAGGTTCTATATGATATTTATCATTTAAAATTCTTTTTCTACATAAATTAAGGATAATTTAATAGCATACTCTATTGAATAAATTTACGTCTATTAATAACTTATAGATTGTTATAATGTTATATATGTGAGGGTAAATTAACAAAATGCATTAAATATCGCTTCAATTTTGTAGAACGACAAGTATTTTGGAAAACTAAAATAAAATGTCAAAACGACAGGTAATATAAAATAGAAGTAGTATCTCATTGTTTATTGTATTATGATGCGGCCTTTTGTTGGATTGACCCCATAGCGAAGTTTGGGTGCTCCGATCGATTTGCTGGCTGCCCACTTATTCAATGGGAAGAGCAAACGTGAGACTAGTCGATTTTGGCCCGACATAGACTCTTGCACGCTCAAGTTGGTAGGGTAAACACCATGGGTATCAAGTGGATTATAGAATATTATTAATAATGTTTAACATTTTGAGCTTAAATTGTGTGTTGCCTTTTTTGGGAGGTTAGGAGTCCATTTATATGAGAGGGGTCTTGATTTGTCGTGACTAATGGGAGTTAGTTCCTTTGATTGATATGTGAAATATATGCGGACATACTTTTTGTCAGTTTTAAAACTCCTCATGACGGCTAGGCCTTATATTCATTAATGAGACTTGATTTGACATTTAATGCATATCCTAAACATTTAATACTTAAAATTACCTTTAAGCAGAGTATTAATGACACCTAGGATTGAAAAAATGTCTCTCATTCTCTGTCAGTATGCGTTTGGTGGTAGCCACATCTGATAAGGTTGTTGGGGACCACCATCAGACGCACCAATGGTTGAATGCAATGCCTAAGGGGTCTTGACACACTTGTCCTCGAACGAAGTCTTCGTCCCTCGATGTTGCACTTTCTCTGATGCCAATTGAGATCGTTTGCCACATGTGAACCATTGGCCAGCAAGTTGCACCCCTCAAGGATCTCCTTAGACCCTCCTTTGAGGATTTTTTTTACAGTGGACCTGGGGCAAGTCTCCCTCTCGGAAATTTCAACTCACTTTGAGGCTCCTTTTTTATTGTTCAAAACACCTTCAAAAGCAATTTGATGTTTGATGGCTTTTCAACCTCACACTTGGATATTTTTTCCTTTGAAGATTGATGACGCGTTAATAGAGGAGATGTATGCCACATTATATTATATTTATTTTATTTTGTTATATTAAGCTCTTACTGGAAGTGCTGGCAGACATTGTTATTATTTTATTACATAGTCATGATTTGATTTAATAATTGTCAGAGGAGTTAGTTCTGAATCGGATGGCTTATACCTAAATGTATGATTATTCATTGATAGGATTCAAATGAAAACATAGCCTACCTTAGGCCTGGCAATGGGTAGGGTTTTATCCTATCCTAATCCTTATTCTAAAAATACCCGAGTACACATATCCTATACCCTATTCTACTCGATTTAAATATTTATTCATTGGGTATGTGTATTGGGTATACCCTATTTTTAGGGTAGGGTATGAACCCTACCCAATCATATATTTTTTTTATTTGTCTTTTTTTGATATTATATTTTTTTTAACTCACACACATAGTTAATACATACACACGCATTTACACACATTGCACACACACACACATTTTTTTTCACACACACACACACAATTTTTTTCACACACATTGCACACACACATATTTTTCACACACACAGTGTGTGAAAATTGTGTAGTGTGTGTGTGTTTACACACTGTGTGAAAATTGTGTAGTGTGTGTGTGTGTGTGTTTACACACAGTGTGTGAAAATTGTGTGCCGTGTGTGTTTTCACACTGTGTGTGTGTGTGTTTTCACACACTGTGTGTGTGCAGTGTGTGTGCGTTTTTTTCACACACTGTGTGTGTGTGCAGTGTGTGAAAAATGTGTATTTTTTTCACACACTGTGTGTGTTTTTTTCCCACACTGTGTGTGTGTGTGTTTTTTTTCACACACTGTGTGTGTGTGTGTGCACTGTGTGTGCATTTTTTTCACACACTGTGTGTGTGTGTGCAGTGTGTGTGTGTGTGTTTTTTCACATATTGTGTGTGAAAATTGTGTGCGTTTAGTGTGTGTGCAGTGTGTGAAACTGTGTGCAGTGTATGTGTATGTGTGTGCAGTGTGTGAAACTGTGTGTGCGTGTGTGTGTGTGTGCAGTGTGTGAAATTGTGTGTGTGTGTGTGTGTGTGTGCAGTGTGTGAAATTGTGTGTGTGTGTGCAGTGTATGTGTATGTGTGTGTGTCAAGTGTGTGAAATTGTGTGTGTGTGTGTGCAGTGTGTGAAACTCTGTGTGTGTGTGTGTGTGTGTGTGTGTGCAGTGTGTGAAATTGTGTGTGTGCAGTGTGTGAAACTATGTGTGTGTGTGTATGTGTGTGCAGTGTGTGTGTGTGTGTGAAAAATGTGTGTGGTGTGTGAATACCCATGGGTAATAATGTGTGTAGTGTGTGAATACCTATTGGGTATCATTACCCAATGGGTAAGAACGGGTAAGGCCCTACCCTAACCCATTCATTTGTAGTAGTATGGGTTAGGGTAGGGTATGGATAAATTTTAAAATTTTAGGGTAAGGGTAGGGTATGGGTATAAAAAAAATGGGTAAAGGTAAGATAAAACCCTACTCATTGACAGGCCTAGCCTACCTCATGTTATGATCAGTGTTCTTGTGTCAGTATAATAATAATAATAATAATAATAATAATAATAATAATAATTATTATTATTATTATTATTAACATGGTCATTTTTTTGTGACAAGCAATAGAAAGTGAGTGTTCTAAAAAGATGGATAATTAATTTTTATGTTTCAAAGTGTATTTATTGATGAGTTCTCACTAATTCGTTAAATTATTTTTAAGATATATCCATAGTAATTATAATAGACTTGATTGTATCATCACCAATATCAAGGTAATTAGCAAAATGTTAGGTACAAGGACACTGTGGTTATATTAGTCAGTCAAACAAAATGTTACTGGTCCCAATTGCATAGAGATCTCCCAAACCCATCTTTTTGCCAATAAAGTGTTCTATACCCCTAAAAAATATCCATCTTAGAGCCCGCAAAGAAATAAGTGCCACTATCAACCAAGGGAGATCTAGAGAGAGAGAGAGAGAGAGAGAGAGTATATGTATAGACGAGGGGAGGGGAGGGGTGGGGTGGGGTGAGGGAAATTGTTACACGGACTTAATTTGGCTACGCTCAACAAGTTATACAACAAGTGTATTCTATTTGTCAGGTGAATGATTACTTTTTTAAATCATACACGAATAATAGAAAAAATATAAAATATTAATCATGTAATTAACACTAAATTAATCGAGTTAGATTTGAATTATAATTTTCTGGAAGTAGGGTTGGGGTGGGTACTTAGTTGCAAAATGTTTTCTTAGCAACACAAGGTTTAAGCAACTCTTTTTTTTTCCTTTCATAGCATTTAATTATCATTTGTTATATTATATAACAAATCACAACTAATTGGAATTTTCGCCTAGCCGCGTTGAAACTCATGGGAAAGAAGCTTCCCCGTACCATCTAAGTAATGCTATCAGCTTTTGCATATTGCTTGTTTTCTTTTTCAAGTAAATGAAGTTATTCATAATTTTTTTTAATTTTAAGAGATGTAATTAAATTTCTACAAAATAGTAAGAAAAATAATGGCATTACTCCTTATCCAAGAAAATAAAAATCCATGCAACAAAAGGTTGAAAAACTTTTCCTCATTTGATGGCATTTAATTTATATCTATTATAATACAACAGCTCGTTCTAATCTATTTCGAAATCTATAAATATAAATTGGATACAATATGTTATAAAGTTACAAATTTTAACATACACGGACAACATCGAGTTTCTATAAATATGCAAAGCATATTTCTTCATCTTTAAGGGTTGTGAAGACTTTAAAATTTTGACAAGTTAAATATGTATGTATAATATAACTTTATATATATGCAAAACTTCAAGAATGGCGACTGTCTCTGTCAGCCCGACAGTCTCTCGCTCGTCTCTTAATTCTATACATTATGAAACCAATAAATTAGTTACACACAAATATATATATATATATAATTAATCGATCAACAGATCATCAATCAGACATTTTAAATAAATAATAATAATAACACATTTCCACAAAATTCAAGTGGGAACATAAATGATTGTTTTCAAAAAAGAAGCGCGTCCAATAAACCAAATTTCAAAACACACCTCGCCCCCCCCCGCCCCCCGCCCAACAACCCCCCACCCTACCCCCTAATGTCCTTTTATTTTTACCTTCCCTAAAACACACACACCACACATACACACAGAGAAAGTTAAAAAACCCCATAACCAGTAGTAGTACATCACAAAAAGCACGCCAATCACACACACACACACACACACACACACACACACACACACAGATAATGATAGAAGGTCGCCGCGCCGGGCCTCCGCACGCCGCCATCCTGGCGGTGGTGGTGGTTCTAGTGATGGTGGTGCCGACATTGCTCGGCGACCAAGGCGAGGCCGTGACGGAGTTCATCGCGGAGATGCTCAGCCCCGTGGGTCTCCTCCTTCTCCCCATCGTCCTCCTCCTCACCATCCAGTTCCTCTCCTCAGAGAGCGGATCCTTCGTGGCCGGAATATTCTCCTGCGGCGAGCCCAACTCCATCCACCGCGTCAGCGGATCTCCCGTCGGCGTCGCCCTGTTCCTCATCCTCGTCCTCTTCCTCCTCTACAACAGATTCTCCATCTTCGGCGGCGATGACGATTCCGGCGACTGATCCGCCGGTGGTTCGATCTGAAATGCTTGTATTTTTTGGTGATCTGTTTTATTTATTTTTCTTTTTTGTTAATTAATTTGCTTTTTTTTTTGGTTGTATTTTATTATTTTTGTTTTTTTTTTGTTAGTGGTTTTATATGTAGTGTTGTACGGACGTAAAGCGGAGCTCGTGTACGAACGTGGGAGTCCTTGTTGTGTAGTTGTAAAATTACGAAAATGGCCCTCTCTTGTTGACTTCTTTTGTGTTCCAATTTTGTCTTTGTACAAATGTATTTTGTAATTAAGTTTAATTACACTTTGCCCCCTTAAAATATAATTTATGTCGCTTTTATTTCCTTATATAAGATATAGCTTATCAAAAAACTCAAAAAAAAAAATACTAATATTGAAATATATATATATATATTTATATTTATTCGATAGTCGACGCTTCTTTATATTTTTATTTTATATAAAAAAAAAGTATCGAATATGATACTTAGAGTTTGTGATTGTAATTCTATAATTACGATATCCACAAATAAATCAATTTATTTTCTTCAGAATGAATTATTAATTGAATTTATAACAACAAACGCTATTCATTATAGAAAAATAATTGCACATGATTTGATTGTTTGTGTTCTTTCTCTCAACTTTTTTAAGAAACGCTACTCATTTAAAATACATTAGAAATAATATAAGTTATACTACTATATATATAGTATTAGGATAGATATTTAAAATATTTGTTATAATAATTCAATTTTTTAATAAATGCATATCAAATATCAAAATTCATGGCAAACTCTATTGAAAATAAGCTCAAAATTTTAATGATGAGCTTAAATTTGAGCAAAATTTATAAACTCGACGAACTTGAATTTGAACCTAAAATTTTTTAAAAGCTCTACTCGTTTACACTTCTATATAAAACTAGTATTACATATACCTCAAGGGCTTGAATTTTGTTGCATTATGTAATTTATGTTAGTGGTGAGGGTATTATTGTCCTTTTGTCGTCGTCAACCGCACCGGCTGTCGGCAGTTGGCGCTTCCCTATCTGATGTGCCCAACCTATCAACACTTTGTGTTTTTCCAATTTTGCCCTTGAGATTAGATTCGCGGACTTTTTTTGTGGTCTGGTTTCACTTGGTTTGTTATCTCCACTCCCTTGCACATGGCCTTCTTCCATTCTTTTTACCCCTTTTTCTTGGGATCCTATGTTCTAATTTTCTTCATCATCTTATTATTATTATTATAGGCAAAAAAAATTGGTAAAAACTATTGATTCTTGATTAGCTATTGAGATTAAGAAAAAGAATTTTCGATATTTTCTCTATATTATAATTGTTCATCTTTGCTCTTGTCAGTAGAAACGAGAATGCTAGATTATGAGCCAATAACCGTATCCAATTTGCCAAAAAAAAAATCCTAACTATGTCGAACTTTCCATTTTTTGAATGGAATAGGATCAACATCAAACCTTATTCCATTGTATTTTCATGAGATTTCTCTTTAAGAAAGTCACCGAGAGAGCTTAATTGATCCGTAATTTATTTTTCGTTTTTCATTTCATTTTCGTTTGTTTTGAGAAATTTACTAATCAATTTCTATTCTTACTTTTTTCTCTTGATTCTTTTCCAATCGGTTTACCAAATAACCAATAATTCTTTTCCGATCTGTTTACCAAATTACTGACACACATCAAGTGAGACTAATCAAATTACCGATACATGTCACGTGTATTAACAAGTATATCATCTTATAACAGATGATACGCCAAAGGGATCCGATCACGATGGTAAGATAGATGGTAAGATCTCATCCCACTAATGTGTATATACATTAATCTAATTTATTAGTAATTTAAAATATTAATGTAATCAATTAAAATGTATTAAAAAGGGACAAAGTTTGATAATTCTCAATATATCATAGTTGATGAAACACCAACGAGACACCACACTTACCCACTTAAATCCACACAAATTATATATTAAAGATTAAAGCTTTTTTCCCCGACTAAAAGAATAAAAATACTCTCTTCATATTTTCTAAAAATTCAATCTCGCCCTCCAAAAATTAAAATTCCCAAAAACGTTCATGCTTTGCAGCAATAATTGAGTCGATGCGATAACCCAGCGGCCATCCAAGAAGAGAACCATTGGGTTCCAACACCTGAGAGCCTGAAGGGGGCATGCATGCTAAAGCAATTTATGCAGCAGCAACATATCAAAAAAGATTAAAAAATCTCACATTATTATCAGACGAAATCTCATTTCTCCTGAATATATAATTTCGATTCTATCTAAAACACTATGATTCAGTGTATAGTGTTACGCGTAACTGCAATACGATATACATGAATAAAATGATGAATTATAGCATGGTTTTTCGTACTTTGTTGATGCAAAAAGACCTCCCTGAGACAAACCCTCGTCCGATTGCAAGAAAGCACGCATGGTCAGAAAGTTAAATCAGAATCACCGTACAGATGCTTCATCAAATTCTTCTGACTGCGGTGGATGTCTATGATAATGTTTCAATTACCATCTGGGAGGTCATCCACTAGTAATATCTGTTCGCGGGACACGGCGGCAAAATTAATAGTTAGAGATGGAAAATTTTTCGTCTACCAACAAAATATCAAGAACTCGTAGTCAACATGCATGCATATGTACAAGAAACCACAGTTCAGAATAAAAGATCTGAAACAATGTATATAGCTAAAATTACTGCTCTACCATAAGAACACAACACTTCTCAAGAACTCTCCATTGATGTGTTCTGCAAACCCGAAATCGCTTTTCAAGGGATAGAATTGTTGTGGCTTGTGTAAATAGCATAGTGGCAAGAATGCCAAACTTAGAGCATTTTTAAACTTATTTCAAGCATCACACAAGGTGTTAGATCCACTTGAAGAATAAGCTTCTGAAGTGTTTGGAGAAAATCAGATCATTGAATATATCAAATATTAGGTAGTGATAACTTTGTAATGTAAGAAGTCTAACTAAAGCAATCATAACACCCACTTAAAATTCTAAATTGATAACACCCGCTTTTGCAATATAATACACTCCCTCGATCACAAATTTATGTTCCTATTTCCTCTTCGAAAAGTCACAAAACTAGGATTCCATTTCCTAACGAGGAGATATTTTCTAAAACTTTCTTTCTCACTAGACAATAATGATGTGACATAACAAATTCTCAGCCACTATCTTTATGCAACCGTAGATAAAAGTACTGAGCAAAAGAAAATCACCTATTTTAACTCTTCCATGAAACTCTATGCTGAGTAGACCTATTAATATGGGATGGAGCATACAGAATATCTCACATAGAATTCATAGCAATTCCTTTTCTCCGTCTTCTCTTCTTTTCCAACAATCTATTTTTCTTCCTTCATTTACCAAACTAAACATTAGCACATCCATCCCTCTTCAATTATATGAAGTCATACGGCATCGTCTCCCACATCATACTCAAATCAATTTTGAGCTTACAACCCTTCAAATATTCGTCGATGAGAGTACACTTTCAGAGTAACACAACCTCAGAACAAACCTTTGTCACGTTAACCGTCCACTCTCTCTATGTTCCATCTTTGCATGCCGTTATAATATTCATGCCACAGTAATGAGTTTGTCTCATAAGTAGGTATTCTACTTATAAGCTAGGTAGTCTTCCATCAATGTCATTGTTTCCCACCAACTAAGAACAAGAGAAAATACAAAAAATAAAAAGAAAAAAAGAAAAAATGACACTCTCTTGTAACAGAGATAATACGAACCACCATGTAATGAAAAGTCATAAAAGCATGAATCATGCTCACCACAGGTGTACAGAACTGTATGTAATGAAAAAAATTAGCTCACCTTCACGCCATGAAACTTTCAAGCCTGTCACAGTGAGGAGTTGGGAAGTGCCTATTCCACTGGCGCCTCTGCATTTCCATGTGACAATAACGTCCAAGCATATGTTTATAATCTTTGATCACATTGTTTTCAATATCATGTCGACTGGGGCTTCCAATCGGATAATTGTTATCAAATTCAGGAGACTTAACAAAAAACTCCACTCCATGTTTCTCTGTCGTTTTCTTGATCTGATACGAATAGTTCTTCTGCAACGAGTACTCAGGCTCTGAAAACGGGAGGTAAGCAAGCAGGATGATTATCAAAAACGGCAGCAACTGAAGTAGCAGCATGAAATTAGGCCCCCCACCCCCAAAATCTTCCCTATGATGAGCATGAGCATTATGTGCCCGAGCCCTGTAAACATGAGCATTCCTAAACATATCGCGGTGACCAAAAAACGCTCTAAATATCTCATCAGGATTAAATTCATCATCAAAAAAGTCGTTTCCAGGTCTCCTCCTTCTTCTCCTAACTTGATGCTGTTGATTATACTCAAACTCATCAACTAAACCTGTCTGATCATATTGCCTCCGAGAATCATCATCACTCAAGCATTTAAAAGCTTTGCTCACTTTCTTGAAAGCCTCCTCAGAACCCGGTGCCTTGTTCTTATCAGGATGAACTTTCAGTGACAACTTCCTATATGCCTTCCTGATCTCCTCCACCGTACAATTTTTCTCCAGACCAAGAATAGCGTAATAGTCCTTCTTACTCTTGATCTGCCGCACGAGGTGCACGTGCTCCTCTGTGTAATTCCTCTCCCCATTCGAAACTCCATCACCATTCACAGTAACATTATCATCTTTCACCTCAGGAACATTTTTTGCATCATCAGACGGCCCGGCGGAAGAATCAAGATTCTCACATGCAGCCAAAAGATCATCCACATGTAAATTCTTATTGAGGCGGCGAGCAATTCCAAGAAATTTAAGGGCTCTTTTCTTGTTTCGAGCTGCAATTGCCTCCTTGACAATACCGATACATCTCAACGCCTCTTCTTTGTTGCTATCCATAACCCAAAAAAAAAAATAAAAAGATTCTTTTTTTTTTTAATCGAGTTTTCAATAATCAGCCACTTTAAATTTCAACCAGCCCAATTCAAGAAATGTCTCGGAATCTATTAATCTTGGGATTCAAAACCCACGAATGTTTCACACCTAACAAAATCATCAAATCATCAATTTCAGACAAACCATCAACACGCAGTCCGTGTAATGGAGCCTTCGATCTCCTCAAAAACTAAATTAACCTAATTAATAAAAGAAGCCCAAATCAGGATCTCAATCAAATTCAGAACGAATAAACAAGAAGAACAAAACCCCTTATCTATATCAAGATTTATTTAATTATTTAACGTTCAACCATCCAAAAATCTTCAGAAAATTTTAAAATTGAAAAGGAACGAAGTATCTCACCACAGTATTAGATCGGAAATGCCATGACCGACTCCAAGAGAGAGAGGGGGGGGAAGAGAGAGAAAGCGAGAGAAAGTGTATAACGACACGAGGAGCATAAGTGTAGGTAGAAATATATAGCGGTCAATGTTCGCCAATCATAATGTGCCACGTCATTTCCAAGCATCCTTATGCTCTATTGTAGTTTTCTTAATTTTACACCCCCCTCAAAGTAGATATTTTAGTAGGTCAGCTCTGGAAAGTCTTCTATTTATGAGCCCTTTCGAATGAACATTCTAGGAAAAAAGCATTTATTGTTTGATAAGGGGCACTTTTGAAGAAAATTGTGTTCGAACAAGTTTTTTAGAAAAAAAAAGAAGTCGAAAAAAAAGTCAAAAAATGACTTATTTTAAAAACTATTTATAATAATTTAAAAAAAATACTTTTAATTACTATATTTAAACATAAAATAATTTATCTTAAAGAAAGCATTGTACTGTAAAAAGCATGACGGCAAAAGTATTTTTTTATGAGCCTATCCCAATAGACCCTATATTAGGTTAAAAATTATTATTACTATTGACTCAAATTCTTATTATTAGTAGTTCAATGTTGAATTACACATATTAAGAAGAATTTAATAATACATTCTACTTAAATTTGTCCCAATTGAGATCTCGAATATGTCTTGAAATATAAGTTGTATAATAATTAAGAGACAATATGAGTGATATTTATTGTAAAGATAAATCTGAAAAAATAAACATTAAATATTGTCTTATTTTTTATGAAATGATATATATTTTAAAACAAGAATAAGATGCTCAAACTATTAATAATATGACATAGAAGTAGAAATCCAAAGCTTGTTGTTGCCCTTGTATGCTGCTTGAGGGGTTGCGTTGGGTTCAGTATCTAATGATTGGAAAATATTGCAAAACACAAATGAAGTGGTCGAAACTAGAAAATTGATCCATGAAACATTGCTCAATGTTTGATCAAATCATTCTTGTAACATTGCACTAAAATACAATTATGTACTGAGTTTTACTACAACATTGGTTAGATAATCATTCTTACTCATTGTCACATTGTACTGCAGATCTAAGTTTAATGAATGTTCATTAGGAACAACAATCAGTTCTCATCGTCAGACTCAAAAGACTGTCTTCTCCTCAAAGACTCTATCACCTCAGCAGGCCTGTCTCCCCTAGCAGTGGCCACCCCCGTCCTAGACTTAAGCTTGGGCACGCTCATTGCACTAAGGGGGGTCCTCGCGCCCTCGTTGACTTCTCTGAGCACAGACCGAGCCGTCGCTGCAGCCACCGCATCAGCCATGGCTGAAGCCACTTTAGAATCACCATGCGCGTTTTGAGGCAACTTGCTCTTTAAGGTATTCGAATTTAGCTGTTTTGTTACATGGGGTGATAGATATGCCTCTGATCTGTGCATGGCTGCGGCTGTAGTCTTGGCTTTCATGGCTTCATATTTCTGCATGTCATATATGAGTTCTTTCTGGAGCTGCCTATCCGCAACTAAGATGTCATCAATCTCATTTTTGTAATCCTTGAGGAGGATTCTCAGGCAGTCCATGAGGGAACCGATGAGGGGGCTGTTTTTGCTCTCTAGGAGACGTTTGAGTTCAATGAAGATGGGGATCGCGTTCTGAATAAGGCCTTTGCGGACTGCTTGAGTTATGGCTCGACCTTTAGAGGCAGATGCGGTGGCTGCTCCACTGTCTCCGCCTTCCTCTTCAATATCTGCAGCCTCAGATGATGAACCATGGTTGGATTGTATTCGGATCTCTTTGCTGGAAAGTATGAGGAATGCGTCCTGTTTTCTCAGAAATTTAGTACCATATAATAACTCGAAACCAAGAAACATGGTTTTGCCAGAGAAGACCAACTCAGATAGGAACCGTCAGACCATACAGAATGATATCAGAATTTTACTCCAGAACATCATAATTTTAAGTTATAACATTGTCAAATTTCTATCTGATGATTCAGAGGCCAGTAAGGTATATACACAACAGCATGGCGTGGAACTTCCAAACAAAAAACGGGAGAGCAGAAGTTACCTGTAAAACAGACTGTCCAGTACTATCCTCAATGGAGAGCAGGCCATCTGATGCAGCAGCAAGAATTTCAGCACATACTTTTGCAAAGGTGGCCAGGAGGTGCTCTGGAGCCATTTGTTTCAGCAAAGTGGCATAAATGCGCATCCTTTGAGACCTCGACTTCTCATTGTTTCCTCTGTGGGGAGAGAGAGAGATAGAGAAGTTTATTTCCATGTATGATAACTCCAGTGTAATACAATTTGAGCTGGAGAACTAAAACATGCAAACCTGATTGAAAAAAGACGGTTTTCATTGCGTGAACTGTTGGTGTTACTACGTCCCGTATGTACATTGCAGTCATTCAAGACAAAAACAGATTCCACAAAGCTGTTGTAAGCTAAAAGTGGAGCCTTTGCTGCGGATAGAAATAACAGGGGACAAACAAAAAAAGACTAAGTCGGGGTAAAACAAGAACAAACAAAATGTAAACAAACTGCTAGATAAGTTTGAAAATGAATTATAACCTTTTAAGATATTCCCAAAGAGGAAATCAGCTAGTTGCCTAATTTTCTCAGAATCATCAACTAAACACAATAGAAATCTAAGGAAAAGCACTCCTCTCCACTTCACATAGTCCCGCTGTACAAAAGAAAACCAAGTTGAGTGAGATGATAACTTGAAACATGAGATCATCTATAAATTGTTTTATGACAAAGATTGTACCTGTAATAGCCTGGACAGTAATATAAACGTCTGTCTTCTTACAAGTTCACAATGATCACGCAAACACTTTGTGATCCTTGACATATAACTGCAAGCTCAAGATTACATATTAAGTAATTTGATAAAGTTACAAGTCCCCTAAGTATCGACACTAATTACATACACCTCACCAGTCTACCATAGCGGTGTATCGCACGCAGAAATCTGCCATCATTACCACAATGTTATTGCGAAGTGCAGCAGAGTCACTCTTTTCAAGCTCCTGTGTATATAAATACAAAGAAAATAAAAGAAAAAATATGCTATTAGTAATCAAACTAGCATGAGCTAAAGAACGTCAATTGCATTTTAATATCATGCAATAAGTGGTATTTAATTGCCTACAAGTTGTCATGTTGCAACTTGTTAGGACCATCCAACCATTTCTATGAATTTGAAATGTACCTGCACGAAAAGTGGAAAATAACGCTTTGCAAGTTTCCCATCAGCTAGGCAGATCTTGCCCATTGTCAGCCACGCCTGTATGTGCAAGGAGGGGGCACTCTGCTTTACAGGAACTGCAGGTTGAGGTAGTTTGCCAGACTTTGGATCTGAACTGCTGGAAGTGATGATGGTGTGTAATGCAGGAACAATAGTTTTTAAATTGGTTGAAGGACAGACAATAACTAATGATCCAATGGTGTAAACAGCACAAATTGCCTCCGCTAATAATTTTGACGAAGAGTCAGCTGTTCTTGGTCCTTTCTGACTTACAGACGTCTGTGGTGTAA
Source organism: Petrea volubilis (assembly GCA_026212405.1). NCBI lineage: Eukaryota > Viridiplantae > Streptophyta > Magnoliopsida > Lamiales > Verbenaceae > Petrea > Petrea volubilis. The sequence continues at coordinate 15,969,660 of CM047879.1, forward strand.
GAAAAGTGCTCTCTTTATTAGCACCAGAGAGTTTTGACATGTACAAGTCCAAAACTTCAGAGGCTTTCATTTGAAGTTGGTTCACCCACCTCATTACAAGGGCATCAGCCTCCTCTGCATTTAAAGCCTTTCGTCTGCACAATGTCTTCAGTGCTTTAACGTGAGCATTAACCTGATGCAAAGCAGATGAAACCATTCTAAATTCACAAAGTATACAATACATGCAACTTCGAGTACTGTAATGCAACTTGAGCAGTGTACAGAAGCTATAATTAGTAAAAGAAGCATGGTTTCTCCTCGCTTATACCAACAGTGTTATCAAGAAACATAATATGCATTGATAAGAAAAATGAGCATAATTCTGATTGTAAGGGCATTCTAAGATGTGAATGCCAGAAAAGACTTCCTCTTTAGAAATCTAATCCTTTACAGTTTGTGAAGCAAGAAAACCATGTAAGTCACACCAACAAGCTTTGCACAAGTCATTGACAGAGAAAACATGGTTACAAAACTTTTCCAACACATATGTGCAATTGAATATACAGCAAAAACTCGTACTCTATATACCTCAGTCGAATGCATATTAAACCCCTCAAGTCGTTTTAGGAAGTCTTGTGCTAGATCCGCTGCTGGTTCAGGAGGTAATTCCATGGAAACATTAGAAATTGTTTGCAAGAGAAAGACACGATCTCCCACCCAAGCAACAGAACTAGATTCTACATCAACCATTTCTTCATCCCCATATCCTTGTCCAAACGGGCTTTGGTGTTCGTCAACTGTTTTACACTTGTCAAGAAGCTGCCAATGATGATGGAGGAACTCCCAGTCAACAGCTTTTGAAAGGAAAGCAGATACTTCTGACAACAAAAACCATGCACCAGGGGGTGCTGTCCACTTCTCTATTGGCTTGGAATGGTTCAACCATTGGGACTCAGATGCCCTGATGATATTTTGAAGTGCAGTTGCAAGCTTTACATGTAGTTTTTTCTTTTTCCCCAGGCTTGTGCAGATCTTCTTCACCCAAGGTGACACCTCTCCATCACAAATCTCTTTCAGCAGTCCTAGAACTCCTTCTGGACATAACTCAGCTTCCATATCCAAGCTAGTTTTCTTGTTATTCATATCATGATAAACAGAACCATAATTAGCTGAACATTTCAACCCGGCCCTTGATACACGACCAAGAACCAGTTCCAAAAATAGGTTCTCACACTCTTCTTGGATGCTAGTTTCATTGTCAGTTATCAAACGTGGAATAGAATGCACCCACTCCTTGGTCACAAGGCTGTTCGAGTATGTCCTAAAAGCCTACAGCTCAGAAATCATACAATATTTTGAGAACGAAAAAATTGCAAAATTCTATTACTGTAGAGACAAACACGAAGGGGAAGATAATCAGAAATACACCCCCGAAACAGATAAAAATTAGCAGCAGGTAACATGAAATGTTGTTAAATATCAAGAAAAATGAAGAACAAAAAAGAATGAAAAATATGAGGAGAAAAACAAGCCAATTGTGCTCAACTGCACATATAGACAGACACCTGCACCCCCAGACACAAGGACCCATGCATAGAAATGATATTTGAGTGGTGGATATCATATCAAAGGCCAGATATCTGATAGGCTGGAAAATATTGGAATAGAGCAAAGACATTAACTTCACCTCAGATAAAGCTGAGATTGCCACTTTCCTTATGCTAACAAGTGGATCAGAACAAGCCATGCCTACTGTCTTTAGCAGTTCCTCATCTAGTTCACCTCCTAAAAGAGCTGTTAATTTGGATATCAGAATCAGAGCTGCCTTTCGAACTGCAGCTTTCTCATCCATACAACGTAGCTTCAGAATTTTGTTGATCCCATCAACCCCCTCATGCCCAAACCCCATCACTTCTTTCAACACTGCTTTACTTTTATCATTCCCTGATAAGGACGCCACTACCTGAGCTAAGTTTGTTAAAGCTCTTGCTCTAACCCCCGCTGTTAAATCAGAGCAGCGCTGAATCAATGCTTCTAATAACCTCAAACCCCTTGTATTCTCATCCTTGTCAACCTCGTCAAATCCAAAAGGACCCTTCAATGACACCATTGGAACAGGAATAAGATCCACTGACAAAAGCCTTAACTGCCCCTTCCCTTGGCTCATCTTTACAACATAATCAGCAAATCCAACTTGATACTCAACATCCAAAGCCTTAACAATATCCATGATGGACTCAACTGCTAACGCTCTGGGCTCAGCCCTTTCCGGGGCTTTCTGTGCCAAATACTTTGGCATGTTCGCAACAGCCTTCTTAATGTCATCTGAACTTTGACCCATTTTCACCATTCTATTCACCACAAAACCCAAACCAAAGCTCCTCACCTGTGATTTAGACAGCAAAATTAGAGGGGCTACCGCCTTCAATACCTGCGCAGCAGTATCCCCCTGATTCCCATGTTCAGCTTTCAAAGCTTCACTCAAAATCTCCGAACACAACTCACATAATCTCCTGAAACTCCCCAAATTTCCCCAAGACTCAACAGCCGTCGTTGGAATCTCACACACAGTCTGAACCAAAGCCTTCAAACATTCCGGAAACCGGTCCAAGTGGATCAAACCCATTACCATTTCCAACTTCTCAAGCAAAAGAAACAAATCTTTGACATCATAACCTCCCCCTTCCCCCTCATTCTCCGAAAAATCCCTATTCTCCACCCTGTTCTTATTCCCCCCAGCATTTCTCCGTCCCTTCTTCTTTCGACCTGGGCTTCGAGACGCAGACCCTTCCTTCGTACCGGAAGAAGGGTTTTTAATCGCCAAGCGTATAGTGCGAAGGAGATTGAGAAAAGCCATGGGAGTAAACAGAGTGAAAACAGGGGAATTCGGGCATAAAAGGAGCGAAAGGTAAACTTTTGCGGCCAAAACGGCGTTACCAGAGGTGGCCCCAGAATCCATGGCGGAAGAAACGGCATTGGTGAGTGAACTAACTGAGAAATTTCTTGAAGAAAGCTCATTGTAGAAACTCTCGAGATCGATCAGGTCGTTGGTGCTCAGAGTGTAATCCAACAGGGTCTCTAAATCTCTGAGGCAAGACTGTGAAATCGGTAACTGGGTTTCGAGATCTGAAACTATTCGAGCTATAACTTCATCCATGGTTGAGTTTGGATGAAGCTTCGAATTGGGGGGTTGGGGTGGCTTAATGGAAGTCGACTTTGAATATTGGTATTTTCCCGCTTTACATTTGGGAATAAATTAAAACGACAGCGTTTCAGGATTTCTGGTATTTATAAATTTTGGTAATATGAATTTGTTTTAATTAGTTTTTACTTCTTAGGCTAAGGCCCGTTTGGATGGGTTTAAAAAAAATACTTTTCGAATGGTGTTTTTTATAGTTGAGGTTTTTTTAAGCCAAGTAATTTTGTGTTTGGATATAATAATTAAAAGTGCTTTTATTTGAAGCTATTCTGAGGTAGTTTTAAAAAAAAAAACTTTTTTTGGCTTTTTCTTGGCTTTGTTTTTTAAACCCATCCAAACACAATTTTTTTGCTCATAAATACTTTCTTTTTCAAACAATAAGTGTTTCTTCTCAAAAAAAAACCCAGCCAAAAGGGCTCTAAGCTTGGGAAGGTGTTTGACTAAACTTATTCCAAGCTTCAAAAATGTTTTTAGAAATTATTAGTTTTTATATTTATGTTAAAATAAATTATTATCGAAATGTTTCGATAAAATAAGATCCGTTAACGTATGAGATTTTTTGAAACGTATGAGTAATAGCTCTCTTGGGTAAAACTAAGAGTTTATAACTTCTTGAAAGTATAATTATGACAAAGGGTAATGGAGTAAAATTAATTTCATTATATATATATATATATATGTATTTGAGATAGCATAAATGTAATTGGGAAAAAAAAATATCTCCTTGCATCTTATTTTTTAAACTTATAAATTCATTTGCTTGCAGAATTTTCAAATGTTTTAAAGAGCTTATAAGTTTTCAAGCATCTTATAAAATGCTTTAAGGAGAATTAACCAAACACACACTAAATATCATTTATATTTATTTTGATCAAATTTTCGATCGCTATTGTAGATCTAAAATATACTCAATCATAGATATAAACTTAAAGGACCTACATTGTGTGATTGTTCTTTTTCAACATCAACAATTGTGTTGTTGAGGAGGTAAATTATATTAAAAAAAAAAAAAGAAAAAACAGAAGGTAAAGCTCAGTTGGGGAAGTGTAAAAATATCCAAAATTCGAATGACCAAAGAATTTTCTCTCTAATTTTTATCTTTTTTTTTTTTTTTTGTGTCTTAGCCACCCAAGTTCAACTAATTGTCCAACTAATCCAGATCAAGTACTGTAGAGGGCCGTTGTGGAGTGATCCTTCAAATCCAGTTGTTCAATTCAGAATACTAGTATTCAAATTTTGGATGTTGTTTAAGGTATATAGTGCCTTGCAATTATAATTACCCATTACTTAGTTTTTTGGGCAGGAAACTACAAGGCCCAGTAAATTGGAAGCCCAAGCCCTTATCTATTGGGCCAACGGTCTAGCCCACTATGGCCCAACCAAGAAAAGCATGGAATAATTGAGAAGGGACGTAATTGGTAAATACGAGGAAAATCCTTGTCTAGTTTGGGTAATTCAAGACCGTGTCGGACTCATCCTCTTCTTCTCAAGCCCTCGCTCTATATATACCCGCTGTCCACGCAGTTCGTAAAACCTCTCTCGCTCTCTGCGCAAATCTGTTGCTCTCTCTCTCTCTCTGTAAGGCGGTTTCTGTAAGCGATCCAAGAGTTTATAATCTTGCAATCATGTTGGTCTATCAGGATTTGCTTACAGGTAATTGTTTTAACTCTGTTTTTCTGCTTATTTTGGGAGTTTTAATTTATGGGTTTTGCTCTTTTTTTTCCCGCTTTTTGATGATCATTATTAGATCTATTTGTGGGTTTTTTGTTTTTGATCTAGGTTTCCGTTCTTGATTGAGTTGGTGCTAATTATGTAGTTGGTCTTTAGATCTCTTGCTTATTGAGGTTAATTTTATTCGATTATCCTGTTTGGGTTGGTATTTAGATCTCATGCTTTCCGAGGTTAATTTTGCTGAATTCTATTGTTTGAATTGGTTTACTGTTTGGTTTTTGGTATAAAGTTCAGATCTTTTTTATTTTCTTATTAGCTCTTGCAGATTGGCGAGTAATTTTTTTTATTTGATTCATTTATTTATTATTACTCGTCAAGATTAGATTATAAAAGTACTTGAATGTCTATTTTTCTTTGATATTTTTTGAGTGGGGGAATTAGAAACTGGATGATTGTTGCTGGAACTTTTATTGATATATATGTTCTGTTGTTGGTATCTATTGATGCGTGCCTTTGATTTATCAGTTAATCAAGGATTTAGAAAGATTGAGAATTAGCTGTTATCATGTCCCTTTTAGAATAATTTGCTTCAAGGATCAGATTGTTATATTGCATACAATGATGGTTTTGGTCATTCAACATTTATTTAGTTGTTGTAGAGAGTGATGTTTGAGTTTTGTCTTGTACATGTGAGTTCTTTCACGAATTTCTAACACAGACAGCTATGGATATTTACTTGCCTTTATTGCAACTTTAATTGTTTAATCTACTTACATGATTGGATATTGGTTTCATAGGTGATGAGCTTCTCTCGGACTCATTTCCCTACAAGGAAATTGAGAATGGAGCACTTTGGGAAGTCGAGGGAAAGGTGAATTTTCTTCCTTGCACGAAACTGATGTTATTGCAGTTCATATCATGTTTGTGGATCTAATAAGTGTGTGCGATCTTTTTATCCGATTCTTTTACCAAGTTCTTGCTCAAAAAAGTACTCAAAGCTTTGAAATTGCAATATTTCTGGTGGATCACAGTGGGTCATCAAGGGTGCCGTTGATGTAGACATTGGTGCTAACCCGTCTGCCGAGGGTGCCGGTGAGGATGAAGGGGTAGATGACTCAGCTGTTAAAGTTGTTGACATTGTTGACACTTTCCGTCTCCAGGTATATGTCACCTAGTCCAATTTTCACTGCATATATGCATATCAAGATTTCCGTCTTTTTGTACTGACAACGTTTTCCCTTTTTGCCTCTTTTTTTTCGACTTTTTTTAGGAGCAACCTCCTTTTGACAAGAAACAATTCGTTGCATACATCAAGAAGTACATCAAGCTGTTGTCAGCCAAGCTAGAAGGAGAGAAGCAAGAGGAGTTCAAGAAGACCATCGAGGGGGCAACCAAGTTTTTGCTTTCTAAGATCAAAGACCTTCAATTGTAAGTATTATTGATGCCTGCATCTTTTATTTTACAACCAAACCACACTTTTTAACAAGTGTTGATTTTTTTCTGTGTGTAGTTTTGTGGGAGAGAGCATGCACGATGACAGCTCCCTGGTGTTTGCTTACTACAAGGAGGGCGCAGTTGATCCAACATTCTTGTACTTCGCTCATGGTTTGAAGGAAATCAAGTGCTAAGTGGCTGGAAAATGGTGGCCGCCCGAGCAGCTAGGGTGCTGTTTCTTGTAGCCATACTTTTCCTTTTTTATTTTTATGTTGTTGGTTTTTATTGAACGCTAGTAGTTTTGAAATATTGACATCTTAATTTACCGCATGTTTTCGTTTGGGATTTTAAGTTACGGGTATCAGTTTTGTCAGGATTGATCTCTCAAAACTGCGTGTTTCTAATTTTTTTTAATGGTGATTGTTGCTCAAGATGAGCAATTTGAATTATATAATTGATTCTTGTGGGCACCATGATTTTATGTTTTTGTATGGGAGATGCTAGCACTTTTTCCAGCTCGTGAGATTCTGCTCTTTCTTCTTGGCAAAAAGTAAGGTTCCAGCACAACTCATGGCCTGAACAACTTGCCCGAATGCCTAGCAAGTTGCTAAATCTCTCTCTCTCTCTCTCTCTCTCTCTCTCAAGCAAGTTGAAGATGCTTTAACTTTTAGTGGCAAGATTGTGTTGGACTATTACCAAATGACTAAATGAATGGGGAATATGCCATGGTAGATACTCCGTTTTGAATTATTTTCATTGACCACGTGCTTTTTCATGATCAAAATTATTCTCCAACACTTTTAGACTCAAAAATTCTTCACTGCATCAAGTTAAATCTTAACTTTTGCTTTCCTGTTTGAGTTTATCGCCGCAAATAGAAGGAATGGTTAATCATCCCCCCCCCCCCCCCCCTTCAATATTTAGTCTTATGCGTTCACCTATCTCACAATTGGTCCTATCCACTTTAATTTCTCGACGCATTTGGTCATGGTATAACGAGGGATGCAAATGAGTTGAGTCTTGGCCTTGCTCGAGCTCGGGTTCGAGTCATGTTCAAGCTCGGCTCGGCTCGGTTCGGCTCATTTAGTTCGAATTTGTGAGTAAATTATAGGTCTTAGTTCAAGTTTAAATATTTTTAAATATTTTTATTATGTTTGAGTTGGGTTGGAGCTCAGGCTCGGGCTCGAGTTCGAGTTCAAAAATTAATATATTATTTATAATTATATAGATAATTATATAAAAATAAAAAAAATATTAAAAAAATACAAGCTCGCGAGCCTACGAATAAGAATTATTTGGCTCGAACTCGACTTGAAACTTATACAGGTTCAGCATGAGCTCAGCTAGGCTTGAATTATTTGAATTTGAGCTCGAATCGCCAATTCGATTTGTTTACATCCCTAGGTATAACAGTTTTAGCCCTCTGGTCTTAACAATTTAGGTTCTTTATTTTTACAATGTTAGTCCATACCCAAATTTCAGTCCATTGAGCATCAAATGGCGACATATAAGCAGCATGTGGTATAAGTAGTAACTGTGCTGAAGAATATTTTGTGTGGAATGAAGATGAAAATATTGAGGTTTTAAATTGGGGGTTTTATTTTTTTTTTTTTGGAGATACGAATTTTGCTTATACATGTTCCTTTGGGTTATATTAGTTGCTTTACCTTAGTTATTCTAGTGTTTTTATCACTTAATTGATCCACGTGCCTCTCCATGTATCCTCAATGCGGGATGGGTAGAATTCAACATTTAATAATTATGTGTATATTATAAATATTTTTTCAAAATTACAGTGAAAAAATCGATTCAATATTACGCAAATGGCTAATGTATTGACCAATAAAAGTATAAGTATAATACTGATATAATGTGATTCTCACCCAATCAAACATGTCATCATGTTACCCTTAAACCAGATACACCATCAATGTTAGAGCCCTCAAATTCCCTAAGGCATTGATGTAGTTCATCATGATTCATGAACCCTTAACCTAATGTAATCTCTCAAAGTTACCTTTCGAGGAATGTATTATCAAATATACTTGGACCCAACCCTGAAGTTGCGCTCCTCAATAGAACCCCTCGAGAGACCCTCCTCAAAGAGGTTTGGGATCCATCAGCTGGAAACAAACCCTACCAAGAGATCTCGTCCACGACGACAGATCCAGTCCATCAAATGTCTGGGCTCCTGAGGGCTGTAGAAATTCATCAAGGGAGCATACCACTCCTTATTCGAGGAACATTTAGGGAAAAGGAACCTAGGCCCAAAGCCACCTCAAAGGGGCCAAGGTCTTTCACTACAATTAGTTGTTGGCAACGTTCGACCTATCAATCTTTGTTGTCCCCAAAAGCAGGGCACGTGTCAAATGACAATTCCAGGCACTTCTAGTGGTAACGTGCACCCCATATTAGGCATAAAATGCAAATGATATACATTTAATACGAATACGTCATCTCATTCTATACCAAGCCTAGTCACCTACACTTTTTGTGGTCCTAAAAACCAAAGGCTCCTAAATGTGCTACTGTTGTCCTTGGCCCTATAAATTCAATGTGTTGCACCACCGCACCTTATAAATACCCCTTTCACCATGCAAGTGGATTAGTTTTCATAGCCCAACCTTGTACTTTTAGTTACATATTCATCTTCTTCCTTATCAACATTGACTTTAACACCAGAAAAGCCTACGTCAAGGCAAAATCCGACTAAACTCCCATGCGTTCATTGTCCTTTGTGCTGGAGGACCACCAACTTACTCATAAGAAGGTTTCTCAGTTCCTATTCAATCATTTTCAAGCAACATCAAATACTAATGTAAATAAAGATATTCGAGAGTAATGGCTTAGTTTGACATTATTTTCACATAAATAATGATTTTTACGTAGTTTAAATGATGGGAAAAAATATTCAAATTTTATAACCAAACTATTTAATTTATGATCATAATAGAAATTATATATATATATTAGTTTATTTAATAATTAATATTCTTATAAAGTATTAACATTTTTCTTATTCATAGATATTCAATTAATAATTATAATTACTTTTGATATATTGCACGTATATATAAATATTTTTTCTATATTGTAAATTTAAAATAAATATAATAAATATTTCATAGGCAAAAATATTATTCGTCAAATATTGAACGAAATACATATAATATGTACATTAAACGTATTATAGTAAAAGTACTAGTATTATTTGTTAAATTCAGAATGTGTATTGAAAAAGAAAGTATTTTTTAATTTGTACAATTAGCATAAGAGTATGATGCATTTTAACTTAAAAGGTCATGAGATGGTGCTCGAAGTTATTTAGTCAGTTTACAATTTAGTTAATCACATTTGAGTTTAATAAAAATCGATATTAAAGTAATAACTTACAATCATATGGGGTTTGAAAATGCTATTTAGGCTTTTCTAAAACTCAAAGTTAAATTTTTTCATATTCATATGAGGTTAATTTTTTTCATATTCATATGAGGTTTGAATATTTTTTTTTTTTGTTAAGCGTTTATGAACTCATTTTTTTTATAATAAAGTTTTTTTTTTCTTTTTTAAGTTAAACAATTTTGCATTTAAATATAGAAATTAAAAATATTTCAAATGATGATTTTCTTTAAAAGCTACTCTAAATAAATTTTTAAAAAAATGGAACTTTCTCGATAATCTTTTTTTGATAGAAATCGGTTTATTATATTTATGAACTGTTACAATCAATCAACTGTATCAATATTTTAAATGAATAATAAATTATTAAGACGATCATCAAATAATAAAGAAATATAAATTACTATACAATAGAATCAAGCTATAAACCATTACAATCATGAATTGTCAAATAACAAAGAAATACAAACTCTACTCTAGATAACTTTTTTATTGTTTCAAAAAAAAGCCACTTTTGTTTTGTTTTCTTTTCTCTTATTATTATTATCATTTTGTTTTTGGGTCTACTTTTTGAAAAAATCCAACCAAACACTACTTCTTTCACTAGAATGTATTGTTGGGCTAAGAAATATCATTAAAAACATAGCAAAACATTTGAGGCCCAGTAAACTGAAAACATCGAAGCCCGCTAAGGCCCGATCAAGAAAAGCCCAAAAATAGTTGAGAACGTTCTAACACAGCGTCAACTGTAGAAACACTATAATCCTAGTTCGATAAGGGAACTGAACACACATTCCTATTCGATATCGTCTTCCCGAAAAACCTCGCCCTGTATATATCTGTATCTCTCTATATATATGCACACTATGCTCTCGCTGTCTACGCACAATTCAATCCTAGTCTCTTGTTCTCTCCGTGAAGTCTTTTACTTCTCAAAATTCTTCAGTCTTCTTGCGTGAGACCTCAAAATTCTGTAATCATGTTGGTGTATCAGGATTTGCTAACAGGTTTACCCTTTTTTTTTTTGTCATCCCTTCTTTTGTAACTTGAATTTTTTTTGGTTTCCTTTGGTTTTTGCTTTTCGATGCTTAGAGGTGGACAATATGTGAAATTTATGTGTTTTTGGACGTGGGTTGTTGTTCTTGATTAAGTTAGTGGTAGGTGTGTCGTGGGTTTTTACATATCTTGCTTTTTGCTGTTAGTTTTCTTGAATTATCTTGTTTGAGTTGTGTTTTTGCTGGTTTAGCGAATTGTTTCGGGTAGAAAGATCAAATCTTTTTAGTTGTCTGGGGAGTAGCTGAATGTTTAACTTTTTACTGATTATCCCTTTTGGCTGATAGCGTTCTGTCTCTCTCTCTCTGTCTCTCTCTCTCTAGCTGAGTATAAGTTCTTTTTTGTCGATAGGTAGCCATGCATAGCCTTAATTTGTCGATTAATCCTAGGTTATTGATTTAGCAAGAATTTGTATGTGATGTACTTATCATCTGATGTTACAGTAACAACGTTCAAAGATTGGATTTTGCTAGTGTACACTGTTCTGGTTTTGTGTAAAGATTTTAAAATTTCAAGTTCTCGTAGCTGTTTGACCATTCTGAATTCATTTTTTTTTACGCGTTCCTTGCCGAATTTCATTAGCTTGAGTTATATTTGTAAATTTTCAGATATTATAGATATGTTAAATCTACTCTGTATTCTTTGCAGGTGATGAACTTCTTTCAGATTCTTTCCCCTATAAAGAAATCGAAAATGGAGCCCTATGGGAAGTTGAGGGGAAGGTAGAGATTTTTCCGACTCGATAAATTGTTAAAGCTAACTTAACACATATCATGTTTGTGGATTTACCATTGTTGAGACTGTGTATATCTATATATATAAATTTTCTTGTGGATTACAGTGGGTAGTGAAGGGGGCAGTTGATGTCGACATCGGCGCCAATCCTTCAGCTGAGGGCGGTGAGGAGGATGAAGGGGTCGATGACCAGGCCGTCAAAGTGGTTGACGTTGTTGATACATTCAGGCTCCAGGTTTGATTCAAATGCTCTTAAGATGTGTGTGTGTGTTTAATTAGGGAAAAAAAGGAATAGTTTCCGAAAAAGATCCTCTATCTATTAAAATTACAATTATCCCCTTTAGGTTTGCTTAAACCTTACAAATAGTACCAGCCCTTTGAAAGTAACATGTGTTAATCATGTGAATCAAGTTTTGCATTTTTCGGCCTGATATCTTTTTATATAGGAGCAACCGCCGTTCGACAAGAAGCAATTCGTCTCGTATGTAAAGAAGTACATCAAGTTGTTGTCTGATAAGCTGGAAGGGGAGAAGAAGGACGAATTCAAGAAGACCATCGAGGGGGCAACTAAGTATTTGCTCTCCAAGATCAAAGACCTCCAATTGTAAGCCAACAATCCAGACTAGTTTTGTTCCTCGTTGCCTTGCACTTGTATCCTTAAAAATTTCATGTCTAATGAAAAATTTCACGAACATTCGCAAATGTCGTTTTCTTGCAGTTTCGTTGGAGAGAGCATGCATGACGACAGCACCCTGGTGTTTGCTTACTACAAGGAGGGTGCCATTGATCCGACATTCTTGTACTTCGCCCATGGTTTGAAGGAAATCAAGTGCTGAAGTGGCTGCAAAATGGATCATTGTGTTGTCCCCTATAGTTATAGATTTTATATGATAATAGTGCTTTTAGGCCTTTCTTCTTAGTTTGCTTATTTCTGTTGCGAACCATAGTTGAATTCTTGAGTAATTAATAGCAAGTTTTGACAGGGTTTATTTGTGGTTCAAATTTATCTTCTTGATAGCTTATGGTTCTTGTGTGTGTGTGTGTGTGTGTTTTCTTGGTGCACATGAAGACAATGGCTTGGAGTACACAGTGTTCATTCTTTTTTAGGGGCTCTATATATATGTATCCAGAGAGAGAGAGAGAGAGAGAGAGAGATTATGCTTTACATGGAATGAGGTGATTGTGGATTTTAGGCTGCATTAGGCAAGAAATTCATGATATGCTTCTTTTGGAAATGATGTTAACCATTTCTTGGGAATTACCAGAAAAAGATAAATAGATTGTTAATAGAAATATCAAAATGCCTATTCGTGAATTCGTCTTTTTCAATCAAACATAGGTTGATTTAACTTCAATGTCTATAGTCTTTTTCGATCTTAAAATATCCATGCTTTAAGCTGATTCTCAATATTAATATTTGGCACCAAATTCTAAATTTTAGTCAAAAGTTGGAAGGTTTTCTATTATTTTCATTATTATTATTATTATTATTATTATTATTAATTCCAACAAGAAAATGAAACCCAAAAATTTTTAGACAAAATGAAATTATACTTGAATATACATACACACATACATATACTTGTACAAAACAAGCATCTAATTAAGAAGTGAATTAAACTAAAAAAAGGCATGAAAATTAATTACGTGCTAAACTGTGGACAATTGTGGCGATTGGAAATTGAATCCATGCCAAGTGTTTTAGTCAAGTTAGTAAGTCCATGTCAAATAAAGTTAAAATGTCCAAATTAACATTAAACCATGAGTGTTGAAATGTTATTATTCCACTAAGTATGAATTGTATGGTGGGGAATGTAGCTAAAAAGTAATTAAAAAGATATGGTTAGGGGTAAGCAATATAGTCAAGTAATGATGGGGACATTAATTTAAATCTTGTGACATTAATAATACTTGGATACTTTAAGTTAAAGCAAGATTTTTAATTTCAAAAAAAATGAAGTGCACTTCAAGGCATGATATGTTAGGCTGCCTATGAGGTGGCCATTGCCAAATTAACTATTTTCAAGATTCAAAAGCAATTTTCCTTCTTTTTTTTTAGGAAAAAAAAAACCAACTCTTTGTTTGGCTTACATTGACCTAGACTATGTATTCTTATAGGTTAGTTTTAGCAAGTATATTTGTCATCTGTATGTTTCTATGGGGACGAACAAAATTTATCACAAACATAAAGAAGATTTGTATGTATATGTATATATATATATATATACATAGTTAAAATATATTGTGACTAAAAGTATAAAATTGTATGACTAATATACACTATAATAAAATACCCCATTTGTTGATAGGCAATTTGTGACGAAAAGATTCTATCACAAATTTAAGGTATCCATGAAGAATTAGTGACAGAATTTAATGTAAATATAACCAAAAAAAATCAATGACAAGACGAATTTATTATAAACGAAATCCGCCACTCAAACTAAAATTATAATGAGTTGGTTTGTTATTGAAGGAAATACATTCTCGTAGTGTTGACAATCCCCTTTAGATATATTATAACTTACCTAAGAGGGCATTTAGCTGAGCTTATGAAATTTCCTAATTATTTTATAAAATGTTTGAAACTTTATAAGTTCTGTCTAGTATTTTTTTTCTTTTTTTTTGTTTGCAAAAAAAATATATATATAAATTTCAAAAATAAGACATTCGAAACTTGTAAACTCTCAACAAAAAAGTTAAATTTCCCTGATTTATTTTTGAAACAACTTATAACTTGCGATCCTAAATAATAAAATGATATAAATATTTTTAATTATTATGCATTATTGTATATGTACCGGCCTAAAAATATATATTTGTAGAAAGCCAATGAAGTCATATCATTTCGAACTCTTACTAAATAAAATACCAGCTTATAAAACTTAAAAATATCTTATAAATTATGTAATCTTATTTTATTCAAATGTTTTGACATTCCCCCACCTACACACACAAACACAACTATCTATACTATTATAAAATGAAAGTTATTTTTGTCTCACAAATGACAGTTTTTTTGTTGTAATTTTACAAAATTTGCAATTCAATTCTATGTGAAATAAATAAAGTTATATAAAATTGAGGCTAATATTGAAAATTTCCATTAAATCAATTCAATTCGGATACTAAATTTTGATGTGTTAATTTTACCCTTTTAATTAGTAAACATATGCAACAAAGAAGCAAATAGAGAGTACAATATTGTAATATCACAATTAAATTTGAAAACCCACTTTCTCAACCCACAAACCACTTCATGATTATTTTGGATTTTGGAAGTTAAAACTCATTTTTAATAAAAAGTCTCTTTAAATCAATAATTAATGTTTTTAGTTTTTCTCTCTCTCTCTCTCTCTCTCTCTCTCTCTCACTCACACACACACACACACAAATAATTTCTCTAATTACAATTATCCGACGTTTTGTTTCTTCCTTTTGTGTTTATTTCTTTATCACGTAATTTTATTTTATATAATTATTTTATTTTCCACTTATTATTATTAAATAAATTATTTCAAATAGTTCTTAAAAAAGTATTCTTATAAAAGAAATTTAATAATATATTCATATTTTGATCCTAAAATAATTTAAACCCAAAATTAAGGTATATATTTATTATATTTTGCACACGCATAAAGTGTGCGGCACTGCTAGTATATCAAAAATTAAATAAATAATTTGCAGTGAAATATTTCATTTGAGGCATGACTATTGCTCTAGAGTAAATTTATGGATTAGCACTTGAAGATAATAAATTTCCCATAATAGTAAATAAATTCCAATTCTTCAAATAAAAATTTTGACAATGTTTTATTGGTTACAATATCATCAATTTGAGGCTTTTCAAAAGGTCATCTATGTAGGTGTGGGGGACCAAATTGAAAGAAAAAAAAAAGCTTAGCTTTCATGTGGAATATTATTTATACAAACGTTGTTCAAAAAATAAAAATAAAAAAATTATTTGCCCCACAAAAGATACCAACTTACTAAAATATTCACTCACATTCGACAAAACCAAATTCCTAGTATTAAAATCCATGTAACATTTTCAGTACTTTAGCTTTTGGCTTCCATTTGGACATCCCTTCAAACATGTGATAGTCATAGCCATAATTAGTATCATCAGTTGTCCTTGTATGTAATTTGTTTTTGTGTAATTGTATGAACTATAATTATACATTGTGACACTATTTATTTTTATAAGAGTCCAATAATTAGAAAATAATACATTAGTTCACTTGATTGATTACTTATAAGATGACAATATATAAGATCAAAAAAGCATTCATTTCACTACCAGACCAATCTATCACAAATTTGATGAAATTCATTAATGGACATTGTCATGTCACTCATTTAAGCTTTAGCTCTGTTTTAATAGAGTTACATTACGAATTTATTACGAATATCTTCTATTTGTGACAGAATATATACATATATATATATATCACAAATTGTCAATAGTAAAAAGGGTGTGTTTTTACTGATGAATCCTAGCTTAAGTAGCAAAGATGAGGCCTCAAGATTATGAAATTCTGGGCTCGATTCCCCACCAACTCGTGTGGGTTTATATTTTTACTTTGATAGTTGTTTTTTTTTTTTCTATTATATAGTAGTTTGATTATTTATTTATTGATAATTGTAATAGTTGTCGATAGTGATTAATATTTGATAATATACTTGATACTTTTTTTTTTCAATGTTAATTATGAAATGGGTCAAAATCCATTGGGTCGGTACTACAATTTTACAAAAATTGAGGGTGTCAAATAAGATTAGATTATTGGTATAATAATTTTTCGGTACTTTTTGTGTGAAATTCTAGACAGACCAACATCACATGCACATGCATATGTGTTTAATTAGTGAATAGAGTACAATAATTAATGCCAAGGTTGTTAAATGTCATATAATTGTTTTAATAAGAGATACTGACTTACGATGCCCCGATTCAACTTTTTATTATGTTGTGCGGTTTCAGAATAATGTAAGAGTCCCTTCAAAAGCGATGTAATGCATTCTTGTTGAGTTTAGGTAAGAATTTTTTTTTTTCAAAATTATGGAGAATTTATATATATGTATATATATATATATATATAAAGAGAATTCTTGAAAATTGAAGGTGAAAATGATTTTGTTTGTGTGTGTGTGTGCGCGCGCGCGTGTGCGTAGAAAGACATGAATGTGAGTGTGTCCCAATCAAGAGCAGAATGAACTAGGGATGGCAATGGGTTCGGGTTAGACCCGGACCTAGGGGCGGGTTTGAAGACTCCTAACTGGGTTCGGGACGGGTCTCGGGTCTTCATTTTTTGAACTCGGACCCGCCCCGAACCCATCCCGATTAGTAGTTTATATATATTTTTATTTATTATTTTATTTAAATTTATATAATATACATCTATATTTCATATATAAAAGTATATATTATATAAATAGTTACTTAAAAAAATAAATATGATATTTTTGTATATAAAAATAATTATATAACATTAATAATTAAGTTATGATTTCAAAATATGTACAAATAAATATGTGATAATGATGTTTAATTTTTTAAAAATTAAAATATGTTCATAAAAATTTGTAAATAACTAGTGTTTTAGTAGTGCTATTATTTTTTTCATATTTATAAAGTTGTAATAATATCAATTTTCTTAAAAAATATATATATTTTAATTATTTTTAAAACATGAACCTGGTCTACCGGGTCCAACTGGGTCTGGACCCGGGTCCAAAATTTCCCCGATGGGGTAGGTTCCGGGTTTGACTAAACCCGCCCTATTGCCATCCCTAGCAGAATCCAAGGTGAATGGTGTTTTGTCACAAGGCGCTAAGTGAGAGAGAGAGTTATTATCCTATCTCTGCAACTCTTTGTTTTAGACTCTGTCCTGCCATGCTATCACTTGGATGGAAGTTTGTGGAAAATTTTTATATGAATCAGGTGTACTGTTATGGATCAAATAATTAAACATGTTTTATATTTTTATGTTGATTTTTTTGTAAGTGAATTTATGATGTAGCACAGCTAGGAGTGGAGTTAGAAATTTATTTTTGGGAGAGGGTAAATAAATAAATATAAATAATATAGGCAAAATTGAAATATAAAAATAACAATATTTGTTATATTTATGGATATATAATATATTGTAATAAAATGTTTACTTCTAAACAAATATTGAAAGCAAAGAAATATAATTAGATACAAGTGCGTTACATAATAAAGGAAAACAGAATTCTTGAATTCGTAGTTAAGTAAGTAGATACTCAATTGAAATTTGAGAGGAACACTGAAATAATGTTACAATCAAAATAAAAGTTTAAAATCATACTAACAAACTTAACAAGTTTTTCCTTGTTTTCAAAATAAAAAACATAATTGATAATGAGTTGGTTTTAGAAAAATACTAAACAAAATAAGTTTCAACCATCCTCAACAAAATTGCTATAAATCCACAAAAAGATATATAATCAAGACTCAAATATTACTCCATAATACTTTTTTTTTTCTTTTGGCTTCCATCATCAATAAATATAGTTCAAAATCATAGAACGTCTTCTCTTATCTACTTTTTTTTTCCACCTTCACATTTAATAAATCACCTTAATCGTACGGTTCCGTCTAACCTAATTAACGAAAATGCACGATTCGAAAAAAGTCAACTTGAAATTTTGACTATTGGCCATGGATCCAATAATAAATTTAATTTTTTAAAAAACAAAT
Source organism: Petrea volubilis (assembly GCA_026212405.1). Lineage (NCBI taxonomy): Eukaryota > Viridiplantae > Streptophyta > Magnoliopsida > Lamiales > Verbenaceae > Petrea > Petrea volubilis. The sequence continues at coordinate 15,987,854 of CM047879.1, forward strand.
TCTCTTTGGCCACGGATAAATCCATGACCAATAAATAAATTTATTTTTTAAAAAAATCGGGCTTAGCCACGGATTTTTCCGTGGGTAAAGGCAAAAAATTTGTGGCTAAGTGTTTGTATATAATCAATATTTAGTCATTTTTTTTTTCAGATCTACTCTCTCCCTCCCACAAGGTGCCCTAACCCTTCTACCCCCCTCCCCCCCCGGCCGTCGACGGCGGCGTTCCCCCCTCCCCCCGCCAATATCAAGTCTTAAAAATTAAAACAACAATATTCATTAAAATGTTTAAATGTGGAATATGATTGTTAGGATTTTTGTTTGAAGAGAAGAAAGTAAGAGGTAAAAGGTGTAATGAGATTTTTAGGGTTTTTATTTGAAGATAGTAAAGAGAAAGAGGGGAGAAAGATAAAGAATTTAATTATTTAAGGTAAAAAGGAGTGAGTAAAAGTAAACAATCAAAAGTAATATATAATGGCTAAAAGTTTTTTTTTATTTTATACTTAATATTAAAAGTATAATCTTGATTTTAAGAGGGGGGGACGGGGTCGCCACCCCAGCTCCCCGTATCTTCGCCATTAGGTGCAATTTAAACTGTTTGGTATATATGAGACCTCAAAATAGGATCTATAAAAGAATTTTTCGAAGATTATAAGTTTCAGGTAGGACTCGCTCATACTATAATGAATAAACAAAAAAGAGAACTCTATATTGCCTTTTTTTTTTAACTATAAAATGTAATAAATCAATCATTAAGTTATATATATAAAGTGCTGATTTGTTGCAACCTTTTACCATTATAAGGGGTTCTGTTGTTATATTTTACAAAAGTTAGGGGAATAAACCTCAATAGGTGCAAAAAGTAATTAACTCGAAAATTAATAACAAAGTTAAAATCATCAAAAGTGATGTATATAAATATATATTAATTAATAATAAGTTCCATTTTATTATTGATGGTATTAATTAAGTAATTACAAATTTTATTTTGTCACTAAATGTCTTGAAGAGAGTAAGATTTATATTTTAAATTGTCAATAGTTACAGTATGTGACATTTGTACAAGACAATCTAATGACAGAAAAAAAAAATCACTCTGACTTGTGATAAGATTTTCTTGGTATTATATGAGTGTCGCCAATATCAACCGTGACAATTTAATCACAATTTTTATTACTAGTAACTTTATGAAAATATGAAAATCATTTTTATAATAATTTTTTTATCAACTAATGTGTAACATTAATGACAATTTTTATATAGCCACTCATTATATTATTTAGTACTTCATCCGTCCCATAATAGTTGTCGCTTTATAGGTATGCACAAGAATTAAGGAAATAGATTAAAGATATTAAATATTAATTATTTTGACTAAAATACTCTTTTAATAAATTAAGTTATTAATTTCTCTCATCAACTATTAATTTCTCTCTCCTAAGAGTATATTAGGAAAAAATTAATAAATTCCTTCTTTATATGTTAGAACGACATATATTATGGGACAAAAAAAAATTCCTAAAGCAACAATTATTATGGGACGGAGGGAGTATGTTTTTCCTCCCTCTTGTAGTGCCAATATATATATATATATATATATATATTGGTTTAGACACCTTCGATATTTGGTATCTTTATTGGAGCGTGACTAAATTCGGGACGCGCATCCTGAGGACTGAGGACACGTATTGACTGCTACTTTTCTAGTAGTTATTTTTCACACACAAAAAAGTTGGAAATGTAATTTCAAGCTAGAGGGTCGGGTCCAACACCTTTGTTTTCTCGGACTTGGCATCAACGGTTAGAAAAACGTAAATTCAAAATGATGGTCGGCTCCAACACATTTGCTTTCTCACTTGTCCTTATTTTCTTTGTTAATCACCTAAATTGCCGCCTAAGCATTACTATGCAAAATGCACCAATTTATTAACTATTCATATACATTTTGCCCCCCCCCCCCCCCCCCCCCCCCCTTTTTTTTTTTAATAATGGAATTACAATAACAATTACTTAGCCTTTACTTTATGGTCACGATGGAGACCAATTATTTTTTTTTTCCTTCTATTTTGGAGTAAGGGAAAAAAATCGTCGGAAGTTCTAAAACTATAAATTTATAGAGATAATAGATATTGGAATGTGTCATTGAATTATATTAAATTAGTTTCTTATCTTAAAAAGCAAGAGTGTGTGAAATTAACATCATTTGCTTAGCTTACTTCATTGGACAACGGGCATTTACTTTTCTTTTCAAGGGAATCAATCGAAATATATATATATATATATATATATATGTGTGTGTGTGTGTGTGTGTGTGTGTGTGAGAGAGAGAGAGAGAGAGAGAGAGAGAGAGAGAGAGAGAGTTATTAATTTAGAAATATCATTCTTGAATGCTAATGTGTATTTCATAATTATCAATGTATTGAAAATTGAGAAACTTTCAATTTCTTAATCCAAAACAAGAAGAGTAAAGCAAAAAGAATTACCATAAAAGGGAGAAGAAAAAAAGTTGAACTCAAATAAAAGGTGAAGTTTGGTGGCGTCAATAATGAAAAATGCCAATGTTGTTTGGTTCAAATAGTGGTGAATGATTGGATAATCCTATTCACCATTATTGGACATTAGTGATTCCAATCCTACCAAATGTTATTAAGAAGAAAATAAAAATTAAAAAAATTCTCTTTATGCATATACGCAAACAAAAAGCCACATCAATCCATACCAACTTATATTGCGCTATTTTATTGTATGTATATTTAAATATGAACAATTATATCATACATAACAGTACCAGTATTTTCATATTATTATGTTTTTTTCTAATGATTGATGAAATCATCGCATATATACCCCTTCAAATAGTATGAAATAAATCTCAATTAAATTTATTGCAAAAAAAATGAATCCATTTACAAGTGCAAAAGTTTAAATCTGTCTTTAAAAGTTTTATTTAATATTCAATCTTAGAAATAATAAATACATATATGATTAAGCTTAATATTTGTGTAGAATATACAAGACCATATGAGGGAGTATATTAAAATTTTCTTTATGTAATATCAAATATTTAACTAAATCGTTCTGAAAAAATGTGGAGACAACCGTTAATAATATAGGGAAAAATATATTTAAGGGATTAGGAAGTTTTAAAATCAATAAAAAGGCAATAACTTTTAGGTATTTAGAGACATGGACGGGGAAATTTTAAAATTAATAAGGAAGGAATAATTTTTAGATATTTAGAAGTAAGGGAATAATCAAAATTAAATTTTATATAGAGGATAATTTAAAAAGGAAAAAAAGAAATTAAAAAAAAGTAATTCAAAATATATCCAAACTCTCACAACGTGATTTTTTTTTTGCTTCGTTACTCTCTCTTATTGGTTCTCTCATTCAAGTTTCTCTACCAACAAGAATTTTGCTATTGGTGTAGTTTTTTAAAATTTATTTATTTTATCTTTTGTGATTTTGGGCAAGCATTCAAAAATTACATAAGAAATTGTCGAATTTATTTTATTCAAATTGATCGTGTATTTTTATATCAGGAATATGAAACAGTAAAAAAAAATAATAATAATTCAATTTCTAGAATAAATTAAACATCAAATGATACTAAAAAGAAAAAGCTAAAAAAATTATTTTTGCATTATAATGGATTTTTAAATTTTAAAAAATTATTAATTTCTTATTTTTAAATATTTAGAAGTTATTGCCTCTTTAATAATTTCAGAAGTCTCCAATCCCTTAGCCACAATTTTTCAGTTTGATTAATCCTATTACCTTCTTATTAATTTTAAAACTTCCTAAACCCCTTAGTCATAATTTTCCCAATAATATAATAATTATTACAAATCTAAAAACTAAAATGTACCCATAAAGGGCAAAAATGTCCGATTGTTAATTTTCAGATGAGCCGTTTAATCGTTATTTCAAAAAATTAAACCATCCATTATTTTGCAGATACAAATGTAACTATATATATATAGATTTCTTTGTCACCAAAGTTAAAGCAAAAGAGAGAGAGAAAAAAAAAAAACATACATATATACATACACATATAGATATATATACATACACATATATAATCATCATCCTCTGACGCTCCATCCCACACTCTCAAGCAATCTCAACAAAATTCTCTGGGTGAAATTTGGCAACACAAAAGTTTTTAGGTTTCTCTTCTTCTAGTTTTTCGATTTTTTTTTCTTAAATTTTTGTTGGGGAACTCTCAGATCTGTCCACATTTCATGTTCAATTGGTTTTGATTCAGGTATGAATATATGAATTCAATTTTTTTATTTTTTTTTCAATTTATTGACTTGAATTTCTGTTATTTTTATCGAACATTCATTATTGTTTTTGGGTGATGATGATCTTCTTAGGGAAACATTTTTGGGTTCTGGAATTTGGAAATTAAAAGTTGAGGGATTCAATTTGGACTGGATTGCGGGTTTTGCGCGCGGGGGAGCACGTTGATGTGTTGCTTCGATTTCGATTTTTCTCCATTTTGTATGTTCTTTTGAATTTGCCTCCATTTTTGGTTAAATCATTTTCTTTCCGGCGAGGAATTTTCTGTTAATTTATGGGATTTTTGTTTAGCAATGGGGTTATGAATTGTTGTTGATTTGTGGAAATTTTTTTGTGTTTTTCTTTGTTGAAGTGTGGGATAAGTAGATCTCGAAAAATTGGCTCCGCAAAAGAGATCCATGCGCCACGTGGGTGGCCAGATGCAGCAGAGCAGTGCGGCAGCGGCCACCGCTCTCTACGAGAATGCAGGACCAGGGGTGTCCGGCGGAGATGCGGGGGATGCTGTGATGGCGCGGTGGCTCCAATCGGCTGGGTTGCAGCATCTGGCCTCTCCAATGGCGTCCAATGCAGTTGATCATCGGCTGCTCCCTAACCTCCTAATGCAGGTAAGGATTATGCCATTTTGTTCTTTCCTCTTTCTCCGATCCGAGTATGGTTATTTATTTATTTATTTTCTGCAAAAATAAATTCTATATCAAATGAATTTTCTTTCATATATTTGGGAATATGCCTTGTGGAAATCAGAACCTTCATTATCAACCACTGAAATTTTGTGCTGGGCATTAGTGGCACCTTGTGTTTGTAGTGCTTTCGGGATGTTGGAAGAGAATGCAAAACTTCATGGATACAGATTTGAGCACTCTTAGTTTGTTATTGATCCCTGTGTTTTTTAAGCTTATTTTCTGGACTCATTAATGTTCTGTTTCATCATACCATCCTCACTTTTATCTTCGTAAAGATTAACACTTCTTCAATTTCATTTTTTTTGTGGGAATAATCACATCTATACCCCTTCAGGTTTAGTGTAAATACACTTAAGACTCCATGAGATTTCTATAATTGTAGAAACCACCCACACCGTCAATTTTTTAGGGGGTCTAATTCGTAGACTAAAGTTGATGGCAGGGTGGTCTCTATCACTGCACAAATCTCAGAGAGGTCTAACTGGGAGACAAAAGTTGACAGCAGGGGTAGTTTCAGCAATTATGCAAATTTCAGGGGTTCTAACTGTATTTACATCAAACCTCGGAAACTGTGGGCGTAATTATCCTTTTTTTATTGATTATTTTTATGTATTTATTTCTTGCATGAGAAGTGGAGATGAGCAGAAGATTGTTTATGTATTGCTTTGTCCGTGCATTGGCCTTTTTAATCAATGGATAGCTGCATTTGTGTGATGATGTATGTAGGGCTATGGACCGCAATCTGCGGAAGAGAAACAGAGGCTTTTCAAATTAATGAGGAATCTCAATTTTAATGGTGAAACTGTTTCTGAGCCTTATACCCCAAGTGCCCAAAGTTCAGGTGCATTTGCACAATCAGAGGGATTTTATTCTCCCGAGTTTAGAGGGGATTTTGGTGCTGGACTTTTGGATCTACATTCTATGGATGATACGGAACTCTTATCTGATGTATGCCGCACTTACAACATTGACTTCAAAGTTATATTATTCTTGTTGAGACTAGGAAGGTCCTGGCTAATAGTGTGACTGTTTTTTTTTTTGCCCTAAAATTTCTTTCAGCATGTCATCTCAGAGCCATTTGAGCCGTCACCCTTCATGCCTGCTGTGACCAAAGCCTTTGAAGGTGACACTGATGGGGTGACCAGCAGGCAGCAGAGAGGGCAAACAGATGCAGAAGCTCCTGCTGGATTATCTGCTAATGAAAAAGAAAACAGCACAAGGGAGAACAATGTCGCTAAGATTAAAGTTGTGGTATGCTAAGTCTCTGTGTTGTTCTGGATTATCTGCAAGTTAGATGCTATTTGGAGTAATGACTTTATTAACTATGAAATACCAATAAAATGTTTATATTTCTTTGAGTTCAGGTTCGCAAGAGGCCTCTGAACAAGAAAGAAATTGCTCGCAAAGAGGATGATATTGTGACTGTGTATGATGATGCCTATTTAACAGTCCATGAGCCCAAGTTAAAGGTCTGGAAATGATTTATTAGCCTTTTGAAACACTCCTATGTTTTGCTTATGTTTTTGAGGTTGATTAATATCATTGTTTGTTTACCTTTTTCTCACTTTTCTGACACGTGGAACTCACATTTAATAATCATGATGAAGGTCGACCTGACTGCATACGTGGAGAAACACGAGTTCTGTTTTGATGCAGTTCTTGATGAGCATGTTACAAATGATGAGGTACTTCTTTCCTCAATTTTGTTTAAAATCTACTATGTATCATGTTAATTCTCAATTTTAGGATTCTCAATAATTGCTCTGAAGTTTTTCCTTGATCGGAGGTATCTTCCGACTCATCGGTGGTTTTCTCTTTTTTCGTTGTTTTCTTTTCTTGTGCTGCCTGGGGAGTGGGGTGACTGATTGGGGATTTTTTTTTTGTCTAAGATTCTTCATATTTTCTAATCAGGTATACCGCAATACTGTGGAGCCAATTATACCCATCATTTTCCAACGTACCAAAGCAACATGTTTTGCATATGGTCAAACAGGTCTGCATCTCTTTCTTTTTTTGATTGTAGTTTATCCTGTCATAGAAAGCTGGCGCACGTTGTGTCTTAGTTGCATTCTTCTGAAGCCAAAGTACACTACACTGTGTGGATCATTAAATGTTTGAGGTTCCACTGATAAATGTGCAGATATTTAGCATCATTTTATCTGTTTCTTGCTCTTTCTCTTTGAGGAGAAATGTGCTTTGTGCACTGAGCTAGGGATGTCATGAAAACATGCGTTTTGTGGTGCTACCCTGTCCTTTGGTTGACTTCCATGTAACTATTGCCTTATCCACTTGCATGCCAGTTTGGATGTTCAAGTGAGGTAGTGCTGTGTTTATTCAGATTATTTGACATCAGCCATATTGTGTTTGTATTATGCTTTATCTGTTGATAATACCGTTGTAGTTTGCGTGAGAAAATTCTCATATATTATTCACTCTAATAACGTCATGTATATACAAGTACAATCCTAATCAATCTAGGAATCCTAATCAATCTAGGAATCCTAATCAATATAGGAATATACTTATAATATATTTCCTAAATATATAATATTTACATATATTCTTTACAACCGTTGTTGAATCATGTCATTAAAACTTTTATCTTTTAAGCAGATAGAAAACTTGGGGATTCTACTGTACTTGTCTTTTTGTGGAAACAGCTGAATGTATGACTGACCTTAGGAAATTGGTCTTAGTAAGGAACCCAATTCCATTAACAGCTTGTGTTTGCTGATAATTCAGGCTTAAGAACCAAAATGGGATATATTACATGAAAAGGTGATTTAATATTATGCCCTTGCTCCTTTCTAAACTATCAAAGGTGAATGAAGCTTTAAAATCATTGTCGGGAAAAATTTCCAACCCCTTCAGCTGTAAGCTATCATGTTCAAGTAGCTAGATCCAGTAGTATCTTTCTTCACGAACACATTGCACTGTGAAAAGAAGAAGAATAAAGCGTGCAGTATTTTGTTGTCATTTAAATAATTTCCATGAGAAGATCTTTTGTAGAATCCATTTTGGTCAAGATTAATGGTTTTGTGCAGCTTTGTGATCAAGCAATTCAAACTGTGCAAATTTCTTTCTTTTTAGTTGTACATTTATCTCTGGCTATGAATTATCAACCAAAAAAAAAAAGATCTTATCTGTGTCAGATAACCTTTTGTTCCCCATTTTATCCAGGGAGTGGCAAGACATATACCATGCAGCCATTACCTCTTAGAGCAGCGGAAGACCTTGTTAGACTGCTGCATCAGCCGGTTTATCGTAATCAAAGATTCAAGCTGTGGCTTAGCTATTTTGAGATATATGGGGGAAAACTTTATGATCTTCTCAGCGATAGGAAGTTAGTATTATAACTTGGATTCCTTTAATTGTATTGAAATTTATGACGACTTGGTCTTTGCTAGTAATGATTTAGGGATAGAACTTATGGGATGCATCTTCTATACTTAGAGTTTAGGGATAACAGAAGTAAAATTTTATGATATTAGCTTTTCATATCTTCAGTTTGATCACCAGATATTTGGAAGCTATTATCAGTAGTGGACTTTTGTTTTTCTGAAACAAATTTGCTTAATTTTTGGATTTTTCTATGTAGGAAATTATGTATGAGAGAAGACGGCAGACAACAAGTTTGCATTGTTGGACTGCAGGAGTTTGAAGTCTTAGATGTGCATATTGTAAAAGAATATATTGAGAGGGGAAATGCGGCTAGGAGCACTGGTTCTACTGGTGCTAATGAAGAGTCTTCAAGATCACATGCAATTTTGCAACTGGCTGTGAAGAAGCACCCTGAGGTAAAAGAATCTAGGAGGAATAATAATAATAACAATGATACAAATGACTCCAGGAGTGGGAGGGTTGTTGGCAAGATTTCTTTTATTGATCTTGCTGGAAGTGAGAGAGGTGCCGACACGACCGATAATGATCGACAGACAAGGTAATAATTCATACTGTGGCTGACAGGCAATTCTGAGTTTTGATGTTCTTCTTGATCTTGGCTTGGCGAAGTGAATTTTTTCGGTTATTTCTATCATTTTTCATTATTTAAAGTGCTCCTTTGCTGAGTTGTTTTATTTGATTTCATGTTTCGTATCCTTATAATTCTGCATTGGTTATCTTAATTAATCCATAGGTAATTGCTGTTTTAAGATTACATGATTAACGTTGAAGTTTCCGGAAAGGAGTTGGATGCTTAATTTTCCTGGTTAGACAAAAAAGGGATGCAAATTAGTGTGTGCTTGTCAGATTATTCACAATGTCAATTTGAATCTCAAGCTGATTTTGCATTCTCTGGTCAGATGTTTTGGCAGCTATGTCTTCTTGTTCCTTCTGATAATCCTCCTTTTGAACGATTGCTGGTATTTGTTTTATGATGTTGTTTAGAAAACATTATCCAAGACTCAAGTGAAAAGATCATGATACCCATTCTATTAGTATTGCGAAGTCAGGAAGTATTTGTTCTTGGCTTCCTTTTCAAAGATACTGTAACAAAATGCCAAAGTTTGTAATGGGATTCATGTTCTTAGGTTTGGGATGAAACTAACTTAAAAAAACTTGAAAAAGAAAAAATCATAATGTACTCGTTCAATATAAATGCCAAGCATGTGGATGTTGTTTTACACCGTTGGAAGTGTTCTAGCCTTCATATGCAGGTTATTGGTAAAAGGTTGATTTCAATTCTCTCCCCTAGAAATACATCTTTGGCAGTCTTGAGTAGTCAATTTTGCACTGGGAGCTAATAATTCTTTTGTCAGTTTCACACCTATCATTCCCACCCCCAGCCACCAAAAAAAATCCCTTTTCTACCCTTTCTGAAAAGAGTATTCTTGATACTTGACTGATTGGATTTTTCATTCATAGCGTTTTCTGCCCAACATGTAGCCCTAGAGTGTCAGATGCTATGTTTTTGTTGGTATACAGGATTGAAGGGGCAGAAATAAACAAAAGTCTATTGGCACTTAAGGAGTGTATACGTGCTCTTGACAATGACCAGATTCACATCCCATTCCGTGGAAGCAAACTTACTGAGGTGCTTCGTGACTCCTTTGTTGGCAATTCAAGGACTGTTATGATCTCTTGCATTTCTCCAAATGCTGGTTCATGCGAGCATACTCTCAATACTTTGAGATATGCCGATCGGTGAGACTGTTTCTTTCAGTGTCATACCGTCTGTGTTTTTCATGTGGCTTAAGCTGACAAATCTCTATTGTTCGGCAGGGTCAAAAGTCTCTCCAAAAGTGGGAACCCAAGGAAGGATCAGGCTAGCTCATTGCCACCTACTGCAAAGGAATCATCATCAGCTCCAACATCATCTCTCACTGCTGAGACAGAGGATGTTGATGAGCAACATCATGAATCTAAAGTAGTGGATACAAGTAGAAGGGTTTCAGAGAAGGAAACTTCATCGCTCAATGTTTCTACTGATAATGAGAAACAGCCCCCAAGTTTTTCTTCAAATATTAACTTCAATGGACGTGAAGAAAGTGGGGTGGCCGCTGGTGGTTTGGAACGGGAACGGCTTGATGCTAAAAATGCTTTGAAGGTTCCTACCAGTCAGAAGGCATTCTCAGTTGGGTGCTCACAGGGTTCAAAAGATATAGAAGAGAAGGTGCAGAAACTCTCTCCACCCAGGCAAAATGCTTACAGGGATGAGAAAGTGTCTCCACCTAAGCAAAAAGCTTACAGGGATGAGAAAGTCTCTCCACCTAAGCAAAAAACTCACAGGGATGAGAAAGTCTCTCCACCTAAGCAAAAAACTCACAGGGATGAGAAAGTCTCTCCACCTAAGCAAAAAGCTTACAGGGATGAAAGGCTCGAAAAGCCAGGACATGGGCCAAGAAAAGATATTGATAATTCCGATATGTCCCCAAGTAGTTATAAGCAGCAAAGTGTAAACAATTCTAATGCAAGTAGTACGGGCATCAAACAGTATGAACCTGAGCCACCTCCTGATGGGAGTATCAATGAGATACTTGAGGTGTTTGAACTGTTCCTTCTAGATAATTAACATTAGTTTTTTGCATCAGAAGTCCTACAAGTGTTTATTGATCATGTATCCGAATTTTTTGTCTATGTAGGAAGAAGAGGCCCTAATTGCAGCCCACAGAAAGGAGATTGAAGATACTATGGAGATAGTTCGTGAAGTAAGTAAATAATAGTCCTCTAGTTATTTACTTCTTTACTCGATATCAACCTCATTTGAATGGAGAACAGTTTAAAATTCTTGAATGGAGAAGCTTGAATGACATGAAAAAGCTTATAAGCTTTGGCTTCAATTATGGATTAACAAAACAAAGAACTTCAAAGTAGACAAGATAGTCAAAGTTGTGAGCTGTGGTGTCCAAATAGTGACCTGTTTGTTTCTGCATGCCAGGAAATGAAACTATTGGCAGAAGTTGATCAACCGGGCAGCCACATTGACAATTACGTGACACAATTGAGTTTTGTGCTGTCACGCAAAGCGGCTAGTCTGGTCAGCCTTCAAGCCCGCCTTGCAAGGTTCCAGCATCGGCTGAAAGAGCAGGAGATCTTGAGCCGAAAGAGGGTATTGCGTTGAAGAATTTTATTACAAACAAGCCAATGCAATAATATTCTTGTTATTGTACCAATTATAGCTTACTTTTTTACTGTCAAATATACATAAGGATCGCCTGGTGAAGTTTGTATTTGTGAAGCTGAAGAAAGAAACAGATAGATGATAAGTAACTGTTGAAGAAAATATTGTGAACCGGTGGGGACTAACCGATGATTTCACATGTTCCATCACACATCTAATGTTGACCTATAGTGCTGGAAAGTCCTGTTTTGTGTAATTCTTGGGGGCTGTATATTTTTTGTATGAGATTGTTTATCAACTTAATTCTCTATGTTTTTTATGATCAATGTACATTTTTCATTTTCTGTGCTTTAGCTATTGTCTGTATGCTGGTTTAGGGACTTGCTTGGCTTAAGAATCCATTTGGATGGATTTAAAAAAAATATTTCTCGAAGCCAAGCAGTTTCGTTTTTAGATGTAGTAACTGAAAGTGTTTTAAATTTAATAAGTGTTTTATTTGAAATTATTCTCGATGTCTTCTAAAAAATATGGCCTTTTTCCTGGTTTCCACTTTCTGAACTGCTTTTTGTTCTCTAAAATAAATGTTCTTCTACTAAAAGAAGCCCTTGACTGTAAAACACTCATTGATTTCAAGTGTATTTGTATTGCGACCGAGTATAGTTCGATAGTCGCAAATGATGTTTCAAACGACCAATTATTCACTTGCTTCGATTAATGGATTTGCAGACAAGTATTATTGTTTTTCATTTTTATTATCCATCGAAATTAAGAAAGGGACTTAGCTGTTCACGCAACTATTTCGAACCAAATACAATTCAAAATTCAAAGATTGATAACAGAGTGCCTGTAATAACATGACTCTAATATGCTCATAGTAACACAATTACTAATAAATAGCAAGTCACTTCTATTTTGAAACAAGAAATTCACATTTCCTAATGAAACAAAGGCAACCCAGACAGTGAAACAATTGTGGATTCACTATTAGATACAACAAAGAAAAGAATGTGAAGCAAAAATAAATGTGTCAAGACTAACTTTCCACACTTAAGCTAGACGTTACATTCTATCACTCAGCATCGGTATTCTGTACAATTCAAAATATGGGATCACAAGTCGCTTTTGCTGCATAAATGCCAGGAAATACGGATCCATGAGCTCGACAAGATTCGTGTTCTATAAGATAACAATCTCATTCGTCTTCTTTGTCCCGAACCAATTCAAAGGAGAAGGATATGAATCAGTTCTGTGTTCATCAATCGGCTCTCAATCTCAAAATCTCCTTAGCTGTCCTCCGCCTGAAATATGGCATATGTTCCTACACAAAAGAAACTAGAAATTTCAGCATCGGATTGATAAAAACATAAAAATGTAGAGGAACATCGTTTATGGTACAATACTCTGCTGCAGGTATATGACAAACAAGAAAAATGACGGAAATGAGCATAAATAGCTCAGCTACATTTTGATGAACCATATCCGATCTCCACCCGGTGGCCTTCTGCACAGATACTGTCCCTCCTGCTGGCCATTAAGACGGCGAACCATCAGGCCAGGGGGGTTTTCAAAACGCGTCTATGCAGTGGAGAGGACCTGGTGCTTATAAGGCACTCAAGCACCTCGTCTCCACTCGATGTGGGACGGATTACGACCTCATCACATTTATTGGAAAGCTGCAGTAAGGCGTACCTGGTCAAAACATAGTCCAATGTCCCTGCTATAGAAGTCAGCATATTTGATCATGAACATGCCACAGTCAAACCTGTTTAAGAGAAGTTTATCATAATTAAGCATATAATTTATTTTCTCATAATTCATTCAACAAAGGGGATATTGTTTTTTCGACTGCAAAAAGAATATAAAGGTCGATGATTTAAAGCTGAAATTATGAAATGCCTTTCAAACCCCCACTGTACCATGTCTTCACAAATAAGTATGTCACAACAGAGATGACCAAATCAAACAAAATATAGTCGGCATAATTGGTAAGGGAAAAACAGAGCAACGGAAGTTGAACCACGTTAGTTTAGTTGGGTTGGGAATAAGACTTGAGTGTAATTGTTGGCTAAATTATTAAGAAAAGGAGATTGAAGACAGTGAGAGTTATAAGAAGAAAATAACACCACCAAGCATTACACATCAGACAAATCAAAAATTTCACTTTACCCATTTGTCTGCTCTGGAAGGTCATTGACAAATTCTCGTCCCCATGAACCAACATCAATGACATTTCCACACTTGTCCTTCACTTCATCAACAAAGTACTTGGCCTGCATTTTAGAGTTACATTTACGAGTCATGCAATAGCAAAGAAAAACTAGAGCCATAGTGACAAAATAATGCCTGGCATGAATCCATACACTAAGCACCCAATACCACATAATATTATGGAATGCAATTCCTCAGATATAATCAAACGTCAATAATTCCTCAATGTGATGAACATGCATGCAGAAAATTTTGTGAATAAGATACTGCTACCAGTTTAAGAAAGTTACTTGTACTCAAAAATATCATGCCCCAGCATTTACAAACACATATTCACACACACAAAAGATGAATTGCCAGTGCCACGAAAAACAAAAACGGGTCAAGGCACTCCTAACATAAGTTATAATGTGGGGGGCCGCGAGAAGTGAGATGGAGATGCAAGAGCATCATAATTGAAAACAAAAGAGGAGCTTCCACATCCACACCTTCGAGCACTAGTAAAATGATATATTGATACACATAATAAATGTACAAAGAGAGCACACTGTAATAGCTACGTGGCCAATGTTAGCAACAGGATATTTGACAACCAGACTTCAAAATTTCTCACTCCTCTGTCATGGGTAATGCGTAATAAATTTGACGAAGAATCATTCAAGAATAGAAGCAAATACAGAGAATGGGTAGGTTTTAATTTTCGCTTTCGCCAACTTCCCCCCCACCCCAACAAAAAAAAATCCTTGCTTCCTTCTCTCTTAACTTTCTTAACATTTTTAATTTGTAAAACGTCAAATCACTTAAAGAGTAGTACTTCCACCCTTAAAGCAATACTACAATCCAAGTGGCAAGAAAACCTCCTCCCCCCTCGACACTTCTCATGGGTAAACACACTTTTGAATCTTCATGGTAAGAAAACTCACAAGTACATATACATCCAAACTATGGCAATGCAACACAAAGCAATAAGAAATATCTGACCAGATAAGCAAGAGTTAAAACATACCAGCACTTTCATAACTTGAGTATCAACTCCGTTGAGTGAATCAAGATATTGAAACTTTTGCTCCTTCTTGTTGATAATTCCTAAACACCAATGGATTTCTTGGTGGATAGGCACAAAAATCTAACAAATATAAGAACATGGATTAGGTAATTCTGCAACTAAAAAGGAACAGGGGGGAAATCAGTAGAGAACTAAACATGAAAACATAAAACGCTTGAAACTGTACTTTGTCACACTCTAGAAGACTATATCCGAGCTTTCTTTGTGTAGTCCATCTTCTAACTGATTGAAAATCGTAGCCACCTCTAATCAGCTGGATAAACAGCAACACTTTTAGAACATAAGAGTGCAAACTATGCTCCCTCAACAGAAAAATATTAAAACCAGAAAATGTCCAGGCTCTCAAAGACAAATTACTAATGAACAAAATTATACAATAGTTAGGCAAATTCTACAGTGACGTAAGTGAACGAAACTTAAAGAAGCAAGCAATGCAGAAAAGTTTCAAAATATCACCACAGCGCAACTCAAATTTAGTTTCATTTCTCTTATCAAGGAAAACGATAATGATCATCACTTTTCAATAAGTGCATGATTATGCAACACCGAGCATCTCTATTTGTGATTAAAATAATGCACAAACTACCAAAATCTACATAAGAGCATGTTGAACAGTAACAACGTAAAAATTTTACATTTATTGTCTACAGCAAGTAGAAACTAATGTAATAAATTTTTTATACTGCATTAACACTTTATTTGGATAAAATTTTGAGAAAATAGTCTAATTGGGTGAATCCCAGTTCAACTAAAAAAGTAAAGGCAGAGCTACTTCATCTGAATAGAAAGAGTATCAGCATAAGCTTGCTGTTGTTCACATTTCCATCCCAAGAAGATTCAGCGGAAAAAATGGAAAAGATATAAGTGCATTTCCAAATATCATGGGTGGCAAGTGTTTTTCCTAGCACATAGAACATATACATTAGATTACGATGCATATAAAGTATGCCAAGTTAACACTGTAAACAAAACGGTACTAAGCCATATTGTTGTAGCATTCCCGTAAAACATACCAATGACATATATGTCAGATAATGAATATAATGTACTGATCTGAGAGCAAAGAGCAAACCTTCTTATAAAAGAAGGTGTTAAAGAAATGGCATTTCAGAAACTTCTGTGGCTCCCTTTTTTCCCTTTCTTTCAATAATTCAAAATATAAATTAATAACCTGCAAAGCAAGAAGAATAATTCCAACAAATTGTATCATGATCTTCCAATGACAGCTTCAGCATATACGCTAAAATATTCCAACTTTCATTGCATAAAAATATATAAACATTAAAGACGAAAAATTACCTCATCATTAAGCCATGCTCCACGTCTCAAACATTGTAGAGTTTCTTCCATTGATATCAATATTCGAATTTTGGTGAGTAACCAAAATATTTCTCCTGTAATGGTTAAGTAGAGATGAGATGCATATAAATTAGAAGAACATAGACATCCAGTTTAATTAAAGCCGGAATCCAATACCTGTTGGAATTGGATAAGGCACGAGAAACTTCACTCTCTTCCTCTTTAGTAAGAGGCACAAAACATTCCTCTGCTACGTCCTGCAGATCAATGAAACCCCATTATCATAAGATAGGTGATCATGGAAAATGATAAATGACTAAACATTGAATGGCACTGGTATTACACTCCGCAGAAAAGGAACATGTAAAAATCACCTTCTTAATTTCATCTTCCTTCTTTTGAGGCCGCAATAACTGAAACCGTAGAATACGCTTTTCATTCAATTCTATGTCAAACTTTAAGCTAGACAGCTTACCATCTCTTCTCTTTATTGACTCCAACAACTTCTTATATGAAGGTAACCCCGAATCATCTGCTACCTGAGCCAACTGCATTAGTTCCATCTTCTCCACAACATCTAACTTTGCATTTGCATTACTTACATCCGTTACAGAAGAATCCAAAGACCGCACTTCTTTCTCCACTGTTTCAACATTCAGTTCCCGTGGATTATCCAGAGCCCCTTCTCCCCCCTTTGATTTACTTCCTACAAAATCCCCAATCTCCACCTCCTCAATGCTAGAATCATCAGATACCTCATCACGGTTCTCGTCCTCACTATCTATCTCAATAACCTCCTTCTCTTTCCTCTGTTTCCCAATAAAGATGTGCCTCAAAGATCCTAATGCTGCCTCCTTTTTTTCTTGATATCTCCGTTTTAACTCACTAGACTTCCCTATTTCATCAGCTCCACTCTCCTTATAACTAG
Organism: Petrea volubilis; assembly: GCA_026212405.1. Taxonomy (NCBI): domain Eukaryota; kingdom Viridiplantae; phylum Streptophyta; class Magnoliopsida; order Lamiales; family Verbenaceae; genus Petrea; species Petrea volubilis. The sequence goes on from CM047879.1 coordinate 16,004,899, forward strand.
CAGTAATTCCACCTTTCTTAGCAGAACCAAACCTGAAATTCCTCACTGGGGCATGAACTTCTCTCGAAAACCCCGACTTCGTATCCGGGTACCTAGAAATTCTTGAAACTACAGAATTTGGCGATGCGAGCCGACTATTCCCCGGCGTATTTTGACCCATCGAAACCGAAAGCTTGGGTTTTTTCGAAATGTGAACGTATGATCGATCACTCTGCGGTGGATGTGAACCAAGGGATTTGTATTCGCCCCCTCGCTTTCTATTGTTGGTTAAACCCCCCATGATCGAAAAGGTCAACAGAAGCGGAAACCCTAGCTGGGGACAATGTTGATTCATCCACAAGCTTGCATTTTTTTAGGCAAAAATCGACGTGGGCTTTTCAGATTCAGGGAAAAAAGAAAAGGGTTCGCAGACGATGAACAAATCGGGAGATTGCTGAAACTGATAGGGTTTTTTGCGCAGAGTTTGATTGATTTTATTTAGGGTTTCAATTGCGATCCAACGAGGATTGGGGATTTGGAAAATAGCTGCAGAGGGAGAAAATAAGCGGTTTTTGTTTTTCTCGTCAGATTGTGGCTTTTGTGAATCTGATTATGATTATTTGTTTTCATCCTTTTTTCACTTTTCTATGTACCATTTTCTGATTTTATGTTTCCCCACTTTTCTTTCCTAGTGTGTGTTTTTGGTATGTGAAATTTTTATTTTTAAAATAATTGATGCATTAATTAATTTATTTATTTAACATTGCTTATTATTGAAAATAAAGGTATAATATATAAGTGGGTTTACAAATATTATATATATATATATATATATATATATCGGCTAGTCGGTGGCATTATTTACGAATTTTTAAAGAAATTATCAAATTGATTGTCAGCTATCAAACTATAAACAATTCTCACTAAAAATTATTATTTTGGTTCTCGAAGAATGAGGGGCAAGGGGATTGATCGGAAAAGATTTCTTATTATCAGATCGTGATTGGATCGGTATATGTTATCTATAGTAGATGGATCATAATTTTCATTATTTGTATTACATTCAACACGAAATTTGTGATTAATCGTAAAATACTAATTTGCTTATTAAGATCTAATTCTATATTACGAAAAGGAAAAAACGATATTGAGTTACCATAATGGATCTATCATATCGATGTCTGAGTGGTCAATATTATTAATAAGGCCATAAATGGTGATAAATGAATTTTTACTATAATCTCGCGACACCCTTTTTCTTTTTTTATGTAATTACTAAATAATCATTAATTGTCGATAATGATACTGTAAAAATATTTTTTTGTCACAATTGACATTATAAAAACATTATTTCGAAGCAGTACAATTTTTTTTATATAGTTGAATATATAATTAGTGACAATTATTACATTGTTATTTTTTTTTTTGGAAGTGATTTTTATTTTACAATAAATTTTAACATCATCTTATATTCGCGTATTATATTTAATTGCCCTTAAAAAAAGGTAAAACGAATTAAATATAGGCAACTTCGGTGTAACTGGTACACATAAGAAGAAATTGCAATGATATTACAAAATATTTTAAGAACAAAACATAAATATAGAAGAAACTCGTACATTTTTTTCTCACGATCAAACCATAACATGCAATATAATTGGTAGTTTTGATGTATAGTTCCACCGGATATACGTTATAATATATATATATATATATATATATATATATTATGATTGTAAATTTCAAAACCAACTTTTAAAACGACCATTAAGTAAATAGATTAGAAATGTATAAATACAGTCGAAATTCTACATTTCAAATTATGTTTTATCTCATATTCTAATATATGGATATCCACCATGTGTACGTGATATACTTATGTGTAAGGATATCATTCATATGTTTCACATACATAGATGCAGCAAAAAAAAACTTCTCATTTGAGATCAAAAGGCTCTGCAAACAAGAACTGCAGAGGCAAAAATCTTGTTGCATAAACTTCCATTTTTCCCATGATGTCTCAATGTGAGCTCAAAAAGGTTCAAGAATGGTGCATGCCGTACCAGAAGCAATTGAGAAACAATGTTTCACAAGCCAGATGATCTGTTGGCATACTCTTGAACAAGTGCCCCGAATAGCGATGGCCGTTCAAGAAGATTGGCCGGATGATCAAACTCCTTCGCCAATCCTGTCAAAACAGCGTATCACCACAAGAAAAAGCACGTAAGAGATCTGTACTGATCTCGTTTCGAGAAAGTTTTGCGTGTGAAGAAGACAAGACCATATTTTCGCTATATATTTCATTATCATAGTCTAAGGATTGTCGGAAATAATAATTATCTGATGATTCTCCTATCCAACAAACTTAAACTTTTAGATGAAATGGTTATCTAACACAAAAACTTCATGTGCAAGGCTTGTTACAAAAAAGAAGTCCGCCTGCATGTGCGGGGGGCGTATTGGAAGTAACAAATATTTTATAATTTTCCTCTCTAACAACATAAACTTTTCGATAAAGTGGTCATCTAAGGAGGATAAAAGAGAGAGACTGACCTTCATCTATGACCAACACTCTGTCACAGTCTATGACGGTTGGGATTCTGTGAGCGATGGTGATAATCGTGCAGGCTGAGAAGTCCTGACGGATGATCTTTTGAATGACGGCATCCGTCTGAGAATCAACTGAGGCCGTTGCTTCGTCCATGAACAAGATTTTCGCGCGTTTTAGCATCACTCTTCCTAAGCATAAAAGCTGTCTTTGCCCCACGCTCCAGTTGTCCCCAGCGTCGACCACTGTGGAAGAACAACGCCGGTATTTATTGTCAGAGATATTAAGAATTTATTGTCTCGGGATTCAAATCTCACACGCATAAATAATTTCACGTGTAAGACTTGACAAGAACATAATGTCGCCCAGCATGGGGCGCATTAGAGATCATACGAAGAGTTAGAAAGACAAAATGACCTGAAGAGTCGAGCTTTTCGGGTTTCGCTGAGACGACCTCTTTCAGTTGGCAGCGTTCGAGGCTCTAGAGCAACAGGAAGTCAAGAAGATCAGATCATAGATATCGGGAAAAAAAAACCCATGATTAACAAACAATACAATCGAATACCTTCCATATTTCGTCATCGGTATACAATCCAAGAGGGTCGATATTGCTTCTAACAGTTCCCTCAAACAAGACAGGCTCCTGTGGGATGATTCCGAAATGGGACCTGAGATCATGAAGGCCGAGCTTGCATATGTCGACCCCATCGATGATTATCGTGCCGGCACAAGGCTCCACCAGCCTGAACAACACTTGGATTAGAGTCGACTTCCCACTTCCAGTTCGGCCTACAACACCGATCTTTTCGCCTCCTCTGATGGTTAGTGATATTCCTTTTAAGACCAAAGGAGTATTATGCCTATACCTCACCTGCTCAAAGTTATATTCGATAATTCTATCAGTCTATGTAAACAATCAAGAATCCATAAAACATGAGTAGTTGCTTGACAAAAAGAGTATCTTCTGCAAGCGAGGGGGCATGTTAGAGATATCCCATGCATATTCAGTGTCTTTCCTTTTTAATATCTTAAGCTTTTAGAGACATGTGAATCTGAAGAAACGAGGGTACCTGCAAGTCCTTTATCTCAATCTCGCCACGATTAGGCCAATCCGGAGAGGCCGGAGAGTCTGCTTTCCTCCATGCAGCTTCCGACGGGATGTTTATGAACTGCTTTATTCTCTCCACAGAAACCATTCTGTTCTCAACAATCGAGCCAAGATAGACAGCATAGTACAGGACAGCGTTAAGTGGCAGACCGTATGAAAGCGACAGTCCAACATATTCTGCTCAAAAATTTGAAAAAAAAAAAACCAACTTGATTGATTAAGAGAGAATAATACAGTATTAAAATTGAAAAGTTAAGAATACTATACTACCTGGCTTGATAATGGTGCTTGGCAGCAAAATCAGAAAAACAGTGGCAATGCATAGGAGAAAACTCCCGAGCATCTCGAGACGAAATCCCAACCACTCGTTCGATGCGCTGTTGTGAAAACTCATCCTCAGGTTGGAGTCCACCCTGTCAATATTTACCTGGAAGAATTTGTCCTGATTTCTGAAGGAACGGATCGTCATAACACCGGAAACAGTTTCCGAGAAGTGATGGATGATTGGAGCTTTAGTGATCTGGTCGAGTCTTGTCAGCTCACGAGATGATGCAATGTAATATCCCTGCATGCATCACACGCTTAGTGGGGCAAAATATTTAATTTTGATAATACACACACACACACACATACCTGATACCACAGGTTGAGCCAAATTAGTGGAACTATCACAAATATCGTAGGCCAAGCGTATTGACATGTAATAACCAATATGCCAAGCAACGAAAAGTACAGCACGATGGTTACACTCAAGAACAACGGTATCAAAATATCAACATTTACTTGATCAGAAGACGCCTGTAAACGAAACAAAACATCAGTAAAGACGCACAGCCCACAGCGTGCGTGCGTGCGCGCGCACATACATATGTGTGTGTGTGTAACAAAAAGGTGAAACTTACACGGCTTAATACTCTTCCAGAAGGAGTTGTGTCAAAGAACGAAATTGGAGCATGCAAAATTGCAGTCAACATTTGATTAAAGAAACTCTGAGCCGTTTGCAGACCCAAAAATGCAACAAGTAATGATCTGATGGCCAACAGAATGCACGAAACCACAGCTATGCCCGAGTAAACGCCAATAAACAGAGAGGCTACAAAATTACGCTCTTCTGAAGTCTCGTAAGCCAGCCAATAATCAGACAACATCTGTGATACCTGCCATAATATCGAGGTGAGTATCACAGCTGATATCCCCCACCATCCGTATGCCTCAGTGCAGTACTGCTTATAAACATTTAGACTGACACGGCCTGTTTCTCTCTCTTCATCTTTGATGAGCTTCGAAGTGCCATTGTCGGGCTTGGATTGGCCCTGTCCAGTATTGACTTCATCCGGACTTGAAGCATCTCTAGAAGGTTCTGGAACCCGTTTGTCAGGTGATTCTCGTACTGCTTGTTTGACATTTATGTCAGAAGATGTGTTTGTCTCTACTAGTTCCATGGAGCTCTCATGAGCTGCTACAAGCGCGCTAAAATCAAGGTCCGACTGAAGAAGCTCTTGGTATTTCCCGGATTGCACGATTTTCCCATCTCGTAAGACCTGGTTATAAAGTATATACATACATATTTTATAGACGAATGAAGAACAAAATTGAATCCAGTAATTATGTTTTAGATTTTAGAATATACTTACCAATATGAGATCTGCATTGTGAAGAAAATCAACTTGATGTGTGACAAGTAAAACTGTTTTATCCTTCAAAGCTCCCCTTACACATTCCTGCAAAGATTTTAGTGCATTTAGGACCTGAAATCTAGTTTTGGCCTCACATATACACCAAATGGTTCATATTATGCCACATCCTTAATTTTATTCAAAAAAAAATACTAATATGCAAAATGTGGCAAATTCTGAACTTTTCGGTGCATATGTGGAGCCAAAGACCAGGTATAACATCAGACAGCAAGACTCTTTTGACAAACATTAAAAAGAAAAGTGTATGAACCTTAAATATTTCTGTCCCAGTGTGAGCATCAACAGCACTGAATATATCATCCAGTAGATATATATCACAATCTTGATATACAGCTCTAGCGAGCTGTATCCTCTGCTTCTGGCCACCGCTGAGGTTAATCCCACGTTCTCCGATCTCTGTCTGATCACCGTGTTCCATAATCTCCAAATCTTTCTCCAAAGAACACACCTTTATGACATTCTTGTACTTTTCTCTGTCCATTGGTGAACCAAACAGAATATTTTCTTGGATTGTAGCGTTCTGTATCCATGATGTTTGCGCCACATAAGCGGTAGTCCCACCAACTCTGACCTATAGAGACAACAACTTATATGTATGCATAAACGATACGAGAAAGAGAGTCAATACAGAGATTTAACATAGTGTTTATCTGGTCCGTGGATTTCAGTAAAGAAAACAGAATGTTTTATTTTTTGATCCTTCTTGTTTTGTTTATTACCTTTTTCCATAATTGTCTGAAGACTCTGAACATAGCATAACATAATCTTGTCAAGAAAACATTCAATAATTTTGTGGGTTGGAAAGTAATTTTGTGTGTGTGCGTACTTCATACCTTTCCTGAAATTTTACGAAGCTCACCAAGAACCGAAGCCAACAGAGAAGATTTGCCTGATCCAACGGTTCCAACAATCGCAGCAAGCTCGCCTTTCTTAATGACAAAATTCAGATCTTCAAGAACACGTTCACCGCCATCGTCATCCCATGCAAAAGTGCCTTCTTTAACCTCAATAGCAACTCCGTCATCACCACAACCTTCCTCTCTCTCAACCGTTTGATCATCCAACTCACGGCTCATGAGATATCCATCCAACCTCTCCAAAGAGATAATCGCTTGAGAAACTGATATAAGTGTTTGTGGGAAATTTTGAATCGGTTCTTGCAAGATTTTAAAAACCGACGTGGCTGTAAAAACCGTGCCAGCTGATAGAGTCACTCCCATCAAACTTGCAACTCCAAATGTGAGGGCAGCGATTGCAAGTGGTATGCTCCACAGCAGAATTAAATTCCCAGAAATCAAGTACATAAACTTACTGAGCCAACCGTACTCATTTCCACGTGCAGATTGGATTTTCTTGTAGAAATGTTCCTCCCAAGCTTGGAATTTGATAACGCGCATGTTGTTCAGCATCTCTGTTGTCGCCTTTATTCTTACATCTCGGTTCTTCATCAAGTTGAACTGAAACGAGTTGTTCTTGCGCGTGATTGTCAAGGTTAGGAACATAACTGCAACAACTGCAATCAACGAGACAACTGTAGATACACCCATATATACATAGAGCAGCAGTATAGCAACTCCAACTTGAAACGGCATCATCCATAGTGTATGAAGCTGATAAACTAAATCAGACAGCTGCTGGCAGTCAACAGCCATGTAGTTCACTATCTGACCTACTCCATGAGCCTGTCTGGATGAACAAGTCAATTTAAGGCCCTTTGTGTAAAGGGCTGCAATCAAAGTCGAACGAATGAGCATCCCGAGTTTTTGGGACAAAAAAGTGAACTGATGGGAACTAAGGACTTCAACGGCCTTTGAAACGAATAGTATCAAAATGAGATAAAATCCTTGATATAAATTGCTTCTATCACCAGAAGTGAAGCTGACAAAACTTTGGATCAACACTGGCCCAACATACATGACGGCCAAACGGACTACAGCAAGAAAGCCCGTGATAGCAAGATCCTTCCAGAAACATCTTAGCAGCATTGTTCTTACAGGATTCTTGCAGTTCTCGCTAGGTTTAGGCCAATAATGTTCAAAAAGTTCAGACATTTTCCTGGCCTGATGATCCTGTGGAAGATGCGGGATGTCGTCCATTTCCAAACGAGATTTGTACCCTTTTTTCAAAATCGGATTCATCCAATGCCACACAGTTCTAGACAACAAGGAAGCCGTGGCATAGCCACTCAGATTACGACATGTCGACTCATCGGCCGATTCTTGGCTGGAATCGATCTCATTAACATCCTCTTCAACAGACAAGCTAATCCCAGATGATCCTTTGACAGCAACAACAAACAGAAATACATACAACGGGAAGCTTGCTAAGGAATGTATATCATCCATGTTCATGCTTTGATCAACATTTTTACTACCATAGACTAAACGGGTGAGCGCCGAAGCAGCAAACAAGCATGCCAAGAAAAAGTTCACGGCCCAATAAGACCGAACGGGCAACGGATGAGAGACGGCTCCAAATTTCTTCTCATGTGCAAGAAGAACCAAAAGTACCGCATTAGTCATCGCTTGAAATAATTCGAACAAAACATCTACTAAATCCCATTGAGATCCGACACCTCGGCATAAGACTAATATCGCTAGAACAGCATAGGATGAAGCTAAGAGAGCTGTGATGATCAAAGTAACCTTAAACCAGATAGTGATTCTAAAACCAGGACTATGATGAGCAGCTGCAAGAAGAGGCTTTTCAAGAAACGAATCTCGACCGGTGACGAATCTTGAATATAGCCTCTTGAGTGCTAACACAATGAGTGTAAATAGGAAAACAATGTTTATGGCTGAAAAAAATAATCTTTGTGGACATGGTGACAGAAAAATGAATTCCAGCCAGTGTAATGTGATAGGAAAAAAAGTCAAACCATCGGGAGATTGAATAACGGAGGGCGAACATTCATGGGATGTGAGCCATGGTATGGAAGACATGATCGATTATTGACAAAATATAACCAACGAAAACTTGCCTTCTTCCTGGTGCTTCGGATTAGACAAGCAGAAAATTAACACATAAATTTCGAGAAAAATGTATCTTGCAAACTAGTGAACAACTGACAAAACATTGTAATATCAGAGAGGGAACAATGACTACAAGTTATTTAAGCTCCATATAAAGATCTAATGAGGGAAATTAGTGACCCCAGAGAAAACTGAGTGACTTTTGAATCTAAGCAGCAGAGGGAGAATTATGAACTTCCGCGTGAGAAGTGCTATGGAGGATTCCCTCCCTCCCTCTCCGGACACACACACACCGAGAGGGAGAAAATTGAATGGCTTGAAAACAGGGGTGCTCTCTCTCTCTCTCTAAAGTCTAAACACACAACATGCCCGTGACCAAGACGATAAGATGACGAAAAGTATTCTGACACAGGAAACAATGGAAACCGTTTAAAGAAATGATTTTTTTGGGAGCTTGCATGTGGAGTCTACCAACAAGGAATAGAAAAGTCCAACTTTAGTAGCATCATCAGATCATAAAACTAGTGGTATATACACATTTTCTGTGCAACTTCTAGAGAAAAAAGGATCAGAAAGACTGCAAGAAACACGGCATTTTACGCCTCTTTTCTTGTCTTTATTTTGTTCGATTATTAATCAAAGATTCAGCTTAGAGGGTGTTTGGCCAAATTTATAACATCTTCAAAATATTTTATAAGATATTGAAGAGTTTATAATATGGTATAAAATTTTGGTAAAAATTTTAGAGGAGGAGTTAAGAGCTTATAATTTTTTTTTTAAAAAGTAAGGAGGTGGTAACTTATTTTTTAAAATTTATCAAACTTTTTTTATTTTCAATCAAATTAATTATAAAATTATCATTACTAACATTTTATAAGCTATACTCCTTTTTATTTATTCAAATACCTTAATATCTTATAAACTCTTAAAATATCTTATAAGATGTAAGAGTTTATAAAATATTTTAAATAAATTTGGCCAAACACCCTCAAAATCATCTTCTAGGCAAAAAAAACTTGTCCCTAACGACGGGTAATTCTAGCACTTTGGATAATTTAATTTTAGAAAGAGTCTCAAATTACTTTAAAAGTGTAGCACGTTTGTCATATGATTTGTTGAATTCGATCAAATTAAGTTTAGGAAAAAATTTTACCCTATGGCCGGCAAAATCAGTATATATAATTCCATTTTTCGATCAAGAAAGGATTTTTAAGTTTTTAGCCCGGGTGTTGATTTTTTTTCAAAAAAAAAACATAAAATATATTTTATTATTTTGAAGGGGAAATTTATGAATTCTAATAAAATAAAACGAATATAATATAACGTTTATAAATTTTACAGAAAAAAAGGATTCTTGTTTAAACAGCCCATCAATAATTGTATTTGTATTCTGGACCAAAAAAAATAAATAATTGTATTTGCATGCCAATGACGTTGTCAAAGTCTATGAGTCTGATGTTGACTCCTTGCATTAATAAATTATGCACGACAAAATTTTCCATGATTCACTTGTCTCAACTGATATATAATACTATTTAAAAAATATATATAAATATATAAATAAATAAATAGACAGTAGTTCTAAACTGATATAAATTAATATCCTTACAAAAATAATGAGATGCATATCTTTTTAAATTTATAATATTTGGGGCAAGTTGTTATTACCAATAAAGTACAACCTAAATTAAAAAAAAAAGGAAAGTACAACCTAAATTAAAAAATGTGAACATTAAATCGCGCAATAATCCAAGGGGCCAGCCCTGCAATTTTTCTATGAAAACAAGTCCAGTCCATACATCCAGTGTTTTTTCAATAAAAGAAACTCCCTTAGCAATTACCAAATATTTCTTTCATCAAAATTCGTTACGAATAATTCTTACTTGATTGAATTTTTTTTTCGGTTTTAATTTTAAAAAAAAGAAAATCTTATGAATCACTTTCAAATTGAGTTAGAGGTTTCGTGCACAACTTTAGGTGACCATTAACTATATTAATGTTTGAATATATTATTTTGTGGAAACCGATAGATCCAACGGTTCAATCGGTGAACCAATCGAACCGATATTTGGGTCACTAAAACCGCTTGAGTCACTTTATAGTGTAAATTAGGTCCCGAATTAGTGAACTCTAGTGCATTTTTCCTCCTCTTCTCTTATTCCATTAGTCGATTGATAAATTTTTCTTATCTCAAATCACAAATTTGTTGCCGATTCAATAGAATTTGGTGGTATTGTAGTTTATATAAATTATGGATGTCATTTTATCTTTCATCTTTATGGTCTAAGACTTTAATTAAGAACGTTATATATGTTTGATTTAGGACAATTAAAATTTCTTGAGCAAACTTTTTATTATATTTATCTTGAAGGAACATGTTTCTATTTGTTCTCTCATAAACTTGATTGATTATTAATTTATTTATTTTAAATATTAATTCTAAACAGGAAAAAGACATGGGGTTTTTTTATTTATTATTTTTGATAATTTTTTACGTATAATATGTTATTTATAATATAATTATGACATAACCGGTTTGACCGCAGTTAACCTGATAGTCGGATCAATGACCCTTAACCCGATTAATTTTCTGATTCGATGAACGATTTGGATTTTAAAATATTGAACTACATAAACATCTGATAATAAATGCATGACTTTTATGTATTAGAATAAATTAAAAAAAAAAAAAAGGGCTTTTGGTAGATCTAAAAAATCTCTTCATGGCCCCAGAATTGAGTGCACTATGAATCGGAGCTTTGGTAGATTTATTGACAGAGATTAATCATTTTTACCCAGGAAAAACAATACAAAAGACAAATTTGAGAGATTCGACATTATTTAGCAATTGACGTAATTTTTGGACAATGGAATTATTATCATGACCGAATTTATGGGTGCTTGTTAGGTCTTGTTTCTAGAAGCCATGGTCCCAAGTGGGCAAACAAGATTCCTCTTCACGTCTCTTCCTCGTACCCTACCAACCGCGATGTTAAATATAAATTCGGCATTTTATATATTGCCATCTACGATAATCTATAATGCATCAACAGTTCAAAAAATCACCCAATGTAGCATCGGACACGAGCACAGCCCCAACGCATGTCCATAAATTTAAAAGACGGTTGAGCTTTTTTTAATACTTTACAAAGCCTAAATACGGTGTTTTCTGAATTTTCACAGAGTGAAAAGGAAAATTGAAAATAAAAAAAAGTAAAATTATTTTTGACTTAAACTAATTAATCAGATTCATATGGTATTTTTCTTCTCTCTCTCTCTCTCTCCTTTACAAATCTCCAATCAAAAATTAATGCCGAATAACTTCACAACATCTGTTTAAATGGAGGATATTTTTATCTTTCTGATTAGACACAGTAAATTAATAAATTATAAAAATATAATGTAATATTATTTTTTAATAATTGTGTTGGAAATGTGTCGTGCAGTGTCCTAAAATTTAATGTGCCCTCACGTCCGTGCATCATAGATGACCTTTACATCTAAGACAACGTGAACTTTGATGCATAAATGCTTCGATTACATCGGTACATCGACTCTGATGAGAACAGGACAGCCTCGAAACACTGTTTGGGGCAACTGTGGACAATACAGAAAGATCCTAAGAATACAAATTAAAAGCCAAACGGTGATAAGGAATTATCAATTATGGTTCATCCACTACCCCAATACAAGAGGAGGAATGCTAAAAGCATTGACTTCCCAGTTCTAACAACCTAAAGTTAGTGTACCAGACCATCATATACCTAGTTTGACCAGCCTAACATAACACAGCACAACATGCTTGGATCAACCTTAAGGAGGGACCTATTACACCAACCTTCGGACTAAAAACCGAACCTCAAAGTTGACTACCAAGGATTCGTCCTAGTTATATACACGCTGTTATTGTGTATGTATATCCTTAATTGATGAGACGTGGAAAATAGAGACACATGTGGTGTGGCATGGATAGTGTTTATATGTATATACATAATTCCTCTAACCTTAACAACAGAACTGCACAACACGTAAGAAAACAGAACTGGCAATTTACAGTACTTAAAATCTAGATCCGATGAAAATTTGTAGTGCATAGACTATAAAAAGAAGAGAGTATAAATTCTGATTTGAAGTGGTCATATTGTTGAGGTGTGACTCGTGAGGCAAATCCAAAATTCAGCTCAACTCCATCTGAAACCATGAAATACGTAAAATAGAAGAGGCATTATTAATTTCTTGAAATTTTGTGGCGTTAGTGTTAAATCGCAAAGGGCCAATTGATTAGGTTACCTTGGAACAATATCAGATAAGCTGCACTACAGCAGCAACACGTAGGGCCCCGTTCTGGAGAAGATCACTGAGCTCATCAAATAACAACGCTGTTCGCCAACCCCATCCTTTTGGGGCTTTTGGTAAAAGTGTTCCTGTTTGCTTATAGCTTCCAAAAACCATCACTTCTCTCTTTGATGGACATATCAACTATGTAAGTTTACAAATCAAAACGATTAGCTAAAGAGGCATTACATTACCTTGACTAAAAGGTGAGATACTGTTGAAAATAAGAATATTAGCTTAGTGAGTTTACCTGAAATCTAGCAGTAACCTTTTCCCGTGAGTCAACATACATATGGACCTAATATCACAGAAGACATAAAATAAATCTGCTATCTTGGTTTTCTTTTACAACACAAAATTGGGTTTGATCAGAAGTATTAAACTATATTGGCATTAAAAATTATTTTAAACTATGTTGGTGACGAACAAATAAGCCTCTGTCCATAAGCATCATCGGTAGTTGTTGGTCATTCATGAGGATTTAAGGGAGTTAAAATTGAAGGGCCATGTTTAGCCTAAGCTAGCTAGAACCAGCTACTTAAGAAATTATACAATCATGCTTGGCCAGCCCAAATGCCACCATGATTAGGGCTGCAAAACACACTTTCAAGTTTGTCTTTCTGCCCAAAGTGCACTAGGACAGCCCAAACACAATCCCAAGTACCTTTCTAAGTGGATCGTTGATCTCTGCCTTTCGCCGATGAAGAAACAAACCTGAGATCAAAACAAAAGGTACAGCATTAGAATTAGAATTTGAGCCAGTTACCAGGGTTTAGGAAGAATACCAAGAGTGCGGCGTCCTTGAGGATCTTCGTCACTAAAAGCCTGAACACTGACCTATGAGATCCAACACAACTTTTGTTGATCAATTCCAAAGAATCAAGATACAAAGCAACATAGACAGAAACAAAAGAAAGAAAATATTTGTCTTTGTTTCAGACCTTCCATAAGGAACCCGCATAAAATACTTCCGGGGAGTGCTTAACTTGGCCATCGTTGAGTCTATGCACATCGTGAAATTCAACCCTGAAAATCAGGAGAAGATGATCAGAAAGTATACAAAGTAGTACAGTCTATTCCAGGAACTTTTCAACATCAGATTCAAGACTGCTGCCACTAGATTTACATCTTCGAAATTTGGCCTTAACTAGACTAAGTCGGCATATAAGATCAGAAAATTTTTCCATTTTTACAGCATAGGTCTAAAGTGGAGGAGAAAGGTAAGCCTCATTTTCACATAAAAACATATGAATTTAAGTGCACGAAAGTGATTAGGACAAATCAGAGAGCCTTCTCAAACAGTTAACGTATGCAGTCATCTATGTACCAGGATCCATCATGAAGTTCTTTCACAGAGGTGACATAAAAAGCAAAAACCATAGCAGCTACGTCAGAAGAAAGGATAGCTTACGCAAAGCGAAAGGGTGGGAAGTGACTCAATGGTGTCTTTAGATCCAATGATATAGAACTATTTGCATTCTCCCACTCAATTCCCATAGCATTAGTAGTTGAATCTATCATTTGCACAGGAACACCAGTGGTACTTGACCCAGGGGTTACAGATCCTGACACTGTGCTTTGCAAACCTGTATCATATTCTCTTCCTGCTTGCACCTCATGCAAATTATTGGGATCATTTGATCCCTGACTCAGACCGACCAAAGCTGTCAACCCATCCCCAGCAAGTTCCCCATTGTTGTCGGCTCTATTCTCTGGGTCATCATTAGCAGGAGATTGTTGATTGCTCCTGTTGCCAATACCGAATGGAACACGAGAAAAGACATAACGTGTTGGAGGCCAAGCAGCTGCAGGCACAAATGTAGTACCGCGTCCAATGCCAGCTAGCCCATCAATAGGGCCCCTATCATGTACACGTACTGGCCTGAAGAGGCCATTTCTTTCACCTTGAGTCGAGGCAGTGATGTAGACATGCCCTATATCATTTGGGGGTAAATTATTATGGTCATGATCTTGCATGTAGTAACCAGGTGATGTAACGCCACGTGAGTACCCAAATTGCTGTCTACAAGCACATGCCATACTCACGAGGCAGCAATTTTTGCATGTATCTGCACCAATTTCCTGTACTCGCTGGCTTAAGAGCATCTGTGACATGCAGACAATAAAGAGAGTAACATAAATGATCTATGGGCACTCTATGAACTAGTACCAAAGATTCATTGATACAGTTCTTGACATGGAATGTTGAAACATAAACCAAACATAGCTGTCAAAGTGGGAATCTTTAATTTGCATCTATTCAAAATAGTAATAGACATAGGCAACATCCTAATCCAAGCAAGGACTTATAAGATTCTTGACTTAGCATGAAGGTTCTTGAAGCAGAATGTATGCACGAAGTCAGTAATATACCTGCAACCACAAACCATCATTCACTGCTTTGCAAGGGAAACCCATTTCTTCAAGATGCTTTCTTACATTTAAGAGAGCCTCAAAAGACATATTACAATATAAAAGAGAACCCCCTTCAAAAATGTTGACAAAGGAATCATAATCTTCTCTACTCGTCCCACATTGCCGTTTTAGGCAATTTTTCACCTCTCTTCTGCCCACAGTCCTACCACCCCATGTCAAGGGTGACATGTTGCATCTTTCCCATTCATCAGGCATCAGCACATTACAGGAAGAGTTCATGGACATGCAGTGCATTTGATCTCCGGGAGGCCAACTACCGTTCAGTTGGTAGCATGAATCTTCATCTGATGGCCCTTCCAAGGCCAAACCACCAGCTGATGATCCACTCATTTCAGCACCAATATGTATATTAAGATAAGAACATGAGGCGCCAATGTCATCTGCATAAAATGTGTTACTTGCTGAAGGTCGTCTGTGGTTGCAATTGTATCTTGTTTCCAAATTAGACCCGCTGCATGCCGTATGGGCTTGATTACAGTTGGTAACATCAGAATGGGAATCCACCACGGTGTCAGAAAGCTCTACCAACATATTACAAGCATTGTTGCAGCCTTCATCTTTGGAATTTGTGTGCCCTGACTCAGTTTCCAGCAAGTTGTTTGTGCTTTCACCAGCCAAATCTTTCCTGTTTACTCTGGAAGAATCCAAGTAGGTGTCAGCTACCACCTCACCGCTTGAACTTCCCTCCTCATGATGTTCTGATTTGCAGAGTGTACCTTTTGCAAGAAGAGTGTATAGCGCCAGTTCAAACCTTCCCAGGATTCCAAAAAGAAGAATTAGACAATATTCAGTCTTACAACTATATAACTTTTACTATAAAAATAAAAGTGAGGTTTCCCTCACCGTTTCTCTTCACAAGGCACCCATAATTCATCTGAGGTGAGTAAAGCGAGTAATGTTTGAGAGGAAAGTTTTGGGAGCACCTGCCATGTATAGAAAGGTTAGATGCAGCTCATGAAAACTTAAAATGAAAAAGAAAACAACTGTTAGGTTCGCCAAAGCGTATAGACTATATTAAGCATTTACCTCTTTCAATTCCAGGGCACCACTTTGACAGAGGTAACCCCAACAAGCATTTCTAACACGTTCCCCATGTATGCCGTAATCTTGGCTCTCAGCAAAGACCTAGATTGAGGTGAATGAGGCTCCACACTGAATGGCTTATCCAAGTAAGGAAGTTGTCATTACTAAAAAATATCAGACCTGATAAGTTAAGAAGTTTGAAGACCACAATTCAGCAATGATGAAATCTGTGCAAATTCCACATAAATCCTGCATGTGAAATGTAAATGATGTCAAGGCATTTAGAACGAGCAAATTGATTATAGAGAGATGTTGACACGGGAAAGCTCAAATCAAAGCTCACTGAACAGTTGATCCACCGGTAGAACTTCTGTAATGAATTAATCAACTCTAAATGTATGATGTGGTCAGAATGAATATTAAACAAGAAAATCTTAACATACAATAGCAGCTTCAAGATAGCTTTCTGCAGCAGATACAGTCTCTCCAAGTTATTTACATTTGTAATGTTTTCTCTAGAAAACTGAAAACCTAGCAATTACAGCGCAAGCACCAGAAAACCTAGTGTCAGTCAGTGTATATCTGCATTCGCTTGAGTAAAGAGACGGTGCTTGATCCAACAAAAGAAGGGAGAATACCATCATACTATCACTCAATTGGTTATTCTTTCGAGGCAAATCATATAGCACGTAAATGGTAAAAATAAATGGTCTTCTCTCAGTTTCAAGTCAACGAGCAAAGCTGCAAAGTAGAGGCCATAAACTCATCTGTGGGATCTAAAGTCCACCAACAACTGGTCCATAGCAAATAAGGGACTAATGGCAGTTCAAAATTTGATCATCTAGTCCGTGTTGTTTAATACTTAAAATTTTCATTGCACGAAAAGCAAGACATATTATCCTTAACGTCTCAGCATTATATCACTGTCAAGTTAATAGATAACAACACAAATTTTGGCTGCAGAATTATTTTAAAAAGATTCAAAAATCCTAGACTACCCATACATTCCATACCCTGATCCTAAGAATTCACTGTAAAAGAACTAGGGGAATAGAGATTGTTTACACTATAATGTCACCCCCAAATTTCAGCGAGATCCTGTGCCCGGGAAAAAGACTTTTCCCATTCGCCGTTACCTGAAGGTCAAGAAAAGATGCAGCAGCTAGAACTCGAAACGCATTATTGTCGTTAAGCTTCGGATAATGTCCATATAGATATGCCAAAGCTATTTCCATAGCTTCGCCATTGACATTTTTATCATCCACATGCAAGGTTAAAACCGGAGCATTGGCTTCTTTCCATGGGCCCTGGAGCATGTTCCTGAAGACCACAGTATTGGTTAATGTAAACACCGTTTTTCAGACGATCAAGGAGCAAAAACTGTGTGACAAAATGGCGTGCGTACGACCCGAAAAAACGAAGGACATACCGGAAGTAAGAGCTCCGGGAGATTATGAGGCGATGGAGATGGTAAGTGGATCCCATGGCGTTCAAAACGACGTCGGAGAACACACCGTTATTGAACCCTTCCAATTGAATGTGATCGCAAAGCGATGCGAGGTTGCAATCGAGGGTCGCGCGGCGCATCTCGCCTCCGCCGCCCCTCTCTCCGGCGGCGCTGCTGTCTCTGTTGTCCGAATGCGACGGCTCTTTCGTCATCTCCACCGGCCCCCCGCCCTCCACACGGTGGCTCCGGTGATTGTATCGCTTGACGGAGTAGTGCTGCGGCTGCGATGCCAATAATTGTGGCGGCGGAGGTTCCATGGCATGTAGAGACAGTGAATTGTATGTATAGTTTGAATCCAAAAGGAAATTTTGGGAAATGGATACTGAGCAATTGCTACGACTGTGTGTGGATTGTGTGTGTGTGTGTGTGGGTACTGGAAAAGTGCCAAGAAAGGAAAAGAGAATAAATGGGAATTGGGATAAAGCCCCTGAATTATTGTACTATTGAGATATTGCCACTTGTTAATTAGTTTATTATACTTTTTTGACTCTGACAAACAAAAGCCCCCTAAACTTATTGTTTATTCACTCAACTCATTTGAGAGGTAATCCTTAATATTTTTGTCCTCATAAATCTCATAACATTTATTTGGTTCTCCTAAAGAAAAAAAAAGTTGTAGTTTTGGCCTAGGCAGCAAAGAGATGCAAAAAAAAAAATACAACTAATTGAATTGTGGCATGACATGATATAACAAAAATCAACCAATATAAATATATAAACATAATACACACACGCGTTTATGAACTATGAACGTAATAGAAGACGTGATAGATTTTAAATTTCGTATAAAAAGATTGGAAGGAGTTTCAAACTTAACATATCATCTTATTTTGATCCTTATGATAATAAAGTGATGGTAAAATCATTGATCACAAATTATTTTTGCACTCATTCATAGCATAGAGAAAATATGGTATGCTATATAAAACTCACTATCCATTCTAAAATTGTGGCTTTCTAGATATAGATTTCTACATGTTAATTGAGAGAGCAAAGATTTATATAATTTTGGGTTACTACCCTCTAAAATAGTGTAATTATTTTTGATTTTTTTTGTTTAGTTTTTTATATTCGTTTTTTAATGGAATGACTACTTGATAAATAACTGAGCACAAAAGTTTAAGTGGTCTCATCAATTTCAAGTCGCGATTGACAAGATTTTACATTTTCAAAAGTAATTTTGTGAAAGAGCTAAAAAAAGTGAATATTATAAAAATAAAAATGATCTATATTGTTGTAAATAATTGAAACAGAGCAACAACTGAGATAATAACATGAATTTTTAATGCATGAGATTCTTTAGGCATGGTAATTATCACATCCACACAATGGCAATACCATTATTTTGAAAATAAAATATTTCAATCGGTTAGACTTAATTAATTAATTAATAAATTAATAATAAGCAATGCTGATAGTATTTATTTTTCTTGGAAAGTAGATACTTGTAAATTTAAAAATTATTTGACATTTTTGAAAATACTGTTAAAAAAACTGAAATATATTTTTTAAAAAAATTCTTGAAAAAAAAAATATATACATATTATAATAAAGGGATATATTAGTTTAATTCAAAGAGTATTATTTAATTTATTTTGTTCAGTCAATTGAGGAGGTAAGTAATATATTTAGAAAGATAGTGGTCAAGTGTGAAATACAGCATACTATTGGGATACAGTGTTTATTTCACCCTAGTTTTCTTCCCTATTATTTTTGAATTTTTTTCTTAATCTTATTCGCAAAAACCTCTCCACGCTACTCCTAAACCCACCTCACCGATCACCCCCACCCCCACCCACCCGGCGCCGCCGCCCGCCGCCGTCATCCACTGCCACAGACACCTTCTGCCTAGCTCTTCCTCCGCCGCAAAGCCCTTGTCCCGCCACCGCGAAACCCTCCCACCCGCCGCCATCTTCCTCTCTGTCCCTCCTGCTTTCCAGTCCACCACTATCCCGATAAAGATCCATAACCAACATACCCCTCCAGCGCTCAACCTGTTCGCCAATCCACACTCCAATCCAAAAATCGCCTCAGACCCGCAACCCTGTCTGCAATATTCCATTCATACACGAACCCATAACCGTTCACACCCGTCTCGATGGCATGCCGGCGTCTATTCGGGTTCCGGAACGGCCGTTCTGGCCGACTCCTCATTGTAAGAAAGAACGAGTATTCATTTTCATTTTGTAAGAGATACTCATTTTCTACTGATGCACCCTCTGATGTGAATATTTATAAAGAAAATGATGGACCCTTCAAAGAGGGAAAGGGGGCAGTTTCTCATAATAACGCCGGAGATGGTCAAAATTTGAGAAGGTACGAGGTTGTTCGAGGAGTGGTCGAAAATGTGTGTAGGATTCTAGGAAGTGGTCCTTGGGGACATTCTATAGAGAAAGCTCTATCTTCGTGTGATGGTATATGGGAGGCAGATGTTGTCATTGGAGTATTGAGAAGAATGAAGGATGTTAATTTATCTGTCAACTACTTTAGATGGGTCGAAAAGGCAACTAATCAAGTTCATACTCCAGAAACATACAATGCGCTTCTCATGTTAATGGCTAGATGTAAGAAATTCAATCAATTCGAACACGTTTTGGAGGAAATGAGTCTTGCTGGATTTGGCCCATCTTATGAAACCACGGTTGAGTTAGTTTCCAGTTTTGTGGAGGCCCAAAGATTGAGGGAGGCATTCGATCTCATCCAAACAATGAGAAAATTCAAGTTCCGCCCAGCGTTTTCGGCTTACACGACTCTCATAGGTGCAATGGCTGTGGTTCATCACAAGCCTGAGTACCCTGATCTCATGCTGTCACTCTTCCACCAAATGCAGGATTTAGGCTATGAAGTTAATGTACATTTGTTCACAACTTTAATCCGCATGCTTGCCCGTGATGGTCGGGTTGATGCTGCTCTTTCCCTCTTAGATGAAATGAAAAGCAATTCTTTTAATGCAGACATTGTTCTGTACAACGTGTGTATTGATTGTTTTGGTAAAGTTGGTAACGTGGATATGGCCTGGAAATTCTTTCATGAGATAAGATCCCACGGTCTCAACCCTGATGATGTGTCATACACCAGCATGATTGGAGTTTTATGTAGAGCAGGTAGAATTGGTGAGGCTGTTGAGTTGTTTGAGCTGATGGAGATGAATAGGGAAGTCCCGTGTGCATATGCTTATAACACCATGATCATGGGATATGGGTCAGCTGGACAGTTTAATGAAGCATATAACTTATTGGAAAGGCAGAGATTGAAGGGGTCCATTCCGAGTGTGATTGCCTACAACAGTCTCCTCACTTGCCTTGGTAAGAAAGGGAAAGTGGACGAGGCATTAGAAATTTTTAATGAGATGAAAAAAGACGCCATGCCTAACCTCTCCACATATAACATTCTTGTAGACATGCTTTGTAGGGCCGGGAGACTCGATGCAGCTCTGGAGATACAAAATGACATGAAGGCAACTGGCTTGGTTCCAAGTATAACAACTGTTAATATTATGATTGACCGTTTGTGTAAAGCTAACAAACTTGATGAGGCATGTTCAATCTTTCATGGCATGGATCGTAAGATTTGTGCCCCGAATAAATTTACATATTGTTCTTTGATAGATGGCTTGGGTAGGCATGGCCGAGTAGATGAGGCCTATAGATTGTATGAGCAAATGTTGGATACTGATGAGATAATACCGGATGCAATTGTATATACATCCCTCATAAGGAACTTTTTCAAGTCTGGCAGAAAGGAGGACGGACATAAGATTTACAAGGAAATGGTGCGCAAAGGCGTTACTCCGGACCTAACACTCCTGAATACATATATGGATTGTGTTTTCAAAGCCGGTGAGACTGAAAAGGGCAGAGCTTTGTTTGAGGAGATAAAGGGTCGCTTCACCCCTGATGCAAGAAGCTATTCTATTCTAATCCATGGCCTGATAAAGGCTGGTTTTGCCCGTGAGACGTATGAGCTATTCTACACAATGAAGGAACAGGGGTGTGTTCTTGATACCCTTGCTTATAACACGGTTATAGATGGATTTTGCAAATCAGGTAAAGTGAATAAAGCCTACCAGCTTTTGGAAGAAATGAAGACAAAGGGTCATCAGCCGACTGTAGTTACTTATGGTTCTGTCATTGACGGGCTTGCCAAGATTGACCGCCTTGATGAAGCTTATATGCTCTTCGAAGAAGCAAAATCGATAGGGATTGAATTAAATGTGGTTGTTTATAGCAGTCTTGTGGATGGATTTGGAAAAGTGGGTAGAATTGATGAAGCTTATCTCATCATTGAGGAAATGATGCAAAAAAATTTAACCCCGAATATCCAAACATGGAATTGTTTGCTTGATGCACTTGTGAAGGCAGAAGAGATAGATGAAGCCCTCGTGTGCTGGAATTCTTTAAAAGACTTGAAATGCACACCAAATATTGTAACTTACAGCATCCTTATAAACGGGCTTTGTAGGGTTAGAAAATTCAATAAAGCATTTGTGTTTTGGCAAGAAATGCAGAAACAAGGATTGAAGCCTAATGTGATCACATATCTTACAATGATTTCAGGGCTTGCTAAAGCTGGAAATATATTGGAAGCTGATAAGCTCTTTGAGAGGTTTAAAGCGAGTGGAGGTGTGCCAGATTCTGCATGCTATAATACTATGATAGAAGGGTTGAGTTTGGCGAATAAGGCTATGGAGGCTTATCGGTTATTTGAAGAAACGAGGTTGAAGGGGTGTAATATATATACTAAAACTTGTGTTGTTCTTTTGGATGCGTTGCATAAAGCTGAGTGTCTTGAGCAGGCAGCAATTGTGGGTGCTGTGTTGAGAGAAACAGCTAAATCTCAGCATGCTACAAGGTCATTGTAGTTTCAGAGGCATCATTTGTTGCTATTTACTTGGCCCTTTGATAAACTCTCAAAGGAGAAACAAACAATGGCTTATAAATGTTAGGGATATTATCAAAAACCCCCACTGAGGTTTGTCCCGTTACACACACACACACACTCAAAACTGAAGGTCACAAATGCAGAAAAGCGACTTAA
The DNA here is from genome assembly GCA_026212405.1 of Petrea volubilis. Taxonomy (NCBI): domain Eukaryota; kingdom Viridiplantae; phylum Streptophyta; class Magnoliopsida; order Lamiales; family Verbenaceae; genus Petrea; species Petrea volubilis. Next base: position 16,027,541 of record CM047879.1, read on the forward strand.
GCTGTGCCATGGTTTGCCTCAGAGGTTTGATTTTTGCATATGCTGAATCTTGAAATTTCACACTGTAGTCTCTAGAAAACGCATTTGCTTTACTTTATGATTGAACTCCAGATTGTCTCTGTCTTGCAGTTACTTGGAGACTTGCTATAGCACTCCATTCGTGCGTGTGTTGTTCTACCTGCTTCTCTTGTGGTAAGGGCCGACAACACATGAGAGTTGCTGTAACTATACAAAACGTGGTGCTGGTTTCATGAAGCTCCCAGATCGCTCATGGATTTGCCCTTTTTAACTTACACGATGGTCTCTGATTTTTCTAAACATACACTCGAAAAGAATTGTGTCGTTTGTTAGCTAGCACGTGAGCTCTTTCTGCATGCAGTGGAGAGTGAGTGCGCGCGCGCGCAAATATACATCTTAGGTTGTTTTCTAAGTCGTTTCTTGGTATTTTGATACAATAGCAAAATGATTTTCTAGGTGATGCTGTTTTTGTTCCGCGGATAAGAGATATTGGCTAAGACCTGGATTACTAATTGTAAACATATCATTCTGAATAGATGTATACCTCATTGCTTGAATATAGAGGAACCAAATAAGGCCATGGACCAAATATTTTGAACATATAGGGTTAATTACACTCAGACCCCAAAAATACTTAAAACTATCGAGCCCTCTACCATCTTTTGTAATTATAGAAACATTCTTCCTAATTTGGAGTAATTGTGATATGCAAATGGAAGTTGTAAGATGACTAAACTACCTTTGAATTAAAAAAAGAATAACGAATAATAAAATTATTAACTTCATCAAATGGTGATTGTAGCTTTGGGTGTCTTGGTTACGTTTACATTTTTCAAAAGCGTATTTGTAATGTTCATGATTTATTTATGATAATTACAAAAGTTTACTTGTAATGTTCATGATTTATGATAAGTCATATATTTTTAAAGAAGTGCTACAATAAGATATAAAAAATAGGAGGCAAAATGTAAACGAAACAAAATTCAGAATATTTTCTTTTGTAATTAGCAAGAATACCGGAAAGAAAAATAGTAGAATTTTTGAAATGCAGAAATACCATTTATTATTATTATTATTATTATTATTATTATTATTATTATGCGTACATATCGCTCACACATGTAGACTTTCAGAATTCGAACACATGTAAACTTTCAGAATTCGAACTCTCTATGAAACATGCCGATACTACATCTCTAAAGGTAAAGTACAATATTAGAACAAAGGCCTGCGGATTTGGCCATACATCAATTTGAAAATTCATAAAATTGTTTTCACAATTTGAAAATTCATGAAGTTGTTTTCATACATTTTTCTTCAATTTCACCACATCAAAAGAAAATTGAAAATCTTCCCATTCTCAGAAGACAGAAATTCTTGACACGATTCTGCTCTTATTCGTGCAACTTAAGTTATACCATATCGAACTGGAGCAAACAAAACCGCAGAGACCCGGAATTTCTAGAAATCGACCGTTGGAGAAAATATTCGACTTTGCAACCCTGCCCTTTTCCTTAAAAAATTCAAATTCACAAATGACCGTTACCCTCATCTTTTTCAACTTTCCAACCCTGCCCTTTTCCTTAAAAAATTCAAATTCACAAATGACCGTTACCCTCATCTTTTCACTTACCTTTCTCCTTTGATTACATCCTATCGTCTTATATCAATAGAAGCAAACCCTTCTTCTTTCTCTTGCTAGAATTTCACGCTCTCTCGCTCTAAAAAGGTGATTACTTTTCGAACTATTGAAGGATTTTCACAAGGAAAATGGCTTTGAGGCCTCTTGATAATGCATTGCCAATCACTCCAGAAAGGCCCAAAAAACAAGCGAAGGTCATAATCCCAGCTCACAAAGAGAAGCAACTGCCTGATCTTGGTGTCAATGATGAAAACAAAGTCCCTCTGCCCCAACCCATGTTGACAGATGCCTCCATCGACTACATTTCCTCTGAAAATCTTAAAGCATTTCAGGACCCTGATGTTAAAATCCAGGTTGCTTTCGATTTCTTGAAACTTAGAAAAAATGTCAATTTTTATTTTCGTTTTTGTTTTGTGTATGTGTGTTCTCTTGGTAGTTTATTCAGATGTTGGTGATTTTTTTCAGGGTCTTGTTGGAGGTTTAGAGTCAAAAGATTGGTTGAAGGTGTGCGAATCGCTGAACGATGCTAGGTGTTTCGCGATCCATCATTCCAATCTCTTGCTGCCAATTCTGTAAATTTTCACTGTTCTTTTCTTCTCTCCCTGTTTAGAATTTTTTGGTTTTTTGGTGCGATGATTTTAAGATTTGTGTTTGGTTGATGTAGGGACAAAGTGGTGTTGGTGATGGTGAAAGCAATCAAGAATCCAAGAAGTGCATTGTGCAAGACCTCTATCATGGCTGCTTCTGATATATTCAAGGCCTTTGGTGAAAAGTTACTTGAATCCACTTCAGATTCTCTTAACCAGTTGGTAAACAATCATACTCACCTTTCCAATATTCTTTGTTGTTGATTAACTTCAAAGTTCTTGGTAAAATGGTTTACACATGATTGGTGTGTATATTAATTGATTCGGGTGGGGTCCCATCAACCACGTGGGGCTAAAAAACCATCCAATGCTTAAACTAGTAGGCATCTAAACAAAGATCAAGGAGCTCAAGAATTGTGTGGGGGCCCGCGGGGCCTCCCCAATTTTATTTAAACTTATATCACTCTTTTCCCACCTTATTTCTCTTGTTCCCTTATGCAGTTGTTGCAGCTATTACTAAAAGCTTCCCAGGACAAGAAATTTGTGTGTGAAGAAGCAGACAGGGCATTATCAGCAATGGTGGAGTCCATGTGCCCTCTCCCTATGCTCCACAAGCTCAGTTCGTACGTCGGGCACTCAAACCTCAGAGTCAGAGCAAAAGCTGCTATTTCTATCTCCAACTGTGTCTCCAAGATGGTATGTCACACCTTCAACATTTACAAACACCACATTCGTGAACTGTGATAGCTCATTTATCTATGGAACATGTTTCTTAGGATCTGAAATCCATGCAAGAATTCGGCTTGCTCCCGTTGATCAAAACAGCAGCGAACTTGTTGAACGACAAGCTTCCCGAGGCGAGAGAGGCAGCTAGAGGAATCGTAGTTTCACTATATGAAAAGATTATAGAGACCGAAGAGGAGGAGAAGAAGTTCGAGTTGTGGCAAAGCTTTTGCCAGTCTAATTTGCCAGCTATTCATGCACAAGCTATGGTTAAACTTGTGTCTTCTTGATTTATCAATAGGCCCTTTTAGTTTTTAGCTTTTTGTGAGTTTTGAAGTGGCTCGTAGCTTCAGTTGTGATAAGATCTGATTTCTTGATGTAGAAATCATGTTTAGGGGGAATATTTATCATAATGTTATTATTTATTTTCATTTAGTTAGTACTTCATTATTCTCATTCAATAGTCTCAAATCGGACTTGCAATGTCCAAAATAATTCCTGAATTCATACAGTAAAGTTGAGATATTTATAGCTCACAGCTGCGTTTCTAAGCAGAGTTTTCTCTAATTGTTCAAGTCGCAAAAATTATAAACAACTTTATTTCATGATTCCAAAATTACAAAATACCCCTTTTTCCAACGACATGGTACTGAATATGCTGAAAGACAGACGAGAAAACACATGCTGAAAGAGACCCTATAAATTCAACCTACACTTCTCCAGAAAATTTTGTTCTATATATATATGAGGCGACTAATCGTCTATCATCCCGCAAGCAGCACGTTTGGATTTGCATTTAACAGTGCTTCGTTGCCTGTGATCATTATATTGATTGAGAGAACTCGAAAAATCAGGATAACGCCCGGCCAAGATATTCAACCTTGCTCAATCATAGCGCGTAATGCCGTCTCAGCATCAGCGAGTGGTTGTCCAGCATAAAGTTGAAGCTGTCCTCTCCTCACAACGATCACCCTCATCATGCGTGATTTCACTGCTTCACTAAGTTCCTACGAATATGGAATTGTATCAAAATTTTCAATTCCATGCAATTCTTCAAGAAAGTTACAAACCCCTCTTCCGTAGGAGCCCCCAACCCTTCTAAATGTATACAAGTGTGTGTGTGTGTGTGGAAATTGCAGCTTGATCAAGACTTTCTTACTTTGACTGTTAATGGCACAACATCAGCATTGAAGTCTTCCAAATCTTCAAAGAAGGATTGCAGAAGATAACAGAAATTGGTGGCATCAGCACGGTCCTCGAAAGCAACAATATGAGATATTTGATCCTCAGCACTAGAAATGCTTTTTAATGTATAAAGTCCTTCACCAAGCTCACCATCATCGCCTCTTCGCATAACAATTACCTGAATTGAGAAACCAACATAAGCTGATTCAATTTCTGTTATGAACATCATCTTTTGCCACTATGCCAAGAAACTGAAGAAACAAAGCACCGGGATTTGGGAAATAAAGAAAGAAAGCAAGACAAGAAACATTATAGAAACATACTAGAACGTAAGGAAGACTCAACCACCATAAGTCATTCTCACTTTTGCTCTCTGGTGCAGATTTAACATCTCCAACTCCTTTGCCTTTCAAACTACCATTTCTTTTAGACAGCTCGTTTGATCCCTCAGCAATGTCCAGAGCACTAGAGTTTCTCGACTTCACAGCTTTATTTATAGACTTCACCCCTTCAAAGGCAGACTTATCATCATTTTTCTCCCCAACGATGCCTGTAAGTTTGACAAATTAATGACTACTGCATTTGGTATTTTAAGTCTGAACTGAATTTTGAATAGAAATATTGAAGGGGAAATATAATAAATGATATACTTTCAACATCTAACTATATCCCTATAAAAGCAATCAACCTGCAATATTATAAGAGGTTCTAAGGGCACTACCATCTACCAACTTTGGTTTCGCCACACTCTTTCCCTTCCCTTGCTGGCTCGTCTTCCTCTCGTTTGCCACCTTCTTCGTTGTACTCTTGGTGGATTCACTCATTTCTGACACGGCTTTCTTTTTATCCTCTTCCACTACATTATCTGCATCACTTTCCCTCTCAAACCTATCATCATCTGAACCTATAAAGCCCTTGGGTTTCTCCAGTGGATCACCGGACAAATCTTTGAATTTATACTTTTTTTTGAATAATAATGCCCCATTACTCTCCCTCTCATCCAAATCACCCTTGTCAAACCCATCTCTTCTCTTATTTTCCTTCATCGAATACCCAACTGATGCCAATGGTGTTTTCTTGCGTGCATTTTCTAACTTCTTTCTCAACTTAATCAATCTACTGCCAACCTCCTCTTCTATTCCACTTTTAAAATATTTCCCGCCGTCGGCTTCCTCACCGTCTTCAATATCAACATCATTCTTCTTCAATTCCAATCTTTCCTTCTCCCTTGCCTCCCTCGCCATCACCTGAATTTCCTCAATTTTTCTCTCCATTTCCAACTCATCCACATACACAATCGAGTCAACAGCACCATTTCCCACCCCCATTTTCCCATTTCCATTCCCATTCAAATAAAATTTCACCCTTGATTTACTTTTTCCATCTCCCACTTCAAGAATTGAATTTTTCTCAGCCCAACTCATGACTTCATTTTTATTGTCAGTAGAACCTGAACCAAAAAACCAAACAGCACAAACAGTCTGGAAAACAAAAGCCCCAACCAACCACAACCCATATTTCAAAATTGGACTTTTAGCTAATACACCAGCATTTCCATCAAAACCAACCCCAGCAGGCTCTGAAACCTGAAACTCCCTCAATTCTTCGAATTTTTGAACTTCTTCATTTCCAGCTTCCGAATTTTCACACTTTCCAGATTCTTGTATTTCCTGAATGGTCCCATATTCTTCGATTTCTTGGAGGGGAGAGGAATCAATGGGTATTATTGGGTCTGCAGGGGGGAGTTTGGGGATAATGGGTTTTTTTAGGGTTTTGAGGATCTTTTGACGGAGGTAGTTTTTTCTTCTGGTGGGTTTAGAGGGGAATGAAGTGGAATAGCAGCTGGGATTGAGCGTCTCGAATGTGGACCGGCGGTGGCGGTGGTGGAGGTAGCCGGCGGAGGAGGTGGCGGCAGCGTACTGCAGAGCCGCCATTTTGCCATGGATAGGTTAAGAGTCAAACTTCATTCGAACCAAAGCGGCAACTAAAAAAATTTATGCCAAAAACGAAAGGGGGGAAAAAATAAAATAAATAAATAAAAGAAAATGGCACAACACCCCCAAAATTTCGAAAGTTTAAACTCGGGGCAAAAAGATAAGGCTTTGACTTTTAATTAATTTTTTTTTTCAAATTCTTAAAAAAGTTTTAGGCCAAAATTTGTCAATACCCCTTAAGGTGTAATATTATTACAAATTAACTTGCCTAATTTTAAAATTATAAATCTCTCTTAAAATTTAGATTTTTTTTTTTTGTAAAAATTAATAAATTTATTCAAAAGATAACCTTCTTATAGTTATAGTAGTTAATTCAACTACAAAAAAATTTGACTAGTTGAGCTTGATAAAATCCTTCAATCGATTTTATTATTCCATCAATATTTACGAAGTAATTTTATTTTATACCTTTACAACAATCATTGAGCATTATTATCTATAATTCAATACAATCACTATTTTTTTTTTAAAAGAAAAAGATCTTATATATTATTTCTACATCTTGGGTTTGTTAAATCATATTTTAAAATCCCATAAAAAAATGCTACATATTTAATTTGCAATTGTATCTCGCTTTAATTGAGAATGAATTTTGTTAAGTTGATAAATAATTTAGGAGTTATTTGTAATTTTTAAAATAAGAGGGATTAATTTTTAATTATACTGAAATTCAAGAAAGGGCAAATATAATTTGTCCAAAAATTTAAAACTACGAACATTTACAAAATCTCTGAAAATATTAAATTTCAAAAAAAAAACCTTAGATTAAAATTTCAGAACTGCCCCTACCATTAAAAAAAAAAGAAAAAAAAGCCAATAAATAGCTTACTTATTATGTAACATTTTAAAAAATGAGGGGACAAAATACAAGGCAAACAAGTGAGTAACGCGCCACTTCAGAAAACCAGCCGAAGAGACTTACAAGAAAATCATCAGACAAAAACAAAGTGCAAATACTATATCCGTCTGTACTTTCTTGTCACCACTCTCATTTCTTGAACCAAACATAGCCACAACCTCAACAAAACAAACGCACAAAATCAAATTCTCAGCAAATAAAAACCCAAGAAAATACAAAACCCTAAGGCCGTAAACAACAACCTCAAAAAATCCAATCTTTTCTTCCAAGGCAACAAACACAGTACACCACTTTCACCAACCTCAGTTTTCTGACCTTTTTTTCAAACAGGCCATAAATAAAATAAAAGAAAACAATAGCATGCAGACAAAAATAGTTTAAGCCTTAAAGTTTGAAGCTTTCATGGAGTCAAGGCTACATGGTGTCCCCCTTTCAGCTGCAAACATGGCCCCAAAGGCGGCTTCTTCTCACAACACCCCCACAGGTATTAGAGCTCCTCTTACTGTTGATGATTCTGACTCTGAATACTCCGTTTCATCAAAAAGTCATAGATATAGCCCCACAAGTAGCTATTACAGTGGTAGTGAGGTTGAGTCCGAGGGTTTTGTGAGTGGTGAAGATGAGTCTGAGATTGACTCTGAGAGGCCTTATGTGACTTGCCAAGATGAGGAGATTCTTGAAGAAACCCTCTTTGTTGAGGAATATGAAATTTCTAAGCCTTCTGTGAATAACCCAAGTGGAGCAATGGTTCAAGAAAGCAGTAATAGGAATGAAAATGGATTTTCCAGGCCTTCTGTGAAGAGCCCAGATGGGGGATTAGCTCAAGAAAGAGGTAATGTTAGTGGAAATCCAAGTTTCAGCCCTTTTGTGAGGAGCCCAGATGAAAGAATTCAAAAGGGAATGAATAATAGTACTGATAATGAGTCTGATGATTCAAGACCATTCTTGAGTGAGTCAGGAGAACTTGTTGCAGATGAGAATTATACTATGAAGACAAGCGATTCTAGGTCTATTGTGGCTGCAATGGATGAGGATGTTACAGAAAATGAGCTGACACTGGCTGCGGATATTAAAATCCCGGTTGAGCGAAAAGTACATATACCAATTGCCCAGGTATCTTGGGACAGTGATAATGATTCGCAGGAAAGTGTGGTTTTGGACAATGAAGGTTTCTCAGGCGTGGTCAGGGTCCCGAGCATTGAAGTCCTGCATAGAGTTAATAGTGCTCCAAGAGTTAGTATGTCGGAGGAGGGTGATGAATGGGGTGATAATGAGTCACATGCTAAGAACACTGGAGAAATGGAGTTTGCTGAGGAATTGGTAATAAGTAATGGTGCTTTGGGCCATAAAGATGACAAGGAGCATATTGGTGTGGAGGATACTATTCCTGACATCAATAAAGAATTGAACGAAGCAAATATTTCCACATCAGAAACAGAGCAGAATGGAGATATTATGCATTTAGATGAGGAAGTTCAGGAAAATGATGTGATCGATGAGCAGAAAATATGTGTGGATTTGGTTGATCATAAAGAGCCCAGTGACCTTGCTGAGGCAGTATCTGTGGATGATGGGGAGGCCAAGAGCAGTAGTACCAGTTTAGTTAATCCTTTCTTCAATCAGGATATTGAAAGTGGGAAAGTTGAAAGTGAAAGTGAGCATGCGATAGACCATAAAGTTGAATTGTTTAGCTCTAATGGTGCCCATGAAATTAGACATGAAGTGAGTCCCGAATTTCCAGAATTGCCTGTGGCTCTTGCAGAACACTCTAGCTTGATTGGTGTAAGTAATGCCTGTGAATCTGTCTTCAAAGATACCACATTAGACCAAGAAAGTAAGAAAGAATTTGAAAACACTGGAGAGCTATGCATTGAGGTTGAGAAGTCAATATTTCTCACAGACAATGAAGCAATGATAGCTGACGTGGAGATAAAACAAGATTCTACTTCTCTCTCTGGTGGAGAGGTTTTGCTAGTTCATTCACTAGAAATTGATGGTCATATCGTGATGGACACGGATGAAAAGGTGGATGCAGATGGTATGGAGAATCTCTCTCTGGAGAGCGACTCAGCTGATGCAGGCTCCTCCATGCTCCAATCTCGAGGGCCTATTATTGAAGCAAGAAATCCTGATCTTTTCGTGCCTCCCTTGATCAATGTTGAATTGCAGGAATCTTTAAGCAAAAGAGAGAATGAGAAAACACAGCAAATACAATTAAAATATTTTCATTCTCCGGAAGATTCTGTTGCCATGGAGCTTCAAGCACCGGGAAAGGGCGATGTAGACTTTTCACTGTGCATCCTGGTTATTGGGAAAACTGGAGTTGGTAAGAGTGCGACTATAAATTCCATTTTTGGAGGCAAAAAGACTGAAATCGATGCCTTTGAGCCCGCCACTAATTGTGTGAGAGAAATTATCGGTATGGTAGATGGAATCAAACTCAAGATCTTTGACACCCCAGGTCTCAGAGCTTCTGTGATAGACCAATCCGTCAACCGAAAGATTTTGTCATCAATTAAGAAAGTAATGCATAAATCCCCACCTGATGTAATCCTATACGTCGATCGACTAGACATAGAAACCGGTGACCTTTATGATTTGCCTTTATTGAAATCAGTCACTTCTTGTCTTGGCTCATCAATATGGCAAAAATCCATCATTGTTTTGACCCATGCAGCTTCGTTACCTCCTGATGGACCCGAGGGACATCCTTTGAGCTATGAGACGTTCGTTGCTCAGAGATCACGAGTTGTTCAGCAGCTTATCAGCCGTTCGTCTAAGGAGCTGCCAGTGATGAATCGTGGTTTGTTGATTCTGGTTGAAAACCATCCATTGGCTAGAAAGAACAGATACCAAGAAACTCTGGTGCACGATGGAGAAAGCTGGAGACCGCAGCTGTTGTTCTTGTGTTGCTCAATGAAGGCTTTATCAGAAGTGAGTCCTGTGGTCCCGATTCACAATCCCGTGAACCAAGAAATGGGTGCAGTCGGTGAGACTTATATGGAGGCAGCAATGGACCAAGAAACAGGTAGCCAAAAAACTATAGAACCCCCTTCACAGCTTCTCACAAGGCCAGACCATGATTGGGGTTATGATGGGGTCCTCACCGAAGATAAAATGAACTTTGGTTCCAAACAGTTAACATTGGTGAGAAATTCTGGTTTTATTCGATCTCAAGATGATGAAGTGTGCGGTGTAAGATTGGATTTCAAGAGGGACGAGCGTCATCTTCGCGGTTGGGGTCGAATCTCATTCGGGCTGTCTGTTATGAGATGCAAGGGGGATTTGCTTGGTGGATGCAACGTGCAATCTCAGTTTGCGGTTGGTAGGAATTTCAAAGTAAACGCCGTAGCTGGTTTGAACAGCAAGCGAAACGGGCAGATTCATATAAAGATGAGCTGTTCTGATCAGCTTCACATTGCTGCTCTAGCTTTGATTCCGATTGCGAAAGCCATGTTCAAGAAAGTTTTCCAGAAATCTACCGAGGTTATCTAAATCTGAAGTTAGGGAAAGAAAAAAAGAAAATGGTTGGCAGTTCTTGTTGATAGTTTTTTGGCTTTCATCATGTGTACTTGGGAAGTTTCACTTGATTTTTGTACACTCGTGAGATGTATATGGCTGAACTCACATATATTCATTTGGTTTATGAATATGAATATAACAAATCTTCTTAGCTTGACATTGTTCTCATTATTGGCTTTTCCTCGGGCAAAATCTTCTTTCTTGTCAGATTTAGCGAAAAAAATGAATCAAACTATTCGAAACTTGTTTTAATTCATTTTGTTTTGCATAAAGAACACACCTTAGTTTTATTTTTTTTAGTTCAATGATTTTAACTTGTTTAGTTTTAAAAAAAAACTAATAAATACATACAAAAATATTGAATTACTTAACTCGATGAAGGTCTGTTTGCTATCAACTTGTCTAATAGTCAAATCAAACCCAATATTTTGATTTCATAGTTTAGCTCCGTTTTTTTAAGTTACGTGAGACACTCTGTGAATAATAATAGTTTGTGATTCACTATTTTTAGACACTTTCACTGATGATAGCTCAGATTGTGTTGCCGACATTCTATAGCGCCATTAGTCACAAACTTAGTAAGGTTTTCAGGATAGATAGTAAGTATTTTCTTTTAAAAAATATTTTAAGTTTGATCAAAAGTTCAAATCAAATTTATATATGGCTTGTTGGACTTTACTCAACTTGTACAATAATAAATTCAGACTAAAATACTCCTATTAGGAGATAATACCTAATGTTAAATTAAAATGATATACTCAAATCAAGATGATTAATCATGCAACAAAAAAATAAAAAACATATAGGGACAAAAGATGCATTTCTTTGTTAAAAAAACAAAAAAAAACCTATTTTGTGGGTGAAACTAAAAATTTTGATATTAAGGGGTCCAAATTAAAAGGTCCATCTCCTCCCGAGGCCACTGCCTCCATTTTTATCCACATAACAAAATCAAAACTTTAACCAATATAAAGAACCAAATCAGTTGTACAAAGACTTGTTCTTTTTCTATTCAATTTATCTATTTTTCCTCAATGGAAGGAGAGCAAAAACAACTCTACAGTTTAAAGTGAATGGCAATGAAATCCACCCAGTTCGCTAAACCCTAAACTCCGACAAGCTTTTACTCTCTCACCAAAATGGCTGTGCATAATTCTTCTTATAGGGTAGGAATCTTGTTGTTTTCACACACACACACACAGAGACAATCTTTTTGTTGTTGGTGAAGCGTTTGTTTCTTTTTTAAATTCTTGAAGGGTCCGTTTCTTGGAGAATAAGTTGTAGAATTCAAATGTGGTATTTATCAAAAAAATTGAAATTTGTGCAAGTTTTTAGTTATGGGATTGCATTGGAATTGAGGGGGACTATATTTTTTCTTTTATTTTGAGTAATTCTTGCTGATTTTTGCTTCTAGATGCCGTGCTAATCAATCATATATAACGGGTTTTACTTGAAATTCTCGAGTCAAGGTTCTTTCTTTTAAATAATAATTGTATATTGAAAGTTGTATTGAGACCCTGTTGTTATATTCGTGTGCGTATCTCATACTGCAAAGAAATTTTGATTAGCTTTGATACAAAGAGACACTCTTTTTTCTTGGTATGATTTTTCTTTGAAGTGTTTGATAAAATTGTGTGGCATGTATCATGTTGTGTTTTAGAAAGTTTTGATCTTTTGTGCTATTGGAGAAAGATTTCAAATTGACAAACAGCTGGGATTTCTTTAAACTGTTTAACTTGTCCATAGGAACATCTAATATGGTGTTTCTTTAATTTGCTCAGGCTCTGTCGCTGAAAAATTGCTCATCTTTTAGGAATACAACTGCTGTCAGCTTGTTGAATTTAAGAAGAAGCTCTTCAGCCAAAGTCTTATCTCTCTTACATGTGACATGCTATTCTACTTGTTCTGGTGTCGAATATTGCTCATCCTCAAAACGAAGGTCACGTGGGCCCGTCATGGCAGCAAAGGGAAAAGCTGAAGGTTGTCAAGAAATTATAAATCATGACATTTCAGGTTCTGATATTATGCGGGATTGTGTTGCTAAGCTTACTTTATTGTTGTCCAGGGGAAAAGCAGGGAGATGGAAAATATAAGCACACAATTGAACTCCCTAAGACTGTGTTTGGCTTAAGGGCAAATTCGGTTACAAGGGAGCCTGAAATACAAAGACTATGGGATGAAAATCAGGTGTTTAACAGGGTTGCGAGTAGGAATACTGGGGTAAGTTCTTCATTTGCCTTTTTTTTAATCATTTAATTACTTCTATATTTGGTAAGTGAATTTGGGCTGATGCTAATCATCTGACAGGGCAGCTTTGTGCTCCATGATGGCCCTCCTTATGCAAATGGTGATTTACACATGGGTCATGCCTTAAACAAGATTTTGAAGGATATTATCAACCGTTACAAGGTAATTTGTGTTTCAAAATTTTGAAGGATAAGATGCATGTCTCCACATATACACTTCAAAGTTTCCCTGTAAAACTAATTTATTGTCTTTTTCTTCAGCTTCTTCAGAACTTCCAAGTTCATTATGTCCCTGGTTGGGATTGTCATGGCTTGCCAATTGAATTGAAAGGCAAGTTTTAGCAGTGGTCCTAGTTTGTGAAATCCCTGTATTCTTTGCTGGATTGTTCTGCTTAATATGTGGACAGTGAAAGTTTCCATCTTGCTATATGTTATATCCCTGGTCAGTTTGCTGTGATAGAATGGTTGACTATTAGTTCAATCATTTTCCCTTTTTATTTTGATTTTTCACAAATACCGTAGAACTACATTTGCCTGCCTGTAGGTTTTGCTTATTTTCTCTGATGTAACTAGTGAGTAAATGCAAATAATATGACAGATCTTTTTTATTTGTTTCAGTGTTGCAGTCACTGGATCAGGATGCTAGAAAGGAGCTCACACCACTAAAATTGAGAGCAAAGGCAGCTAAATTTGCGAAAACCACTGTGAAGAATCAGATGGCAGCATTTAAGGTCGTACTTTATTTTTATTAGATCAGCCAATGGAAAAAAAATTAAGAAGGTTTTCTGGTTCAGTTTTGTGCTTCTGACCAGGAAAGGATATTATATGATGCAGTTTTCTATTTATTTAATACCCATTTTAATTGAAAACTCTAGCTTTAATGTCCTTTGTGGAACAGGGGAATCATTAACTTTTATACTTATTGAGATGACAAATGTGTTTTGGTGACAGAGATATGGTGTATGGGCAGATTGGGATCATCCTTATCTCACTCTTGATCCTGAGTATGAAGCTGCTCAGGTAAATCATATCACTATTTAAAGTGTCTGATTTTCTTGATTTTGGCAAATTACTTTTGGTATATAGTTTTAGCTTCAGGTATACTTTAGTTCATAATCTTATTGTTTTCAGAGAGATCTTATCATCTTCACTACTTGGTCCACATGAACTATACTAGATTGAAGTGTTTGGCCAAATGGCACTGCAAGGGTATATCTACCGGGGCAGGAAACCAGTTCATTGGAGTCCCTCGTCTCGAACTGCTCTTGCAGAGGCTGAATTGGAGGTAAAATTAACTTCCATTTATTTTCAAAAATACCACAAAATTAAAAGATAGGGAATGAGTAACAATGGTAGCATATGAGCCGAAAACGTTAACAATTTATTTTTTATTCTCTTGGTTTTAAAATTTATTTGCAGTATCCTGAGGGGCATGTTTCAAAGAGCATGTATGCTGTTTTCAAATTAGTCAGTGCTCCTACTTCATGTAAAGTGCTAGATGATTATATTCCCAATTTGGGATTAGCTATTTGGACTACAACTCCATGGACCATTCCTGCTAATGCTGGTAAGCTTTTCGTATTTGCCTTATAAGCTACTTCTTTTTGTTTTCTTTTTCTGTTTTCATATATTAGATGCATAATACTTTTTCTTTTTTTGGTCTTCAGCTGTTGCTGTCAATTCAAAGCTTCAGTACGCTGTTGTTGAAGTTAATTCCACTTCTGTGGATGTAACTGCATCAAAAGAGAAAAGAACTGGCAATATCTTGAAGGAACAAGACAAGCTATACTTAATTGTTGCATTGGACCTTGTCCCAGCTTTGGAAGCAAAATGGGGTGTGAAGCTTACTGTGAAGACTACACTTACCGGAGCGGAACTTGAAAATTGCAGGTGTCTTAAGTGCTGGAACTATAACTAAGTGCTTTTTACTTGAATTTTGTGATGGAGATACATGAATGTGCATTTTGCACCTACGGTGCTAAGTTTGAAGGCCATCAGTGGTATGAAAATGGAGCAGGCACGAGTGGTTGTATTTTCATTCTCGTTTTCTAATTCTACTAGACAGAAAATTATCTTTGTTTATTGGTTTATGTGTTAGAATGGAAATATGATTGGATGAGTAGTGTAGAAATGTTAAATTGTTAGATTGAAATAAGTATTTAAATGTAGGATTAATTACCCAAAAAGCTGTGATTTTGGCCCATTTCTAAAAAACCCTTGTGGTATGAAAAATTACAAATACCCCCTTAGTTTGTTTCCGTGTTGCACGCTCCTCCTTAACTACAGGAGGGATTTGTAATGCAAAATAAAAAATTGGGGTATTTGTAATTTTTCGTATCCAATGTGGTTTTCTGAAAAGGGGTCTAAGCTCAGGAGGTTTTCCATCATTAACCATTAAATGTAATAGTTTAACTTATGGATCCCATTATCATGTTCAGTATAGTACTTAGATGTGATAACAGCGATATGTGGATCCCACCACATTTCTTTACGTCAAATCAGTCATATGATGTTGGAAAGAATATTACCATTTAATTTACAGTTGGTTCCAATACAAAAATGAAAAATGAGTTTAGTTTTTAACTGCCACTTCAGGTACGTTCATCCCAGAGAGAGCAGAGAATGCCCAGTCGTTGTTGGTGGGGATTATATCACAACAGAGTCCGGAACTGGACTAGTTCATACTGCTCCTGGCCATGGTCAGGAAGATTACACCACTGGCCTTAAATATGGTTTGCCCATCCTTTCCCCTGTGGATGATGAAGGAAGATTTACTGAAGAAGCTGGCCAATTCAATGGTCTTGATGTTCTTGGAGACGGCAATGCTGCTGTTATTGAGTGCTTGGACAAGAACTTATCATTGATCATGGTCGAACCATACAGTGAGTTAAACTCTGGCCTTTTTAATCAGGATTAGGTCAATTACACTGACCTCCCCTGTAACTATGTGTAATTACACAAATTTCCCCTCTTAGTCCCAAAATGTAAACTACCCCCTTCAGATCACCGAAATTTAATCAAAATTGGAGAGATTTATCAACAGACTTGGATAACATCATCCAAATATGCATGAACAATTTGGAACTAATCAACAGTAGAGGGCAACTGTAAGATGGAAATAAGTTATTAAGGAGGTATGTGATATCTTGGAACAACAGGCAAGACTTGTGTAATTGTATATAATTACTGGGGAGGACCTAATCATGGAAGTACAAATATCTCAAGGAAAAATATTTCAACATACTTCCAACTCTTGATACATAACAAATGCAGAACACAAGTATCCATATGATTGGCGAACGAAGAAGCCTACAATTTTCAGGGCAACTGAACAGTGGTTTGCTTCAGTGGAAGGATTTCGTGACGCTGCTATGGATTCAATTAACCAAGTTACCTGGACTCCCCAGCAGGTATTTGACCAGCCCTCTTGTTTTCTTGAAAATTGAGAGGGGTTAATAAATTGGAGGTGGAAAAAAAAGTTATTTATTAATTGTTAATTCTTTACTTTTAACTTATTGAGCTTCCCTGTGATTGAACAAATTTATGATGTTAATAGGCAGAAAACAGAATTTCTTCAATGACTTCGAGCCGCTCTGATTGGTGTATCTCCCGGCAAAGAACTTGGGGTGTGCCCATCCCGGTATTTTATCATGTGGAGACAAAGGAGCCACTGATGAATGAAGAAACTATTGATTATATTAAGTGTAAGGGCTGTCTTCTTTTCACTGTTCCATCATTAGTTTTGTTTAGATTATTACTACAATGTGATTTGTAGATCATAATCTTTCAGTTGAGATTTGAAGTCGCTATATATATGCAATATTATCATCTCCCGTTTCTCCCTATACGGAGTCTGTTGATATCAATTGTTTGTTTTGGCAGCTATAATTGCCCAGAAAGGAAGTGATGCGTGGTGGTACATGAAGGTCGAGGAACTGCTTCCAGAAAAATATCGCAATGAAGCATCAAGCTATGTAAAAGGGACGGATACAATGGATGTTTGGTTTGACTCAGGTATACAGAGATAGTGGTATTCAGTCTTTTCATTAGTTATATTTTACTATTAGAAGGACTCTATGTTATTAAAGCCAACTATATATGTAACCGTTTTTGTTACTTGAGGAACTTGGTTTTTTTCTTTCCAATGTAATTTCTTACTACTGGAGAAGTGATCAAAATTCTTGGTAGTGATAATCTTAACTCTTTTGGTTATTTAGGGTCTTCATGGGCTGCAGTACTGGCTAAGAGACACAGTCTCAGTTATCCTGCTGATTTGTATCTGGAGGGTACAGATCAACATCGTGGCTGGTTCCAAAGTTCATTGTTGACAAGTGTTGCTACAAATGGTAAGAAATATAACAATCATCTTTGAAGATTATATTCCACGCAAAGTAATACTAGTTCATCTTACATAGTCCCATTCTTGAGATCAGTGCAGTGTTAGCTCAATTATCTCTGCCTGGAAAAAATGGAAATGAAACTCCATTTTGCCCCTCAATCTTATTACCATGCTTTTTGTCCTTATGCTGAAGATATTTTCATCATATCTTAACTAAATTGCAGGAAAGGCTCCATATCGTGGTGTCGTAACACATGGATTTGTGCTTGATGAAAAGGGTTTCAAGATGAGCAAATCTCTAGGAAACGTTGTTGACCCAAGAAGTGTGATTGAAGGAGGGAAAGACCAGAAGGTACAACAACAGACAGCTAGATTAATCATAAATATGAAAAAAACGATTATATACAGTAAATTAAGAGGCTATACATTTTCTAGAATACTGAATTTTGTGTTGATCTTCATAAACAGGATGCATTCGGTGCAGATGTCCTTCGTCTCTGGGTTTCCAGTGTGGATTATACGGGTGATGTTCTGATTGGGCCTAAAGTCCTTCGTCAAATGTCAGATATATACAGGAAACTAAGAGGAACCTTGCGGTTCCTTTTGGGAAACCTGCATGATTGGAAAGTATGCCTTCTCTTGATGCTTGTATTCTTGTTTTCTATCTTCAATTTTTTCAACAAAAACACAATCTGTTTGCACTCTTATAATGGGACGAACTTAAGTTCTTGATTGATGTGACATAAAGAAATTCGTGAGGCCCACAAATTACCACTAATACTTTTAAATATTATTTTCAATCTAATTATTCAATATTTGTACACTAATCATCCGAACATATTTTCATTTTTGTACAAAAGCCGATAAACAATACAGAAAACCATCTTTTTTTCCTATGAAAATAAAGAAGAAGAATGAAAACACATCCATTCAGGGTCATAAATACATTTTTTGTTGTAAATCCACAATGTTTGCTGGTGCAGTTATTTGTGATACAAAATTCTTATTAGAGATGAGTAGGTTCTCATCAGTGTTTTCCCCCATAAATTATGATATAATTTGTTGAATTTTTGCAGGCTGATTATGCTGTTCCTTATAGTGAACTTCCAAAGATAGATCAATATGCACTATTTCAACTTGAAAGTGTCGTGAAGAACATTAAAGAGAGCTATGACACTTACCAGTTTTTCAAAATTTTTCAGGTATATTCGGCCAGTGGATTGATATATTTTAAACCCATCAATGCTTTACGGGGTTTTTAGAGAAATAATGCTAAAATAAAAATAAAATAAAAAACTGACATACCATAATGATCGGCTTTACAGATCATTCAGCGGTTTGTTGTCGTTGATCTCTCAAACTTCTACTTGGATGTTGCCAAAGATCGACTTTACGTGGGGTAAGCATTGATTTTTGGCTTCATCATGTGCATGTAGCCTTTTATCATTATTTCTAAATCATTATTCAAAAATACGCCACGTGTCATCCTGCATGATCTCCCTCATATATCTAAAAGCTCTAGGTTTCATGATGAATTCATTATTTCTTGGTTTCTTCATATGTTTGAATTTATTCCATGAGATTATTCTTAAGCTTCTCAGATAAGAGGCTCTACAGAAAATATTAGAATATTTTGCGAAATCTTTTCTATGGTAATTTTATAACAGAGTTGATATAATTATAGCCCTCTGATGATCAATTCATCACTCTTGAAGTATATTGTGATTGTTTTCTTGTTCTTCCAGCGGAACCGCTAGCTCTACAAGGAGGAGTTGCCAGACAGTCCTCGCTGCACATCTACTTTCTATTGTGAGAGTCATTGCTCCAATTTTGCCACATTTGGCAGAAGACGTGTGGCAGAATCTTCCTTTCCAATTCACTGCTGAAGATGGACATTCTGCAAATTTTGTTTTTGAGTCGAGATGGCCCATGTTGAATGAAAGATATCTTGCATTCCCGGAGGAAGAGGTCAATTTTTGGGGAACAATTCTTGAGGTAACTATATTATGCTATTTTGGCAATAATTACAATGCACTCCCCAGCAACTATATTTAACTACACAAATATTCCCTTTTTTGAAAATTACACATACCCCGCCGGTCACTTATTTCCATGTTACAAGTACCCTCTTTTGTTTATTATTGCAATTAGTTAAATGATGTCATAAATTGAATTTTAGTGGAACTTTAAAATAGTTGTTGCATGTATGGACAAGATCCAATTCTAAATAAAAATTTCCAGTTAACTTTTGATAGTCAAGAAGGGATGTTTGTAATTTGGAACTAAGTGGTAAAGATTGTGTAATTACGTGTAGCTATAGGGAAAGTCAAGTGTCACATATCTATCTAGTAATGAATCAATTTTTAGCCGAGTATCTATTGATTGAATTTCAGGAACTGTATTACACCTCATATTTAAAATTCTATGCTGATTAACAATGAGTAGTTTAATTCCATCTAGGAATCGCACAATTAACCTAGTAGCCCTTGTAGAAGTGTGTAGTTGTGTCAGTTCTTGCATACGAGGGTCTGCGAGCCCTGTATGTGAGAATGGTATTCACATGTTTGTCGGGGAACTAAGTGTTAAGAGAGAGAAAGTACAAGAAGGTACTATCCTTTGCAGCATTTGAGTATGTTCTCTTCGCTTGTTCATATTTCATTGGATAGTCCTGATTTAAACCTGCTTTACCAGCTGAGAACCGAGGTAAACAAAGTGCTTGAGGTCGCTCGCACTAGGAAGTTGATCGGTTCCAGTTTAGAGGCTAAGGTCTACCTCCATGCATCCGATGCCGACCTGGTTTCAAGATTAGCTGACATGTGTTCATCAGAAAACGATGCCGACACATTACATCGCATCTTCTTAACATCTCAGGTACACTTGATTTCCCATTCTAGTTATGCTGTGTGTGTGTGTGTGTGTGTGTGTATTACAATCTCCATGTCAAAGTCGTTCGAGTGTGTAATAATACCTTGGAACCATTGAATATGCAGGTCGAGATTCTTCAATCCTTGGAAAACGTGAGCGAGGATGTTATCCCTTGCAGTGGTGAGTATCTTGTACAAAATGCGAACAAAATATGGATCGGCGTGTCACGTGCAGATGGGTTGAAATGTGAAAGATGCTGGAATTTTTCACTTCAAGTTGGTGCTTACGAGGATCACCCCTTGCTTTGCGGCCGGTGTCACGGCATTGTCAGCCAACAGCCGATTCCAGCTCTAGCAGCAGCCGGTTGAGACAAAGAATGACTCGAGAGGATAAGATGGTACTCCTGCAAGTATGATACAACACTTGGATAAAAACCCACCAATTTGCTTCAAATTGAAGCCTAATTTTTGCAACATCTTCAATTCAATAGTTTAGATTCACCTACTTTACTTGAGCTATGGGATTCATTAAACGCTGAACGCTGTTCAATTGGATATTGCTACAATTAGATTGAAAATCATTAAATTATACATGATATTTACATTTTGTATATGTAACATTGTCACATACATACTGCTTTTCAACTTATTTGAACGGTGCATTCCATAGAAACAATGCAACACCACCTAAAACCTGCAAATTTTAGCGCCAATCATTATTACCCTTACGAATTTGCCAAGAATGCTACTTAGCTTGGAGCTTGCGCTGCTGAGCATAGGCAGCGCATGGGGCCGGCCAGATGCGCGGGCATGCAAGTGCCTAAGAGGTTGTCTGACACAATTGGCTAACTTTGGATAGGGGCCGGCGGTTCTCTTTGTTGGTATGTCTTATGCCGAGACAAGAACGCGACTAGCTGGGAAACCAACCCGCCACTTATCAACTCCTTAGCGATCGGTTTTACCCAACAGGTCGGCGATATCCGCTGTATGTTGCACTTTTATTTATGCTGATAGTTGTAGACGATTATATGCGATTGTCGGATAAGTAACCGCTGTCAGTCAACAGGCCAAACAGTGGCTGCCCACGCAGTTACAAAATATTTGGGTGAATATATTGTCATTTCCTTAATTATCCAGTAAGCAGGCGTGGGAGCAATAGCCCACAAACCATAGGGTAGGCAAAGAAAAGTGAGCTATGCAAGAGTAAAATTCCCCAAGAAAACCCTTTTCGGCCCACAACCACAAAGCTATCTCATATATCTTCCAATTCAACATTCTTCATGTGCAAAGCATGGATGTCAAAATTTCGATCAGACTCAAAACCATCATCCTTTATCAGCTTGCACGAAGACAGTGAGGATTAGCGAAACTGTAAGATGATAAATAGTGCAGGCAAGCTGACATAATTACAACACAGAGGTTCTGATTGTGCTAAAGCTGACCCCAGGCATTACTAATGGTACAAATATGGTAGCATTCCAGCAGCAATCGATCTTTCATCAGATTGTGGCTCTGGCCCGGGATCACACCGACTGTTGCAGTAGATCCGAACCCTCTTCATCCTGGGGTTGTATTTGTAAATCCTGTAATACGCGGTATGCATGTTAGCTATGCGACTTTTGTTTATAATGATTTACAGAAACAATTCAAACAGAAGCTGGCCGTTACCTGTGTTTGTAGTAGTTGTTGTGGCTGTTGTTCTTGGGTCATTGGATATGCCTGTGGTTGAGACATCCTATAGTAAGGTTCTTTGAGATCAAGTTTCCCAGATGATGTCTGGAGTATCCCTCCTTGTTCGGCGCCTGGGCCCCACATTTTCGCTATTTTAAAGGTATGGCCAGTCAGCTAATTAAGGAAACCAAACAAGTACAGAGAATGGATTTGTGCGGCACTGGAAACAAAACTCTCGAAAACCAACCTGACAAAGTTAGGTGAAGGGTATAACTCTGAGCTTTGTGGGCAATCATACGAAGCCGACCAGTTATCTCTTGCCCAGGCATCACGTAAATAGGTTGAGACAGTACACAGCGCAGCTGATACCAGTGTGTTGTAGGTGCGCCTGGAGCAGTGGTAAGCCACCTTTGTACAGTGCTATTGATGATACAATTTGACACTGTTAGTGCACACGGCATAATTAAATATTCGGGAAACAATGACGTGTGCACATGTAGCATCAAACTATTACCTCCCATTGAACAATACATCGAACCAACAGGCCAATCCGTGTACTCTAGTGCCAATGGAAGATACAAATCTCAATGGAATGTCAATTTCATACAATTCTTCCTCCTGTCAAGTGATGTTATGAAAAGCATATTAACAATTGTCTCTCTCCAAAGTGATTCTATGCTTTGCCTAAGAAGACACTACATTTTTCCTCCTTTTCTCGCATGTGAGGTGGGTTGTGTGCGTGTGCATTGGGGGTGGGGGTTAGCAGATGAAGTTAAAAATGCTTTCATTGCTTTTCTATAGAGGAAATAAAGACCTTTTTAACACACTTTCTAATATCCCGCAGGTTAAAAATCAAACTATGAAATTCTCTGTTAAGCACTAGAATTACAAATAGCAACCATTGGTCACCATGTTTAACTAACCGTGAATGCTATGTCACATGGAAACTTACGGAAGAGAGAGTGCACGCCGTAATCACATAAACAGCTAGTGATGGTTACCAGAGCCTTACAAGAAAATTCTCAAGAATTCCTTGAGCTATCTAGAATGGTTTTCGAGTAAAAAGAACAACAAAAGCGAGAAAAATTACATTCCTAACGAGTACGAGCAAGAAGCTTCTAGTTCAATAATGATATTTTATACCAAATCTGAAACAACGAATTTTAGGGGATATTATTTTATATATTCAAGCTATGGCAAAGAAATTGAATATTGAACATACTCATGATGAATTATTTTCATACAAAGACCTCCTTCTCAAACACCACAAGAAAATGACAGAAAATCTCGTGAAGGAATCATCTTTTTCATTTCAAAAGTGTCTTCAAGTGAAATTATAGCAATCATTTTTCTGAAAATAAAAAAGCTATATATGGAATTTGAAGTTGCTGATTACAGAAAGTTGTTAGTAAAGCCTATTACCTTTGCCGAAGTGAAGTCTATTACATGGGAGATTGCAGGAGCAACCAATAGCCGAGGATCGAAAGCATCCACCACTGGCTGCAAAATTGAGAGGAGGGAAAACAGAAATTAACCAGATGGATTAATAAACAGCAGGGGATCACTAGAAGTTGTACATGTGATTAGGTTAAAGAAAGTGGAGGCTGAGCGTGGGAAAGAAGACTAGCAACATGGTAGGAGAAAGAAAAATATACTTGGATAAAAAACATAGGAAATAAAGACTGATTTCGACTATACCAAATTCCAAGCTTAAGTAAAGGAACACGTTGATTTCCTAGCACATCCTTCCCCACAGGAAGATCCACAAAACCAACAAGAATGACCAAGTCCATATCATGCCAAAATTTAGTAAGCTTTTAATACTAATGGCTAACGCAACTTCTAAGTAGTACATCATAAAAGATTAACTGGAGGAACCTCCAAACTTGATGAGTTCTTTCGATTAGGCAGAAGAATGCATTTAGTAATTATGAAATAAAACACTCAGTGCTACTTAAAGATGACCATTTAAGAGATGAATCTTAATTTCATCTGATAATGAGATGATGCTACGTCCTTTCAAACAGGAATGAATAAATAATCAGCAAGAGATCATGCTTTAGCATGTCTTCCAAAATATTTGGAGCATTATACTACAGCAACTAGATGGTAAGAAACTGACTAATAACCAAAAAGCCAACGAGAACCAGTTATCCTAAAGAACATCTCAATATTTACTATCTATAAATGGTAGAAAAGAAAAAGGTTCATGTTTTAAGAGAAATTAGAGATAAAATGAGATACCGAGCAAGTATCAAATCATTACACGAGGACTTTTTATCATCTCAAGAGATAGCATTACTTATAAATCATCTCCAATTATAAAACACACATTGTAAGTATAAAGTTTGGAGCCTAAACGTAGATATAAGTAGCTACAGACAAAAAGAAGCAAACAAGCAATAGAATTTAACCTGTGAGAAGTATCCTTGGAAGGCAGTACCGTGTAAAGGTGTCAAGTTAACACCATAATAATTTTGTTGCTGCCAAAACAAAGCCTGCATGGACATCAGAAACAACAATTAAATTCCATTTGATAGAAAAAACAATATAAAATTAGAAAGCACTAAAAAACTTAAGCTTTTGTGACAAATTCACACTACAAGTTATCCCCTCCTGAGTATTATAAATATATTATCAGTAACCAAATGATCGATCCTTCCCTAGTTTACCCAGATAGAAAATTAGAGACATCCGGTGGAGTAACAGATACTTACCTTATTTGCAATTTCTATATATAAATATTCATCACTGAATGGCGCCATGTGTATCCTACAAGAGCAAACAATTACGAATATCAACCACATGATTGATACAATTAAGAGTGACGTCCATGGGAAGTAAATTCCACCAGGTGGGCCCCTTGGAAATTAATTGGCCATTGATCAAGTTCCAAGTTACAATGCATAAAATTAACTGAGAAGTTGCATGAGCAAATGGAAGACCAGGCCACATGGACTTATGGAGACTGGATAACACAAATTACATCTGACATTCACAGAGTATTAGTTAAAGCAATATGGTAAACCTTCAACAGAAATTGAGTTGACAATTTGGCAAGGATTACCAAATTAATTTAAGTACATCATAATGAGGAAGAAATGGTGCAGATGCCTCTGCATAATGCTTCCTGGAAATTCAGACGGATGAATCAAGAGAAGTATGCAATGAAAGAGACGACATACAATCCTAATTTCTCAAAAGAAATGGAAGAGCACCAGCATATGATAGAAATAAAAACTAGTGACAAGCCAATACATGCTCTCCAGATAATAACTGTAGGCACATAAGTGACGCAGAGGTCAATAAACAGAGGATATCACCATTAAACTTTCTATTCTTTGCAGAACTTAAAGGAGAGAACCATTTATTTCTTTTGAGCAAACATAGCACCTATGCAAGAAGAAACTCACTATGAAAGTAATAAACACAGAAAAGTATGGTTTTACAACATTCACCTTCCTACTGTTGGAAACATTTTCCCATTTGAAACAAGGAATCTGTCTCTTGCAATTATGTATGATTCTAACATCCTCTCATTAACTAGCAAAGTGCCTGCAGGGCAAAAATCAATTGAGTGAATCCCTTGAAATCATATTCAGACTACACTATCATGAACAGCATTTCCTTGAACCTTAAAAGCGCACTTCACATGTATTTCTTGTTTATCTAACTTAGCTAACTACACTGATCATCTGACTGTTATCCTCCTCCATATGACAAAAGAAAGAGAATTTAGCATACCCATTGGTTCAGAGATCAAAATATCTGCTTTCTCAGGTAATTCGACGTCTTCAACTTTACCCTTGATTACCTACATAATAATCAGAATGCATAGCACTGATGAGATGTGTAAATTTATTAATCTCAAGAAGATGTAGAAATGTGACAAAACAACACTCACTGTTATTCTTTGGCTGAGTGATGGATTCCCGGCTATAAGTTTACGAGCATAGTCTGCCATTTCTGATGCTTCCACAGCATAAACATGTCTTGCACCAGCCTGACAGAAAACATGCACAAATTAGCATGTGTTGATTGGACTGTGCTGTAACAATCAATTTATTCTATGGAAGGAGTTCAAAGAATCATAAATACATCAGAACCTGAGCAGCGAATAATGATAAGATACCACTACCAGCACCGACATCAACTACTACACGATCAATAAAATCAACACGGTTCTCAAGGACTGCAGCATAATAAGTTCCTGGAACACAAATTGATACAATTTCATAATCCGTAGAGAGAGAGAATTTACTAAAGCCATAAGAGTACTTGACAAGCTGTTACATACAACATTTTACTTGACAATGGGCCAGAAGTTTCGAAAATTTGGGTTGGAACGGAGAAATTGGAAAGTAAGTATCGTAGAACAGATTGAAAGAGAGTATCAATTTTCAGCAAAGGAATGTAACCTGTCCTCACGTAGTCCTGCAACATGTTTTGCTGGTGCAGAAGCTGTCCATAGTAATGAAAGTACATCTTGGCAGAAGATGCCTCTATTTTGTCGTCAAACTTGCTTTTAGATGATGCCAAAGTTCCATTTTGCAAAGATGATCCTGGAGAAAAAGAATGATACATGAGCCTGCCTTGAACCTCAACCTTTATTATCAAATTTTACCAAAATGACACAGAACTGGACTAAAATATATAAATAGTTTTCAAATTCTAATAGATATTCTCAGCACAGTATATTTTTTTTTCCACAGACATACACCACTAACTTCATATATGAATGTTAGAATGGAATACAGAAATGTGAATATTAATAAAAGTAAGAAGAGCTCATCGATGAACTTGATCATATCACGTAATACTAATAAGTGAAAATTATAATACCATTATATAAATTATTGCCCAAAGCACAAAACCAAAAGACAAGCTTCTGCACTCCTTCATCAAAGTCTTAATCCATTATAATTGCAATGCAACTTCAGGAAAGTATTACAAGATTGCAATATGCAATAACACTGATTACATATTTGCAAGAGTTACTAAGCAGCACATACCGACATTAGTATACTAATTAAGCAATATAATATCAAACCAAAGGAGCAGTTTTGGTAGTTTCTTAGCAGATGGTCTCAGATGAAAAAGGCACCAATAATCTTAAATAACAGATATGAAGAGAATGCAACCACATCTGCAGCTATGACAAACCAACAAATGTATCATATCACCAACCTTGAACAAGCACTTCCTTCTTCCATTGCTCAAATGCACAATGGAAGGCCCTGCTTTCCTCGTCGTTTCTAAACTGTATGGTGATTCCCCTCGAATAGCTTTTCTGATTCACAGGACAAAAATCAACTCAAAAACACCTGATTTCAATATATAATGCGGGACAAGTGAATAAAATTTCTTCTTTTAATTTGACATGCACCACACAATATGCTATGTGATTCATGATCTTAATTCGTCTCAAGATAAGAAATATTGAGTCGAACTCCATACAAATAATTGTGTTCTGGTCAGTGACCAATTCACATATAGGTCGATTGAGATGAAACACTATGAAAGGAAAGCCAGCTTTCAGAACAAGCAATAGTTTTAATCATCAAAGGTGAAGACAGCTAGTGTCCATTGATATATAAACTAGAGAGCCAGATAATAAGCAACAGATGATACATAGGCAACCAATTAATCTCATACCTCTTTATTTTCTTCAGGAGCTTCAGATAAACATAATGATTGAAGCGTACCTAGCTTGAAAAGCTGGAATAAAAACCACAAAGAAATAAAAATAACCATCCCAACAGAAAAGAGAGAAACAAAACAGAGTGAGAGAGAGGAAGATAAAAACTTAAAAATCAAACAACTTGTGAATTCAGTAGGAAAAACTCTGCTACGCTCATCATGTTACTTAAAAGATGCCCAATACTCAAAACAAAACACAGTCACTCTCCACTAGCAAACTCCAAAATTTTTAATATTAAATTCCGCTAACCATTTTATATTCAAGTTGCATAATTCTCAAGCACAATGCTAATGTATTCGCCAGGAATCCCATTAAAAAAAATGAAATCAGTATTTTTCTAGTACAAAATACGTTCAGATTCCAATTGCTTATCCAACTTTAAATAAAGCCTTTTTTTCCCCTTTTATTTCCTTTCTCTTCCACGAGCTTGTAAGTAGGGGGAACAATAGAAATAACAAAACAGGCGAAATCTTTTTCCAGTTTGTCCATGCTCTGAAGTCAAACAAAATGTCCAATTTCTCTCTTTGACAAAAAAATTCGTGTAATTCACTAAGAAAACTCCAATACGTATAAAAACGTAACAAAATAGTCCTAAAAAAATAACTCAGATATTCAAATAAACATCACAACCCACCACCCCCCAATGAAAAAATGAAACTTTAGACGAAGAAACATAACAACACTCTTTATTTCATTGGCCTTAACCTTTACCAGCTCGGAAACTCACCAAAAGTAAATCCTCTGAATACAAGCACAACACTCCATTCAAAAAACCAACAAAACAATTCCAAACCTGGCATTCGTGGAGATCGAACTGAACCGAGTCACTCGAATCGGACTCGGAGCCAAACACGAGCGAGTCCGAGAGAAACCGCGCCACAACCGGCGGCGAAGAGCTGCCGGAAATCGACAGCTGCGAAATTGACGCCACCAAAAAATCCTGCTCCCTCAGCTTATTATTCTCCATTAAAACAAGAATTAATCCTTCCACTTACACTACCAAAAAACTAGGGAAAAAAAATCAAATAAAAAATCGAGAAATTGAGAAATAAATTAGGGTTTTTGGTGGGGGGAGTAAGAGTGGGAGAACAAGAAGATGAAGAAGAAGAGGTTTTATTAGTTAATGGCTTTTTGCTGCAATGGCCTTTTTGTTTGGAGGCGTTGATGATGGGGCTTTTCAATGATACGCTGCTGCGAGCGAGGGCTTTGAGTTGTGCAACTGATAACGTGTCGAGTTTTGATTGGGGAGATGGTTTGTACTTTTTGGTGTATTTGGGTTTGGGACTGTAGATAGGACAAAAGGTGCCGAAGCATATATATATATATATATATATATATATATTGATAGATATTTTGCCCACTCGTGAATTTTAAGATTGGAAATAATTGTTCTTTTCTTGTAAAGATTAAGATATGTATGATGTAATTAATGATGAAAAATAAAACTAAGAAACCCCAAAATTATAATGTAATATATATTTTCACTTACATACATGTATATTGAGATATATATATATATATAGACACACATGTTTATATACACATATATTTGCGCTCATGCAGTGATTTATTCCGATAATAATAAAAATCACTAAAAATTTATTATAATAAACAATTCTATGCCGTATAAATATATAAAATAATGGACTTTTGAAGTTTGGACTAAAGAGTTAAGATGCATTTATTAAGAGTTTACTTTTTTTTTTTTTTGTACAAATTGATACATTCATTGAATTCAAAATAATTTTCGTACAAATATTGTATTAACAAAATCCAAAGCCAATTATTGATACAAAATATATATCATGCCTACTAACTATTATTATCCTACTAATAGTTTGTTACACTCCAACTAATTAGGGCACAATATTTGACAAATATGTATATTTATTTATACATGTATAAAAAGTCATGATTTTATGTTTTGTCCCTTCTCCCATTTTGAAATTGGATAAGCCTAATTATGACGAAGTGTTTAGTCTTTTCGAATTAATTATTAGACAGCAAAATAAATTCCACTAATTTGACTTTTCATTTTTATGCTAGGGCATCATTAATAGAGTGTGTTCAAATTTTGGAATAAAGTTAATGTGGTGTCAAAAGCAAGAGCGACTTAAAAGAATCTGAAATGAATTTTCAACTTTTTTGGTCGTGAATGTTTGGAGCTATGCTAAAGCAAGAGCATGTGCTACCTTGCTTTTACTTTTTTCATATAAAGAACCAAAAAAATAAGATGCTTGATTTAAACCTTTTTCCAAATTGCCAACCAAACATATCCTATCAAAAATCAACTTAGATACTAAATAGCTACATTTACACACACACGCACACATATTTGGGGCCATAGATCCTCGTTATCAGGCACTTTTATTAAGGTCCAACTAAATTCAAAACAAACGTCGTGGAAATCCATATAGGTGACTACTCTCTCAACAATTATTTTTTTACATACACGAAACTTTACTTAAGTGATTCATGTCCCTGACCATATGAACCATCAACCGTTCGTAATAGTTATATTCATGAAGTTTTGTCATTTACTTATTTGGAAGATAAACTATTGGCATTAACTACATATATATACGTACACATCCATATGTTGTGTTTGGATCAAGAAATTTAGTGAGACAAAGGCACAAGAAAAAGGTAAGGCAAGAAGTCAAGCACAATAACATTTTCATGATAATTTTCTTTATTAAAATTCAAGATCCAGATATAAAATTCAATGGAAATCAAATAAAAGGTGAAAAAAAGAGACTGACAGAGAAACACATGTCAAAAAATAACCCTTTAACTAAAATCAAATACAACTCAAACATTTCAATAAAAGAATAGACATCTTGAGGCAGAAAAACATCAAATTCATATCAGAAAAGGTAATTTTTGAAAATGTAGGGAGGTTGTAATTTGCTGAAAGTCAGGGCTGCTGGGTGTAATTTGCCCTACTAGAAAATGGACCAAGACTGAAGAGAGCATCCTAAATGCACCATGACAAGGAACAACAAATTATACCTAAGCACCCCTGAGTTTCAGCGAATTACGAAACCCCCCTACATTTCAAAATCTACCATGGCAAATACAGAACAGGGACCAACAACTGATGATCACACAACATAGCTAATCTCCACTCAGTCTCATTGTTTTCTTCAAACAACGGACGTCGTTTCCTAACTGTATAACAATTTGTAAACTCATATTATCCAGAAAATTCTTATGCGATCACTTCAAAGACCGGCGCCGGTGATGAGCCAATGTCAAGATTCAAGCAAGCTAACAACAAAGTTTGAATGAATGAACGAGCGCAAGCCAACAGACTAACATTAACTACAACAAGAAGGGACGACTGCACTTGCCCAAACCGTTGCATTTGCAATGAAGTAGTCAAATGTTGATAGATAAAACTGCGATGAATTAGCAGTAAACTATATGACAAGAACATGAAACAAGATACATGGTCTACAAAGCTCTAAATAAACCTCAATGGCAAGGTCAAACAAGATGAAAATTTTGATTTGAAGCTATCCCTTTTCATTTAGATTCATACAACTTGAAAGACTATGTCCCGGGGGAAATCGCCATTGATGTAGAGATTTACAGTGACGAGCTCAAAATTAATGCGAGTGAAACGCTACGGTCACAGAACGATTGCCACGAATGAAGGAAATACAGCAATGGGAGCTCTAAGACCATGTGACAAGTAAATGCATGGATCCTAAATGAAACGTATTATAGTTGAGAATCAAGAAAACCAAAAATTTTGAACCCATATTGGAATTCAACTATGCTACCTTCACAGCTTTAAATGGGGGGTGAAGCAAGCCAAACTCATCTTTCTCTTCAAGAGGATTGCTAGTCTCATTACGAATCCTCATCACCCTCCTGCTGGAAAGGGAATTATGAATGAATCCATACATCTGCAGAATCTGATCATCCGCAAAGTGGAACGCGCGGTCCATCTGTTTAAAGCACCTCTCGACTGAATAATCCTTAGACTTGGAACAAGGCTTGCAGCCCACAAAGTGAGTCACGAGAGGCCAGCGATGATCACCGCTGCCCGGATGAAAATTCTCAATCATGTTCTCGTATCTATCGACCAAAACCCCCCAAAAGCCGTGCAAGAAATACGCATTCTCGAGATAAACCTTCTTCCTCCACTTCTCCTGCTGTGTAGCAAGTACATACACTAAAGCCGACTGATCATCCGCTTCGAAAACGGGCCTCTCCTCGAGCTCCCTCGTCAACATCTCCCCCGCTTCCTCCCTTAAATAATCGGGCCCCATCGGTGCCCACGTATCGAGCATGTCCAAAGACCATTGACAGTTCCTCAACAAGAAACTCCCGGTGTTCAAACCAATCCAATTCTTCGAATTGTAAACCAAGTGATCCCACCCGTGCAACACGAAATTGTGATCCTTGTACCTCTCCCACGGAAGCTCAAACTTCATATCCGTGAACATTGCATCACTATCCATCCACCAGAAGAACTCCACCTCTGGGTGTGAGATCAAAAGCTTCCTTATCAATGGCAACTTGGACCAGAAACTCGACATTTCAGCATCCAACAAAGCCATGTTGTAGAAAATCTCAAGATCATGAATCCTACAATAATCAATCTTGTTCTTGATCGACTTCAACAAGTAATGATCCCCTAGAGGGTTCTCACATGGGTTCGGCGAAGACCCTGTGACCAACATCACTCTAGGCTTCTTCTCACTGATAAAATTCGGGAAATTCCGATTCTTTTTGAGCCATCTAGCTCTCTGCTGATCCCAATTCGATATCTTCGGCCCGAGCGTATATGGCTGAGATGGATCACGCTTCATTTCCTCAACCCCATCATCATCGTCCTTCAAAATCCTCTTTTTATCAAAATTAGCATAATTAAGGCCCCAACTCGATCTCCTCCCCTCCCTCTGCGCCGTCATCGACGACACCTCGAGAACACGGCGGGGCTCGGCCCGCCGGCGGATGTACGAGAACGTCTCCCGAATCTCGTCCAGGTCCTTCTCCGGCGTCCCGAATTTTCCGGCGCCGAGATACCCACGCAAAACGATCACCGTGAGAACAAGGCAGAACAGGGTGCGGAGGAGGCGCTGGCACTGCCGCACGCGGCGCGGGCTGAGGACCCGATCAAGCATGGCGATTCCAGGGCCCTTCGAACTGTGAAAAAAATACTCAAATGGGACAGAAAAATACCAAATGGGCAGAACCCAAACCCTCGAATTATGGGCTCTTCTTCGTTTTCTTCACGTAAATCAATGGAGCATGGCAAAATATTGGGTCTGCCATTTTTCATTTTTCCTTGCATCCGGGCGAAAAATGCGATCTGGGAAATGGAGATTTTGAACGTAATCAAGCAAAATGAGATGGGTTTCTTGAGGGAAGGTGAAAAACTGGGTCCATGGCGGGTGCGAAGGTGAGAAAATGGAACGAAAATGGCGAAAACGAGAAGGTGGCAGGGGAAATTTGGGTTTCAGACAAAAATGTATTTTTTGTTTTTTTTTTTTTGCAAATTCTATTTTTTAACATTTTTTTTATGCTTTTTGAATTAGTTTTTATGATGCGGCGTACCGATAGTGCGATTGCCGGAAGCGGGCCCCACCTTTGGGCTGTTAGGTTATGAAAATTTTGTCTTGATCAAGTATTTTGATCGCACTCATGCAACTAATCATTGAAATCTTAAATATTGTTTGTCTATACTTCATATATGGTCATAAAATACATTATAAATAGATTAATGACTCAAAACGAATATAATTATACTATGTCGAAATCAAGAATGGAAACGAATTGCAAAAAAATGAAAAATTACTATAGTTCAATTTGAACTCGATCAAATCACTATTAATTTTATTTTTATCATGCTACCTGACTAAAGAAGAAATCTTATGTGGCCTATGGTACGAATCTCAATAACTTAAAAGTTGAATTTATTAAATCAAACGGATAAATATATTTACAATCAAAATCGTACCTCATCCATAAGTTGTTTAAAATTGCTTCTATATTAATATTGACCATTTTTTTTCCAATTAGTTATTCACATTGAATATTCATTATATGATTTTACTTTAAATACTTGTCAATTTATTTAGATGGAAACACTTGTCATGTATTATGATTATTTTATGCATATAATTGATTCTATAAATATGTAATTGTTTGAGCACAAATAGCAACTATCGGACTCGTCTACTCGTTGCTTCTTATGTATTTTGAATCATGAATGTTAAACTCAATTATTTGTGTCAAACTAATCAAGTCACTTTAACTTGACTATTATTATAGTTAGTGCACGCCGCTGGGTAGAGGATACGCATATTATTATTACTATTATTATTATTATAATACTATAAAGGGTAAATATTAAATAAGAAGACAGACGTTTGTAGTAACATTCCAATTAATAATCACACTATGGGGAACAATGCAATTTTGGTCCCACAATATATACTATATTGCAATCTTAATCCCATGCTTTCTAAAACAATAAATATTGGTCCCACAATTTAAAAAATATTTGCAATAATGGTCCCTCAGATGATTTTCTAACGGATTAGTTGTGTCCCATACACGTGGCCATTAAGTGGATGATTTGGAGGCTTGTGTGCACGTGAGTTGGACGATTTCAGTTAACTTAATCGCGGTTAACGAAGAAGTTGCAATTTTTTGCATTGTTGGTCCCACATTACAAAAAAATG
Source organism: Petrea volubilis (assembly GCA_026212405.1). Classification (NCBI taxonomy): domain Eukaryota; kingdom Viridiplantae; phylum Streptophyta; class Magnoliopsida; order Lamiales; family Verbenaceae; genus Petrea; species Petrea volubilis. Next base: position 16,061,593 of record CM047879.1, read on the forward strand.
CCAAAATAGTCCCATTTTTTTTGTGTGTGTGTGTGGGGGGGGGGGGGGGGGGGGGGGGGGGGCGGTGACAAAATCAATCTTGCCATTAGTTTCGTAATTGAAGTTGCGCGTAAGGGGCATGTGCACCATCAGTTAGTAGAGTTTTCATTTTTTCATTTTTTTTTGTGGGAGGGAAGTGTAGAATTTAAGCGTGTTCTCAGCTAAATGAATTTTATTTATGAAAAAGAGAGCAGTTTAAACTCTCGTAATTGTCACAACTCCAAAAAAAAAAAAAATGAAAACCTAACTCTAGATGTGAGAAAAATTTTCAGATTTCTTGAAATTTTTCTGAAAATTTGTTCATGATGCATTTTCCCATTAAAAAACAAAAAACATTCACGTGCGGGTTTTGTTAAAAAAAACTAGCGACATGACTAATTTTGCAACCAAAAATTATCCAATTGAATTATTCTACCCATTTTTATCTAAATTGGGCCAACTAGGGTAAAAAATTGTATAATATGAGACCGAAATTGTAATTTTCTTGTTTAACTAAAATCGAGCCACGAGCACACAAGCCTTCAAATTATTCCCTTAACGATTACATACTTGATACATGACTCATATATTAAAAAATTAACGAAAGAACTACTATTGCAAATATTCGTTAAAATATGAGACCAACATTGACTATTTCACTAAATATAGAACTAAACTTGCAAACCGCCATGTATCATGGGGCCAAAATTGCATTTTTCTCTCAAACTCTAATCTAATTTTGTAAAAATCTGTTAACTTTAGTTGTATAGACCGAAAAAATTAGTTGACGGTCTTGGACCCGTTTTTGTATAAAGATCCATCCGGATATCGGGTTCGTTGGATCCTTGATTCATTGTCCATATGGCCCAGACCCGATCGGAAGATAACCCGATTCAAATTTCAAAATTTAAGCTCAGAAAGCTTTCAAAATCTTTCGGCTTTTTCGCTCTCACTCTCACTCTCTCTCTCTTTCTCTCTCTCTCCCTCTCTCTAGCTAGGGCATTTCCAGCGCAGATTGCACTCACAATAAAATGGTAAATTACACTTTTCAATTATTTTCTTCTTAGATTTTCATTTAAACTCGTGGATTATGCTTTTGAATTTTCGTTTTTCTTGAGTTTTTTTTTTCATCCGGTTTTTAGTTTATGCATTTCGAAGGTTAATGATTAATTCGTGAACATTTTGGATTAGATGGTTGAGTATGGAATTTGAATTTTTGATGATATTTGTTGCTTTTAAATTCGAGGATGTGAATTTTAGTAATATTTATTTTCATCTGAAATGAATGGGGATCTGGAGAGCTGAATATTTTTTGCGGTTTGCTGTGAATCGAGATATTGAGGTTGTATATAAATCCCAAACTTTAATAGTCTGCTAGATCTATTTGTACTGTGTGGATTAGGTTAATTCAAAATGGTAGGTTATGAGGGGCCAAGTGCTGTGCCCCTTTTGAAATCTGCTTTTGGCAGCGAATGGGCTGTGCAATTGAGTAGAATATGAGAAGAAGATGTTGTGTATGCTGTGTAAACCATTTACATTTCACTAGCTAAGTTCGGGTTAACTTTTCTCCGCATCCGTGAATTTGGAATACTAAGCGATATTAATAGTTTCAGTGAGAGCTTATTGTGAACTTTATTCATAGTGATGTCAAATTATGAAGGAGAGTTTACACAGTTTTGTATTCAGATGTTAATGTGGCGGCCTTGTTATGGTGAAAGCTATCTATAATTGTGTTGTTTTTACTTGTCTTTTGGAAGATTTTTCATCTTGTAACCCTACTCAGCTGATTCCTAATATGGATTTTAGCACTATCTTGATGTTATACTACAATTTAGTGGAGATTTCGTTGTTCAGTTGATACTTTTCATGTTTGGCCCTTTTCTGTTGGACATAAATGCTTATATTTTTGAATGTTCTATTGCATGCATATATATTTTCTTTTGGTTACCCTTGTCAACATTCTTACTTCGTTTGTAGGATGGACATGATTCGGAGAACGCTAAGCAAAGTACTGCTGACATGACTGCCTTTGTAAGTTCTACCCGCGAACTCCTTTTCATCTCTGACTAATATGTTCTGTGATCTTTATTAACTTTGGCGAATTGTTAACTTTTTTGGTTTATATTTGTATTAATGGTTGTTGTTCTGCTTTGTTTTCAGTTTCAATCTGTTTCTAGTATCTTTTTTTTCTTTGTGCTGATAGAGGGTAGATGTCCATTCACTGTGTCATGCGTGTGCATATTTTGATTAATAGCCAATGATACTTGTATTAACACGCTGCTCTTAACTATATAGGTACAAAACCTTCTTCAGCAAATGGTGAGTGACTAATATTAAGCTTGGTCTTGTTTCATTGTGATTCTCTCTTACCATCCTTGCTAATTATCTTCTTCTTCTCCTTGCAGCAATCTCGGTTTCAAACGATGTCAGAGTCCATCATTTCTAAAAATATCCTTACTACTATACATGGATTCTTCCACAATCATACAACGTTCATAGAATGTGGACCTAACAGAAATCGATGGATATTGACATAGTGGTGAAAAAAATAATCATTTACTTCGACAATGTTTGCTCATGGCAGGTCATCTGCTCGTATCATGCATGCTTATTATTGCATTTTATATGTACAATTTCATGCAATCAATTGCCCAATGCTCTAAATTTACATATAGATATCTGGTTTGTCATTCTTGTCCAATCAATACATATAAAGCTTGAATTCCTCAACTGCGATGTACTTGATGAGATGGGGAACAGAATAGATGAATTGGAGCAGAGCATCAATGACCTTAGATCTGAGATGGGTCAAGAAGGTTGTGCTTCTCCTTCGGCTCCATTGAAGACTAACGAAGAACCCAAGTCAGCCGAAGAATAGTTAATGAATTGTGCGTACATGATATCTCTGTTTGATTGATCTTCCTTTCGATTGTTTATGATTTTAAGACAAGAACTGTACCCTTTCCGTTCTCTTGGTCATTGTTCCATATCCTGTGGATATATTATAGGGCCACTGTATTCCGAATCTGCAATTGGTTTGTGTTGACACATATATGGTGTGTGCTCTTTGATGTATTGATCGCTTTACGAGACTGACATGAAAGAGTTCCGAGTTGTTGTTGCTTAATCCTAATATCCCATTAGGTTCTTATGTTGTTGATGAGATATTTTTCGAGTGTATGTCGAATTTGGTACTTCTTATGTGCATGTCACGATATTGTTTCCATTTGGGAGGAGTGGTTATATGTAAGGCTTAGCATCTGAAAATATGCAGGCTTAGCACCAAGTTCTTCATTAAATTTTGATTATGGTGATTGTGAAGTAGGTACACGCGAGAACTGCGTGGTTATAACTTAGTTGTCCTACTTTGGGGTCGTGATAACTATATGTAAGGTTTTGTATGGTTGAGGATAATATATGATCGTCGTTTGTTACTCTGTTCAAATATTTGTGGAGATTTGTCTGACTGAAAAGATTTGTGATTTCTTATTTCTTTTTGTACTAAGGAGGACCTTGTATTATGCTACAATCGGTGTATTGTATCGAATTAATCTATAAACACTGCAGATTTAAAAGTGATATTATGATTTTGGTGGAGTTAATTAAAATAAAATTAATTAGCCATAAAACATTGAATACATTATGTCGTGTGTAGTATCTACACATCATAGAATAGCGTGCATCTATCTATTGTCTATATATATATATGTTTTGAAATGACTTATGTCTTATTTTCAATTACCAGATTTAAAACAATAAGCCAAAACATCTTTCAATAGACCACTTGGAGCTTGTTTGGTTCCCCTGATTGGCCTTACAGCGGAATGACAAATTAGAGGTCCAATTTACCATATTGAATGTAGGATTATTTGGTTTCTGAGATGTGATAATTGGGTCTTGTCTTGCAGTTCATGATTAGCTTGAGTTATGGCCCAGTTATTTGGCTTGTTTGTTATATTAGATGACATGAACTATATGTCTCTCTACCAATTGCGGCTAGTTGTTTGCTTCTCCACATTGTGTGGGATTGGACTAGAGTAACAATGAAAATTACGTATTTAACCCCAAAATGTGTCTCCTTGTGTCGAGTCAAAATTGAGAACTAAAAAATAAAATTAATTAGTAGTTAACTAATATTAGTAAGATAAGATTCAATCTCAACCGCCCTCCCCCCTTCTGAGATGGGAATCTCGAGATATCATGGGTGTAGTGATGAGTCAACCAAAATTAGGCTATGACTGACATTAGTTAATGTATGAAATCAAATCTTAAAGAAATTAAATAATCAAATCAATCCTATCTATATAACCAAACGACCTCTAAATTGAAGAATTAGAAATTGATCTTGAGCTTTTAAAGGGTCAAAAAAAATTATCCCAAACATAATTATGAGTGAAATACTAATACAATTCCACTCATAAACTCATACTAAACGTAATCGTAAAATAAGTTGTATTGTTATCAAATCACCAATAACTAAAGAAAGTTGCTATGGGCCTACCTCAAGTGGGCTGGGCTTAAAATATTAAGCCCAATAAACGCTGACTCACTTTGGGCCGGCACAGAGCTTATGCCATTTAGGTTCCTATAAATCAAGGGGACTCAAAGATTAGGGTTTTACTCTTTATTCGCATCTGCCGACGACCCGACTTCTTCTCCAGCTGAGATTTTCAAGCAGGTAATTTGATTTCTCTCAGAAACTGGATCATGCATTGATAATTTTGATTTTACTGTTACTTGATCAGTGATTGTATCGGTTCGAAAATGTAAATCTTTTAGATAGATTTTATGTTCGAAACACACTGTTTTGATTTTGTTTGTGGAGTTAATTTTCCAGAGGCCGAAGATCATAAAACAATTATAAGGAAATGTGACAATTCATCTGTATATTAGGTTGAATTCAGTTTGTAAAATGGCAGTGTAAACGAAGAAACTTCTAGAAATTTTATGCTCTTTGGAGAACCTTGAATCTATTTTCTTCGGTTAATATAACTGTGTGTGTGTATGCGTGAAATGAGTTATTGGATGTAGAAGTTTGAGTTATAATTTTAGTTCTTTGTCTTTTTACTGATTATGGGTCTTTGTGCTTGAATTTTGGTGGTTTGATAGTTCGCTTATTGGTTAAAAGACACCCACCAAGATGCAGAACGAAGAGGGCCAAAACATGGATCTTTACATCCCCCGAAAATGGTATGTGCTTGTAAATGCATTCTTTGTAGGTGAATTATAGCAAGAATTTGGGTTTACTGATGATTTTAGTTGCTGAGCGGCCTGAGTTTATGATGTACTGAATTGATTTGCTGGGTGTGTCTTATTTTGGAGTTTGGAGTGCTTGAAGGGGGTTTTGAGTGCCAATATTAGCAAGTATTATGATAATTGACCAATGTTTGGCATTATAAATGCAGCTCGGCCACAAATAGGTTGATCACCTCCAAGGATCATGCTTCAGTACAGATCAACATAGGGCATTTGGACGAGAGGGGCGTTTACACTGGTGGATTCTCCACCTTTGCTCTTTGTGGCTTCATTCGTGCTCAGGTACTTTCTTGATCATAGTTAGTTGACGCATATTATTGGTTCTTATGATAATTTAAAGTGTCATTTGCTTGTGGTTCTGGTTGAGTATGCCAGAATAGCCCTCTTATATAATCATTAGAATAGAATAGGACTTTGGAATTTTCCTTTGCCATTAATTTCGAATGAGGAACCTTGGGTGGTCCGACGCTAGTTGTATTCTTTGTAGAAACTTCTAAATTTGGTTTTCAGCAATAATAATATGCACGGTGCCCTCTGTCTATTTTCTGTTAATGTCTCTCGGCAATGGAACATATTATCTTCCTTGGAGACAATGTATGTTAACTGAAAATCATTTCTTTTTCGACTCTGCAGGGTGATGCTGACAGCGCTCTCGATCGCCTCTGGCAGAAGAAGAAAGTTGAAGCCAGGCAACAGTAGGATGTTATCTTCTCTTAGTTCAAGCTTTGATTTTACCTCGAGTTTGAAAAATGCTATAATGTACTAAACACCTTTATGCGAATTCCTTATCAGTAGCATCTTTTGCTGTCATTTTTGTAGACGTCGAAGTTTGCTGATTCAATGCAATCATTTTGGGTTGTTACATTTTGTAGTTCTAAATTTTCTGCTAATTATCTTTTAATTTTGTGCTCCTTTTTTTTTTCTCGGTTTGGCTTTTGTGCTACTTCTATTACTTGTGAGATGTTACTAATTGTATGTGAATGTTGAGTTGATTATGATGTTATGATTTTATTACTAATCATCAAATGCTATTTATTTGTGCGTGTTCATATCAATAATATGGCGTTTAGTGGCAAGTGTAAGCGTTTTTGTATGGTGTAAAATGTGTGAAAAATGTCAACTAGTGGTAGTTCGTATCAAAATAGTGCTGGTCTTCTGTCAAGGTTGTCGTTTCTGGAGGTTGTTCTGCGAGCGGTCTCGAAGGTAAATGATGCGGGAAAAACACAAGTGACATATATAATGGTTAATGGTTCGGTGCCTCTTGGAACAATGAAGGTTGGACAGTACTTTCAAACCCTTGTTTGCGCCTCTTGGAACAGCGAATGTTGTACAGTACTTTCAAAACCTTGTTTGCGCGGCATTCGAAAAATTCAAGTTCACCGGTGCGGAGTTGCTCTCTCTTTTCTTATTTTTGGAGGAGAAAATAGTGAAAAAATTTACGTACGTCCCCACTGAATATAGCAAGAACATGTCTGATTTGATGAGCCACTTGAATGGATGTAGGCATTCTCACAAATCAAATTACTCAAAATTATGTGTGTGTGTGTGTGTGTGTTGTTGATCAAGTGCAGCTATCATTCTCTTGAAAAACAAATGAATGGTCACAAGACAACAACTTTCTTTAGCCTAAATTTTCTTATCCAAACACAAGTACAGCTCACTTACAGGCCGCTTGTACTGGTTTTTTGGACTATAACATGGTCCACATTTGATTAGGATTTACATATCTGTGTTCTAATTTGGGGCTTCATTTTTCTTGAATGTCTTTTTTGGACTATAACATGGTCCACATTTGATTAAGATTTACATATTATCCGTGTTCTAATTTGGGGCTTCATTTTTCTTGAATGTCCTTTTCTTTGGCTGCTAGTGTTTATAGCTTTGTTCCAAGAATTCCAAATGTTACATTGAGTGCGTGAAAAACCTATGCAATGAAAGTGACGTTTAGCAAGTTGACCCAAATTCATGCATTAACGATGACGGGTTCGTATCTGTGTCACAACCTGACTTTTTGTATTTTTTTAAAAAAAATATTTCTAAGGAGAAAAAAGAATAGTTCACACCTATAAGTGGCCATTCAATAATATATAAACATCACAAAATTTTGTATTTGGACCAATCACAAGCCCTCATGGCCAAGAACCCTCTTTGGATTTCTTTGAGAACGTTTGGACCATTTTTTTTTGAAACAAAGAGGAGCACTTATTTTTCAAAAAAGGCACTTCAATTAAAAAATCATGTTTAATTATATATATATATATATATTAAAAAAGCAGAAGCTAGAAGAAAAAATTCCAAAATAGATTTTTTAAGAAATTACCTAGAATAATTTCAAATAAAAAATTTTCTTTTAAAACACTTTAATTATTATATCAAATCGTACAACTATTTGACTTTAAAATGAAATTACTATAAAAAATAAGGCTCGATAAATACTTTTTTGTTTTGTAACCTATTCAAATGGACGGCTATCATTTTGAAGATGATTAGCAAGTAAACATTTTTTTTTATTAGAAAAAAAAATTCTTGGAAATTTTTGTTAATATATGAGTGGCTAGTAAGAAGTTGGGAGATTGTCACACAACCATTCCATTTTTGGTAAAACAAAAGTTTTCTACCTTTCTAGTTTATTTAAATTACCACATGCTACTAAGAAAAAAGACATAATTATTATTTTATTTGCTAATAAAATAAAACAAGAAAGATTTGACTTATTATATTTCTATAATAAATTATTACACAATCGCACAAAGCCATAGGTGAAGCCAATAAATTGTTAACTAAATAAGACTATGCTAATGATTGTTCTTGCTTTCATTTGATAGAGCCCAATAGAAGCTCCCACTTTCTAATTTTGTACTTCTTGGACTTAAGTTGTCTATGTTGTTCTAATATAACCTCATTTGGGGTATTATGGCTTTTGAGATGGCTTCATCGGCTCGTAATACCTGATCTGATAAGGAATTTATTTAATTAATTAATGTATTAATAGGGATACGATGAATAAATTAGATTTAATTTTAATGAGTTCTTTTTGTAAGAGAAAAAAAATTATGTTATTAGTCAACGAAATTCGAATACGAAAATTGCAAAGTATGTTCAGAAATATTTGAATCCCTTTTCTCAAAAGGAATATTAGTTTCAGCGAGTTTTGAAAAAATAAAGATTTCGTGGTAATTACATTGCAGATTTCTTTAATTGAAAAGGACACATTATATCTCCTTATTACCATTTTAACCATTAAAAAAAAAAACACATCAAAAAGACCGAGAGACTTTATTTGCTATTGTTTTGGAGCAATAATTTTCAACTTTCAATCATTTCAAATTGTTGCACTATGAAAGATGTATTCATATATATATTTTTAATTATTTTTTGTAATATGAGAATATATGTTGTTATATTACCAAAATAATTTAAATTTGATCTGAACTTTTATATAAGAAGACACTTTCAATACATTTTATCTTTCTAAAATAAAGTCAATCAAAATTTAATCTTCTACACACTCCACAGCCCTATTACTCAAGATATTATGTAAAAATACTCATCCATAAAAAGAAAACCTAAAATCACACAAACTCAAAATTATTTGATAGAACTGTCTAGGACCTTTGGTCTAATGGACATATATCTCATCTTAAAGGTATGAAGAGTCTAATGCTAGAGTAATCCATTATCCCATTATTCCCCCAACCCCTCCGAACCCGGCCCCATATATGATTCAAATGATTGAGATGATATTATATTTTGTATATAAATTTTTGTTAATCATATTAACAGTGTCATTTGGTGCATGAATGAGATTTTGACCCCAAAAGAATTTTCCATCCAAACCCAATGCCCACCCCCCCAAACACACGCGTGCGCACGCACACACACGAGTCCAACACCCAAAGCAAGGAAATTGGGGGACAAACTTTTGTAGGGGGAGAAAAAGAGTGGAGAATGTTTAAAGCAAAGAGAGTTTTAATTTCGGTTCATGCGAGTAACGAGTCCAAAGAAAAGAAAAATCAAACTCAACCAATTCTCAACAAAGTTACCGGTATTGGTGAATCACAACACGTTTTGACGTCCCTCCAGCCAGAAACGTCACCCCACCAAATTCCTCCCTCTATATTTAGCAAACTCCCTCCGCACCATCCACCCTCTCTCTCTCTCTCTCTCTCTCTCTCTCTCTACATCTCAATAGGATTTTTACCTTTATACTTTTTTTGGACTTTCACCTCAGAGAGAGAGTGTGTGTGTGTATGTGTTGCTGCTCAGAGTTTACATACACTTGTTCCATAAATGCTTCCCTTTCCATTTTGGTGGTTATTTTGTCCCCTGCAAGTGTGTTCTTGTGCATGATATAGCATATTTTTTCCAGCTTTGAAGCCTTTTGGGTGAAATCTTGGTTTGAATCGATAAGGTGAGTTTCTGAGTTTTGTTTGGAATTTTGATTTCTTGCCATTTTTGTGCTCTTTTTGCTGTCTGTAGTAATGGAATTGTGTTCGATCTTTTTTTTTTTTTTTGGTCCTTTGGGCTTTTAGCCTTTTTGACCTAGCCCTTTACAGGCCCTCTCGGATTGTCTAAATATGCATTTGATTGACTTCTATTGGCTTTTGATAGATTGGAAGAGGGAAAAAAATGAAAATGATAAAGAAGAATAGAAAAGAGTTAATGGTGAGGATCACTTGGTTTTAACTGTTGCACTGTGAAATGTCATGTGATATATCTGCAGATAAAATTGCAGAAATTAGCTGTGGGCCTTGAAAAATCTATTTGATTAGTATTTTTCTCATAAATTGTTTTGCTTGACTAGAAATCTTTAATGTGATTTTAGTTTGGTTTTGCATAAAAATTCGATCTTTTTTCGTCTGAAGAATAGGTGAATATCTGTGAACATTGTCGGATCTTGTCTATCCTCTGAATTAGTTGCACATACCTGAATATATGTAATTCAATATCTGTGTTCCGAGAATTGGGATAGACAGGTACTGTGAATGGAGAAGCCCCCTGATTGACAAAAGAAGGAAGGGATGGGTTATGAGAAGCTTCTAGAACATTATTCTTGACTAGTGTTCACCATAATACGCGATTTCTCTGATTCGCAATGTTCAAAAGAACTGATAAAACTGTGTTGCATGGAGCTTTACCTTTTATTAGATCATAGCAAAAGTAATCATTTCTTAGGATAGAAAATTTAGATGAATAGCGAATTGGAAGCTTTTTCTGAACTTAAAGCACTTCTCAGGAAGATATTAATGAGCCTGTTGGATGCGGAAGTATTTCCACAATGCATTCCTTTTACACTACTGATGGTGTGACAAATGCTAAATTTCGATTCATTTATGGTGTTCTTTTGTGATCTTAAAAGTTTGAGTTCAACATCACTGGATAATTTACTGATCTGAGCCCTTTCACGCATTTGTCTCTTTCAGCCATGATGATGCATGAGGAAACCATAAATGATTCTCAAGGAGAGATCAAAGTCAGTTTTGGCTATCACTGCAACCACAACAAGAACGATGATTCTTATGAGAGACCAAATTATATTGACATCCCGTCTCCTGGTAAACTCAAAAGAGCCGGCAGTTCTTTTTCTTGCCTCTCTGGCGCTGCACTGAGCGCCAATGCGACCTTAGCCAACACAAACATTTGTAATGGTCTGATTGGCTCTGAGATTTTGCCAACTTTAGACTCTCCCAATTCATTTCGTAGGATCCCGTCTTCACCAAGGTTGGATTTCTTGTCATCTTCTCTCCAAAGTAGCTTAAGTTTTAGCCCATCCTCACCAAGTGATGCCCTTGATTATGACTCATTTTCGTTCAAGTCCATGAGTGCTCCTTCTAGAAGCGAGAGCTTTCTCAATGCAATGGAGGTACAAATTGCAGGTGGGGCTGCTGGTGAGGATAGAGTGCAAGCCGTTTGTTCTGAAGAGAATGGTTGGCTGTTCTGTTCGATCTATGATGGGTTCAATGGGAGAGATGCAGCCGATTTCTTGGCTGGCACATTGTATGAAACGATTGCGTTTCACCTTAACTTTCTAAACTGGGACCTTGAAAATGATAAGTCTTTTAAGCAAAGCGTTCTTAACAGTCTTCAACATGCTTTAAATCAAGCAGAGAACGAATTTCTTCACATGGTTGAACAAGAAATGGATGAGCGTCCCGATTTAGTGTCCATAGGGTCTTGTGTGTTGCTTGTTTTGCTCTATGGGAAAAATTTGTATCTGCTCAATGTTGGTGATAGCCGGGCTGTATTGGCTACATATGCTAAAGGAAGTGACAGGCTGCAAGCTGTTCAGCTCACTGATAGTCATACCGTTGATGATGAAGTGGAAAGAATCCAACTTCTCAATGATCATCCTGATGATCCATGTACAATTGTGGCTGGTAAAGTCAAAGGGAAGCTAAAGGTTACAAGGGCTTTTGGAGTTGGTTACTTGAAGAAGGTATACCAATCTTGTGGGTTGTTTTTTGTAGCAATAGCTATGGCACCCCCCTCCTCAACTATCTATAATTGTACAAGTTCCTTAATGGTTTTAAAATGACACATACCTCCCTTGGAAATTTATTTCCACCTTACAGTTATTATTTTCTGTTGATTATTACACATAATTAAAATAATGTTCTAATTCAAATTTTAGTAAACTTTTCAAATTGTTTTTGCGTGTTCCAATGATATTATCCAATTTTGTTAATATTTTTTTTTCCAGTTTGTTAATAAACTTTGAAACTAAGAGTGGAAGTGTGTGCAATTACACATATTATAGGGGATATCGGTGTTTTTAACCCGATTTATATCTGTATGTAATAAGTAACCGATGCTTTATTCAACAACCGCGGGCACATTGTTTGACTCTTTGTTATATGTGATCATTATACTCTTCTTTTGTTTCCTTCAGAAATGCATGAATGATGCTTTGATGGGTATTCTTCAAGTCCGTAATCTCATAAGTCCTCCATATGTATCGTTGCAACCATCACTAATTGTACATGAGGTTTCAAACGCCGACCACTTTGTTGTACTTGGGAGCGACGGCTTGTTTGACTTTTTCAGCAATGATGAAGTTGTAAAGCTTGTGCATTCATATATCTTGAGAAACCCTTCGGGTGATCCGGCTAAATTTTTAGTAGAGCAGCTTGCAGCTAGAGCAGCAGATTCAGCAGGTAACGTCGCCAAATCTCTCGGATATCGTGCTTTTGGCCCCTCTATGCGGCTCTAGAAAATTCCTTTGCTAATATTTATTTAATTGTAATAATATTACCTTGCTTCCCCCTGCCACTATATACAAGTACACAAACATCCCTGTCAGTTTTAAAATTACACATACCTCCCTCATAACTTATTCCCACCTTATAATTACCACTTTATGTTAGATTTCACATTTTAGTGAACTTTTTCAAAGTGTTCTTGCATGTATGAACGACATTATATAAATATATGATGGGAAGTATTCAATATATGTTTCTGTCATCAATACTTATAATAAAATGCTTCCTAGAGATTATGCTATAATTGTATTCTATTAAGATTTCTTATCGGCCCACTTGATATTTGCGTATGCCGATACGACTATGCAGTACATATTTCGTATTTCTGTATTGGTGCATTGACGTCTTGCTTATAAAATTACATTGTAGGGCCGTGTGACAGCAGTGCCCATATGGTAGACCACAATTAAATCTTAAACAAAAATCATCTGGAAAAATATCTATGTCAATTTCTAGTGAAACTGCAATTTGCATAACTTATTAATAACAATTTGTTGGCTATGATAGTATCACAACGAATACTGTATACATTTTTGCTAAAAATAATACATACATATATATATATATATACATATTTATTTATTTATGTTAAACTTTTGCAGGTTTTAGTATGGAAGAGCTGATGAGTATCCCTGCTGGCAGACGACGAAAATATCACGACGATGTTACGGTTATCGTAATTGTTCTAGGCTCGAACAAACGCACCTCAAAGGCATCGACATTTCTATGAACAGCTGAGTCTAAATCCTAAGTGCCCATATTATTTTTTTGCAGCTTGTTAGCTTTAAAATTCCTCTGTAAGATAATTGTCTTAGATCATATATGTGTGATATTTATGTTATCTTTTGTCGAAACACGTGATCTCGTCGCTTGTAATTAGCATGTGTTTTTACCTAAGACATTCTTTTTTTTTCTTCAGTGGAATGGATTACTCTTATTACAGCTCTCTAACTCTTCCCCGTGATTATATATGACAACACAAGTATTCCCTCTTAGTTCCAAAATTACATATACCTCCTTCGTAACTTATTTCAACCTTACAGTTAACCCCTTCTTTAGATTATTACACATGATTAATGAAATTATCGAAAGGGGGCATTTGTAATTTGAAACTAAGAGGGAAGGTTTGTGTAATTTACGCATAGTCGAACCCAACTTTTATCTGCAAATTGGAACAGAAAAAGTGCCTTTGGCCCCCCTCTTTTTCTTGTTTCCTCCTATTTTAGGATACGAGTTATGATGAACAGTCAAGAGTCTTGATGATTAAGTCAATTGAATTTTCGGGAATCTTGTTTAGGGCATTTAGCAAAAAGGTGGTTCTGTGTTCCTTCATGAAGTAAACACTTTTTTTTAAGGAAAGATAAACACTGTCCTAAACGAACATTTGGTTTGATATTTATATCAAGAATCTCTTGGGTAATGCTTTAGCATATCTCATCATCTATATGTGCTTTCTTTTTCATCTCATTTTATACTCTGGAATCCTTTTTCGTGGTGCTCGTCTTTATAGCTTCTCGACCTTTCAAGATTTGGGACCGGTAAAACAAAGATTAGACTTTTATTTTTTATTTTTTATTTTTTATTTTTTATTTTTTATTTTTAAGCTTAATATGCCCATTGTGTTTGATTGGGTCATTTTAAGTTTTAAAGATGTTAGCACTTATATGTACGGATATGCTTAGTGATATCACGCTTATTGCTTAGCCTTTGATACATACAAGTCAAGAAACTTTGTTTAGGTTAATTTAAATTTTGAAGATGGTTGTTTATATTTATTCATCCTCATTCTTGTTGATTCATATGATGAGAAGCCATACAGAATGGAAAATTTTCCGAAAGGACAAAAGCACTACCACCAGAATTTACATCAACCATATATGTGTGTTGTGTGTGTGTAGGTGTGTAGGTGTTTATATAGGTGTATGTGTGTGCGTTACGTGATTCTTATGCAACTTTCAGCTTCCGAATGTCAAACAGGTTAGGAGAATAAAACCCTTACAGAGCTCGAGCCCCGTGAGGTTATTATTGAAGGGGGGAGGGGGTTAGTTTAGTAGGGATAGTAGGGGTGGTAATTTTTCATCCAATATGAAATAGTAAGTTAAAGTTGAGAGTTCATGGGTTGGGTTGAAAATAAGTCGAACCCAAAAGCGACCTGAAAAATATGTGTTTGGTTGGGTTGATTCGTGAGTTATTCAGACAACTCAAATCCTTTTATGGGTTAACCGACAACCCGGCCCGAATATTTTTTTAAAATTTTTTTTCCCCTTTCTCTCTCATTTAGAGAAAAATATCTTATGTATAAATTATATATTATAACATTTTGATGGGTTATAATTAATCATTATAATATAATATAGGAAAAATTATGAAAAAGAGCACAAGGAATTTTTTTAATTATTAAACACACAAAAATTTTTAGATATTTAAAGATAAAAGATCGTTAAATCTTTTAAATTAGTGAAAAGTCAATATGAATGAAAATTTATAATTATGTTAGTTATCATCTTCTTCTCTCCTCCAAAAAAGTATATTTTCTTTCTTTAATTGTTTATTTGCATTCATTGAAGTTTTATAATGATTTATTTTAATATTGAATGAAATTTTTTTATCAAATATTTTTACAGTATATTATAAATAAAATTTAAATAAACTAGTGTAGGAAATGAACTCATTAATTTTTAATGTAAATTCCAAACATGTATTTTGTATGTAGCCGACCGTCACTACAAGAATGTATATGTTTTAGTGACGAACTAATTATAAATTTAGTTTTCTACTAGATTTCACTAATAATAAATTTGTTAGTACACGTTTTGTTATTAATTGTTTATTTAATTTTATTTACATTGAATTCTATCATTAATTATTACATGATGTGATAAAACTCTAAAATTGTGACAAAATGTAAAAATCTCTCTGTCACAAAATTTTTAATAGACTTAGTGAAGTGGGTGCTTTTTTATAGTGCATACAAAATAAATGTATATATAGTATAGTTAGCCAATGAAAAATTAGGCGAACAAATCAACTTTTAATTAGTAAATTATAATTGCTTTAATTTTTTCATTAGAAAAGTTAGAATTTTTATTTAAAACAGGTCAACCCGAGTTGACACGAATCAAGCCAAGTTGGGTTAGGGTTGAGGTCTCATGGGTTTGACAAATCATAGGTTGGATTAGGGTTGCGAGATTTTGTATTATACTCTTACTTCAACCCAACCCGAACCCACTGGAATTGCCACCCCTAGATAGTCGTCCCCCTCAAATATATATAATACTATGTGTGTGTGTGTGATCTTATGCAATTTTAGCTTTGGATGTCAAACGGGTTAGGAGAATAAAAGTCCATATAGAGCTTGAAGGAGGAAAGAGTCTGGTAACTACAATTGTCTCTCTTAAATTCTACATAAAATTATATTGTATGCTTATTTTCTTGAAACTTAAATTTTTTCCCTTCCTAAAAATGAGAATATCATTTTTGTATTATATAAATCTAATCAAAATTCAACCCCACCCTCAAAATTAGAAACTTTTAGCCCCATCTCTAAGCCTTATATGGAGTCAACTCTACCAATGTATGAGAAGGACCTTAGATATTTGTGTGGAATTCAAAAAGATGAATAGGGCTTTCTTGAATTTGTGAATTTAGCCAACCATTTGTCATGTTAATAATCTAAATAAAAATTTATTCTATTTAGATTTTTTTTAGTATAAATAAAAATATTTGAGATAAGATTGGCTTATGATAAAGGGTGGGCGGGACTAATGGTTGTGAATATTCTACATTGATTGGTGAGGCTGAATTATTCCAACCCATCATCAAGTGCCTGCAAAAGTGTGTTTTTCCTTCACATTCAATGGGGGCTATAATAACAAATACACCATATTCTTTACAAACTATTGAGGGCATATTCCTTAAAATAGTGCAAAATTTTAATTTAATGAATATGTATTCCATCTTTAGAAGCATGGAAGTATAATGTCAGTGTTCAAATTCTGACAATGTACGTGTGTGGTGATGTATGTGTGTTTATATATGTATATATATATATATATGTTACTTAAACCAAATCTTGATCTTAGGACAAGAAAAGAAAATTATATCTAATTTACATGGAAGATGTAATTCATGTTACTTTGAGGGGTATTTTGGCAAATTTGGAGGTGGCCACGAGAAAAGAGGAACTCAAACGCAAAAAGGATTTATGTGAACCATATCCTAAAAGACAACGTTGAGTTGCTCTTTGTTGTTTAAATGACACGAGGATGTCAAACAATTGACAAGCAAAAAGTTTGTAGCCAGAGGGTTCGGATCTTTTATTTCATTCTTCATAGTTATTGTTATTATTTGAATTCCCTTTTTTTTTTCATCATGACGTTTATTTATAAAGTAAATATTTTATCTAAGTTACAAAAAAAAAACAAACTAATATACCATGAATCTAGAGACTAGAATACACCATGTAAAGGAAAATTAAATTAAAGTATTTGATATGCCCAACTGTATATCATTTATGAAAAATTCTAACCCACCTAGGTTTGATCACATTCTATCAATTTTTTTTTTTTTGGCTTAAAAATTGATTCATGCCCTTCGAAGGGTATTTTGTAGGAACCCCACGTCTTTATTAATCAATATTTAAATCATAACAGAATATTTACAAAATATATAAGAAATTTTAAAAGTCCTAAGAATCTATATATAGAACGCATTCTATCAATTAAATAGCATGTATTATTATACTTATTATATAATTATTGCTTTTTTAAAAATATACATCAATTACATTGAAAGTATAATTACATTCGCCTTGTAATAGATTCAAACCATATAATTACATTCGCCTTGTAATAGATTCAAACCAATTCAATGGTGGCTAAAATTTCCACTTACTTAAGCTTAGTCCAATCCATATAAATCGCATTTGATTTAGCATTTATGACAAAAAGTTATTGTAACTTTCCCTTGTAATAGTGAGGAGTAATAAATATTGTCATAATTTCCCCAATTTGGATCCTCTGCTACAAAACGGTGCTATATCTCCTCCTACACTCATTAAAACACGCCATGTGTATTAATGAGCGGTTGAGATAAATAGGAAATTTTTTGAAGATTTTTTTTTCCTTATCTCAACCGCTCACCAATACACGTAACATGTTTTGATAAGTGTAGGATCACCAATACACGTAACATGTTTTGATAAGTGTAGGAGGAGATGTAGCACCGTTTTATAGCAGAGAATCCGAATTGCAATTTCCCTTGTACTCTTATGGTCTCAGATGCTCAACTTTTTATTAAAAGTTTTAATTCCATCCACCATAACAATAAAAATATCTTTATATATACATATATGTATATTATAATTTCATCTATCAATGATAAAAATATCCTTTATGTGTTGTAAAAGTTCGATCTCATACGGTTAAATAAATGTTTTTGTGGGTGAATGTAAATATGTTACGCTACTATATAGCAAGAAAATTAGAGAGCCATCTCAACGTTTTCATCACTAGAAACCATGCTTAGTTCCATTAGTGAAACCTTACAAAACCTAAACATAGCACATTCTAAGTACCACATCAAAATTTCCCCCATATTTCTCTTAAGTCCCTTATGTACATTGCAACATATTATCCCAAATTTTCTTCCACCACAATCGAAACGCAGTGCTCGCATAATACAACATTCATTAGAGTTCTCATCTCTCAAAATCTCATACGAATCCAACACAGTGCTCACATAATATAACACGCATTAGGGTTCTCATCGCTCAGAATCTCGAACGAATCCAACTGTGTAGCCGGCGAGTGATACGCCTCCGGTTCCGGGTAGGGCGCGTACATGTACGGCGATGGGGGCATGTAGTACCCGGGTGCACCGATCGCGGTGGGGTGCGCCGCATTGTAACTCACCACATATGCTTGTTGAGGAGGGTGATGGTACACATTCTGTGATGTAGGGCTCAGATTAACCTGATCAACGACTTGTGTGAACCCCACCTTCGGAATCTCCAATCCAGTGCTCGCCGGTGCACCATTAGGCCCTGCACCCGCATTGCTATTGCTGTTCCCTTTTCGCCCCCTCCTTTTCTTCTTTTTACCACCATGCCCTCCACCACCTCCGCCGCCGCCGTTGGGGCCGGCTTTCTGCTCCACCGGCATGGCGGCCACATTTTCCGGCGGCTTATTGTCCATACCAACGGGGCCAACTCCGATGAACTTCACCGTTGGTCCGCCATTGATTCTTGGAGAGCTAACTTTCACGGCTTGAAGATTGTTATTATTGTTCTCCCCTGTATTCCCCTCCTCTTCTTCTTCGTTGTTTTCGCAGCCTTTCGAGTCGTTTTCTCTCTCATTGTTGTTCCCTTTTCCAGTCTTCTTTTCCTTGCCGCCGCCGCCGGCGGGCTTTTCCGGCCACATCTCTGCATGTTTTCCAGTTTTCACCAGTTTCTTGATCAGGGTTTGCGGGTCAATGTTACCGGTGACAGTAACTTTTTGCTGCTGGGAATCAATATCTGTCGTGTAAACCCCTATCAAGAAGATTTAAAAAAAACCAAGAAATCAAAACAAGTTAAAAAATCGTTCTTTTTCTTGACAAAAATCTTGAAATCATGCAACTATAACAAAAGGGCTAAACAGGGGTTAAAATATATATGCAGGTGTGTGTGTGTACCTTCAATGCTCTGGAGAACTTTCTTAACTTTTCTCTTACAGCCTTGGCAGTGGATGGAAACCTTGAGAACCCACGTCTGAAAAGCAGAGAAGATGAAGTTGTTTGGTACTTAAAAACATGTTGAGGAATGCTAGAAAGAAGTATGAATTTGTGTTCTTTAGCAAGAAAGAAAAAGAAACATGAGGATCCACATACCTGGTACTGGAGGGGGGGCTGCTGTGGAGGTTCTTCTGCTTGTCTTGAGGCCATGAGAGAGAGAGAGAGAGAGAGAGAGAGAGAGGTGTTCTGAGGTATGATGAATGAGGGAATGACTACTACATAGGTACAGAAAAAGACCCTAATCGGCTGTCAAAACTCCACTCTGATTTGAAAATGACATTAGATGCCCCTCCCTCCTAAGTTCATTGCTCTATTTTGGATTTTTTTTTATTAATTTGTATTCTATATTATATTTTTATTTTTATAATGCATGTTAAGTATAAGTTATTTACACCTTAATGTGTAACTAAAAAGTACTTTTATACATATATGGTATGCATATCTAATGTGAAATCGAAAATTTTCATTGGTTCTTGTTCTTGACAAACACTTTATTTAATTCAATTATTTTTATTTTCTTTGAGCTCTAATTATATATGACTAAATGTTTAGATTCACTCGTGAAGTATAAATTAAGTGGTGGATAGTTCGATTTACATATATAAATTTAAGAGAAAACGGTACCTGTTAATAGGGAGCCTATGAAAAAGGATAAGAATTAAGACTCAATGGTATAAGGTTTTGTTCGGTTAGATTTTCAGCTTGTTTTCGATTTTGTTGGTTTTTTTTACACCAATAAGACTCACTTTTGTCATAATGGAATTTTTTAAAAGATTAATAAGGTTTTCTCTCCATCATTCTTAGGACTAAGTTTTGAATTTTAGTGTTCTTTTTTTCTAGGAAGCTTGATTTGATATGGGATGAATAATCCATACAATTACTTGAATCACAAGGTGTAAAGAAAGTAGAAATTCTCGGGAAGGTCATTGTAAGATGATTTTCTATGACTAGAGAACTAATAGACAAATTTTCATTGAGTACCAAAGTGGATAAAAGTATTTATTCCCAATTGGATGTGACATTTTATCCCGGATTATAACTCTTCATTTATTTATTTATTTGGAATTCAAATCCAAGACAAAATTCCAAAGCAAATGGAGCCAAACCCATCCTGTCTTAATACAGTCCTACAAGTAATTTTCCTAAATTTTTTTTGCATGATTTTGAAAAATTATTGTGATTTACACATAAGGTAAAATATTCTTTCTTTCAAAGTAAATTCCTTCTGAATAATATTCTCAATTATCTTTTTTGGGAGTCATATGTATATGTGGACTCTCAAACTTAGCCCAAATCAATTGTCGAGCATTGATGATCCAGTGGATTCTAGACCTTTCAGTAGAAGAAAAGGTGATATTACTCCAATTCAAATCTTACTTTTCAATCACCCAAAAAAAAAAAAAATCTTACTTTTCTGTCTCATATGGTACAATCTCTCTCTCTCTCACACAGACACACACACGCACGCACACACACACACACGAGAACAAGCCAGCTCTTGCCCTACCCCTACCTTCCCAATTAACAGACAATTCAACATTGGAAATAACTTTACCTTTTCCAACCAAGATTATCAATACATATTTAATACAACTTTTGGCAGAGAAAAGACATGACACAGCCCCTCCACTCATCTCATCTCCCTTAAATTCATCACACACACACACACAGAGACTACCCCATCATTGTCCCTTTCAAGATTTATTATTGCTCATTGTAATGCGTGAAGAGCGTCTAGAGCTCACAAATGTGTTGGTTTGTTTACAGTTCACTATGTAATTTGAATTAGCAATACCGGAGTACGAGGATATTGCCAAAGAGAACAGGCTATCTTGACAACAGTGAAATCCTAACGGCCCATCAACAAAACCTATGGCTAGAGTTAAGATTGACTTTTAATATTTCTCCAACTTACTTCTAAGTTTGACTGATTTTTCTCAAATGAGGCAATACCAATTATTACTTGATTTAGCAAAATGAAGTACTATATATCTTAAATAACATTCAAAATTCAAACTGTAATTGAGTTATGAGGACCACTTCCATATTAGGTATTTGCAATACCCAAATCTGCACTAATCAATCAGTGAGTGAGAAATCAAATGATTAAGACAGAAATAATAAGAAGAAGAAAAGAAGAAGAAATATGCTGAGTGTGAAAGAAATAAATAGATATAACTATTAGTGATCCTGGCCAAGTGTTACATGATGAAAATTAAGAAAATAGTTTGGCCTACAACTCCGATAAATTGGCAAACCTTTCTGGACAAAATAATATAGCAAAATGCGGTAGCCATGGGAGTCTCTTTAATTGAATACAGAGAGAGGATTGATGAATAATCCAATCTATTCATGAGTTTCTTTACCATTATCTTGTGGTAGATCTTCAGTTATTTCCACTTTTATTGTAGCTCCAGCCTCTTTTGTTTCTCCTGAATCATCCTGGAGCTGCAACGATTTCAAAAGAATGAAATTTGAGAACTTCAACTTAAAAACAAGTAGTGAGTGGTGTATTTGCAAGAGAGACTGACCCCTAAATTTCTTAGGCTGGCCGTAACATCTTCCTGCTGCTGTTGGAGAGTGGTCCTCAGTTCTTGAAATTCCTTTGTTTATTTATTAACAAACGAGTACACAATAAGCCCATATAATTGCAGTTAAGCTAGAAACATAAAACATAGAATGACCATTGATCACTCACTGTTCGGAGTTGTTCCACTTCTGTATTTAGTGATTTCTTAAGATCTGAGAGCTCCTGTAGGAAGAACAAAAACAAAGCTGAACTCAAAAACATCAAATTTGATTAACTTTATGAAAAAATAAGAGTTCATAATCATTAGCTGCTGGAGGTTGGACCATTCTTGAGAACCTGAGCTAGATACCATACATCTGGTACCATATTCTACAGAAAAAGCTCGAGGCAATCGTGTATCCCCCATTAAAACATTTAAAGGAGAGATGGAAACAGATATTCAACACCCTTGACTCATTGCATTAAAGTTCTAAACTACTCATACAACACTTAAAATTAATTTGGCAGTCACCATGGTTATATGTCCTACTTTCAAGGCTCAGACTCAATGTCCCAAATTTGTGACTTTTAGGTATCCAACAAAAATGCTGTTCCACTTATGCCAGATTGGGGATCAATAACTCGTATATGGCATTATCATTAGTGCCACAAAGCACGACAATTATCAGGTCATTTTGTCACTCAGTCATTAAAATATCACCTTTCTGTATTCATCAAGCAATTCACTCACTGCCTTATTAATCTCTTCATTTTTCATGCAAATATGCTCTTGGTTGAATTTAAGGCATATTTGACATAAAACAATCAATGATTGATCGTGTACAAGGGTGGTTTTCTTCCACTCACACTCCCAGTTCATCATCCTCGCGGGTTTCGTGTTTCACAGCTCCTTCTGTTAAGGCTTAGGCATGATATGGAACAGCACATTCTTGGGCAAGGATCAGGTTTACCTTCACTCAATTTAAGCACTTCACTATAGCTTGTTTACTAATGAGACACTGGGACATAGAACCATGTCCGATTTCACCAGACCTTGAACATAATGGCTCTAGCAAGTCTGTCTATGCCCCACAAAATGCTTCAAGTGACAAGAATCATAGAGTAAAACAGCATACATATTATACTAGAAGATCAGAATAGTGTTAAAAGGATAGTTTGTTGACCATTTTCACAATGACATAGTAACACTCATCAATTGAACATTTTCGAAAAGAAATAGCCAACACTTACGTCACGGTAGACCTTAACTTGAGTGTCCAGCTTCAGTCTCCAATTTTGAAGGTCCTAATAAGTTCGAAAACACGGGGAAAAGGTCAGGTAACTTGAAAGAAAAACTGATGCATAAAGCCCTACTGCCCCTAGAAGGATATAGAATGAACTTATAAATTTCCTAAACAAAATACATATTGCAAAAATTACTTCTTAATTACTTGATGTGACTATTGTTGGTCCTTTTCCCAGAAATACTTCACAAAAATAACAACAATTTTCAACTTTAGCTAATTATTTTCTTCAACATCATCTACCGTAACGATTAACTAAATCTAACCAAACTAACGCTTGATTCAATCAATAAGTAGAAAGCTAAAGAAATGCATTCAAAAACAAAAACAGCGTATAATTTTAAAAAAATAAATAAAATCAACCTGCTTCAGATTCTGTAATCTATTGAGAAGCTCCTGCCGCGATTCAGTCAATTCCTGCAAATCCATATCCATGTACATAAATCCCCAAACTCAAGCAGCAATTAAAATCGATGAAAGCGGATAACTAAATTAACAAACGTACCGCAATCTTAGGACTGATTGGAGTTAAATTTTCTTTTTTCTGTGAAAAAAAATCCAAAACAGAAAAATCATAAATCATATCTTAAAAACAAAAATTCAAAAAAATAAAGATAAATTCCTACTTCTTTACCTCAGATAGAGGAGCAGTCGGAGGAATCGAGGCAGTGGAATCGGAATTTTCCATCGGAAAAGTGCTGTTGATCGGAGAGAATTTGAATGGATTTTAGATCTGTGTGTTTTTTGTGGAGAAAGTGTTGAGGGTTTTAGTATAGTGAGAGAGAGTCAGAGAGGGGAGTTTTGGGGTAATTATGAAATTCAAACATTAAATTTAAATTCAAGTGGAGGGTGCGGGCGGGCGAATTTGGTGCTGGATTTTGTTTCCTATTTTTTTATTCTTTTCTTTATTTTGAATTTTTTACTATATTCACAAAAATATTCAATTAAGTGAAACTAGTCAACAATGATATATTTAAATAAATACTCAAATTTTAGATATTACTCGATATTCAAGTTTTGTTAATTTTAGAGTTTTATATTTTTTTTTACTTAATAATACGCACGCATACCACCACACAAGCTATCGAAATTTGAAATCTAATATTATATTCTTCATGTCTCTAAAAACGGAATGCATATCCATTCAGTCAAAGAGTCTGGACCAATTTTGAGGTGTTAAACTTTAACTTGCTTGATTTTGATATTTCATGGTCACTTTATATATATAACTTGTGTGAGGAATAAATAAAGTCAAAAAAAATTATTTATCTTTTTTACCCTCTTGCCCCAATTTAACAGAAGGCATAGGAGGTAAAATCATACATTTCATAGTTGTAAAAGTATAATATTCTCATTATTTGCATTTTTTTTTTTTTTTTGATATGATTTTAAGGATTGAAGAAAAACATCTTCTAAGGTACTCCACAAATTAATGATTGGGCTAGTTAAGTGGCTAATGAGCAACTCTATAGCAATTTTAATCAAGTACTCTTCAAAGCCAAGGAGCAAAACTTTATTGATTTATAGCTCATTGTAACGACTTAATAACTCCTATTAATTGTTTCCTTTTTGAAAAAAAAAATAATAAATGAGAATTTATTTTTAGTAGATAAAACTTGTCACCTGGCTTATGAATCTCACAGCATACGTAGAAATATTCGAATACATCAATGAATTAGTATGCACAATAATACTTGAATATTTCTCAAACGAGGTCGATACGCTTTTTCTAGCTAAGACATGAGCAACTCTATTGCCCAAACATCATGCATAAGTGATTTTAGCACTGGCCGATGAATCAAACAACCTAACAAATATCACCACTAATAAAGTTTTCAATGTGAGAGAAATCAACTTCAAGCCATATTCTATCACATCTAGGAACGAAGCCAGGGATTTGATTGATAGGGGTCGGAATTTTTTTAAAATCATTAATTATTAAAATGTATAAATACAATAGTTATATATAATATTAATATATAAAATAATAAAAATTATCATATTTATGCATATTCAACCAATTAGAAGTGTTATAATAAAAAATACTTCAATCAAAAACAATATATAAAAAATGATATTTAAAAAAAAACAAACAAGCTACTTTCCGTTTCAAAATAAGAAAATATAGTGAATAATGAATTACTTTTAAAAAATACTTAACAATTTTTTTTAACAATACTCACAATAAAATTGACATAAACACTCATAATGATATATAATCAAAACTCAATAAGTATTAAAATAGACATAAATCCGCATAATAATATATAATCAAAAATAAAAAAGTATTAAAAATAGATTTTTTGTTCTCTCTCTCTGCTCTCGCAATCAAAAAGTATATTCAAATCTCAAAAAATTTCTTTTTTTTTTCTCCGCCATCACATTCCCCAAATCACTCCCAATTAAATATGAAGTGTCAAATTTGTAGATTCATTCAAGTTCAATAGCCCAACAAATAAATATCAAGACTCAATAAGTTTAATATTAAATAACTATCATTATATATATTAAGAATCATAAGATTTAAATCTCTACACAAAAGTCAATTACAAAAAAAAAATAAAATAAAGTAAATAAATGTATAAATTTCAAAATTAGTACATAATACCTTCTTGTATGTTGCTTTCGGAAAAAAAGTTAAATATTGTAGGGTTTGTGAGAGAAGAAAATTCATAATAGGATTTTTGGTGTTTTAATTGGTATAGAAGAAAAAAGTAAAATTTAGTAGAATTTTCAGTATTTTAATTTGAATAGATTAAGTAAAAAAAGAGGAAAGAAAAAGAGAGAGAATTTAATTATTACGGTGAATGAGATTATGTAAAAATAAATTACCAAAAATAAAATAGAGTGGAAAAAATTAAAATTTTTATTATATAATTTATATAAAAATCAAAATTTTGTTTTAGGAAGGCGAAATTATAAAACTATAATAAATATATATACTAAAAATGAATTTCTGAAAAATTGAGGGGGGGCGACTGCCACCGCCAGCCCCCTTTTGGCTCCATCACTGATCGCATCTACGTTGCTGAGCAAGTCACAATAGTACGCGACTTGACCCCGATAGACAATAGTCACAAGTCGGGCTTATTTGCATCCTTATAAAAAAGTATAAAATACAAATTTCTACAATATTAAAAAAGACATAAAGTTTTGTGGTAAAATGTCAGAAGGTTTCAAAACATATGACATAAAAATACGATTTTGTTTACAAATTAAAACAGAAGATTGAATTGATGAGATGTGAATGCGTTCGCACATAGATTAATGTGTACTTAATGACATGCATAATTCGCAAACCACTATGCATGTTTAACAAATTTATCGACATATATTATATATGTTTTATTTTCTGATCCATCCCAATTAGGCGACGCCGTAACGTGTGTTCATTTCATCGTTTGATCCTTTCCCCATATCTCAATCTTAATTAAAGAATCAAATATTTTTGTAGCTACCTTAGCTCCAAAGCAAAAGAAATTGCTCTACTGCAACCAAAAAAAAAAAAAAAAAAAAAAAAGAAGAGAAAGGTTGAGGAAATTGCTGTGAAAAAAAGAATACTGCATGGTTCTTTCTAGAAATAAGACTCGGACTAAGCAACAAGTCATAGAAAGCGTGCGTGTGCGTGTGCGTGTGCGTGTGTGTTTTAAAATTATTTAATCGGTTTCATATTGTGAAAACATATTATGATGTTGGGAAATTTTCGAATCATTTGTTACAAAAAAGGTGCTACATCTTCTTCATTACTCATCAATATACACTATGTATATTGATAAGTGATTGAGATGAAAAAAGAAAAAAATTTATGATATAGACAAATCTCTTTCCTTATCTCAATCGCTCACCAATATATATGGCGTGCATTGATGAGTGTAGGAAGATATATATCACAATTTTATAGCAGAGGATCTGAACTGAGAAATTGAATTATATCACACACTTTAAAGAAAATAAATCATGTGAAAAACTTTACATGGAACTATAATAAACGGATTATTTTATTATTTATTAACTAATTCAGTTGAACTTTTAATTTTTGAAATGAATTATTCAAGTTTTTCTTTGGTTCTTTTTTTTTTTTTTGAGTACAATTCAATTCATCGGTTTTCTAAATATTGATTTCGGTTAGAGTATTGAATTTTTTAAATTTAATCTTTTTTTTTTCGTGTTTTAACTAAATGAACTCGTAAATGTGGATGGGATGATTTAATTCTTTTCGTCAACCATAAATCTATATATATTCACACATACACACATATAATATTTATTTATATGTATAATCTAGTCCAACTCGTTTAATGGGTACGATTTTACAAATCTTAACTTGGTCAACTTGATACGCGAGTATTGGAATTGTAATTATTTTTATGTAGTCAATAAAATCAAACACAATTAAATACATATATACAGTTGCAAAAAGATGAATAAAGAGTAATCAAACAACAGCGGCAGCTAGGCCCCCCTCTCTCTCCCGAGAACACACACACACACACACACACACTTACGTCAAAGAAAGCGAACTCCACATTTCTCCGGTGCCCATTTTCGCTAGCTAACTCAATTCCCCGTCAAGAATCTCCGAGTCAACTCAGCAGCCATGGGCCAAGAATCGTTCATATACAGCTTCGCGGCACGCGGGACGGTGGTTTTGGCCGAGTACACCGAGTTCACCGGCAACTTTCCGGCGATTGCGGCTCAGTGCTTGCAGAGGCTGCCGTCGTCGAACAATAAGTTCACCTACAAGTGTGATCACCACATTTTCAACTTTTTAGTCGAAGATGGCTATGGTAAATTTTTCTTGTTCTTATTTTTTTCTTTCTTCTGCTTGCTTTTTAACTGTTTGAATCTTGTGGTATTTTACGCTTTTTGATTGATTGGGTTTGGAATTTATGGGAATTGAAGTTGAATTTGAAATGGGTTTTTCTTGAATCTGAGGTAGGAAGCTAAAAGCTTGAGTCTTTGCTGGTTTCTTTAGCTTGAAGTTAGAAAATTTCGAGCAAATTTTACCCCCCTCATTTGGGTTGTTGAAGATTTGGGTTTTGGATGTATTGTTTGTATGATTTAAAAAAAAAAAAAAAAGGATTCAATAATCTAGACAAGGCATGATAGTATGGTTATGCTTTTGCTGATTTTGATTTGCTATCATATATATGCGTGTGTGCGCGCGCGCGCAAAACTTAAGCTTTGAGGTTATGTAAGTAGAATTGCGTCATTATGGAGACATATTAATATAGTTGTGGCAAGGGACCCTAGAGCAACATTGCATATGTTTCTCTGTTTTGACAGCAGAGTTTTTGACAAGAAGGCAAAAAGTTTTAGCTTCAGAGCTAAACGATTATGCGTCGAACA
Source organism: Petrea volubilis (assembly GCA_026212405.1). Classification (NCBI taxonomy): domain Eukaryota; kingdom Viridiplantae; phylum Streptophyta; class Magnoliopsida; order Lamiales; family Verbenaceae; genus Petrea; species Petrea volubilis. The sequence goes on from CM047879.1 coordinate 16,090,059, forward strand.
TTTCTGGTCGAATTTGTTTGTTAAATGAGTTGAGAAATATATATGCGTTCATGGCATTTGCATATATAAATTGATATATGCATTGGGGAATCAACTGATTGTTGATGAGAAATATATAGATCGTACGTGTGAAAGTAGAAATGTTGGTGACTGAATGATGAAAAATTGGCCCCTTGTACCATCTGATGCAAAAATTTTCCTCCACCACCCCTCTACTTATGCCCTTCTCGCCTCTATCCAGTGGCCTTTATGTGTAGATTGTGTGTGTGTGTGTGTGTGTGTGTGTATCGTTGCAAAGATTATAAGGAATTGTAAAAGCTTTGTGTTTCTACATGCAGCTTATTGTGTTGTTGCCAAAGAATCTGTTGGAAAACAGATCTCGATTGCGTTTTTGGAACGTGTAAAAGCTGATTTCAGGAAAAGATACGGTGGTGGTAAAGCAGATACTGCAGTTGCGAAAAGTCTCAACAAAGAGTTTGGGTAATTTTCTTTCACAAAATGGACGGAGATTTTGTTAACAAATTTCTAGTTGAGTTCTGCACAAATACGGAAAAAGTAAAAAAAGAACAATAAAACTAAAAGAAAATGTTAGAATTGCAGGCCTCTAATGAAAGAGCACATGCAATATATTATCGATCACGCTGATGAGATTGAGAAGCTTTTGAAAGTTAAGGCCCAAGTTTCAGAAGTCAAAAGCGTTATGCTGGAAAATATAGACAAGGTATGTGCTTTTGATGTTCTTGCATAATATTAGCATCCATAATGCGTGCGTGCGTGCGCACACACACACACTATTTCACCCTGTATGAATCTTGCAGGCTATAGAAAGAGGTGAAAACCTAACCATTCTCAACGACAAGGCTGAAGGCTTGCGTGATTCGGTATGTTTTTCAAAATTTTTATGTTATTTATTTGCATTATTTCTAAAATTTGCATGCATGCAGACTAGTGATCAAATCTCTCCTTTGTTTAGGCTCAAGAATATAAGGCAAGGGGGACACAAATCCGACGAAAGATGTGGTATCAAAACATGAAAATAAAAATGGTTGTAATCGGAATCATCCTCCTTCTCGTCCTTATAATCTGGCTCTCTATCTGTCGCGGTTTTAACTGCGCCAACTAGAGTATTTTTTTGGTCTCTGTCTGGATCAACGCTAGTTGTTGTACCGATTTGTTCCGAGTCTGATGTAAAATAGACATTCTTTTTGTCATATTTCTTAGTTTTACACAGGAATAATACAAGGTTTGATTGATTCAATGTATGTGTAATATTCTGTTAGCGAAGATCCTAGGGGAAATGTTGGTTGATATATTTCACTTATATCCCACATCGATAACGTTTAGACCGTGCCAGTAGAGCAGAGTATAAATTGGGTCTCTGAAGACGTTTTAAACATACCTTTCTCGGCCTTTTGGCTAAGATCAAGTGTAGTATCTGTTCTTATCAGTTTAATATCTGATACGTGGGCCATAGGCCCACATGATATTAAATTTATTTTTTTAGGTGGAGGGCCCGTTAAGGTAGCTTGCTACCTGGGCCGTCGAGCGTCGCCCTTGCGTTGCACTGCTGCAAGGGCCTGGCGCACCACACCAAAATAAGTTAAATATCTTATCTGAAACCCCAATTCAAAGGGAGGGTCTGTTCTGTTGCAGTTCTGGTGCGAAAGCTGGTTGAATGTTTAGACATGAATCGATGTGTGTGTTTGAATCCCTTTGTTTCGATTGATCATTGTGTTGATTTTGTGTTGGTGTTGCATATAAAACCACAACACAGCAGAAGCCACTTTTGCTTGCAAAGCTAAGACAACCTTTTACATATTTTTATTTACACAAATCTTATTTCATTTTCATAACTATCACAACACAAACCCAAACCTCCCTAGTCCGTGTCCGTCCCCCAACATATTATCGCGCACAAACTTAAGTAGGGCCCTATGGGACACCTTCGAGTTATTTTGAAACGACAGACAAAATAAAGCGCACACGCTACTTATAATACGGCCTCCTATAATCAATATCAAAACAAGACTCAATTGGGCATAGGAGCATTCCTTGCTGCAAACTCGTTGCTATTCTTAACAAAGACGACGTACATGTGCATGGACTTGAACTTGTTGAAATCCTTGGGGAGGGAGATGATGTGAACTGTGGATCTCTTGTGGAACTGCAGGAGATCAGGATCATCATAGTACCTCTCCCAACAGAGCGACGATAGCTTCTTCTCGAGCACGGAGTATGATGTGATCACCTCATTTGTGGGTGCATGGACCAACGCTTTCTTGCTTGCATGGTGCACATCCATACTACCGGGATTCTCCACAAGCCGGACAACGCCATTTTTGAACATCCAAACACCAGACATGAAATCAAAAAGGTTTTAATTTCTTGGAGTCGTGGATATAGCTCCAGTTCAAAGCTTTGATGATTTGTTTGAGAGGTGATGAATATGGTAGACATACTTATGTAATGCTATGAAACCCCCACCCCACCCCCCGTGCCCTGTGGGTTGGGGGATTCAAGGGGTAGTTGTGAGCGACCACTTAAATCTATATAAAATTATATTATAGATGGATTGAATATAAAAAATTTAAATTTTGGCCCTCCAAGAATGACAATGGGCTCTTTGTTTTTATATAAATTCATATCACGTTTACTAAATCCACCCCGAATATATATTGGCAAGCCAGGAAGCTAGATATGGGAATTTATTGTTCTTCCTTTATAGATTTAGAACTAGGTTCTTTCTTTTTAAATTGGGAAGAACAAAAAGCTGCTCTTGATCAAGATTGCAAGCATCGCACTTCATTTAAAAATTATACCTTGCCATAGTGATATAGCCTGCACAAATTATAATATACTTGATTTTGTCGTAATGGGTTCTCATCAAGAACCCTCACTCAATATTCTTCTTGAAACATAGTAATTTAACGATACATACTTGTAGCATTTGAACATGTATTATGTATTCATAATTTTCTTAAGCACTTCCAAAGATCCCTAAAAAAAGGAAAGAACCATCTTTACTTTTTGTGTTGATTTACACTTCTATTCCATTGCCTAAATAAATATATTTTGTCCGTTGATCAAATAGCCATTCATTTTCATTGTTACATGAAATTTGACGTCGACCAACATCAATGGAGTTGTCTTGTGAATACTTAGAGTTGTCTATTAAGTTGTAAATTATTGAATAAAATATACAAATCTAATTACGTAAATTATTCCCACATCGATAGAAATAGTCAAAGTGCTAATGGAACAGAGTATAAACTGAGCCTTTGAAGACCAGGTGAAGCATACCTTTCTCGGCCTTTTGGCTAAGATCAAGTGTAGTATCTGTTCTTATCAGTTTAATATCTGATACGTGGGCCATTGGCCCACATGATATTAAATTAATTTTTTTAGGGGGAAGGCCCATAAAGGTAGCTTGCTACCCGGGCCTTCGCGCGTCGCCCATGCGTTGCACTATTGCAGGGGCCTGGCGCACCCCACCAAAACTAGAGTACAAATTGAGTTTAAAGTCCAGTATTAGGGTTTAGAATGTCCTGGACTTCGAACCATAACTGGAAATTTTGTTGTTCGAACATGATTGGATTGAACCAACTCCAATATAGAAGTTCCAAATGCCCTATACTTTGAACCCGACTTGATTGAACCAACTCCAATATTAGAGTTGCAAATGCTTTATTCTTTGAACCCAACTCCTATGACAATAATTAAAATTTTTTTTATTCAAATTTTTTTTTATTCAAATTCGATTTGATAAGACCCAATCAATCATAAATCGTGTTAATTAATCATACAAGATAGCATCAAAATTCTCGTTATATTCTTCGGTTTTGATGAAACTTAGGCCTCATGTACATTTCTTTTCATAAATTTTCATATTATTTCCATTTTGTTTGTTTGTTTGTTTTTTTTTTCCCCCGGAATAAGTCGTATATTAGTTGCATCAAACAAAGCATGCATGTCAATTATTCCCAAGGTTGAATAATTTTTTAATGCTTTAATGGCATTATTTTCTACTCATAGGTACTTAATTTTATCTCTCATGGGCATAGTAAGTCATAGTTTGCCTAACTTATCGCACTTGCCTTAAATCCCTTTTAATTATTTTTATAGTCCTATTTCCTGAAACTATGGTGGGCGCTGCCATAGCTACTTGTATGTGTTAATATACTATTAACACAATTAAAGAAAAAGTAACACATACTATAGATGGAACCAAACGAATTTTTAAGGCTTTGTTTGGGGAGATTTGTTGGGGAATGTGAAAAATAATAGGTTTACTTTGGAAAGAGCAAATGACACCATTGTGTTTGGTTCTAGGATTTTAGGGATAGAAAGAAAAAATATTTTTCAATATTTGGTTACTAGAGAAAAAGAAAGGAAATGAAAATAGAAAGAAAATATAGCATAAATTGAGAAAAAGTATTTTCTTTCCAATTAGGTGAGAAAATGAAGGAAAAGCTATGCTATACTCCTAGCACTCTGTCATTTTTCAAGCTCTCATCTCATTTGTTGCTCAAACTAATTTATTGTTTGGATATATTTCATGCAAATCTTTTTATTTTTTTGCGCCATTAATTGATTGTTTGGATTTTTTTTTTGGGATGTGTTTTTATATTTTCCTTCAATTTACAATAATAACCAAACAAAATGGAAGACAATTCTCTAAAAAAATTATTTTCCTTATTATTTTCTTTAACAACCAAACAAAATAGAGAATTTTAAAATTTTTGTAGTTTCTTTTCCTGTCTTTAACATTTTCCTTTCCTCCTAAAATCTTAGAACCAAACAAAGCCTAAGAATCCTTTAAGTTTGAGTTTAAAATCACTTTGATTCCTCCTATTTAAAAGGCGACGTTTTTGTTCCTCAACTTTCAAACTGGTTTCAATCTAGTCCCAAATCCATTTTTGGTCTTTTTTTCTGCCCAAAAAGAGTGCACGTAACCGAAGCATGCTTAAATTTGTGGATATTTATGTTAATATATACTTTCTGCTCGTTTCAAAATGGTCCCTTATTGTTTTATTTTGGTCCGTATATGCTTCCGTTCAAAATTTAACACGTTTAGTGATTTTTAGATATTGAGATAAATGTAAAGTATATATTAATTATTATCTGAAAAAAAAAGCTATTAAATATCTTGTTCTATAAATTGAGAATGAAAACATTTCCCAAAAACGCCACCAAACATTGCCTAAATTTTGTATAAGTTATTGTTGCATTCTAATTATATTCGTAATCAGTGTAGGTTCAAGTTCCATATACTTCACTTTTTTTTGGGGTGCGAAATCAACAACCCTTTTGAAGCATCTTTGTCAAAAAGGGAGGTTTTAACTAAGAATCTTTCCAGACAAGTGATTAATTATTTAAAGAAATCCATCAAAATGGTGTACCAATGAAAATATTGGACGATATTCTTAAATAATCCTCTCATCAAAATATTTTAACTGTTATAGTAAATAAAAGATATTTATGTAAACAATTATTCGTTTATCTCGACGCATATGCGCGCGCGCACACACTCCTTTGAAGAAAATGTAGGTTCACACTATTTAATTTATTAGATCAAATTAATCCCGTAACAAGTACCACATTTCTCCATTAATTACTCTTTTTTTTCAAAAAAAATTTCTCCGATTAAAAAATAAAAAAAACAATTTGTTTATTATACAAATTATTGAAATATTGGGCAAACACAGAAATTCTTATCAGAATCTATGTTCACTGAATTCAACAAATCATATGGTAAATGCATTACACTTGTCGATCGCATAATTAGCACTAATTCAATCGAATCGAATACAAATTAGAATTTCTCGACAAACACATGTTAATGACAGCATAGTCCTCCAAATGTGGAGAAATGAATGGATTAGAAAACGAACCATTAAAAAGAATTGTTGAAGGTATATACTAAAAGCATTTTCTATTTACAAAAGGATGGCCAATACTTCTTTAATTCTCCTCCAAGCAATAACACTCTACCTTTTCTTCCTCTTCATTCCTATATTCTTGGTATGTTTTTGTATTAATTAACCCATAGTACTCTTAGATTATAATTGTAGTTTGTCTAACATTGCAAAGCTGTGATGTAATTATATAAATGTATCATTGTAGATTGTACCAAAAACGCCCTTCCGGAGTGTCTCATATTAAATAAGAAAAAAAGGGGGTTCTTTTTAGGGTAATTGATATTTTTTACTAATATTATTTAAAAAGAATTATCCCTGTATGTCATTTAAATTATGCCTTTAATTATGATACAATTATACACCTAAATACATTTTCTGTAGTATTGGACATATGTTGTTTCAAAATATAATTGGTATCAAGAAACGTACGCCTCGAAAACTAATATAAGTCTTCACAACAATAAAATAAACATATTCCAATTTCGAGCCTCTCACATGAATCAATACAACTTTATATATATATATATATATATATATATATATTTCAGACGACCACTAATATTGAGGTAACCACCTGAAGCCAATCTCCACAGGAATTGTGAACATAAGAGGTGAGTATCTTTCAGCAAGCGAAATACACTTGTCTCTGAGCTCCCCCAGTACTCTATCGGGAGATCTAGACGATAGAGGTTTTTTCCTCACTAAAATGAATTTAGATATGAAGTAATTGGACATGTATAATTAAACAATTTGGTTTGGCCAGCCTTATCGTCACGATGCCTCATCATCTTACAATGAAAAGCTAGTTTATTCCATGATAAACCACAACGAGTAAGCAAAATAGGTGAGGTAAAGTCTTAGATCGGTCAATTGCACCAAGAGCCTAAATAAATGTTCTCCTCGGACCATAATAATATGCTTCTTAAAGTGAAATCAATCCATTTGATTTCTATTTCTGTCACACAATTAAGTGAACAGAAAAACACAATCCCAATTGGCAATTACAAAAAGAGTCAACATAAGTGCAATTAATATATATGACTTTGTGATCTAAGCAAGAAAATAGACAGTTCCAATTTCAAACCAATCCAAACTGTACAATCACAAGTACACTTCCACACATATCATCAAACAACATTGTAAAAGTAGAGATCAACCTTCTACACTGCACAAGCTTTTCCTAGACTCACTCCCAAAAAACAAAAAGAAACCCTAGTATATAAAAACAAATTTTAGGTTCCAGACAATTCCAGAAGAACTTGCACGTCACTCACTCGAAACAAAATTAGGAAACAACCATAGATGCAGAATAAACGAACACGACACATAACACATGATACTAGTGAATATATAACAAGAATCACTGCACATCCCTAACTTCAAACTCGTTGCGATTCTTAACGACGATGTCGTACATGTGCATGGACTTGAACTTGTTGAAGTCCTTAGGGAGGGAGATGAGATGAACTGTGGACCTCTTGTGAAACTGCAGGAGATCAGGATCTTCATAGTACCTCTCCCAACCGAGTGACGATAGCTTCCTCTCCAGGACCGAATATGATGTGATCTCCTCGTTTGAGGGTACATGGACCAGCATTTTCTTGCCGTGGCACTCACCGGCATTCTCCACCAGCCGGACGACGCCGTTTTTGAACACCCAAACACCAGACATTGTGTGTTCAAAAGGTTATTTTTTGTGGAGCTTTGAGAGTATATTATAGTGAATACAGCTCTACTGAAAGCTAGGTGATTCTCTTGTGTAAGAGGTGGTTACTATGGGAAGATATATATAGTGGATATATGCTACGGAATCTCCTCCCACCCTCAACCTTTTAAAAACAAGATTTAGTAGAAATTACATTTAAGTCTGCAAGATATGAGGGGTTTGTAGTTCAAAGGGGCAGTTGGACTCTTAAGTTTATATATATAAAAAAAATGCATTTTGTAAAAATTACATTTATGTCCGCAAAATAGGAGAGGGTTGTTCAAAGGGGCAACTACCCTTTTAAATCTATATAAAGCTACATTATGTATATATTTTTATTAAAGCTCGAAACTTTGGCCCTCAAGAAATGATAGCTTGCCCATTTTATTTTATAAAATTTCAATCTTGCCCTCAAATTTAAAAGTTTTTCTGACTCTATCCCGAATATATGTTTGCAAGCCAATTAAGAGGCCATATATGGCATTAAATTGTTCTTCTTTATAATTCAGAACTAGGTTCTTTCTTTTCAAATTGAGAAAAAAAAATGAAAAGTTGATTTTAATTGATTAAGATTGCAAGCATCATTATTTTATTGGGCAATTGTACCTTGCCATAGTGAAAAGCCTGTACACAAATTAATAACAATTTTAATATGCTTGATTTTTGTCTTAATGGGTTCTAATCAAGAACCTTCACTCAATATTCTTCTTGAAATATATAGTAATAATGTAATGATATATACTTGCAGCATTTGAACATCTTTTCAAATGAATCTATTCCAACTAATGTATTCATAATTAATTTGTAATAATGTAATAATGTAATGATATATACTTGTAGTCAGGCGGTGGTCCGGCGGAAATCCAACGGAAAACTGGCGGAAAATGCCTTTCCGGGGCCCTTTTTTCTGGCGGGCCGGAATTCCACCGGAATTAGAATTTTCCCCGGAATCTTCTGCCGGAAATCGCCATTTTTCCTGTAGTGATTTCCTTAAGCACTTTCCAAAGATTGCATTTTGAGCAAAGAAGAATCCCTTTAGAAAGTCATCTCATTTCTTGTGTATACTATACACTTCCATTGCAACTCTCTCTCTCTCTCTCTCTCTCTCTCTCTCTCTCTCTCTCGGGATAGTGCAGAGCTATATATCGGTCAACGGGTGCATGTGTAGTCCCTAACTTTAAAATTATCCCATATATATATGTAGTGAAATTTAAATAATTGTTCTTACTTTTCTTTAGAATATTCACTTCTGTGCACCCCTAATTTCTTTTAGGTTAATTATTTGTATTACCTTTAATGTATAATTGGTACGTGCATTGCCTATAATCTTAGGGTCCTGATTTCACTCGGGGACGTTACTGGGGCCTGAGGGTACTGTTGAGTACCATATTGTGGGATAGGAAAATTGGAGCCAAAAAAAAAAAGGAAAAAAGGAAAAAGAAAAACTTTTCATATAAATTGAAATCGTTGAGGCATGGCATGAATGTGGCAAAAGATGAAAGGAGTCAAAATCAAACTCATGAGGAACAAATGGAGAACTATACTGCCCATACTTTATGGATAGGATAAGAAAGAAAATATCAGAAAAGTATAAATATTTAAAATAATAATTCTTTCATGAATACCACTATTTTGTCATTCGCAACTTATATTAAAGTCAATTCTAATATATTTATTTTATTTTTTTTCTGTAAAACTGATAAACTGAGAATGAGAGGGAAATTTCATAGTAGCCATTCGAAGCTAGGAGTGGGCTTTTTGAGAAGATATTTTTTGGAAAAATTGGATATGTATTGATAAGTCCCTTATCTTCATAATTCAATGGCTCAATATATACATACATATATATATATATATATATACAAACAGACACAAACACGCTGACATTTTTCAATATTTATGAGCAGATAGTCTGAGGATCCAACTGAAATCTTGAAGATATCTTGTCACAGCTTTTGAAGAATTCTTTTTACTTCTTTTTGTTTCTCTTGTTGTGTGTTTTGTGGCACACAAAACTCAGTTCAAGAACTATTATCTTCTCATATTTACTTTTGCTATTAGACATTAGGTAATGTTCGTATTGAAGAGAGTTTTGGGTTCGAATCTTACAGAAAAATCTACTAGAGATTAAAAATAGTCAAAAAGAACAATAAGACCATGCGCTAGAATTCAAAAAAAAAAAAAAAAAAAAAGAAATGTGACACAAAAAAAGCTGATTATTAGATTGTCCTAGCCAAGACAATGTTGCTTAAAAAATGTCCACTGAAAACATTAATAGCATCATCTTCTATTCTAATTAAGTATAAGGTTTCGACAAGCAAAAATAAATTCACTGAAGGATTGGATATATATAATATGTATATGTATATATATGATTCTTCCAAATTATTGGGTCTAATTGATCCAATTATGAATGCACACTTGGCATTATTCATATCTCTTATTGAACATATTTGTCAGAAGTTTTTTCCAAACTCCATTCCTTCTAAAGTGACCCCCAAAAAGCCTTTTCGTTTCAGTTTCCGAGGAGGCCTTTTATCATGCATAGATTGACCAAGTCGTTGAGCAAACAACAAGAAATACAGGTTGACACTTATTAATACACTTAAACTGAGGTGGGGGGGGGGGGGGTGATGTAATAATATCCATATAATATCTTGAATAAAATATTTGATATTGCTTGTGAAGTGGGTAACTCACAATTGTCGGGTTGAAAAGATCCTCTAAGGTCGACTTGATATTGTGAGTTGTAGTAAAAGATTTTCGATGTTTGAGTCAAGTTATGTCCTAATCAAGAAAATCGATATAAGTATCTACGCTTTGACAAGGGTTACATGACCCTGTGTGGACCAAATCTTCCAAACTAATCAATTAAAACGTGACAAATTAAAACTCTTAGACCACATTGAAATGTTTTAATGATAAAGAAAATAAAAAAATAAAATACCCTTTAGTTGTTGCAAATGCCCCATATGACAAAGCTTCATACTATTCTTGCAAGATGTATATGTTTGATCACCACACACATAGTCTTTCATTGCATTAATCTAAACAATTTACAAGACATCATCAAGAACATAATAAGTAATCAAATTAAAACCCTTAATTTGTATAATATTCATACTATGTCCTATGATCAAAATTGTTACCACAACTCAACCAAAAGGTCCAAAACCATGAACAAACCTAAAATCCATAAACCCTTTAAAACATGTCAACTTCAAAGGGAGAAAGCACTTACAATTGAGCTAAATACACAACACAATAAATTTATTACATGTCTCTAACTTCAAATTCGTTTCGATTCTTGACAACGATGTCGTACATATGAATGGACTTGAACTTGCTGAAGTCCTTTGGAAGGGAAATGAGGTGAACTGTGGACCTTTTGTGGAACTGCAAAAGATCAGGCTCATCATAGTACCTCTCCCAACCAAGAGACAACAATTTTCTCTCCAAAACCGCGTATGATGTAATTAATTCGTTGGTCGGCACGTGGATCAGCAGTTTCCGGCGGGGACAGTCGCCGGGGTTCTCCACGAGGCGGACGACGCCGTTCTTGAACACCCACACACCAGACATTGTATATATATGTGTGTATTGTGTGTGTGTGTGTGTGTTTGTGATGATATTCTCAATGAGAGATATGAGAGATGATTTTGTGGATCTTTGTGATGGCCCTTTTGGATATGGTGTACTTCAAAGCATGGGGTGCATGAGATTAAATAGGTGGAGGGTTTGTGATCATGATACAACTAATTATATGATGTATATAGTATACAGTAGCACATTTTTAAGGTTGTCTTAAGGGTCTGTTTGGGAGGCATAACTTAGGCTCCTCAACTAGCATGGGGCTTCGCCTAGCTAGGGGCAAAATCAAAAAAGACCCCACGGGTCCCATATGCTAAATCTTAAGTAAAAAAAATAAAATTTGTTAACACTGTCAGAATGCATCCCATATAGTGACGAATTAATACATTATAAATTTAGTTTTTGTGACAGATTTCATGTATATATATAATCATTTTGTTAGAAAATGCCATGCCAGTACTGCTTCTTTAGTTTTGTTTGTACATTAAAATTGTGATAGAATCTCGATGTTATAAATTTTTTATTAATGAAAGAATGCTTCCTTGTCGTGCAAGACGACAAGTTATATGGTCGGACATACTTTTTTCTTGATGGTTGTCTTTAATATTACCCGAGACACTTAATTAGATTGAAACGTATAGGTTACCTTTAACTTTGTATATATGAATATAAGCTTATTAATTAATTTCCAGAAGACAAAATAATATTGTGAGAGATATCGGATTGAGAAGAATCCAATTTCTTTATCCGATTCTCCATAAAACCCCACCCCATATGGGGGAATATATTTTGTAAATTCTTGGAGAAATCCTAAGCAAACTTTTTCCAGAGAAGAAGGCTGACGAGAAAATGACTTTTTGTATTGCATAGCTGTATGCATATATGTATATATACATGTACAATGTATATATGTGTATATATATATTCTTCTATTTTTTCTTGATAAGTGAATTGTATGGATTCCAAAATGGTGCTATCTTTCTTTTTCTCTCTCTCTCTCTCTCTCTCTCTCTCTCTCTCTCTCTCTCTCTCTCGTGTATGTGCTACGTGAGAGAAAAAAAGTTGAGTTTGCAAAATGTAAAAGTCTACATAGTTCTGGAAGCAAAGTATAATTTTCTCACTTGAAAAGATGAAATTTCCGACATGAGCCACTCATGTTTTGCAGCTCCGACAAGGACTTCTAATCAGAAAATTCAATTACGTTGCAAATTGTAAAATAGCACAAAGTTCAAGTTGCAACCGGTAACATAATAAAATCAAGGTTGCAAACTGCAAAAATTTGCATAGTTCATGCAGCATCGCCGTGTTTAGCTAATAATATAATAATCTCACCAAATCGAATAGGATTTTCTATTGCAAAATGGTGTTTCGTCTCCTATTGCATAATTCACATTCATGCATGTGTGTAAAATTACTTTATTAAATATACACTCGATGTAAGATCTTTACATTTGATATATACTCATGTATTGAAATATGAGATAAAATACAATTTGTAATAAAGGATTGCGTGTTCATCAAACATGGTACATAGTATCATGTTTAGCTTGATATGTATACTTGGTAAAATTTTTGAAGCTTTATTTGGTAGTCTTTTTAGGTTGTGGCTCGCGTTTTAAGCTTATTGGATCTCTTTTTATTCACTTCGTTAAAAAAAAAATGTTTGAGGAATCTAAAATAGTATGAATTTGGATATCTACTAAACCAAATTCAAAACTTCTATAATATCAAAATTGCTAGGGAAATAGAATATTTGTTCAACGCGATGAGAAGAATCAAATTTCAAAAAGGAATTAATTCAAAGAATTCTCTTCTGCATGTTATGTTAATCTGTCTCTGTCAGATTGGACAACATTAATTTGTAGATTGCTATTGAGGAAAATAATGTCAGTAAATATACATACATCTATATCTATATCTATATCTATATCTATACATATATATATACACACACATGTATCTAAAAGAATTATTGAATCAATTGTTGCATAGAATTATCCAGAATCTTTGTGTGCGCACAATATGTCTAAAAGTTAGAAAGAAAAAAAAAAGGATGTGTTCTCTCAATGATCAAGTGTCTGAATGGGGGGTTTCACATTTCAAGAAGTTGGGAGGCGTGGGGATTCGGGTGTCTTTAATTTGGACCAGAAGGAAAGGGATTCTTGATTCTGATTGTGATGAGTCCATCTTCACTTAATTTGCTTTATAGTAGATTTGACCAAAAGCCCCTAATTGACTATTTTACCCCCTCCCCTTACATTCTTTGTTTATGAATTTTTGGGTGGACACTCTCGTATTGGGTAATTCGAATCCCAGTCCAGCCTAATCCAATCAGGTTCGACTAATCCAAGATGGGTATTTGAAGTTAGAAACCAAATCATTCTTTCAAGTAATTCGAATCCCAGTCCAGCCTAATCCAATCAGGTTCGACTAATCCAAGATGGGTATTTGAAGTTAGAAACCGAATCCTTCATTCAATTATATCGATAACTCCGAAAGTACTAATCAAATTTTTATATTTTATCCAAACTATATAATTTACAAATCAAACTATTCTATCACAAATAAACCAACAAATTAATTACTATTAAAGTAGAACAATAAACTACCATTAAGGTAATAATAAAGACTCATACATGCATCGATGGAGAATTGAACTCAAGACCTTAGGAGTATTGAAAGTCTCAGTTTCGCCACTTGAACTAGGATTCATCGGTTACTTGAATCGGTCTTCAAGGGGAACTTCTTTACGCAAAAATACTAATTAGACGTTCGCGTCTTCTATCACATAATGGACATTATCTTGTAAACTTTCTCATAGTGTATTCTTAATTTGCGTCAAGTTAATTTGAATAGTAATGTCTATTGTCTCAAATACTGAGTTCCCGATATAAAAAATCCAATTAGTACATAATAAATTCATTTGATTTGAATAATTAAAAGTGAATACACGAAATAAAGAAACTAAACTACATTGATCACGCACTCTTAGATTTTATAAAAAAAAAAAATTTGATTTCGCTCCTTAAAGAAAAAAAAAAAGTTTTTTAATCCACCCACTCGTGTGATCGCATCATAATTAGTAAATCATCCTCCAAGGCCTACATCATATATATGACATTAGTGTATTATGGCAATCCCATATAGTCAAAAGTTTCTGCATGCAATTCTATCACAAGGCACACTAAGTGGTGTTTGGTGTGCCAAGAAAAGTAGCAAAGTTTGAAAGCCACCCATACGGAAAAACAAAATTGGGTACCTACTGCAAGATTCTTGACTTTTATCACAAGATTCTTGCAATCGAGTCAAAAAATTTTTGTTTGAAGTAAAAAAATCAAATTTTATAAAATATTACATCTACTTCTATGATTTCGATGGGGAGGGGGAGGTGACCCTCCAAACCCCCCTTCGCTTCGTCCTTGGCAATGCCCCTCTTGACCCCTCAACCCCTTCTCACCCCCTCCCCCCTCCCCCCTCCTTTTTTCGACGACTATATCCTCCAAACTCTTATATTATGTTTGAAACAAGAATTTTGGTGAGGAAAAATAGAAAAAAAATGAAAAAGATCAAAAATAAAAGTTTTGAGTACAATTATTTGAAGCAAATAAATTTTTTTTTTATTCTATTTTCTTTACCAAAATTCAAGAATCAAATGGAAGGGGTTCAGCTTCATCGCTACCCAAAATTCATCGCTCCACACCCCCCCATCCCACCCCGGTGAGAAAAAAGATAGAAAAAATAAAGAAAGAAAGAAAGAAAATTACTTTGTTATAAAGTTTGGGGAACATTTTCGGTTGCAGGGCTTTACGAAATATAAAAAAAATTGCCAATCCTAAGCATTCTTTTTTAGTTGTCCCTCGTAAAGCAATGGTCCAATGACCCAAACTAACCCGACCAACCCCAAACAATGCCCTTGTCAACACAAAGCTTAGGCTCTCCAGTGGGACCCATTTCTATCATTTTTTCCATTAATTTTTATTGGACCACCCTATAATATTATTTTCTCTTCCTATATATATTTATGTGATGAATGAATAAATAAATAAATAAATCATCACCTAAAATATATATTATGAAAATTCAATATTTTAATTATCTATCGACAAACTAAATATGATATATGTATATATTATGATAAATATGTGTGTGTATACATCCGTCTTATAATCTCATAAAACGTTAATTTTGGTTGTCCATAACTAAATAATGTAATTATCCATTTATATTCTTGGAAAATATAACAAAAATATTTCTTATCTTACTTTCATGATATATGTAATATATAAACTAGTCGAGCCGGCACACTCAATGCGTGTATAAAATAAAAATAAAATATTTTAAATATTTAAATTATGAATACAAATTCTAAATATTTATTGAATTTTATACATTATTATATATATATGTTAATTATTCGTAATGTATTTATTTTATTAAATTATAATTTAAAATAAAAATAAAATTATATGATTAACAAATAAATAAAAAATAAATATTTTAAAATAAAAAGATAAAAGAGAGATTATATATATATATATATATATATATATATATATATATAGACACATGTTGACAGCTAAGAAAGAAGGAGAAGCGAAAGAAATTAAAAACACGTTAATAAGGAGAGATGAAAGAATAATATAAATGACAGAGTAGAAAGATAAAAGAGACCAAATACACCAAAGTGATTATTAGACAATTTAAGTACTTTATTAATATTATTATAAAAAAATTACTAATAGTATAAAAATACATAGATATTCGTTTGATTGTTATTCGAGTTACTTGTTACAATGAATATTAAGAATATATATATATATATATATATATATATATATATATATTGATGAAAAATACTTAAAAAGTCGTCGAATATTATTCTGCATCATTGTGTGGCCACGTGGGATATTGTTGATCCTCTACATGCCATTTTCTTGGTACACTGGATTCCACTTCAGCTTCGATATGTTTTCTTCATGCCTCTAGCTTTCTTTACATAAAGAATATTTCTACTTTTTTATTTTTGACAAAAATAGAAAAAGATTAAAGATTAAAAAAAAGATGTTCTAATGATCAATCCTTTATCGAACATGCTTGGTTATAATGTTAGATCAAAGTTGGAAACTATGAATGAGATATTAGGGGAAGCAAGAGCTAGCAAGTCTCTAATTTTTTGAACAAAATCTATAAGCCCATGTGAATATGATCCCCTCTTGGGAAAAGATTAGCTTCATGCTTTGGTTAACTGAAAGCAATGTCTCATCTTTTTGGGATTTTATTTTATATATATCTTGAAGTCCGTTTGAATGAGTTTTTTTCAAAAGAGAAATGTTTATTTATTAAAAAAACACTTTTGTGAAAAACTGTGTTTGTTACGCTTTATTATTATTATTACTACTATTATTATTATTATTATTATTATTTTTAAAAGAAGGTAGAAAAAAGGTCAAAAAGTGATTCTTTTTAAAAGCTATTCATATTAGTTTCAAATAAAAGCAAACATTCAAAAATATAAAACTATCTGACTTAAAAAATAAAAATTTTTATTATATAAAGGTACGGCTCGAGAAACACTTTGTTTTAAACCTATTGAAATGGGTCCTTAATCAAATTTAAAATTACTCCAAGAGAATACATCATTCGTTAATAGATCAAACCGTCAACAATTTAAAGAAATCCAACACAAAATTACATTTCTCTTTAGTGAACGAGTTGCTTTTTTGTTTTGATAGTATTATCAAAGTACTAATCATTTACAAATTTTTATGAACATATTTTAATTTTTGAAAAGTTAAATATTGTAAGTATAACTTAATTACTAATTTTATATAGTTGTTTTTATATACAAGAATGTCATATGTATTTTTTTTTATGTGACTAGTTATATAATCTATACTTTTGTACATGTAGTATAGATATAGATCATATAAATTTATATATAATAATAAGGGTCCAGGGCAAGTCCGGATTTTAAAATGAAAATTTGAGATCCGCCCCAAACTCGATTAGGAGTCTAAAACCTGGCCCTAACATGTCTAACTTGAACCCATTGCCATCCCTAAATTAGTGTGCCTAAAGGCATGCGCGTATCGGGTCTAAACATAGAGTTAAATCAAGTTTAAACATTTTATAGCCGAAGGATATATTTAATGTTGATAAGTTTAAAAAAGTGGAGTGTTTATATCTTACACTTCGTATAGATTCTCAATACGATAAATAGTTAATTTTTACTTGTGAGGAACTTAGAATATTGTTTGAGATACAAAGGATGATTAATTTGTTTCCAATTGAGAAGAATAGTGTGGTGTTCATTTTTCTTTTTGCGAACATTCCTTAGGTTTTATAAGGCAAAATACTTGGTTAAGCAAAAAATTCTCAATCCATGATTCTTTTCTAAGTGATATAAATGTATAGTTTATTTGTGAGTTTGGAAATGATTCTAAAGGTTCATAACATGGAGCATCCATTGAAGATGTTTACTAGATTTAAGAATAGTTATAATTTTATTTCAACAAGCGATTTATATTGTACGAACATCTGTGTAATTCTTAGTTGGTTGAAACGTGTAAAATACTCAACTACATATATGAGTGGATAGTTGAGAAATGATTTATTTTGATACGCACCTTTTGCTTATGAAAACTAGACAAATTTTTTAAACCCACACCTTGATATGGGATTTTTTTTCTTTCTTTTAAATCTTTTGTATGAATTATATTCATTTGATAAGAGTGATTATTAGATTTGCGAAACACCAAGATAATTATTAGATTTTCTAGGTATGTTATTAATAGTACTATAAATAATAGTTCTTGATAAAGAAAAGAAAATGTAAAACTAATAGGCCAAGAAACTGTTTCTTGTCCACCAACAAATTTTTTAACTAATCGAATCGAATTCTATAGAAGTGATAATCAGAACCACCATTTTAATATGACAATGTATATTTTCTAAAGAGATGTGCGATTAAAATTTTACAGCATCATTAGCAAGAAATGATATGCATTTCAACACTACTCATTTTTTGTAGGAAATAAATAAGTACATTTCACGCTGATTTTGTTAATGGTCCCTCATGGCCCATGAACTTATTCTCCTATATTAGCAAGAATTGAAACCCTTAAACCTAATTGGAATGCAAAAAGTGAGCACTTGTTCAAAGGCATGCGTTGAGTGATTGATTAGAATTTTTCTTCCCCAAGTTTAGATAAAAATACTAAAAATAAGAATGATTATCTCTATGGCTATAAAGGGAATATTGAAGGATAAAAAAATGGAAAAAAAAAAGGAATGTTTAGTTTGCTCTGATTAGGTTTATGCTCTACTTTAGATTATATTATGATGGGTTTGTCTATTATTAGGTAGGATGAAAAAAGTTTAATGTTAGGTATCCTCATTTTATTAGAGTACCTGTTATCTGTTTTACATGTTATACTTACCTGTAACTTATTATGCTGGTTGTTGTGGCCTGCTACTTATTGTTTACCTACAAATTCTAATTTTAATTACATTTGTAAGGCCCATTAAATTAAATCTATCATATCCAATCAAACAATCAGTCAATATTCACCATTTAACTTTTCCTTTCAGTAATTTTTATTAGATACATTTCAACATTTAATTTATCAATAAACATAATAACATATTAATGCATTTTAATGTGTGAATTTTGATAAAAAAATATTATAATTTATATTAATTTCAACAAATTTCTTATTATAATGTGTTATCAATTTTCATGAAATATATTTTTTTTATTAAAAATATAAAGTAAAATTGGATTGCTTCTTAAGATGTCAAGTTGATGCTTAAAATTTAATTTAAAATCAAAATCAAATTGATGCTTAAAATAATATATATATATATATATATCTTATTGTAACTTTAATACTACTTATGTATCTTCTTAGTTTTATTTTTGTTTAGTATTCCACATCACTATTCATCATTAGTTAATTTATATCAATTCAATAAAATTATAATTAAAACTCCATAACTCCCATAAATCAATAATTTGTATAATATTTGACTTATACTACTACTCGCACACACAAAATGTAGGCAATTCTGTTGATCTTTATTTGTTCTTTGTCAAATATTTATCAATATAAGATTCATGATAATTTTTAGAAAAATAACTTATGAGGCATTTTCTTTTAATAAATACTTAAGTGCATAAATATTGTAATCTTATTATTAACAATAATTTGTTTAATATGACAATAACATAGAAAATCAACCTTAACCTAATTAATTGAATCACTGGTTAATTATATATGATTAAATTTTTTTTATGTTGTTCATTCTATCAATATCATTCTTGATATGATCTTAATCACCTTAATTTTTTGCCACATGAATATAATTTATATTAACTAATAATTATGTTATGTCTTCAAATCAATACATCATTTAGCAAAATGATTTTAATTTTATGTGCATATTTATTACTAATAATTGAATATATATATATATATATATATATATATATATTTTCTGAAATTGAAGCATTGTAAAGTGAATTGTGAGTTCAACAATGCCAATATATGATAGAATGATATCAACAAACAAACAAGAACAGAAAAATGAGTAAAAATTATTTTGTTCGAAATATAATGAAATGATTTGTAATAATAATTTTATAATATTTTTGTTTTTAAAATTATTAAACAAAAATTTTATACTAATTACTTAATTTATTGAAGTAAGTATATAAATATTTTATAATGATAACTATGAATTTATATTAATATAGAAGACCATCTTTTAATTTTTAATTTATAAAATAAAATTATTAATATAAGATATTTAATATTATTTAATTTCATACTCTATTTACTTACAAATTTCATCATAACATAATCTATTTGTAATGTATATATATATAGACAGAGAAGAAAAAAAAATTATTAACTTTCCGACTTATTAGGATTCTCTTTTCATTACTCCCTTCAATCAAGGAGGTTGGAAAAAGATAAGTATCATACTTTTGGTAATTCAAAATAAATAATTATAAACTAATAAGCATGTTATAGGTTAAAATAGAATATATAAACTTGTTGAAGTGAAATTTATATGCATATGGACAATTAATTAAAGTCATACCTAATGTTAGGTAGTACAAATCTATCTTTCATTAGAAGCCCCCTATTATGATGGGATTAGATCAATTACATAGAATTTGAGAATAAAGCTATTTAACTTTGGAATGAAAGGATTTATTCCATTCTAAAAACACAAATCAGAAGAATTTTCTTGAAATCATCCCCCTAATCCCCCGATAATGACTCGTTGAATAAATCATTTTTTTTTTGTATCAAAATATAATTGAGAATTTGAATACGTAAAATTTTTTATGATCTCATAACTTTATTCCTTCTCTTTCTCATGTGGAGTTTAGCATCATTAATACTTATTTCTATTTTTTTCATAATGTCTTTATTAATCTTAATGGCAAAAGGTGGAGCCCCTGATTTTAATTATTTTATTACGTTGGGGTTACAGTGCAATTAATTTTATGCAAGATAAGTAAATAATTAAAACTTATTCGATCATGCTTACAATACAACGCATCTGGTGTAGTGGTATCATAGTACCCTCGCACGACTGGGGTTTTTTTCCCTGGATGCGCATCATATTTCCACCCACCCTTTTCTCATAATTTGTAATCTCGCCCCATGGTTATTATTTATTTGTACTTTTGCCCCTTTTCCACTGGAGTCTGGAGTCGAGAGTCCAGGACCAAAAATGGATATAGTGGTGTGAGTGTATGCTTAAATTTTTAATATTATACAAAATTAAAAATATATGATTAATCGTTATATGAATAATATATATTTCATAAAAGAAATGTAGCAAAATAGCGAGAAAACGATGACAAAATTAAAAATACTCCATAAGATTTATTAATTAATTTCAATTTATTTTTTGTAATTACAAGATGATTTTTGCACTCTAAAATTTTATATGGGAGCTCCATACTCATTTGTTTTGCATTCCTTGTAGTTTGAACCTTGAATCTTTGGCTTCGAAGATAATTGCTTTACCATTAGATTATTTAAGAACTTAGTACTGTAATCCATTTTTTAAAAAAATAATCCAGGGGAATTTTCCGCCGAAGTTCCACCAGAATTCCGGGGGAAAATTCCCCCAAAATATTTTTTAATTAATTAATTAATTAATTTTAAAAAAAATAAAATGTTTTTGCATTCCCTAGAATTTTGAACCGGAATTTCGGGGGAAAATTCTCCTGGAATATTTTTTAAAAGTAACGTTTATTTTGTACTTACTAGGGTTTGAACTTGAGACATTTTTCTTGGAAATGTAATGCTTTTGGCACCAAGCTAATTCCAAATTTATTCATATCTAGTTTTTGTTTTGTTCTTTATAGTTATTATATTATTAATTTAAAAATAATATTCCGACAGAATTTGTCCGCTTGAATTCCGTTGGATTTTTTTTTTTGAATTTTTGACGGATATTTCCGCAGGAATTCCACCTGAAAACGCGTTTTCCCTGTATTGACTCTTTGAATAAAAAGTAGTTGTGCCCCTATAATTTTTTGATATAATATAAAAATACAAATGAATCCTTATCTGCATAAGTGTTGGTTAAATTATGTGATTACTAAGAAAAATCTAGATGAATTAAGCGGAATATAAATCAATAAATAAATAGGCATAATGAAGACTTTTCTTCATTAAAGAACACATTTATCTGCATCAACTATTAGCATAATGACTTGACCAAAAAAAACAAAAGAACTATTAGCATAATCACTCCATGACTTTATGGGAAATACGAAAGCATTGTTTTATTTTTATATATACATTTTTTTCGCACCAAATTGTGAGAGCCACATTAGCCCTTGATTTCATCAGTTTAATATCTTTTTCTTTCCCAAGAAAATTCAATCCAATTGGAATATCCCCTATTTCTAGAGGTCTACACAACTTTTATTTTTCAGTTTTAGTTGGGTGTATTTGCAAGTAGAAAAATAAGTATTTCTCGTACTTCTACTCGGAAAAAAAGTAATGCAGTTTTTTGTTTTTCTGCTTTCGCAACAAAAAAATTAAAACAAATTAAAAGTTGGAATTAGATTTTAGGCTGCTTTTTTCAACTTTTCGTTATTTTTTGTTTGAAATTAAATCACTATTTTTCACAACTTTCGTTACTATTCAATTTTCTTTTTTTTTTTTAAATACTTTCTCTACAATTTCAACTTTTTCAAAAACAAACGTGCTTGCAAACACCCTTTGAGATGATTGTATTATGTACTTTACTTTTTCACTATTTTCACTTTCCTTCATTTTTTTCCTTATACAGCCTTAGTAAACGAAAATTGTTAAATTGGTCAAGGTTTACAAACATATGCTCCTACCAATTTCACGAAGTTTTTATCAAAATAATATAGTTTTATGTAATTTTTATCATTCTACATAGAATGGAAAAATGTAATTATTTTAGCACAACTCGTAGATACCATGTACGAGTTATACTATGCATATATTAATTTTTTTAATCAGTGAACAGTGACTCGTACACACCATGTACGAGTCACTGTGCGTATATTATTTCTTTAATTCAGGAACAGTGACTCGTAAGTGATGTGTATGAGTCAGTGTTCATATATTATTTTTTAATATATGAATAGTAATTCATGTACAACATGTGCGAGTTACTATTCTTACAAAATACAGGCAAAAAATGGTGTCGAAATTAAACTATCTAAATAATAAAGAAATAATGCTACAAAATTAATTGATCATTTAAATTAACAAAAATGTGTGTGTTAATTATATATAAACGTACATATACAACTAACTAGCTCTCTCTCTATATATATATGCATACATTTGTATATAAACTAACTAAAACATAAATATATTCATACGTACATACACTAACTAAAAAATTAATCAAACTAAACTAAAATTCAGTTAAAATTTTACAAACTGTAAATTAACTAAAAACAAATGTATTATTAAATTAACTACTAAAAAAACTAAACTATATAAAAAGTCAACAGAACTAACCAAATAATTAAGGTAAGTAAAACATAAATGTATTAATATGTACATAAACTAACTAAAAAATTAATCAAACTAAACTAACATTAAGTTAAAATTTTACAAACTATAAACTAACTAGAAACAAATTTATTATTAAATTAACTACTAAAAAACAACTAAATTACATAAAAAGTCAACAAAATTAACTAAATAATTAAGGTAAATAAACAAAAATTAATGTATTAAAAAAATAATTATTGCGGATACCCCCCATGCGTTATCTACAAATAGCCAAAAATGTGTAATTTTAATTAACAAAAAAAACATTCTGAAAATAAGAATTTGCCCACCGCCCCTTGACTAAAGTTGACTAACAAAAAAATACGAACTTCCAAAAATGCCCTCATATTTATATGTCAAAACCCCCAAATTTTCATTTCCTCCATTACGTATGACTGATTTCCTCTCTATTCTCTCCGTTCCCAAAACAAACCCTAACCCAGAAGCTTAAGCATTCTTCGTTGTGGCGGATTATTGAAGTTCAAGGAGGAAGTGCCAATATTTGAGCGCGGTTTTAGGTACGCAATTTCTTCGACATTCTTCATCATTATAGTTTTTTGAAGATGAGAAACCAAGGGCCTTTTTTTTTTTTCATTTTTGTTACTGCATTCTCTGAATTTTGTTGTCTTCATATTGTGTGCTCACATGTATGTTTTCTTCGGTATGAGTTATGTTGTTAAATAGGGTTTTAAAAAGTGTGTATTAAATATTTGATTTTGGAATTTTTGAGGGTTTTCGGGGTTTTCTTTTAAATGTGTTAAATTTTAAAATTTTGATTTTTAGGGTTTGGTTTTGTATCTATTTTCTTGTTACTTGAAGAAGTGCAGTTTGGATATCTATTATTTTAATATAATGTGTTTCTTTGATTTTTTTTGGGTGGCAGTAGTATATATGGCTAGTTTTTTTAATATAATGTGTTTCTTTATTGCTTTTTCAGGATGAATGTGTATCATGATATATATTTGTGGATTGGTGGGGAGTTTGTGAATTCTCCAACTTTGACTTATAGAGGAGGGACACAACATATATATGAGACGATAAATTTGGATAATCTAATGATTGGTGATTTGTATGATTTTACAAAGATGGAGGTGGCAAGAGAATCAATGTGGACTTCTACTATCTATGTTTTGGAAAAACTCTTGAAGAGGGATTGAGGCATGTCTACAGTGAGACGGCCATTCTTAATATTCAGAATATTCATTCAAACCATTTGAAGATTACAATGCAATCGATTTGGATGACCCTTTGCAAATTATTACTCCTAATGGAAAATCTCTAAAGCTTGGTTGTAATGATGATGCAAGTAATGGCATGAATTACTTACTTGAGGGGATCAATTGTAGTGACAATGAAATATGTCAGACTTCCCAAGCAACTGATGGAAGTGGAAATCATCCTGAGATGAGACGAGATGATCTAGTGGTCACACAAGATCAGCCTGTTACCCAAGATGAGCGTATTGGTAACACACAGGCTGATTATATTGATCCATAACCTAATGTAGAAAACAATCCTGAGTTTGGTGCAGATTTTGGCTTAGGTAGTGACATCCATGATGAAGTGGTTACACAAGAGCCAAATTTATGTAAAGGTAAAAAGAAAGTTGAAGACAAAGACAAGAAGAGGAAGATTAGTGCCAAGCCAACACCTTCACTAGAGATAGAAGATGGAGATGACTAAGATGATTTAGACTATGAAGAATCTGATTTTGAGGACTCATCTGATGATTATGTGTCTGATGTACCTTCGGAGGCTTATGAGGATGTAGAAAGCTTTGAAGATAATATCTTTGTAGAAATAGGAAAATGTACCACAAGCAAAAAAAAAAAAAAAAAGAATCTGAAGTCCATGTTGAAAACAAAGAAAAAGAGAAAGCTAAGGAAAAAACAAGCAGACATTCAAAAGGATGAATAATACAGTGATGTATCATCTGGATCAGATAATGATGCTCCAAGAAGACCAACTTTTAGACAAAGAGATAATTTTAAAACTTTGGAGTTGATGGTTGGGTTGGAGTTCCCTAATGTAGATGTATACAAAAACACACTTGTAGATTGGAATGTTAGAAAATGCTATGAACTTTATTTCTTGAAGTGTGAGAAGAGAAGAGTCATAGCAGAGTGTGCAACTAAGGGTTGCAATTGGAGGATTCATGTCTCTATTGTGCAAGGTGGTGCTAGATTCCAGATCAAAACTATAAAAGGTGAGCGTAACTGTGCACGAAGAGCTGAAAACATGAATGTAACTACACGTTACTGTGCCAAGAGATTGGAGGACACATTGAGGGACAATCTTGATTTTCATGTTGAAAAATTTTAGAATATTATTACTAGAAAACTTGGGATCACTGCTACTTATTGGATAGCACTCAGAGCAAAGCGCTATGCACTAGAAAAAATTAGGGGAGTTAATGATTAGGAGTATGCTACCCTTTGGAACTATTGTGAAATTGTGAGACTAACAAACCCTTAGAGTAAGCTACTGTTGAAAAAAAAAAGGAAGATTCTAATCTTTTTTATCTTTGATAGGATGTATTTTAGTTTGGGAGCCATGAAAATAAGGTTTTCTTGTAGGCGCAGGCTTGTGATTGGCTTTGAATGCATGCTTTATAAAAACTATACATGGAGGGCAGTTGCTAAGTGTAATAGAAAGGGATATGAATGTTAATTTGTTACCTATTGCACTTGCATATGTACAAGTGGAAAATAGAGAAATATGGACATGGTTTATTTCTGAGTTGTTGATTGATATTGGAAATGAAGATAAGTGGACATTCGTATCAGACAAACAAAAAAGGTTGATCGAGGTTCTTAAAGACCTGACACCTAAATATGAGCACATATATTCCAAAACTTCAGTCAAAAATGGAAATCTCATGAGCTGAAGTTGTTGTTCTGGAGAGTTGCATTTGTTACAAATAGGGAATAATTTGAATAAATTATGAAATTGATTGATAAGACTGATCCTAATATGGATGTTGTAAAGTAATGTATAGTGGAGTGGCTAAAGAAAATACCACCAATGCATTGGCCCATATCATACTTCAAGATTGATTGTAAGTCTAATGTCCTTGTTAATAATCTTTGTGAATCATTTAACAATCTTATCTTGCCTACTAGAAATTTACCTATACTAAGCATGTTTGAGTGCACAAGAGCAAGATTGATGGTTAGAATTCAAATTAAGAAGGCTGCTATGGAGAAATATAGATCCTAATATTTTGAAAAAAATAAACAAACAAATGGAAAATACTAGGTATTGTGTGCCCAGATGGTGTGGTCTTCAAGAACTAGAGGTTGATTGTAGTCATGACAAATTTGTAGTGAAACTTGATAAAGAAAACATGTACATGTGGGATGTTTCAACTTTACGGGTACCCATATTGCTTGTGCTGCAATTACTCAAATGAGAGCAAAATTGAAAGACTTTGTGAATCCGTAGTATAGAGAAAGAGATGTATTTGAAAGTGTATGAACATATGATACATTCTATTCCTGGAAGAAAAGATTATATTCAAACTCCATTTGAACCATTGTCCACACCATTCTTCAAGGAAAAGTTGGAAGACCAAAAAAATTGAAAAGGAGGGGTCTTGGAGAGTTGGTCAAATTGAGTACAATGAGGGGTTTAACACATACTTGTAGCAATTGTTTGGAGACAGGTCACAACAAGGGAACTTGCACCAATCCAACTCATCCACAATCAAAATTGCATAAGATATCTAAAATTTAAAGTTCATTTTTTAACAATATCATTCATACACAATTTCTAACAATATCTCTATTATCATACTTACAGGGGGGCTACAAAGGATAATTCTAGGAATCAAGCGTCTCAGCAAATTGGAGTAGTTTTTGCAAGCAACTCTACAAGATCACAAGATGGACAATTTGTAACTAAGGAACTAATATTTATTGAATATTACTTGTAGCAGTTACTTAAGTCTAACTTTTTACATTTTTAGAGTCGAGTTGGACAACAGATTCAACACAACCAGATCCACCACTTGCAACCTCAAAACAAGCTTTGGAAAAGCCAATAGAACCAAGAAAAACAAGGGTCTGAAAAGCTAAAATTGAAGAAGTGTTTAAGAACATACAAGAAAAAGCCAAGATGAAAAGAGCTTGGAGGCGCTAAGGAAGAAAAAAATCTGTAGATGTGTGATACAAGAAGCCTGGAATTCATGTTTGTATTTGGTGTCTGTTTTTTATGGATTTTGAACTATGTTTTTGATGGAAAGTGGATTGGATGTTTTGTAAGCATACAATAGATCACAGATTGTATTTTATTTGTAAAATAGATGTGTGTCTTAGGTTGTAGAATTGACAACTTTTGTTTTCTTGTGGAATGGTTGTTGGGTAAGGTTTTGATTATAAATGCAAGTTGTTGGAATCTATGATGTGTTGCCCATATCTTAATTTAGAGCATGCCAGATTGTGGAATTACTTTCTTGTTGTTGCCATTGCGTTGTCAATTCTTTATTGGACATGATTATTATCTTTACAGGGTGTCATGCATATCGTCTTAAAGCAGGGGGTTAATTTTGCTATATTTTTTTCTTTCATAGGGTTTGTTGCGCTAATCATTTTTTATAGGATTATTTAGACCAATTTCAAAAAACATAAAAACCAATAAATCTGCAAGACCACAAAATCCAAAGCATCATTCAAAATTAGTATTTGGAAAATGATAATATTCCTACGGTTTTCAAGATACATCCACCAAAATCAAACAAAATACATTATCATAAAGGTATTTAATAAGAAAAATACATAAACTAAAAGGTAACAGAATACATTATGTTACGCCCATAAAAACCTTCCAAAACCACTTAATATTAGATTGTTTTTTGAACAACAATACAAATACCACCACAAACAAAACTGCACAAAGCACCCACAATACTTGCACAATATCTCGGTTTGGCAAACTTTGAGTTGGTTGAAGAATGTTTTGCAAAACCCCTTGAAACCACTTCATCATTGTCAAAATCTCCAAAATCCTCTTCTATATGGGAATGATAAACTAGCTCACTCGATGGAAGGCCAATTCACTTGTAATGGTTTCACCTAATGAAAAAAGTGGCATTTGTGCTTCGAACAACAGTAGTACAACATTCCTTTCGAAGGTTTGTTTGATTCTACAAACCAAATGCAAGCTTGCCATTTGCAAGTGCAATTTGGAGTGGGACCATAACGAATTTCAAGTTCTTCATTGGAGCTCCTTTTATTCCTCCAAGAATTCAAAGAAGAGGGCATTTCTTCAAAGAGGTTGAAGGAGAGAATCTGTAAAACAAAGCAATTTAGAGTGGGTGCATATGACGAAATGTGAGAAATAAATCAGTCATTAAAAGGGACAAGATTGTCATTATAAAGGGCAAAAAAAAAAAACAAAAATCAGTCATTAAATAGGGTTTATTTCAAGTTCTTCATTGGAGCTCCTTTTATTCTTCCAAGAATTCAAAGAAGAGGCCATTTCTTTTGGAAGAATTCAAAGAAGAGGGCATTTCTTCAAAGAGGTTGAAGGAGAGAATCTATAAAACAAAGCAATTTAGAGTGGGTGCATATGACGAAATGTGAGAAATAAATCAGTCATTAAAGGGGACAAGATTATCATTGTAAAGGGCAAAAAAAAAAAAACAAAAATCAGTCATTAAATAGGGTTTATTTTGATAAATAAAATTTGACGGAGTTTTTCTTGACAATTAAACATAACATAGGTAGGCAGGCTGCAAAAATCCATTATGTCCTAATCAAGAAAATCAATATAAGAATCTACATTTTGACAAGGGTAACATGATCTTTGCCCATGTGGACCAAATCTTCCAAACCAATTAATTAAAATGTGAGGAATTAAAACTCTTATACCCAATTGAAATGTTTTGATATGATAAAGAAAATAAAAAATAAAATACCCCGTAGTTGTTGCAATATCCCATATGAAGACAATGCTTCATACTATTATTGCAAGATGAATATGTTCACCACACAAAAACATAGTTTTCCATTGCATTAATCTAAACAATTTACAAGACATCATCAAGAACATAATAAGTAATCAAAAACCCTTAATTCGTACAATATTCATACTATGTCCTATGATCATCCCCCCACCATTCTTCTCACCACCACTCTGCCAAAACTATGAACAAACCTAAAGTCCACAAACCCTTTAAAACATATCAACTTCAAAGAGAGAAAACACTTACAATTGAGCTAAATACACAACACAATAAATTTATTACATGTCTATAACTGCAAATTCGTTTCGATTCTTGACAACGATGTCGTACATATGAATGGACTTGAACTTGCTGAAGTCCCTTGGGAGGGAAATGAGGTCAACTGTGGACCTCTTGTGGAACTGCAAAAGATCAGGCTCATCATAGTACCTCTCCCAACCAAGAGACAACAATTTTCTCTCCAAAACCGCGTACGATGTAATTTCTTCATTGGTCGGCACGTGGACCAGCTGTTTCCGGCGGGGACAGTCGACGGTCTTGAACACCCACACACCGGACATTGTATATGTATATGTGTGTTGTGTGTGTGTTTGTGTGTGTGTGTGCGGGTGTGGGTGTTTGTGATGATATTCTCAAAGAGAGATATGAGAGATGATTTTGTGGATCTTTGTGATGGCCCTTTTGGATATGGAGTACTTCAAAGCATGGGGTGCCCGAGATTATATAGGTAGAGGGTTTGTGATCATGATACAACTAATTATATGATGTATATAGTATATAGTAATATATTTATAAGGTTGTCTTAAGGGTCTGTTTGGGAGGAATAACTTACGTTCCTCAACTAGCATGGGGCTTGGCCTAGCTAGGGGCAAAATCGAAAGATACCCCACGGGTCCCATATGCTAAAACTTACGTAAAAAAAATTGTTAACACAGTCAAAATGCACCTCATTTAATAACGAATTAGTACATTATAAATTTAATTTTAGTGACAAATTTCACATATGTATATATACATATAATCATTATGTTAGTAAATGCCGTATCAATACTGTTTCTTTAATTATGTTTATACCTTAAATGTGTGATAGACTTTCGATATTATAAATTTTTCATTAATGGAGGGATGCTTTATTGTCATGAAAGACGACATTTATTAACGGAGTGATTATATGCTTTATGGTCGGACATACTTTTTCTTGATAGTTGTCTCTAATATTCTTGAATACCCGAGACAATGAATTAGATTGAAAACGTATAGGTCACCTTTAACTTTGTATATATGAATATAAGCATATTAATTAATTTCCAGAAGACAAAATAATATTGTGAGAGAAATATCGGATTGAGAAGAATCCAATTTCTGTATCCGATTCTCAATAAAACCCCACCCTATATGGGGGGAATATATTTTGTAAATTCTTGGAGAAATCCTCATCAAACTTTTTCCTGAGAAAAAGGCTGACGAGAAAATGACTTTTATATTGCATAGTTGTGTGTGTGTGTATTTCTTCTTCTTCTAATTTTTCTTGATAAGTGAATTGTATGTATTCCAAAATGGCGCTATCTTTCTTTCTCTCTCTCTCTCTCTCTCTCTCTCTCTCTCGTGTATGTGCTGCGTTTGAGAAAAAAAGTTGAGTTCGCAAAATTTAAAAATTCATATAGTTCTGATGGCAAAGTGTAATTTTCTCATTTGGAATGATGAAATCTTCGATGTGTGCCACTCATGTTCTGCCGCTCCGGCTAAGATTTCTAATTGAAAATTTCAATTACGTTGCAAACTATAAAATAACACAAAATTCAAGTTGCAACCAGTAACATAATAAAATCAAGGTTGCAAAGTGCAAAAACTTGCATAGTTCATGAACATTCCCCATGTTTAGCTAATAATCTAATAATCTCATCAAATCGAATAGAACTTTCTATTGCAAAATAGTGTTTCATCTCCTATTAATAGTTCACATTTATGTCATGCGTGTAAAATTACTTCCTTAAATATACACTTGATTTGAGATCTTTATATTTGACATATATCTATGCATTGGAATATGAGATAAAATACAGTTCGCAATAGAAAGGATCATATGCTCATCAAGCACGTTACTATGTACCATGTTTAGCTTATATATACCCCTCAAAAAAAAAAAAAAAAGCTTGATATATATGCTAGGTAAAATTTTTGAAGCTTTATTTGGTAGTCTTTTTAGGTTGTGGCTCGCGTTTTAAGCTTATTTGGATCTCTTTTTATTCACTTCGTTAAAAAAAATGTTTGAAGAATCTAAAATAATATTAATTTGGATATCTACTACGCCAAATTCAAAAGTTCTATAATATCAAAATTGCTAGGGAAATAGAATATTTGTTCAACGAGATGGGAAGAGTCAAATTTCAAAAAGGAATTAGTTCAAAGAATTCTCTTCTGCATGTTATGTTAATTTGTCTCTGTCACGTTGGACAATATTAATTTGTAGTTTGCTGTTGAGGAAAATAATGTCACAAAATATACATGCATATCTGTATCTATATCTATCTATACATACACACACACACACACACACATGTATCCAAAAGAATTATTGAATCAATTGTTGCATAGAATTATCCAGAATCTTTGTGTGCACAATGTCTAAAAGTTGGAAAGAAAAAAAAAATAGGATGTGTTCTCTCAATGATCAAGTGTGTGAATGGGGGGTTTCACATTTCAAGAATTTGGGAGGCATGGGGATTGGGGTTGTCTTTAATTTGGACCAGAAAGAAAGGGATTCTTGATTCTGATTGTGATGAGTCCATCTTCACTTAATTTGCTTTATAGTAGATTTGACCAAAACCCTCCCTAATTGACTATTTTACCCCCTCCCCTTACATTCTTTGCTTGTGAATTTATGGGTCGACATTCGTATTGGGTAATTTGAATCCCAATCCAACCTAATCCAATCAAGTTCGACTAACCCAAGATGGGTAGTTCAAGTTAGAAACCAAACCCTGTTTGATTTTACCTGAATCAGTCTTCTTTTGAAATACATGTCATTTAATTACATTGATAATTTCGAGAGTACTAATCAAACTATTATATTATATCCAAACTATATCATTTACATATCAAACCATTCTATCACAAATAAACCAACAAGTACTAATCAAACTTATTACATCTTATCCAAACTATATCATTTAAAAAAAAAAAAAGTTTTTTAATCCACCCACGTGTGTGATCACATCATAATTAGCAAATCATCTCCAAGGCCCCCATCATATATATGATATTAGTATATTATGGCAATCCCATATAGTCAAAAGTTTCTGCATGCAATTCTATCACAAGGCACACTAAGTGGTGTTTGGTGTGCCAAGAAAAGTAGCAAAGTTTGAAAGCCGCACATAGGGAAAAACAAATTGGGTACCTACTGCAAGATTCTTGGCTTTTATCACAAGATTCTTGCAACCGAGTTAGAAAATTTTATTTGAAATAAAAAGATCAAATTTTATAAAATATTACGTGTACTTCTATGATTTCGACGGGGAGGGGGAGGGGGAGGGGGAGGGGGAGGGGTGACCACACGCTCCAAACCCCCCTTGACCCCTCTGCAGCCCCCCACACACACACATTTCTCGGTGACTACATCCTCCAAACCTTCCTATTATGTTTGGAACAAGAATTTTGATGAGAAAAAATAGAAGAAAAATGAAAATAATTAAAAATAAAAGTTAAGAGTACAATTATTTAAAACAAAGAAAAAAAATTATATCCTATTTTTTTATCAAAATTCAAAAATCAAACGAAGGGTTATGCTTCGTCGCTACCCTAAATTTGTCGCTCCACACCCCCCATCTCCTCCCACCCCCAACCCCACCCCTTTGTGAAAAAGATAAAAAAAAAATAAAGAAAGAAAAAATTTACTTTGTAATAAAGTTTGGGGGACATTTTGGGTTGCAGGGCTTTATAGAATATAAAAAAATTTGCCAATCCTAAGCATTTTTTTTTAGTTGTCCCTCGTGAAGCAATGGTCCTATGAACCAAAATAACCCGACCAACCCCAAACAATGCCCTTGTCAACACAAAGCTTAGGCTCTCCAGTGGGACCCATTTTTATCACTTTATCCATTAATTTTTATTGGGCCACCTATACTATTATTTTCTGTTCCTATATATATATATATATATATATTTATGTGATGAATAAATACATAAATAAATCATCACCTAAAATATATATTATGACAATTCAATATTTTAATTATCTATCAACAAACTAAACATGATTATTAATTTTTATCCGTTGATTAGAATTAGAATTTAGATGTTTATTAATATTAAAGTCGCAGTCTTGCAAAAATTGACAGTTGGATGCTCCATGTTCTCAATTCAACACGTATTTTTTTTTTTGATCTTAACCACCCGGTTCCGACTCATTCAACACGTATTTAATTGCTTACTTATTTTTCTTCTAGATGTTAAATTCTGTGGCATTTTCTTTTTCCTTTTCCCTTTTTTTTTTTTTGATAAATATGTGTGTGTATACATCCGTCTTGTAACCTCATAAAACGTTAATTTTGGTTGTCCATAAATAAATAATGTAATTGGCCATTTATATTCTTGGATAATATAACAAAAATATTTCTTACCTTCCTTTCATATATGATATATGTATTATATAAACTAGTCGGCCGAGCACACTCGATGCGTATGTAAAATAAAAATAAAATATTAATTTGATTAAATATTTAAATTATGAATACAAATTTTAGATATTTAATTATTATTTGTAAATATGAATAATATTTAATTATTATTTGTAATTATGAATAATATTTAATTATTATTATGAATACAAATTTTAGAATACAAATTAGTATATATTTTTTAATTATTTGTAATGTATTTATTTTATTATTTTATTAAATTATAATTTAAAATAAAAATAAAATTATAAGATTAACAAATAAATATTTAAAAAAAAGAAAAAAAAAGAGATGATACACACACACACACACATATTAATAGATAAGAGAGAAGGGGAAACGAAAGAAATTAAAAACATGTTAATAAGGAGAGAGGAAAAATAATATAAATGGGAGAGTAGCAAAATAAAAGTGATCAAATACACCAAAATGATTATTAAACCCTTTAAGTGCTTTATTAACAATATAGATATACATAGATATTTATTTGATTGTTATTCGAGTTACTCCTTACAATGAATATTAAGAATTTTTTTTTTTTTTTTTTGATGAAAAATACTTAAAAAGTCGAATATTATTCTGCATCATTGTGCGGCCACGTGGGATATTATTGATCCTCTACATGCCATTTTCTTGGTACACTAGATTCCACGTCAGCATCGATATGTTTTCTTCATGGCCCTAGCTTTCTTTACATAAAGAATATTTCTACTTTTTTATTTTTGACAAAAATAGAAAAAGATTAAAGATTAAAAAAAAGATGTTCTAATGATCAATCCTTTATCGAACATGCTTTTTTATAATGTTAGATCAAAGTTGGAAACCATGAATGAGATATTAGGGGAAGCAAGAGCTAGTAAGTCTCTATTTTATTGAACAAAATCTAAAAACCCATGTGAATGTGATCCCCTATTGGAAAAAGCCAAAGTCATATTAGCTTCATGCTTTGATTTACTCAAAGCAATAAGTCTCATCTTTTTGGGAAATGTTTTTTATATATGTTAGAACCCGTTGGAATGGGCATATTTTAGAAGGGAAACACTTCTTTATTGAAAAAAAAAATTAGAAAAAAAGTGAAAAAGTGACTCTTTTTAGAAGTTATTTATAATAGTTTCACATAAAAGCAATCTTTGAAACATTTTTAATCACTACATTCAAATATAAAACTGTCTGACTTAGAAAATGAAATCTTTGCTATAAAAAAGTACGGCTAAAGAAACATTTTGTTTTTAAACATATTGAAATGGGTCCTTAATCAAATTTAAAATTACTCCAAGAGAATACATCATTCATTAACAGATCAATCTATCAAAAAATTAAAGAAAGGGATAATTACTCGGACCACCCCTGAGATTTGGCCTAATTACAAATAACACCCCCTTGTATCGAAAATTACCGATACCCCCCTGAGTTTTGTTGCCGTCTTACAATTTTCACCCTCCGTTAAGTTGACTAACAGTCAACGTTTGCCCTCCAACGTGATCTCCCGAAATTACCCTTTTGAAGGCGGGAATGCAATTTAAACAAATATGAATTGACTTATTTACTCTTGAGGGTGTTTATGGTAAATAATATCATTATTTGAGGGATTTTATGAAAATTATGTACAATATCGAGGGGGTTAATGTAATATTTTTGTTAAATATACACACACACATACATATATACATAAATATATATATATATACACAAACATCCCCCCTCGCCCCCGGCCGCCGCTGCCGTCCTCCGCCGCCGGCCACCTATCCGCCGCCGTGAAAGAGAGAGATCTAGGGATCTAGAGAGAGAGGGAGAGGGAGGAGGGAGGGAGAGAGAGGACCGTCCTTCACCATTGCCGCCGCCCACCGTCCTTCACAGCAACAGGGAAAGAGAGATTCAGAAGAGGGAGGGAGAGAGAGACCGAGAGAGAGGGGCGAGAGATCCACAGTCTTCTGCCTCCGCCGCCGCCGCCCGTCCTCCTTTGCCTCCGCCGCTGCAGCCCGTCCTCTGCCTCCGCCGCCGCTGCTCGTCTTGCTTCGCCTCCGCCGCCGCTGCTCGCCCTGCTTCGCCTCCGCCGCCGCCGCTGCGCGTGAGAGAGAGATACAGAGGGGGAGGGGCGAGAAAGAGAGAGATGGGGAGGGAGGGGGAGAGAGAGGTCGGGGGAGGGTGGGGTGGGGGGGGTTAAGTTAGGGTTTTATTTGAGAGATGGTAATTTTTTTTTCAATGAAGGGTATTTTGGTCAATTCAATTTTATAATTATTTTTTTATTTTTTAAATAAAAAAATATTTCAAATATTTAAGGGGTAAAACTGACATTTTATTATTTCCGTCTATCTTACAAAAAAGTCCACAAAACTCAGGGGGGTATCGATAATTTTCGATACAAGGGGGTGTTATTTGTAATTAGGCCAAACCTCAGGGATGGTCGGAGTAATTATCCCTTAAAGAAATCCAACACAAAATTATATTTCCCTTTAGTGAATGAGATGTTTTCTTGTTGTGATATTAACTGAAAAATTATTATAATGGCCATCATATATAGGTGGTGTGCAAGGATGGCAACAAAGCAAGTTTAAGGTTGGTTTGGTCAAACCTGCCCCACTAAGAAATTATAGGACCCTGACCCACCTTGGACACGGTGGGTCCGAGTTGGACCCGATAGACTCAATTTGAATTTTTAAAATAATTAAAAAAATATTTTTCAAAAAAATTTATATTATCAAAAAAATAATGTATTATCAAAATACTAATTATTTACAAATTTTTATGAACATATTTTAATTTTTGAAAAGTTAAATATTGTTATCACATATGTATTTACACATATTTTGAAATTATAACTTAATTACTAATTTTATATAATTATTTTTATATACAAGAATGTCATATGTATTTTTTTTTAATGTGACTGTTTATATAATCTATACTTTTGTACATGTAGTATAGATATAGATCATATAAATTTATATATAATAATAAATAATATATATATATATATATATATAATCATAATGGGACGGATTTGAGGCAAGTTCGAATTTTAAAGATCCGCCCCCAATTTGATTAGGAGTCTAAAACCGGTCCCCTAACAATGGGCTCGGGTCCAAGTCCAACCCGAACACATTGCCATCTCTAAATTAGTGTGCCCAAAGGCAAACACGTATCGGGTCTAAAAATAGAGTTAAATCAAGTTTAAACATTTATAGCCGAGGGATATATTTAAAGTTGATAAGTTTAAAAAAGTGGAGTGCTTATATCTTACACTTCGTATAGATTCTTAATACGATAAATACTTAATTTTTACTTGTGAGGAACTTAGAATATTGTTTGAGATACAAAGGATGATTAATTTGTTTCCAAATGAAAAGGGAAAACAAATGGTTTTCACTTTTCCTTTTACGAACATTCCTTAGGTTTTATAAGGACAAAGACTTGGTTAAGCAAAAAAATTCTCAATCCATGATTCTTTTCTAAGTGATCTAAATGTATAGTTTATTTGTTAGTTTGGAAATGATTCTAAAGGTTCATAACATGGAGCATCCATTGAAGATGCTTACTAGATTTAATAATAGTTATAATTTTATTGAAACAAACGATTTATATTGTACGAATATCTGTCTAATTTTTAGTTAGTTGAAACGTGTAAAATACTCCACTATATATATATATATATATATATATATATATATGTGTGTGTGTGTGTGTGTGTGGACAGTTGAGAAATGATCTATTTTGATACACACCTTTTGCTTACTAAATCAGCCAAATTTTGAAACGCACATTGATATGGGAAATTTTATTTGATTTTTTAAAATTTTTATGTGAATTATATTTATTTGATAAGAGTATTTGAAGTGATTATTAGATTTGATCAGAAACATCAAGATAGTTACTTTATTTATTTATTTTTGGGTCAATAGTATATATAGTAGTTCTTGAAAAAGAAATGAAAATGTAAAACTAATTGGCCAAGAAACTATTTCTTGTCCACCAAAATTTTTTTTAACTAATCGAATCGAATTCTACAGAAGTGACAGTCAGAACCACCCTTTTTAATATGACAATGTATATTTTCTAAAGAGGTGTGCGATTCGATTAAAAATTTACAGCCTCATTAGCAAGAAATGACTAGAATTTCAACACTACTTATTTTTTTGTTAGGAAATAAATACATTTCAAGTTGGTTTTGTTAATGGTCCCTCATGGCCCATGAACTTATTCTCCTATATTAGCAAGAATTGAAACCCTAAAACCTAATTGGAATGCAAAAAGTGAGCACTTTGTTCAAAGGTATGTGTTGAGTGATTGACTAGAATTTTTCTTCCCCAAGTTTAGATAAAAATACTAAAAATAAGAAAGATTATCTCTATGGCTATAAAGGGAATATTGAAGGGTAAAAAAAAATTTAAAAAAAAGGGAATGTTTAGTTTGCTATCATTAGGTTTATGCTCTACTTTGGATTAGATTATGATGGGATTAGATCAATTACATAGAATTTGAGAATAAAGCTATTAACTTTGGAATGAAAGGATTTATGCCATTCTAAGAACACAAATAAGAAGAATTTTTCTTGAAATCTTCCCCCGAATCCCCCCGATAATGACTCGATGAATAAATCATTTTTTCGTATCAAAATATAGTTGAGAATTTGAGTACGTAAAATTTTTTATGATCTCATAACTTTATTCCTCTCTTTATCATGTGGAGTTTAGCATCATTAATACTTATTTCTATTTTTTTTTTTCTTAATGTCTTTATTAATCTTAATGGCAAAAGGTGGAGTCCTTGATTTTAATTATTTTATTATGTTGGGGTTATAGAGTAGTTAATTTTATGCAAGATAATTAAATAATTAAAACTTATTCGATCTTGTTGATACAGTAGCGCATCTGGTGTAGTGGTATCATAGTACCCTCCCACGGTACTGACCGGGGTCCGATTCCCCGGATGCGCATTATTTTTCCACCCACCCTTTTTTTCCATAATTTGTAATTTCGCCCCATGGTTATTATTTGTTGGCACTTTTGCCCCTTTTCCACTAGACTCTGGTGTCGAGAGTCCAGGACCAAAAATGGACATAGTGGTGTGAGTGTATGCTTAAATTTTTAATATTATACAAAATTAAAAATATACGATAAATCATTATATGAATAATATATACTTCATAAACGAAATGTTGCAAAATAGTAAGAAAACGATGACAAAATTGAAAATACTCCATAAGATTTTTCTCCCCGGTTTAATTTAGTCGATACATCATAATTCATGCATACAAGAACACACCAGACACTCACTCTAGCACGCTCATGCTTGTTTTAGTTTTTTCAATTCTTTGTTTTCTGATGATTTAGATATTTCGACAAGACCCATAAATTCATACGTAATTTTTGTTACAATTTACATTGAAGCACTAAGGGGGTGTTTGCGAACAAAATATGCTTTTTGAGAATCACTAGATACAGAGATAAGGGTGGAGGTGTGTTCAAATTTTATAACTTTTCAGCTATTTCTAAACATTTCAAAAGAAGAAATTGTGAAATAAAACACTCCCTTAATAGCTTCCATTTTTTATTTTTTTTTTTGCAGCTAAAAGCACATAATCGCTTTTTTTTTTTAAGCTTTTGCAAACACTCTTTAACTAGTGCGTTACATCAGGAAGAAAGAAACATGTGGATGGGGGAGCACATGCAACCAGAACACAATTAAGTAAGTATTCAACAACCTCAACCGCACAACACTCAGGGCAGATATAAAGATTTCAAAACAAAAAAGTTCAAAAAAATGATAATAAAATAAAATAACACGATTAAGTTCAAGTGAATTAAAGCATTCTACAGAAGAATCTACATACATCAATTATTACATGCATCTCAAAATGTTCTCCCAGGAACCCAAAAATTTGTGGCAAAAAGTATAGACAGAAGTTATAGAAGGCATCCAAAACGCACTTTTGTTGATGATCAGGGAAAGTAATAACCAGTGGAACTGAGAAACTTACATGCCACACAACTTCTAAGAGTTGCTACACTCAAATCAAGCAAAGAAAACGCTAAATAACACCAGAATTGATTCATTGAGTGATGGTTCAACGAACACGATTCATTGAGTGATAGTTCACCGAACACGACTAACTTCATAGCTTAAACAAAACTATCATCACTTTCACACAAGAATTCATCGTTGAACTGCCAAATATTACACCAGCATCGAATTCCTTAGATCCAACAAACACGAGAACAGCAACACCAAACGTTAAGCATTCAAAACAAAAACTTCTATTCCTCATTTTCAGTTAAAAAGTGTACCAACTGAGCTTCTAAGGAGGAGGCTTTTTTTACTAGATAGTGAGAAGGAAGAACCATAGTCCGTATAACATGAAATGTGGAACAAGAATCACAGAGCTCAAGATTGAGAAGATCACATCTTCACATCTTGGAGTAGCATCTAATAATGGTTTGATACACTTGTACTACTCAATGAGAAAGGAGTGGAGAAGCAGGGATCCACAACTCTATACTGTAATGCTATGTTTGGTCCATGGATTTTAGTAAGGAAAACGCAAAAGAAAGCTTTTCCGGCCTTCAAATGATAGTAATCCATCGGGAAAATCCACGACTCGGACATAGCATAATTCATCGGGAACAAGGAAAATAATCAAGCCCGGGACAGAGCAGCTCAAAATTCATCAACAACAATAGATAAACAACCACACAAACTCAAACCAACCCAAAGCCTCAGTTTTTCTAAACCTTATACACTACCAGCAACAGAACAAACATGTTCTGAACCTAAACAACAGAAAGATATATGAATAAAGAACAGTCACCCGAGAATAAAGAACAGTCACCCGAGATTACCATTAGATCATGTAAATACCATTCACATTCATAGCCCAAATCAAGATTATACAACAATGACCGAAAATTCAACATATATGAAGACTTCAAACCACCACCAACCGAAACGGATTGTGAAAGATCGGAACAAAGCATTAACATTCACCATTCAAATCAAGATTACACCAACTATAATTCCATATTCCCAAAACTGCTTCAATTTTTTAACTTTCACGACAAAAATCCCACCTAGAGATCATCCTCCATTCTCAAATACTCCCCGATGTCCGCATGCCGGTGCACCACAATCCCATTGGGATCCATCTTCCGGCAATCCACCGTGCTCTTCGCCGCGTCACCGAATCCCAGCGGCACATCCGCCATCGAGAACACCACGACGCCGTCGTTCACCTGAATGTTCTCCGTTATCCTACCCACCCCACCTTTCAACACACTGTTCCCGTACAAGAAACT
Organism: Petrea volubilis; assembly: GCA_026212405.1. NCBI lineage: Eukaryota > Viridiplantae > Streptophyta > Magnoliopsida > Lamiales > Verbenaceae > Petrea > Petrea volubilis. The sequence continues at coordinate 16,131,277 of CM047879.1, forward strand.
CATCTCCGAGGTGGGCTTCAGCCAAACCTTGTGCTTCGCATTCGCGGCCAAGAGATTCAAGCCCTGTATCGTGAGGTGAAATTTCCCACCTTTCGTGAATTTGCCGATTTGGGTCCCGAGAGAAACGAGATTGTCGCGCTTGATGTTGGTGGCCCTCTTGATTAGGGATTCGGAGACGTAGTAGACCCGATTCTTCTGCATGCGGAAGCAATAGCGGCCCGGGTTCGGGTCGGGCCCCTCGTGGGATTGGCTCTCCAAGACGATGTTCTTGAGGTTGTTGCCGACGAATTTGTGGAGCTTGTTGAATACCAGAGTGGTTTCTTTCTCGTCGAGAGGTCTCATGGCGCTCTCTCTCTTCACTCTGTCTCTAGGGTTTAGTGTTTGGGGATTTTTCGACCTAGGGTTTTGGGGTAGTTTTTATTACAAAAATTCTGAATTGGATCAGATTTGGGCCTAATGTATCAAACAAATGGGCTTGTATGTGTAATTTTTCCTATAGTAGAAATATGATTTAGTTCGGGTATCCATTGAAATCTTGTATTAGGTGGTATGGGCTTTATATTTTCCTTTTTCTTTCTTTATTTCCTTTTTTTAAAAGTATAAAACATATAAAATTATAATATATATATATATATATTAATATTACTTATTAGTTATTTACCATTTTGATGTATGTGTTATTTTTGCATTGTGTTTGATGATAGGCAAATGAAGTTACAGATAAAATAAAAAGTGTGACTTGTTTTTCCAACAACAAAACTCATAGTTGTCACAAACTTACTTTCTTTCTTGGGGGGAGTAATTACATCTAGACCCCCAATCAGTATACGAAATTAGGAATAATATTCCTTTTGGATTAAAGATTACACACACATTCCTTTTAAAATATTGAAATTACACATGTATCCCTCTCCGGTAGGGTTCCGGCGAAAAAGTGATGGCATCAGCCAAAGACTTATGTGATCTGACTATTTTTCCTTTGGTAATTTTGTAAACTTAAAAGGGGGTTCATGTCATTTTTAAACTAGCGAGGGGTGTATGTGTAATTTCTCATAAAAGTAATTGACTGTTATATTTTCAAAATTTGACTATTGAAAATTGAAAAAGTGATCATTTATGACCGTCTTTTGACTATTGGAGCTGCTCTTCACTCTATGTGCACTATTTCAACTTTATTTGACCTGAATTTAGTTTAGAGCACACGTACATGGCTTCTTCTGACCATTTTTCTAGTGTATGAGGTTGAAATACAAGAATGATAGATGCGGAAAAAAAAATTAATTTGGCTTGGAACCAAGCATTATGACAGTGGATACGAGTGACAATTTGTGGTATTTGTGGTATTATTACCTAACTAATGATACTCTTATTGGTGTCTACCCTACCTGAATGAAGAAAAAAAAAGGCTTCACATGGTGCTACACGAATAAATGAGATCATAACATATATTGGTTAAGAAGCTCCACCCAAATATGTACATGGGGGCAACATTGTATCAAAGCTTGTGGCACTTAACCTCATATTTTTACTATTTATTTATTTTGTCATATTACTAAGTATAATGGTAACTAATTATTATTATTATTATTATTATTATTATTATTATTATTATTATTATTATTATTATTATTATTATTATTATTATTATTATTATTATTATTAATAGAGTAAATTACGTTAAGCATCATAACCTTTGGAGTGTTTGTACTTTGGTACCCAACTTTTGTAAATGTGCACTTTGGTACATAAGCTTTAAATTTGTACGCTAATGGTATCTTTTACACTATTTTTGGTGGAATATTCCTCAATATTCCCCAGAATATGCTCAAAGATTCCATCAAAATAGTAAAAAAAACCACTAGCGTACAAATGATAAAGGTTAAGTACCAAAATGTACATTTACAAAGGTTGGGTATCAAAGTGCAAAACACCCCAAAAGTTGGGGTGTTTAAGTAATTTATTATTATTATTATTATTATTATTATTATTATTATTATTATATCCTTTTGTTGAAAATTGTAGTATTTTTCTTATTTTCATATGTTTTCAATGATGTTGTATCTTTCTTATTTTCATATTGCTTTTGTATCCATGGAATATATTTTGTGTGTATCGTGCAACAAAGTTTTGTGAATGTATGGTATGGAGTTGTCAAATGGACCGTGTTGGGTCGGCCCGCCCAAGCCTTGTAATTGTAGCGGGCCGGGCTGGGCCGGGCTTGTTTTGAGGTGGGTCAAGCCAAGGCCAGGATTGGACTGGTGAGGCTAGGCCCAGCTCAATCTATGAACTCAGGTTTGGTGGGCTAGGCCTGGCCGAGCTTTTCTGGGTTAGGCCTGGCCTGCCTAACGGGCTGGGCCTAGTGGGTTGGGCTCTGTGAGCCTACCTTTTTTCCTTCTTTTTTTTTTGTTGTTTCACTTTAAAAAATATATATTTTCTTCCATATTTTATGTCATACATCTAAATATTAACTAGTATGTTTTTTTCTTAAACTTATTCACGTACTTATTGTTTTTTTGTTATACTTTTCAATAATAAAATGAAAATGAATTTTACTACATATAAAAAAAAACTTTAATAACTTTTATTAACTTCAAAATATTGGAGTGTACATATATGAACTAAAAAAAAATATTACACAAAGATTTAATAAAAAGAATCATTTACTACATAAAGAACTAATACAACTTTAATCCGAAATCATTTGCCAACGTCTTCATATGTATGGTATTAGATATATATATATATATATGTCAAGTATATATATCATATATATATATATATCTAAACATACATATATAATATACTATATATATGTGCGTATATATCTCATATATATTAATATGTTATATATCTAACCCTTTATAGTATATATTATATAACTATATATCAATATATTACACATCTAATATATGTTATATATCTACTGTATGTATATATCTAATACAAATCTATATATCTAATCGTATATATTACATATCAATCATCTATATGAAATAAACATATATTAGTATAATATATATCTAATATATGTTATATATGTCCATATATATCTGATATATATACATTTAATTATATTTACATACACACATAGATATATAAATATATCTAATCTTATATGTATATACTATATCTAATCATTTATTATATAATATACATATATATACATTTAATTATATTTACATACACACATAGATATATAAATATATCTAATCTTATATGTATATACTATATCTAATCATTTATTATATATATAATATACATGTATTAGTATTGATGCGGGTCGATTTTGGGAGCTGGTCGACCTCAATCGGGAACTCTGGTCGAGAATGATGCGGGTTGAGTGTAGAAGTGGAAGTATTTGATCGGGAAGTTAACCTGCAACAAAGGGAAAGGCAACGTGAGCCTAGCCGAGATGGGCCTCGGCTAAGACCCTCCGATGCTTAAGTCAGTTGATCGGTTTTGTACAAATTTGAGCAGACTAAGGGCGTAGAGAGTCCTCTTTCTTTTTCTATCTTACCATATATGCTAGAGTATTTATAGTGTGTCCACGTAGGTTATTCCCTATAGGACCCTTAGGGCCTAGTAGGTCATCATATAATGAGATAGAGTGACCCATAAGTCTAAGGGTAGGGTCCTAGGGCATTAGTTGGCTTTTAATTAATGAGGTATGGGGTTAGGTAGTGACCCCATACCCTGAACTGATAGAGCATTCAATGCCAACAGGTGCTGAATGGACACGGCATGGTCCCGATCGATAAATAACTCGACCGGGGTGACCGGCGGGTTTGGTCCGAGGACGCGCCGAACCGTTCGTAGAGAAGGTTCCGATCGATAACGTACTCGACCGGGGTGACGGGCGGGTTTGATCCGAGGACACGCCGAGCTGGTCGTACATAAGGTCCTAGTTGATAACGTACTTGACTGGGGTGACCGGCGGGTTTGGTCCGAGGACACGCCGAGCCGGTCGTACAGAACATCCCGATCGATAAAGAACTCAACCGGGGTGAGGGGTCGATCAAACACGATCGAAAGCATGGGCCTGTGTGTTGGAACATTAGAGGGGGAAGACATGTGGCACGATCGAGCCTGGAGAAACCCAATCGAAAATATGCCATGTCAAGTATATATATATATATATATATATATATATATATAATGGGCTTGGGTCAGGCCCAGATCGGGATCGGTCCGATCTGGGCCGATCATGGCCCGAGCTTTATAGGCCTGGGCCGGGTAGGGCTATCTCCATCAAACCCAATAGGGGCCCACAACACCACCCTTGAACCGACCCAACCCGCCTTTTACTGTTCATGGGTTGGGTCTGGGTTGGGCGGATCAAGTTGGGCCATAGGGTTCGAGGGGCCGGGCCGGCCTATTTGGCATCTCTATATGTTTAGACTTGGATGTTAACAAAAAGCTTGATTTTTTACTTACCTCTTTTGGCATGTTATTGTGATTAATTTAATTATTTAGTAGCTTCTTTGGTATTATTATGTAAGTTTTGTTTTCATTTTAAGTGGTTGCTAGCATTAGTGCATTACAATCCAACAATTGAAAAAAAACACATACAAAATACATTCCATGATTATAAGTTACAAGAGCTTTATTGAAATATGACAGATAGTACATCATTGACAATAAAAACAATATAACAATTAATAATACTAATTAGTTGGTGATAGACTTAACAATCTAGCAAAATAAATAAATAGCAAGTAAGATGAAATTAAATACCAGAAGCTTTGGCACAATGTTGCCCCCATAAGCAGTTTGGATAGAGTTTCTTGACAAGTATATGTTACGGCCTTATTCATTTGTGTGTCATCATGTGAAGCATATTCTACTTCATCCAAATAGGGTTGACACCAATGAGAGTACCCATTAGTTGGTTAATAATACCACAATCATGACGATTGTCATTCGTATCCGCTATCATAATGCTCGTTTCCAAGCAAGAATTGATTTTTTTTTGACATCCATCCTTCTTGTATTTCAACCTCACGTGTGAACTCTAAACTAAATTCATATCAAATGAAGTTGTAATAGTGCATATATATAGAGAATAACAACTCTAATAGTCAAAAAATGTCACAAACGATCACTTTTAAAATTTTTATAGTCAAATTTTGAAAATATAACGATCAATTACTCTTATAAGATATTCCACACAAATCCCCTCTCTAATTTAGAAAGTACATACAATTCCCTTCTAAGTTTGTAAAATTACCCAGGACAAAATAGTCGGATCACATAATTTTTGACTTTTTTGCCGGAACCCTGTCGGAGAGGGATACATCTGTAATTTTAATATTTTTAAGGAATGTATGTGTAAATTTTCCTTTAAAAGAGATTCCGTTAGTAATTTTACAAACTCGGAAGGGGTATATATGAAATTAACCCTTTTTTTTCAGGATGTCACAAAACAATTTACCTCTTACCTAAAAGTTAGATACATAATGCTTTTCAAACACATCATATCTGTACTCTGTGTGTGTGTGTGTGTGTGAGTGTGAGAGAGAGGAAAAGTATGTTTAAAACTATTATTCTATGGTTTTTTACATGTTCACCTTGAAAACTGAAGTTTCTTTTTTCCCCTTATATTCTCGAGATTATTTCCTAAAAATATTTAACAAACACCTGAATTAATTATATATTTAAGCCTACAGTTTATGTCTTAGGAAACAAGGTTCTGTTCAGAAAATATTATTTATCATAAAATTTGACACAGGTAAATGAAATATATTTTCTCTAAAATAAATATTGAATCGACACAATAACTTATTAAGTCATTAGTTTGCCAAAAACAGATGAAATCTCATTTTCACATGTTGACAAACAGTCACACTACTTTGGGTGGGTGGGGGGTATATTTATCTATTCCTTTTACTTAATTCAACTTGAAAAATTCTTATCTAAACTTGGTATGATCAAACTCAACAAATTATATGCCAAGTGTATTGTATTCATTAAATGACAAGCGACTACTCTTAAATTATACATCAACCACACCATGAATATAAAATATTCGACACATAATTAACGCTGATTCAACTTACCCTGGATATGATCTAGAATTTCCCCCAACATGATATTTGTCCATCATCATCATCATCTTAATTGTTGTTGTTCTTCTTTCACTTGGGTCAACATGATATTGATATCTTTATAACTTTATTTTAACTCTTAAAAAAAAAGTTATGTGTTGTTATAATTTTTTGGATCATATACAAACGCAAATGAATTCTTATATGCATAACTAATTGTTATTTCAATCATGTAATTACTAAGAAAAATCTAGATGCATAATGAAGACTTTTCTTCATAAAAGAACAAATTCAATCATTTTAATATCTTTTTCTTTACCAAGAAAATTCAATCCCATAGATTTCCCCCTACTTCCAGAGGTCTACACAAGGTTTGATTTTTAGATTACACCAAAAAGATAATATAAGAATTTTTATTTTATTTTATTTTTACTTTAAGATGGTTGTATTATATACTCTACTTTGATTTTTTTTGTTTTCTTTCGATTTTTCTTCATCGAAATTCAAATACAACACTATTAGAAGAAAAATTGATGAATTAGTCAAGGCTTACAAATATACACTAAGGTGCCCCTAACAATTTCACACACCGAAATTACTGCACAAACTATTATATTTGAAATAATTTATTTAGGTGTATGAAAATAACACTAACTACTAAATTAAACAGGCCATTTATCACCCAAAGGGAACCCTTTTTATGGATGGATTATAAATATCATATTTTTAGGGGTAAATGTTGAACTAGTCAAGGGCCATAACACAATCAAACGTCAAGGTGCTGATATTTTTAGGGGTAAATGTTGAAAAATTCTTACAAATGCATTATACATTAAAACATCAAATCCAAAATATGTGGATCACGTTGTAACAATAGTTGACAATAGGTTTTTATTTTTATTTTTATTTGCTTTTTTTCAAATGTGAAGTAATCATAGTAAAAATATTTAAAAGGGTTAATGTCGCTAATATCCTTTAAAATTAAAATCTCATCACGGTTTGATCTTTTATATTATAAATGAGTAGCACTTTAATCCTTTTAGTGAATTTCTCACTCAAATTTCACAAAGAATCACTTATATAAAAGGCATTTTTTTATTATTTTTCACCAATCAATTTTTTTTAATACAATTTTGAACAAATTTTGATAAAAATGCCCTTTAATTAGGTGCACCACTCTCTGTTGTACCACTTTGTAATTCGACTCGCAATTTTACTCCAATTGTGAAATAAATTACTTTTCAAATTACCCTTATATATATATATATATATATATATATATATCTCAAATTACTTTTCACAAATATTATCATTTTAGTCAATGCTTCAATCTTTTCAAAATTAACTTTTAGCTAATATGTGGATTTAATTCTATCATATACATGTCACAAGTCACAACAATAAAAGCCTTAATGAATATTGAATATCCAAACACGCGCACACACACACACACACACACACACACACACACACAAATAAGAAATAAAAGAATCCACCAGAACCATTCATTTTTTACATCCAAAACCGCTATTTCATTGAAAATAAAGTCCTAATTAACATAACAAAACTCAAAAAGGTAATTAAAAAGCATAAAAAAAATATGGAAAAAAAATTAATACTTGTATCTAAAAATCAAATCCACCATCAAAACCACCGCAATCATAATCCGCCGAATCGGAAATCATATCTCCGATCAATAGTCCACCAAGTGCACCGCCAAGAAGCCCGGCTCCTAAGCCCATGCCGAACTTATTCTTCTTAGGCGGCTGGGCTGCCGCTTGCGGCGGATAACCATATCCCGGCTGCTGAGGATACCCGTACCCCGGCGGAGGCGGAGGCGGATACCCATATCCTGGACCTGGAGGCGGTGGCGGGTACGGGTATCCCGATGGCGGCGGAGGAGGATACCCTTCAGGTCCAGGCTTCGGAACGCCCCCAGCTGGGGGGTAACCCGACGGCGGCGGATAGTGGCCTCCCTGAACTGCAGGGTACGCAACCGTCGGCGGGTACGCGCCCGGTGGCGGATAAGCCGAACTGGGTCCGGCAGGGTACGCCGTGACGGGCTCTGAATCAGCCTTTCCTGGCGGCGGACCATAAGGAATCGCAGACCCGTGCGGCGGAGCTGAGGCGGCCGCGACTGATTTTTCCCCAAATTGATACGAAAAGGTGAGCTGACCCTTGGGCTTTCCGCTGGGTTTTCTGACCTGGTAGCTCACGATCTGCTTGCCGCCGTCGGTGCCGCCCTTCGAACCGAGGAGCTCCTTGATCGGAACATGGACCTCGCCGACGTCTTTGTCCCCGAGGGCCCTCTCGCAGACGAGCTTGAAATCGAGGGTGAGACGGTTCATCTGTAGCGCCGCCTCGTCCACCGTGAACTTAATCGGGAAATTCCAGGTGGGGTTGGCGTCCCCGTCGTGATCCACCGGCGTCTTGATCTTCTGATTCGAGTATTTGTCCCCGCCGGAGATGGAAACGACGGCGTACACATCCATCTTCGTGATGAGGTTGACCCTGTTCAGATCCTTCCCGTACTGAAGCGTGATTTCCAGCGTTCGATACTCCATTGCTGGTGATCTCAGATCGAAGGAAGGCGGTGAAACGTGATCGATTCGATTGCCTGTATTGGAAGTTTTGGGAGTTTTTAGAGAGAGAAATAGAAGAGTTTTTAGATAGAGAGAGAGAGAGGCGAAGATTGCAATGGGGTCGAAACGTGTGAAGAGGTATTGATATATAGATGTTAGCGTAGCCGTGTTAGTCAGCGTTGACACGCTTTTTATGGCCTTACTTGGTGGCTTCATCCAAGGGCTTAATGGTAATTTACCATATTTAAAGCCTTTTTCTTTTCCTATTATTATTATAAGTAATTTTTCTTATCATTGTTTTTTCCCAATATTCTTTTTGTATAGACCAACAAAGATAAAAGAGATATTTCTAATCAAGAAAAAGGAATGTAATTCTTGAATATTACTTATATTAGTAGTAGCAGATAAACATTAGAATATAGCGGGTCTCTTAGATTATCGTAATGAAAGTACGAGCATCGAATCAAGAATCTAGTAATGTACGTTGTTAAGAAAAATATATATATATAGATTTGATAAATTTCAAATTGACTAAAAAGTCGAATGACACATTTGTTAGTAGGAGAGCATCTGCGAATAAATTTTATTATTCCCCCAAAAAAAAAAAACAAAAACAAATTATTTATTAAGTTTTCACACTCCTTGTGGCCTTTTTCATTTTGGTCAAATTAAGTACTAATTAAAGTAAAATCCCTCTTGGAATAAATAATTAGATCCCTCGTCCACGTCTCTTTTCAAGTTGGAAAGTTCCCTATTTATTGAACGGTCGCCCATTTTTTGGAAAATAATATCTTAAAAGAAATTGAGAAAATATAGATTTGTCCTAGTTTTGTGTGCCCTTTCCCCATTATTCCCATTGTGACCAAATATATGTGATTTTATGACAAAAAGAAAAAGAATATGTAAGGTATGCATATATTGTTTGAATGGAAATTATATGTATTAAATCAATAGGATGAACGGCGCAACTCGTTGAAAGAGTATGTTGTAGTCCAATAAATTAGGTGAATGAATACATTGAATGAGTACGTTCAGATTCAACGAATTTATGAAGTAATTTATTGAACGAACCTATTCATGTCTACTGATCAAAAAATTTATGATTTTTGAACTATTATAAATAACAAAATCATTCCACCATAATCATATACAATAAAAAAAATTATTTTATAATTTTTCTTATTTCATTTAGTTTTGAGAGTTTTAAATACTTTAAATTGCATAGTTCTTGAAATTCGAAATATTAGTATTTCAATAAAGTCGGTCATTATAAATTGGGAAACGATTGCTACATACCCATGAGCACTTGTCCATGGCAAATTCATTTTAAAAATAAAGAGTATAACTTTTGTTCCGATCTATTTATTATTATTTTGAAATCATATATTTTCTAATTTTTAACAATATATATGGTAATATATATGATGCCATCAATACTTTTCCTTATTATATTATTATATTTCTATCAAACTTACTTCAGTATACTTTAACTGCTGAAACTTAAAGAATAATAAGATCATAAATATACAACCATCCAAACATATTTTTACGTTTTAATAAAAATTAAAACAAATTCTAAAATAATGATTTAAAAAATAACAATATATATATATATATATATATAAATGAAAGGATTAAAACATCACCAAACCTGAGTTGGATATTCCTATGATATGCTGGTCCAAATTTGAACAGTTCCTTGTTCGTTAAGTTGTATTTGTCATTAGTTAATTATCAAAAAAAAAAAAAAATCAGTTGGAATTTTCGGTAGTTTAATTTCTTGGAAATGATTGCCAATTGCTTTTGAACAAGTGCGAACAAGTCAACTTAGCTACAACTTATCTTGTGGCTTCTGGAACCTTGAAAAAAGAATTGCGAAATATCTAATTTGGTCCCATTTTAGGTGGAAACTTCAAAGAAACCCACAAAGATATTTATTTTTCCTTTATTACCATTTTCTTTTTTTTTTTTTTTCTTTTACGTTTACACTTTGCCTGTGTGGTGTTTCCTGGGTTTTTTTTTCCTAGTTTTTTTTTTCATTGGGGAATTACTTATCCACACAGTTAGGTATAATGTAATTACAATTTAGGTCTTGCAACTTTAAAAGTTTCAAATTCCCCCATAAGGTATGCATTAATTTAATAAATTTTACCTATTATCAAGGTGAGATGCAATCGCAAATTGTATTTCCGGTGTTCTCGACTAGATTTTAAGATGGAATTCACATGCTTTTGATTTGTCTAAGATGTAGAAGTTACATATGAAATCAATTTAGCGAAAAAAAGGTAGTGATTGTATTAAATTATATATAATTATGTTTAGTGGTGATTTAGGTATGATAAAGTGAAATTATTTTGTGGAGGTTGTTAAAATAACAATATCGATTAAAGAATTTTGTTATGTCTGACGAGTCACATTTTTTTGGTGCCGGATTCATTATTATGATTGTAGGAAAGTTACCATTTGAACATCTTTATTAATATTTATAAAATTATCTTAAAACCTCGATGGGTTAATTTGTAATTTTAAAAATAAGAGTAATTGATTTGTATAATGTAGTGTAGACTTAATTTCGCCCCCCGCCCCCCGGGATAAGCAATTTAATTTGGTCCCATTTCAGGTGGAAAATTTCAAAGAACCCCACGAAGGCTCCCCCCCGACATTACAATTTTTTTCTTTTACATTTATTTGCATAAGAATAATATGATGGTTTTTTCTCTTAGAAAACAAAAGACACGTATGATGCTCATACAATATTCATACTAATAAACAAATTAATTTAAAGAATATACAAATTTTGCAATAGTAAATAGACAATAAACTTAAAAATAGGTAATTTATATCAAATAAAATATAGAGTTCATAAGTCAATGGTTAGAGAGAATGAAGGAGATGTTAGAAAAGTAAGTTTAATTACAGTTAGACCCCCTCTAAAATAGTGCAATTATCAATTTATCCCTTCGAATTCTTATAATTATGAATGTTTGAGGGGATGAGGTGATTACGATGTTTCCAAGGAGTTTGAGAGTTTTGTTTGGATAGATTTTTAAGAGAATGAACATTTATTTTTTTAAAAAATGCACTTTAAAACAAAAAAAAAAGGTATTTAGATGGGCTTTTAAAAAGAAACAAAAATACCAACTATAAGTTGGTCTAGCGGGACGAAGTGCTAAATCCCTTAAGCAACGTCCAAAGTTCGAATCATAGTGTTGTGAATGAAGCAATTGGGTTGGGAGGGTCACCCCCATAATGGGCCTCTGCAATACCCAATCCGAATTAGTCGGCCAATGGATCGAAACCGAACGGCTAAGACCAAAAAAAAAAAAAACAAAGAAAGAAACAAAAATCATAATAAAAAGCCAAAAAGGGGCTTCTTTTATAAGTTACTTAGAGTAATTTCAAATAAAAACACATTTTAAATTACTTTTAATTATTGTATGCAAACACAAAATTATTTGACTTGAAAAAAAAACCTCTATTATAAAAAACATTGCTCTATAAGCATTTTTTTCTTAAACCCATCCAAATGAGCCTTGAGTGTAATTAACCTCGTTCAATCTCTTATGCTATATATACACATTTCTTGCTCTTTGTCATTGATATTTCCATGAATGTAATTATTTAACAACTGTAATGCAATTTTTTGTTTTTAACACAACAAAATACCCTAAACATTCAATACAAATAATTTGTTTTTTGAACAATTGGGACCTAAATGGACTTTTCACATTAGCTAATTGTTGTGTTTCTCTTTAATGTTTTAGAACTAGTTTAGATGTTTTTGTTTTAAATAAAAAGTACTTATCAATTTATTTTTAAAAAAATACTTTGCTGGAAAAAAAATCGTGTCCAGTTGGACTTTTTCAAAAAAATAGAAGCCAGAAAGTGGCATTTTATAAGCTATCAAAAATAACAAATAAAATAATTCAAAAGTGACTTTTTTTATGAGCTATCTAAAGTATTTCAAATAAATATACACTTTAAAATACTTTCAGTTAATGTATTTAAACACAAAATTATTTAATTAAAAAAAAATACTATAAAAGTACGGCACAAATTTATTTATTTTTAACTTCTCCAAACGGGCCTTATTCACATGCTCACAATCACCTAGTTGTGAGTCTTGTGACTTGTGACTCACACTCACACTGAGTCAACCACAAAATTAAAAATTGTGCCAAACTAAGATGAATGGAATGGGCATCCTACTAGAAAAAGTAGACAACCCCACTATGACTATATATTAATTAATCAATATTGCCCAATAATGTAAACAATCATTAGAAAAGAGGCCAATTTCAAGAAGGGGAAAAAAAATGAAAAAAGGCACAAAAAATTATTTAGGGGTACAAATGAATTGAGTTATATATGAATCCCAAGTGGTGGGTTGAAGCTAGATGGATTAAAGCTCAACTTGTTTCGAGTTCAATTAACTTCAAGTTTGAGCTCGACTCATTTGTATCTAAATTTGAAACTCACAAATTATAATATCTTTTCAATATACTAACATTCCTTTAATCATTCTCTTATATTGAAAAAAAGTTGAGTTTATGGTTCACAGCTCCCAAATCTATATATAGATTGATTGACCTCGAATTTGATTGTGCTCGATTTGAGCTTGAGTCGAGTTAGTTCACGCTCAACTATTGAAGTTTGTGAGTTTGTTCAACTTATTTTCATACCGAACACATATAATGTGTCTTTTTTGTTTGTTATATCCTCAATTTATAGTCAAATACAAAATAATATTTTCTTACATAATCAAATGTAAAATGGAATAAATCCTCAGGCCAAGTCCACAAATGCCCATAGTCTCAAGTCCAGCCCATGCATGCAACATGTAACTAAGTTGACGGGCAATAATTTAAGCACAAACTACCCCCCAGCCCCCCCAAAAAACGAAGTGGATCCCTAAGTCCGATTTAATTGATTTACCAAAACAAAAAAGGGTATTAATTAAACCTTTTTTGTTTGTAGTTAAATAAACACACGCACAGTTGTTGGATCAAGTGATGAAAAATTTGAATTACTTAAATAAAATATCGCATTCGAGTATTTGTTAGTTTGACTGGTTATGAGTTTGAATCACTTGGATAAAGTATCGTTTTTTCGAGCCTTGAATTATGTAAAAACTAACCGTTCGCATCTTGTGTATAAAAATAATTGCTAAGAAAGTATCTGTTTAAATAGATTGAATCAAGTGATCAAAAAATTTAAATCATTTAAATAAGCTATTATCTTCAAGTTTTGAATATATCATCTTCAAGTTTTGAATATGTAAAAACTAACTGTTCGAATCATGTGTATAAATATAACGGCTGAAAAAGTAACTGCCTGAACGGATTGCTACGGCGGTCGTTTTGAATTTAATTGGGTTTCAATGGGCACTCGGATATCGAGAGTTTATTAAAAAAAAAAAAGAAAATTATTGTACTACAAATTGGCCCGTCTCTCTCCCTCCCTCTCTCTGTCTCTCTTATTTTCGAAAGGATCTCTCTCGCCAGCCTCTTTTCCTCCAACCCTCTTTTCCACAAAGCCCCTCCAAACGCGGTGCAAACAGTACGTACATGTATATAAACATTACAATAGAAAACTTTTTTGACTCTTTGGAAAATTTCGATGTTTCCTTCCTCTCCTTCTCCATTATTACCAGGTTCATTGCTTTTTCTATTGATAAATTTTAATCCAATCTGTCAATTCCTTTTTTTTTTTTGTCTTTTCTTTTTCTTTTTTTGGAGCTGCGTACATGCTTTCATTATTCAAGAATCGTATTCATTCCGTAAAATCCATATTTCTTGAAATCTTTTGTCATTGGGAAGATTTTTTTTTTCGCCCAATTTTGGGTGAATAATCTTTTCTTTTATTTTTTTTTAATATTCTAATCAAGAAAAATTGCAACTTGTGGGTTCTTTTCTTTTTCTTTGGTTTCTTTATAAATTTCCCTTTTTCTTGATTGTGGGCGGGTGCCAATTCTGGCTTCTCGGTGATGTTTGGGGCAAATATGAAATATGGGATGTAAAGAAATGTGGGTTTGATTTTGCAGGTTTTTGACGTTTTTATATTGAAGGAGAGGAATGGAAGAGCCAGGGCAACTGAAAAGGGCCCTGATTGATGCCTCTGCCGGTGCAATTTCTGGCGCTGTTTCTAGAACTGTCACATCGCCGCTTGATGTGATTAAAATCAGATTTCAGGTTTTAATGATTTTTCATTTCTAATTTTGGTGCAATTGTCTTTGTTTTTAATATTGCCGATTTTTTGTTTGGGTGCTTTATTGCATTCTTGGTTTTGCTTTTGCCTGGATTGCTACTTGGGGTTGATAGTTTTAATGATGTGATTCTAAGCTGCCACTGCGTTGAGAGGTTCGTAATTAGTGCATTTGTTGTGTGTTAAGGAGTAGTGAATGTATCTTATCTTGTTGCTGGTTGCAGGTTCAGCTTGAACCCACTACACAATGGGCTTTGCTTCGCAGGGATATGTATGTTCCATCGAAGTATACTAGTATGCTGCAAGCTACCAAGGACATATTCCGGGAGGAAGGCTTATCGGTATTAGTTATTTGGGAATTGAAACCTCGTTGCTTGGTTGCTTGTGTGTGCCTGCCTGCCCGTGTACGCGTGTGTGTGTGTTGTTGAAAATAAAGTGTAACAACACAAAAGAAGCACTTTAGTATCAGCAGCAGTGATTTTTATCAGCTATGCATGGTTCTAATGGTAGATGTGTCGTTTCAATTCCCATAATGAGATATTGTGATACATTAGGTTGTATTACTCAATTTCATTTTGTTCTTTCTGTTTTATAGTCATATTTGTTTCATCTCATTTCCCTTTAACAGGGATTTTGGAGGGGCAATGTACCAGCCCTACTTATGGTTATGCCATACACAGCGATACAGTTTACAGTGCTGCATAAATTGAAGACGTTCGCTTCTGGTTCTTCCAAATCAGGTTTGCCAAAATAGTTCTGCTCCTATACAAAATTTATTTGATGTATGTCAGATTGTTCCTGTAAAATTGTGCTTTCTTCTTTCATGTCGATAAATAAGGTGGAAATATAGTATATTAACCTTCAACCTTTGTTTGATAAATTCTTAGTGAAAAGTTCTGGGTTGGTTAATTTATCCATGTAGGTAGGCTTAATTATCATGGCCTTGGGTATTTTGGCTATGATTTTTTTTATTACCTTCTATCATCGTATGGGAGTGAGTTTGATTTTCTATTCAAATGTGCATTTCTTGAAATATGTAGAATCTTAAATTGCTTTTTCTGATGCACTGATACTATTTTTGGTGGTTGAGATGAATAAAGTTCTCTAACAAATGATGACCACATTTTCCTACATGCTCTTTTTATGACATTATGTTCCTTTATCATTTTCTATGTGCAGCGGACCATGTGAATTTAAGTCCGTATCTTTCTTACGTTAGTGGGGCATTAGCTGGGTGTGCGGCCACTGTTGGATCATATCCATTTGATCTTCTAAGAACCATTTTAGCCTCACAGGGGGAGCCAAAGGTATTGGTTACACCCATGCTGCTAAGTACCACCGCGTCTTTTTTAAATGATTCTTGTTTCGCATATATTGTGTCAAGAAACACTAAAAACTGCAAAATTTTTGGCTGTCTGAAACTGTATAGCAAAGAAACAATGCTTTGTTGCTCTTAACTTGTTGGCCTAGGTTTCGTAGCCTAGATTTCTTGCTTTTTCTTTTTTGGCAATGGATTTACCATGCACCACTTGGGTGCAATTCACGCTATGCTCTTTGTTATATGACTTATGCACCATTATGTTATCTATAATGTGCAAGAATCTGAAAGTAAGGGTACTATTCTGATGATCAGGTTTATCCCAATATGAGGTCTGCATTTATTGGAATACTTGAAACACGAGGTATTCGAGGGCTGTATGCTGGATTGACACCTACTCTGATTGAGATCGTTCCTTATGCTGGACTGCAATTTGGAACCTATGATACATTCAAACGTTGGACTTTGGTGACTCTCTGTCTCTCTCTCACACACACACGCGCGCGCGCACGCACACACACACACACACACACCCCACCCAGTAGTGACAATGTTTCTGAAGTTATGAGAACAGTGAGCTGCTTTTCCTGTCTGTTGATGTTTTCTCGATTTTCATGCAGAGGCATCCAATCATCCCTTTTTTTTCTCTTCCTCCTCCCACCCTGAAGGGATATCTTTGGTTTTTGCTGCGTGGAAACACATCTATAGGCAACATTGATGAATCTAATGTTCTTCGTTCTCCCATGTTTAGCACCGAATAAAACTGATCCACTTTCTATCATCACCCGACAAATGCTAATTGTATGAATGATTGTTATTGTTAACTACTAGGGGTTTTAAAACTCTTTATTTAGTTGACATTTTTCTTGAAACATTAAATTCATTTTTGTATTTGACTTGATTTCATTTCTTGCTCTGTTAGGCTTGGAACCGTCGCAGATCTCCCTATGCAACTGAAATAGAAGAATCCCTCTCAAGCTTCCAGCTTTTACTGTGTGGATTTGCTGCTGGAGCGTGTGCTAAAGCTGTATGTCATCCTCTTGATGTGGTGAAAAAGAGGTTTCAGGTATACATATGGCTTCAACTATCTATCTTGTTCCTTTTCCTTTTCCTTTTCTTGCTTTTGTCATTGTTGTTGGGGTGTGTGTGTGTGTGTACGTTCACTTAGTCAGTTCATGCATACGAACGAAAAGAACGTGATACCACATCTCTCAGCATGACTCAGCCAATCTATGATAGAATACTAATTCTTGAGAGCAAAAGATTTGCATGGTTTGATATGTAAGATCGAGGGCATTTCTTCTAGCTTTGTCTTATTTTCAGACAGAGAAAAGGTCATGGTTACGGATGGAGCTGCCGGGGTGTGTGTGTGTGTGTGTGTGTGTGTGTATGAGAGAGAGAGAGAGAGAGAGAGAGAGAGTGTGGAAGAAGTCATTGTCACCGCCCCTCAATATATACGTGACTGTGTTTTAAATGTATTTCAAAGTGCAAAAATTAACCCCGAAAACTATGGAAATGCTTTTTATATTTTGTGGAAATTCAATCTCGCTTCCTAAACATAGAGATCCAAAATTTTTATATTTTATGTTCTATACTTTATAATTCAGGTTGAAGGACTGCAAAGGGATCCAAGATATGGAGCTCGAGTGGAGCACCGGGCATACAAAAATATGTACGACGCCCTAAGGCGGATTTTGCACGCAGAGGGTTGGCATGGTCTTTACAAGGGCATTGTCCCGTCAATCGTCAAAGCTGCTCCCGCTGGTGCTGTAACGTTCGTTGCTTATGAATTTACATCGGACTGGTTAGAGACCCTTTTGACTTGAGCTTTCCCCGTTCCCCCCTGTCGGGATTTTTTCCTTTTTTTTTTTTTTCAGGTTCAAACCCTTCATTCTTTTTTGTTGGTAACAAGGCCACTAGACTTCGTCGAATGCCCCCCACCAAAAGGAGGGGGGGATGATCTATATAGGTTTTGCAATAGGGATTATTTTTAGGCAAATAGTTATAGCCAGAAAGAAAGCATATTTTGTGGAATTTTAGGGCCTAATGAGACGATGTGTAATTGATGTTCACTTGTATCTAGCTTGTTGCGATAAAGGTTCACGTGTTGATTTGGAATTGTTTGTTCTACCTACTCACGTAGGTATTTGTCCAACTGATCGTGAACCGTTAAATCATACATGATGTTATTGATTCATTTTATTAAGCTGTGATCATGTCCTATTTATATAGCTCACAATTCAATATTTTTGTTGATGTCAAACAAACCTCAAGGGGCTCTCTCTCTCTCTCTCTCTCTCTCTCTCTCTCTAAGTGATTGCTTATATTGTCAGATCAAGTTATCAATAACATGTTCAACGTAATGAATAATGAAATGAATCATCGTATCTTTCGGAACTTGAACCAAATGTGTGCTTATTTTAGGGTATAAATTTAGACTTTTTAATTAAAGATTTTAATGTTGTACTTTTTTATTTGTTAAACCTGTGGCTTGAATATAATTTAAAATGTAATTTGGGGAAAGGTTCAACTTATTATATGTTAAAACATTCACAACTTGCGAAAATATATCACCCTATCTAATAATGAGGGAGAAATTAGTCATATTTAAAAGAATTAGGAAGAGAAATTAACGTATTTTGTTTATCTCAACAATTTTAATTTTCATCATAATTTCTTTTGGGCCATAAATTTATGAAAGCAGTTGAGAAATGGGCCAAATGAGATGAAGGTTTGTGGGCCTAAAATATATGGTGACGGTTGACCTATATATATATATATATATATATACCCCTTGAGAAATAGGATTAATTACATCTACACCCCTTGGAAAATATTGAAATTACAGTTTGTACCCCTCTTATTTGAAAAATTACAAGCAACTACCTCCACGAAAATAAAAATAACCAATACACCCCAACCCGTTGGAGCTACGACCCGAGTTTCATTGATCTTCCTATTTTACCCTTCTATTGAATTTGTCATGTTAGTGCTCCAAGGGATGTCCTTTGTAGTTTATTAAATATAGAAGGGGTCATTTTGCTATATTTTACTATCAAATAATTCTTTGCGGGAAAGTCATTTAAATAGGATTTTTTAAGTTCTTTATTTGCTCATATATTTGATTATATTAAATTCCTCATTAATTATTGTTTAGAAATTAATCGAGTTTAATTTCTTTATTTGATAATATATACTTTGATACTTAAATTATATTTGGTTCTAGTTAATTATTAATGTGTCAACAATAAAGTAATTAATTTTTTTCTAAACCAAAAAATAATTTTAGTTAACAACTACTTAAATTAATTAAATACTAAACATAATTTAACTATCATAACATATACAATCAAATAAAGAAATTAAAACAAGATATAAAAGATATAAGAGTATTTTAAATTTTAATTCCAATCTTGCACCTCCTCAATAGTATAGATATATTCTTTTATTATTTATTTTTTTCCAAATAATTTTCATGGGCATAAAGGTCATTTTGTATATTTTCAGGTCGGAACCCCAACGGGATTGGGGTGTGCCAGTAATTTTTATTTTTTGTAGAGATAGTAGTTGCTTGTAATTTTCAAACAAGAGGGGTACAAGTTATAAGTTTGGTATTTATATATATATATATATATATATAGATCCCGACTAATCAAGATTTAGGTATTATAGAGACATAATATTGGATCAACCCCACTTGTTCCGTCCATAACTTCAGGATTCGAATCCTAGATGTTGTTTAAGGAATTCATCATCTCATCTCGTTAGACCAATCCGGATTCAGGTACTACAAAGACCCAAAATGGATGCGATCCTTACAACTCAATTGTTCCATTCACAACTTCAGGATTCAAACCCTTAATATTGTTTAAGGGATGTAACACCTCATATCATTAAATCAACTAGTAGTTGGTATATATATATATATATATATATATTAAAACTTAAAATTGTAACCTATAAGGTTAATAACATTTTGCTATTTATTTTGTTAGAGGTCAATCTCACCATCCCTCCACAGTGAAAGTTTCTTCCGGCCCCTCTATAACTAGACAACAAAATCGACCCTTACTTATACCATTATGGTATATTATATTTACACATTACTTCAATTCGGGTCTTTTATTATATGTTCGTAACATTCTCTATGGTATTTACTAATATCCATCACGTATATTTGTGAATATATGTATATAAATAAAAATGCATATTCTTTTTTTTTAAAATTTCAACAATTTATCAATATCCATAACGTGTATTAGTAAAAACATAATAGTAAGCATTACACAATAGTGAGATTCATGTTAAAGAAGATTCAGTCTGACTTTCCAATGGCATTGCAACATTTTGCAACTAAAACAGTAAAACAAATGCAAAAAGAGGTCATTCCAAAGCAAACACAGACAAAGAAAACACAAAATTTTTTTAGGGGAAATTATGTACGAAGTCCTTCCATGGAACTTGAACAAAAGGATCATCATTAATAAAAAATAAAATAAAATAAAAAGAAAATTTTGTTAATCAAATGTACAGAAGCCATGTAACACACAGCTATTTATTTTCTTCTCCTCTGCAAAAACAAGCCATAGCCCACTCCACAGATTGCCATTCTCATAATCCATGCAACATCGTATACATAATCAATCTTCTCGACTTATACACCATAACATTGTTCTCCCTCTTCTCTTATCTCTGGTTCTTACAACACCAGCTCCACGAAATTCCATCTTGAAACCGTGATTTTCTTGCCTCGTGGGCTCATTTCGTCTCTGGACAATCTTAACTGTAACATGACCGAAACTAGAGGAAGCATGGAGTGTTAGAAAAACAAGCACAATGAGTTCATGAGCTCAAAAAACTATCTCATCGTCCTGAAACTGATTCCACGTTTCCCTCTGGTTGAACTTGAGATTTATCGAACATAACAGAATTCCCACTCTTAGACACAAAATTTTCAGCTTCTTGATCGACATGGGAACTGTTGGTCGACTCATTATGTTCAACCACAACACGGGGACGCTGAGACGGCCTTGATGCTAAGTCCTCAGGGGCATTATTGTCCTTAACTTTCCTCCTCCGGTTTACAGTTAAATAACCATTTGCTAGAGCTTCTAATGCTCTGGTTGTTGGAGGCCGGTTTCTTGTGCTGTGTCTTCTTGGATTCAAATTAGCCTCAGCGGTTGAGAACTTTGGTGGAAAATGGTTCTTGATTGAAGGGCTATCTTGCTCGTTACTAGATTTTGTAGTGAAGACAACACCGTTCTCAGAGTCGGGCAAAATTTGTGGCAAGTTAAGGTCAATTAATGTCTGAGTTTGAGGATTCTCAACAGTCTCACCAGGACTACCTCTAGATGAGCTGGTTGTGGATGATGACCTATCCCTACTCAAGCCCGCTTGAGAAGATAAATTGTCAGCAACTTCATGAGTGCCTGAGCAGCAACTAGGCATCCCATTAGCTAGAAAGCCCACATTTGTTTCATCCCGGTCACTAGTTGTTAACATCCTGCACCGTTTGGTGGTGGGACCCATATGGTCTACATTACCTTGTTTCGGCTCTCGGCTCAAGGGGGATGTTGGGACCTTTCTAGATTGATGATTTTTTTGTTGCAAATCAGCCTTATTCTTTCTAGACCGATTCTTTTCTTGTGAATCCCCCTTCTTGTTTCTAGATAGGTCCTGTTCTTGCAAATCCGCCTTACTCTTTCTAGATCGATCATAATCTTGCAAATCCTCCTTATTCTTTTTCTCTACAAATTCTTCTTCATTATTTCTAGCTTGATTCTTTTCTGGCAAACCCTCCTCATTCTTTGAATCCGGGACTAATGTAGCACTAACATAAGGATAAACTCCATGATTGTCTCCATACAAGGCATTAACTTTGTGGTCTTTCCCATCAGGAAGTATTTTTTCATCAGACTTAACTGTCACGGTATCTGTCACGGTGTCTGTAGTGTCAGCTTCATCACTTGTCTCCTCAGAAGTATCATCCCCATCACTACTATCTTCACTACAATCTTGCACCAAAAATGCACTAGAAATTTCAGATGGGAGGCTTCTAAATTCTCTTACTTTCCCACCTGGCAGACCTGTATCGACCACAGTGAATTTCATTACAACTTTACTCTTTTTAGGAGTCCTAGGTTGCAGATAACAATGCTTCTGTCTTGCAGGCGAACCATTGTCATCTTGTTCTTTGTTCTTGCTGCCATCATCCAATTCATTTTCAAGCTCAATCAGCCCAGGCTCTTTGGTGACTTTGCTCAACACATCAGTAACCGAGTCAAAATAGTGATCTCCTTTCACAAGCTTCCTTCTCGAAAATTTCTTCACACCAGGCATAAGGAAAACCAGACAGTTCTTAATATACCCCTGGTTTTTAGGCTGCTCCGAATGCCAACCTCTTGCCAACAAGCGTGGCCAAACTGCTTCCCAAAACAAATCATTCGAACGGGCTTTGCTCAAACGGTAATCTCCACTTAGGAATCCGATGATCTCAGAGGTTGTAAGAGAGGCACATGCTTTGCCAGTCGGTATCTCGGGACGTGTTGGGGCCACATGATTGGATTTGGGAGCTTCTAAGGCCATGGTTGTGAGATCTTGTTTTCCTGTGCCAATGCCAACAACCTCTACAAGAATGTTCATCCCAACCATGGCCTTCAAAGAAGAGATGTAATCTGCTAATGACATTTTTTCATCTGCAAATATCTTAGAGACCTAAAAAAGAATCAGAAAATGCAAAAGTTTAGCTGAATTTAAACATGATAGAGGAATGCTAATAAAAGAATGGCTGTGTATCAAGTGAAAATTTGAACAAAAGTTTACAAATATCCACTCAATAAGTCATCAAACTTCTATTTCCACAGCTCAGGCACAAAACAAAGAGACTTATCTCCCCGTTGATGTCGCCATCCCTTTCTTAAACGGAGAAACAAATTCAATATAATGCCGAAGGATTCTTTTCATGAACCAATATATTTCAAAATGCAAACCTTTTTAAGTTTTTTTCATATATATATATATATATTTATATATATATATAATGAGAGGATTTGCTGGTTCCCCAACTGCCTCCATTGAGAAGAAACAAATGCAAGATAATGCCAAAGGCTTCTTTTCATGTCCCCATACGTAACCCTTCTTTTTTCTTTTCTCCATCTTTTTTCAAATATATATAATGCAAGGATCTTTGTTGGTTCCCCAACTACCCCGTGAAGCTATCCGCTTGCCCGTATGTCAGAATGTATACTTGCCACTTCCTTATGCACCGTTCATCAAGAAATGAAAAGGGCAAACGTAACTACACCTTATAAACTTTAAAATATAAATTTTAATCAGGGAAAAAAAAAATTTCTTGAGTACCTCCAATAGAGCATTTCGGCATTCTTCTGACACTCTCGGAAGTATCCTGGACAGTAGTTCCTGCTGCCTCAATCCTAAGAATAACCTCCTGCCATATGCGCCTTTCTTGCTCTTCATCTTTCTGCACTCTGACCATCTACGGTATTCTTGAGAACCATAAAACTTCCCATAGTAAAATGACAATAGAGCCCCCATCCCTTTGGTCCCAACAAATCGCCTAACCTCAACAAAGTTTTTCTCAAATATGTATAATCCCAAAAGGAAGCTGTCCGTCTCAGCTGCACTCCAATACTCATCTGACAATCCAGGGACCAAAAAACGGTCCTGACCATTGCACATGCATAACGTCTCCATCTTGATGACATTCTTCGAGTCTTGTTTTATACTACTTATCCATGTTAACAGGATAGGCAATCCAGTGAGGAAATGTTGATAGGGATGAGGTCCCGTTTCGGCATTTCCAGTAATTGGAGGAATTTCAACTTGGTATTCATCTCCAATTCTTGGCGGGATTTCGGGATCCCCGAATGTATCATCAACTGCATCATAGGAATCTATTGGAATTTGAGGTGAGACCTCAGCCTCTCCAAAGTTCTCAGCATGAGGATTATCATAGTGATCTCCATTTTGATCTAAATGAACAGAAGCCATCTGACAGAGAAATCAACACGTTTTCATTCAGAAATGAAGTAACACTAGCTTATATGAGTCTAATGCAAAAGCACGGAAACTTATACATATTTAAGAACTTAATCTTAGAATACACACGAGTTCTCACTTGATATCATGCGAAAGCAGCAGCTAGATGAGATTTTTGTCCAATAATCTTGACTAGTCTTACACCTAGGCTAAACAGTACGCGTTGTCACTTCCCCCCTTGAACTTAATGATTGGATGAAGTGATTACGTATCACCTATTAGAAAAATAACAAAGTTAGTCGATACATGAAAATAAATTGATTGAAAAATCTGAAAATCAATTGATAATCATTCAAGAATGGATCTTGTCACTAAGGTGCTTCTGGTGTTATGATAGCTAACAATATCAAGAAAATTTTCAAATGTACAGGATAAAAACGAAGCATTCAGATAACTATAAAGATAAAACCAGAAAAATGAGATCAAATCATTTCCTAGACAATATCTGGATGGAGTACAAGATTAAAACTAAAGCCATTGAGAATCTTCTCTTAGAAATCAAAATGCGAAAATCGTATTCCATTACGAATAAACTTAAAACTGAGTCATCAAGCATCAGTTGTTTGAATTAGCAGGTCCCACTTTTCTATATATAATCAAACACATTTCACCTTTAAAAAATAGCAACTCTATCATATGAAACACATAGAGGAAACCACAAAACGAAGAGCATTAATCCGAAAACCCCAAACCCAACTCAAATCCAATTCACCACCAAACAAAAACCACATCAAGAACTTTCATTTTTAGTAAATTTCATTCATATCTTCTGGCTCCAAGAAAACCCGAAAACCAAACCAAAACAAAAACAATGCACCAGAAAACATAAAAATCATGCAAAGAAATTGTACAACTCCAACAGAAGCAACCAAGTTCACCGAAAATTCTGATGTGATCCCACCGAATTAAACTCTCTCCACACTTCACAACTCGTGTATTCATATCAAGAATCATTTTTTTTTCACGAGTAAAAAAAAACCAACATCACTAGCAAACACACACACGCACACACAACGAAACAAACACATAGCAAAAACATATATAGATACATATATGCATGTATATATACACAAGAAAAAGGGAAACTTGAAGGGCACGTGTGGAGGGAAACTGGGGGAAATGGGTTTAGATGTGGAGCAACAAAACCGTGAAATACAACACACAGTAGTAGATAAATACACATACACAATAAATACAGAAACAGTTTATTCATCAGTGGATGTGCATACAAGAGTAGTATGTATATGCCAAGAAAGAGAGAAAAGAAGAACCTGGGTTTTCTTCTATCAGAGCAGAGCTTTCATGTGGTGAATTGAATCGAAGAGAGAGAAATCGAAGACAGAGAGGAAAAATGAGAGACCTTTTTTTTTTATACATAATTTTTATTTATATTTTCTTGGTTGATGTTTTTGTAGAGAGAGAAAAATTGGTTATTGCTAACTTCTATGTTTTGTGGGTTTTAGAGAGAGAAAGACACAAAGGGAAAAAAAAATAAAAATAAAGAACAGTATTTTAAAGAGTGGGAGAGGGAGGATGAGCCCACACGCGATGGTGGAGCGTGGCAACTCGTGTGCGGCCACTTGACATTGATTCAAATTAATTTTATAGTTAATTATATATTTTTTTTCATTTTTGTGATTTATTACAAAATATGATTTTTTTTTAATTGTAAGAAAAGAATTTGAATATTTCATTTGTGAAAAAATTGCGGAAAATTAAATAATAAATATTTTACAAAAAAAATCATCTGTCAAGTTTTAAATTTTGCTTTAATCAATAATTTTTTTCTAATAGGCTTGAATCAATAATTAATCAAGCATGATATACAAATCTATAAATATTTAGTTATGTGCGTCTTTGTAAATATATATACATTTGCATTTGTGAATTTTTTTCTTCTTAGGTTTTTTTTTATCTTAATTTACGTATTATATATATATAAATTATTTCCTGATCCCTTGTCGAACTTTACGATACTGAATTAATTATTAAAATTCAAAATTTCACCAGTACAAGTTGTTAAATGAAATTATCTCTTAATAATAACTAGTCGGTGGGGCAAATTCAATATGTGTGCATAATAAAAAAAATTACAATATAATTTAATGACATATTGAAATTATAACTATAAAATTAAAATATTTATCGGATTGTATATTGTATTGTATATTTTTTAATTATTTGTAATGCATGCATTTTATCAAATTTGTTATAAAAAAAACTAACTTAAAAATAAAGATAGAATTATAAGATTAACAAATAAATAAGAATAAAAAAATAAAAAAAAAGAGATATGAAAAAATATATATTTATATATTAATAAAGAGTTTAATTAGGGGGTTTAATAAGGGTTTAATAATCATCTTGATCTATTTGGTCTCTTTTGGAGGTTATTAAACCCCCTAAACTCTTTATTAATAGTATAAATATTGTGTGAGCATCTATATATATATTCCAAAAATCAATTTCTAGATCAAATTTAAAAATTAAATACGTTGTTTATCGAACACGGATATAATATTAATATATACTAGCAACACCGCACACTCTACGTGTGTGCAAAATACAAAAAATATATATATTTTAATTTAATACTTAATTATTTTTAGGATGAATATATATATAGTATTAAATTTCTTTTATAAAAATCATTTTTCAAGAGTTACTTGAAATAATTTATTAAATTATAATAATTTTAAAATAAAATAATTATATGAAATAAAATTACATGACAAAGAATAAACACAAAAAGAAAAAAAAATCAAGTAATTGTAATTAGAGAAAGTGGTTAGTGAGTTGAGAACATGAATTTTTTAAATTGGATGTAATATTATAATATTGACCTTTTTATTTGCTTATTTATTGCATATGTTTACTAATTAAAAGGGTAAAATTGGCACATCAAAATTTGGTATCCGAATTGAATCGATTTCATGTGAATTTTCAATTTTAGCCACAATTTTATAATATCTATTTATTACACATAAAATTGAATGGCAAATTTTGTAAAATCAAATAAATAACCGCCATTTGTGATACAAAAATAATTTTTTTTTATAATAGTATAGATATATATATATATATATATATATATATTTACCAAACCAACTTGTTGAATGTATAATAGTAAACTATAAATTATATATTAATCTAATCCCTTTTATAATTACCTCAATAAATACGTCTTCGTGAATCTGGCTCTAATATTAATTAATGAAAATGATTATTGAAATTGTTTGTCACAAAAAATATTATTTTCTTTTGCCGAGTTCAAAATTCGTGAGAAAATTGTTGTCGTCAGAAGTGATACACGCCCTCATTGCAGTTGAAACACGAAGAAATTAGCAAATGACCAAATCGCCACTTTAATGTTCTTCAGCCTGTTTTTTGTGTTTTTTCAAATACATCAAACACATTATGTAGTCTAACAGAATAAGACATTAGTTTCCTTAAATAATATCAAATGTTCTAATTTTGAATTCGTAAATGGGGTAATTGTGTTAGGAGGATTGTCCACATAATGGGTTTCTATAGTACTCAATCTGGATTAGTCGGCCAATGAATCGGAATCGAATGACTAAGAAAAAAAGAAAAAAGAAAAAAGAAAGAAATATAACACATTACATATGCAAATAAAGTGGGCACACTCAACACGTGTGCAAAATAAGAAATATATAATTGTTTAGTTATATATTTAAAATTTGATAAATTAATTTATGAATATTTATTTTTAATATGAATATATAGTATTTATTAAATTTAAGATAATTGGTAAAGGATAAAATAAGAAAAAAAAATGATTTAAAAATAGTTGGCAAATAATTATATAAGAGAATTAAAAATAACTTAATAGTATAATATGAGAGAAAAAGAGATGACAAAAAGAGATAAGACAAAGGAGAGAGATTAAAAAATATAAAAGAAAAGAACGTGCAGTGCAGAGAATATGAGAGATAAGAAAAACATGAGAGAGAAATAAAAAAAATAAAAAAAAATATATTTGAGAGACAAAAACAATTATTAAAAGATCTCTCGTTTTGTACAATAGTATACATATGATAGTATAGATAGTATAACATGAGAAAGAGAAGTGATAATAGACACGAGAGAGATTAAAAAAAGTAAAAGAAAATTACAAGTAGTGGAGAGAATATGAGAGAGAAAATAAATAAACAAAGACTATGATAGACAAAAAAAATTGAGAAATCAAAATGATTATTAAAATGCCTACTTCCTTTATATAATAGTATAAATATTAACAATATTGACATATTCGATACATATGCATAATATATATGTATATATATATATAATTTAACGACATATCAATTTTTTGGTAATATCTATACCAACAAAATATTTTTAACTATTAGTGATAGGTAAAAATGAAATAACTTAAAATAAAAAACTAAGAAAACATTTGCAAATAAAGTAAAAAAGATGTATGGACGAATGCATGGGATGAAAGAGGATAGAAAGAGAGTTAAAAGAAAAAAACATAGAATATAAAACGAAAAAGGAAATGATAGATTAATAATATCGATAGACTAAAGGTAGTTAATAAAGAATATTTTCCCTTATAAAATAGTATAAATTGTACAGATAATATAGAGATATACCTGTTGAATAATCAATGATTGTTAATAATTTACGTAAAGAAATAAAAGAATGAATAAACTGCATATACGTAAAAGTTTATTTCGAGAAAGTTATTTTGATCGTATTTTCCTTCAAAATATGTGCAGATAAAATATTTAGGATATTTATTTTATTCTAAACTTATTTTCAATTTTTTATTCACAAATGCCAACTTTATCTTTTGAAGTAGCTATGGATAATTTTATATATTCCATTGTGTGATGCGGATTGATGTTCTGTTATTAAAGCATGAAATTTATTTATTGGCTTGTTTTATTTTTTATTTTTCGATAGTTATTTATTGGTTAGTTTATTATAGTCTATAGAGTGGACCAAAATGGGTTGACGGCGCAATTCTAATAAGATATGCCACATTTTGAATGTGTGACGTCACATTTTGCACTTAAAACTAAGGCCAAATGCCCTTTGCTAAATTATTAATTTGTACCTAAGAAAGCCGCCAAACACATGTTATGAATTTTCAAGTTTGAACGACTATTTCTTTTTTCCAGGAGAAAAAAAAACAAAGCTTAAATTATGTCCACATCATTTTTTTTCTTTTTTTTTTTGAAATATAACGTAATTATAAATTAATTTTTCTTATTTTAAAAATTATAAATACTCTTGATGTATGTATTCGCTTTATAAAATTTGTTATTCATTGAGGTGAAATAATGGTGGCAAAATGGGTTGGGAACCGTGGATCCAACCCAACCCACGTGATTTTGGATTGGATTAGGTTTAACATATTAAAAAATGGATTTGGTTTGATTGGGTTGAGTTTTATTTGGTTGATGTTGATAATGGATGATAGATGGGTTGATCACGGGTTATAAATGAGTTATCTCATAAACAAAAAAAAAAAAAAAATTTTTATTTAATTTCAATTTACTTTAGTATTTTAAAACTATTTAAAAAGTATAGGAATTAATAATTTAGATTTTTTGTTTGCCTTGATTAAATATACAATAATTATGCATTGAACCATTTAAGAACCATATCAAATCCATTTACAACTCACCTTCAACCCAATCCATCTTCAACCTACTTTTTGAAACCCATCTTCAACCCAACCCATCATGATTCAATTCAACCAGCCCAATTGCCACCTCTAAGGTGAAAACGCGTAATTACGAGGTGTATTTACAGTGTTTTGGTGCGATTTTGAGATAAGATTTGTATGGTATTGACAAATCCCATACGTAGAAGTTACATATGAAATCAATTTCCAAAAAAAGAAAAACTTGTAGCGGTATCAGATTATAAATGGTGATCCCATTGGTGGTTGTGATGGTATAAAATAAAGGGATCTTGTCAGGGTCGACAAGTTGATCTTTTGATGGTTGAGTTGACTGTTATGTTTGTAAAAAAGTTGTCTTTTGGATGTCTTTATTAATGTTTAAAAGAACATCATAAACTTCGAGAAAATATTTGAAATTTTTTAAAAAATAATGACTAATTTGTAATTTCATCTTAAGAAGTTCTATAATAAATGAAAATCATCACATAACATTAAGTCATTAATTTATTTCGATAAATATGAAATCCATAAATTTAAATCCTCCAAGCTCAAAATGGAATTTAGCTGGATTGAAATTTGTTAAGTGGATTACCCAAAAATAATAAACTCGTTAAATATTTAGCATCGGCCCAGTTAGATATATCCATTTAGAGCTCTCAACGGGTTGGATTTGGATCAAATATTGAAAATCCGAATCGGAATTCAATAAACTTCTTTAGTATCCAAATCCGACCCTAATCCTATAGAATTTACATTCATTTCAATTGAGTCTGAATCCGCGAAAATATTTGAAACCCGATAGAAAAATCCGACCCGATTAACTGTTAAAAAATTTGAAACTTTAAAATCAAATAAGCAATAAACAAATTATTTCATATGTAAAAAATAAAATTTAAATAAATAGAAAATTATTTTATAATATGTATAAAATCCATACATTATTTTTTTGAAAAACAAAATTACTTTGAAAAAATATAAAATAGTATATTATAATTTATAATGGTTTGGATATTTCATTCTATTTAAACTTTTTTTACTAATATTATATATGTAAGGTTGTTAATATAATAAAAAGTATTATTAAAGTTCGAATTTGAATCTTTAACGGATCGAACTGATTGATTCCATATCCTATCAATTTATTTCGGAATTACGGACATTCATAATAGAATCTGATCCATCGGATATTTTAATCGATCGAATATGCTAAAATTCGAATCAGACTCAGATCGGATTCGGATTAAAATCCGCTCCATTAACAGCCCTAAATCCATTCAAGCATATGGGCCCCCAGAAAAAAACAGGTAAACCAGGACATTGTAGCAGCCCACTTAACATGAATTGGACCAAGTTAGATTTGGGTCTCAAACATGGACCATCTTCATAGGCTTCTATTTCAAATAAGAAATAATGAAACAGTAGCATGAAAGTAAACATAATATGATAAATATTCATTTCATTACACTTGTATATAAGTTTATATTCAGAAGAAAAGGCAATAAAATAATGATTTTATTTATTCTTATAATGTTAGTAGAAACTTTCCATTATATATACAAGCATGTGTATGCATCAGACACACACACATATATATATATATATATATATATATATATATCGGAAGACATACTTGTCTTTTTCTATTAAGAGAATTTAGTTATCATATAATGTTCTTTTCGCAGCAATAACTTATCCGTAATAGAGTCCAACTAAGAATTCATAGCATGGCTCAATTCAGTTATCGTTTGTAATCCACCAATATGTCAATGAATTAAGCTCTAGTGCATACTGAACTGACATTATAGACTATCATTGCTAGTTCATAATACATTCAGATAATTGACAAACTCGATATCTTTAATAAAATTTAGAGTTAAATATTTATGATAAAAAAAATAGTGGATTTAACTATCAGACGACTTGTTGATGGTATAAATTCATATCTATTATCTTTTATTAAATATCGGTATTCTTTAATAATTGTCTGTTGTCTTTGGGTTTGGCATTTTTTTTTCTCTTTCTTCTCTTCCATTTTCTCTCACTTTTCTTTCTCCTCTTTTTAATGTGATATATTATTTCTCTTTCGTTTCTTCTTTCCATATTCCCTCATATCTTTATTTTCAATATTTTGTATATTTTATCTTTTTTACTTATTCTTTTCAATAATAAAAATCAACTTAATTTTCAATAAATTTTTTGTTTTCATAATATATAAATTTAAGTTTCAATCATTTTTTAATTTTTTTTCTAATATATAAAATTATAAGTTTATTCAACACATAATTAAATCATATTATATTTTTATTTTGCACACAAGTGTGCCACATCCGCTAGTATTTATAAACAAAATGCTGGAGCAAATAGTTAATGGAAGGTAATTCATATACCAAACACCATTTGTCTTTACTAGGATTGGTATAACCCTAGTTGACCAATTCCAAGATTCAATTTCAAAATAAATTATTAATAAATATTAAATAAATATTTAGAAAAATAAGGGAAAGGAAATGGAATCTTTACGAAACAAGGGATAATTATGGGACCCCAAGAATATTCTTATGGTTTATGATCCACAATTATTAATTTTAATAATTAATAACTTCCATTTCCAGGCTTGTGGTCTTTTTTTAGGGAAAAAAAATCTTGAAATTCTTATGACGAAATTAATGAACACGATGTTTTGAATCAAGACAAGAAATGGGCTACCCTAGAATCAAAAAATTAATAAGTGCCACAATTTAGGGTCGGTTCACAAAAAAGAGAACTCGTGTTTGTTTATAATTGTGAACTCGACATCTGTAATCAAGTTGTTGAATCTTGATTCTCTCTCTCTCTCTCTCTCACACACACACACACACATATTTGATCATTAGTAATTAATTATTTAGTATTCGACACCAATAGGTACCAACAAAATTTTTTAGACAACTTATTGTTCGTCGAACAGGCGTCGGAATTGTTAGTTTCTAATGGGTGTTCTCCCGAATTGTCACCGGTATATTACATTCGAAAATTTGCATTTTTTGTGGCGAAGGTGTTAATGCTTGGTTGAACCATTTAAATGTAATGCTAGCTCTTTGTACTCAATATTAATAACTAC
The DNA here is from genome assembly GCA_026212405.1 of Petrea volubilis. Lineage (NCBI taxonomy): Eukaryota > Viridiplantae > Streptophyta > Magnoliopsida > Lamiales > Verbenaceae > Petrea > Petrea volubilis. The sequence continues at coordinate 16,164,242 of CM047879.1, forward strand.
ATTTTCAGGGTTTGAACAAGAGACTTTCGATTAAGTCACATAATACCGAACAACTAAACTAAAACCACTTGATGATTTATGTATGTATATATGTGTATATATATCTATATATATATATATCGTATGTATGTATACATTGTATATTATATGTTAGAGAGACAAAACTATTGAGAAACATGATTATGTCTTTTCTTTTGATGTGGCTTTGAAACCCTAAAGCCAATAAGATTAGTCTATCTGTCCAACAACCTCGGAATATGCAAACTATATTAAGAAATAATTGAAAAAAGATTTAAAACATATGAAAAATAATGTTTTCTTGATTTGATTACATTGTCCACTTGTACACTAAACTAATTAATCCCAAGTACGTGCTAGCTATAATTAATTATTTGGCTTCATGAGGAAGAAAGAATATTCATAATTGTGAGTTTTGGATGCCATCTGTGTGATTAATTAATTAAGTGAATGCAACCACCCATGTATTAATAATTAATGCTAATTGATTATATACAATACATATGTGTGCGCGTGTATATATATATATGTATGTATATGTAGTTGTGGAAGATGCCTAAGTCAATGACCTTTTTATTAGGCTCTGGACACGGGTTGGTGGTGAGGACAATCAGTGCTTCAAACCTCATTAATTCTTGTTGAATATGACAGAATTAAAATATATACTTAAGTGGAATATAATTCAAATTCCTGCACTTTGAAAGTCAGAGAACCACAATATATAATTAGGTAATATATATACAAATATATATATATAGGTTTTATTTTATTGAGTATAAGAGAACCTCACAAGTTTATATTGAGTTAAAATTTATATGTATTTATTTGAGAATTCTAAATTTTGCTCCCCATATTCACAGAAAAACTTTTAGTATTTTATAAAAATTCAATCTTGTCTCCTCAAACAAAAATTTCGAACTCCGTTCATATTTCCGGTGATTGTTAATTAGGTATTATTTAGTTAAGACCATTGGCTGATTGACTTTCTTTTCCTTAATTCCCTTTTTCTTTTTTCTTTTAATTAAAAAGTAAATGTAGTATAGATTGGCATTTTATGTACAAAGCAAAAGTATTCTTGGTCATGTAAATAGTACCAACAGACTTGTTTTGTCGGCAAAACTTAATTATTATTTTTGTGGCTCTTAATAAATTATATAGATATAAATAGTCAGTTTTCATAATTAAATTCTGAGTGGGCATATTCATTTAACTAGTTGACTTTGTAGTGTGTTGAGATGTACTTTTAATTTTTTTTTATTTTTTTTTGCTAGCGATGGCACAAGTTATGGAACTAGCTGGGGATTAATCCAAATAATTAATTTCTATAACATAATCTAGCTTTGATGATATGCCTATATATTGAGGAAATTAAGGTTAAATAAAGGCTACTAAGTATTAAGTACTAAGATAATTGATGTACTAATGGTGTGACGTTAATTAAGCACACCCTTTTATTAGTCTTCTAATTAACGGGCCAATTAACTAGCTACCATTGCTTAAAAATAGTTCGAGCGGCACATTTAAAAACATCAAATTTTGCAGTTTGCGCGGATCTTTTGTTATATAATTGTGTTACATTCATCAATACACGCCACATGTATTGGTGAACGGTCGAGATAAGGGAAAGAGAATCTTTATATTTTTTTTCATATCATCAGTTTTTCTCTTTTCTTATCACGGCCACTTACTAATACACATGGTATGTATTGATGAATGTAACAGAAGATCCAAACTGCAAATTTTGTGCCACACCAGCAAATTTTTTTATTTTATTATTATTATTTTTTGCCATGTAAGCAAGTTACGATCAAATGAGATCAAAATTGATTTTTTTTTTCAAGAGATAAAGGATGATTTTTTTTTTTTAAAAAGAAGCAAAATAAAGGCCAAAAACCCGAACCGGGTGAACTTAGAGGACAAATTTGGTATTTTTTTTACTTTTTATTTTTATTTTCAAGTGCATCTATAAGGCTTAGAAACATTAATCATGGTGGTGTTTGAAAAATCTTAATCTAAGATAGCTGAATATATATAATCGAGATTTTTGTACGTCCCACTAATGAGAATATCCAGCAAAAACCATTGGAGGATCCTAAAGATATCCATATATATATATATATATATATCCAATAGAGGGAGATGATAAGCTCATTTGATTGATTGATTCATATTGGAATTTTAGCGTCAAAAGAACCCTACTCAGCTTCCATTGTTGCACTAAGAGTAGCCCCCAAACGTCCCACCTATATATATATATTGCAAGTTATATAGTATATATATATACATATATATAAACAAGAAGATGGTGAAATTAGGGCTTTGATTCGTGGACTCTTCTCCAATAGTTGTGATCTACATATCAAAAAAGTGTGTTGGCTTTTGGACAATAAATATTCTTGAGTCGGATAGTCACTATACACACACAACTGTATAGATGCATATGTTCCTTTTTCCTGTTTCAAGTCGAGTATAATTACTACAAGAAAGCATTCAACACACCAGCAAAAAGATATGTGACGAATAAATTCCATCACAGATAAAAAAAAAATTGTGATAGAATTTTATTAGAACAGAACGAAAACAACAATGAGCAACAAAACATTTACTAATATATTTGTGATGATAAATGAAATCTGTCAAAAACATACTTCTCTGATGAATTTTATCAAATTCATGATGAATTGGTCCATTAGTGAAGATCGTACTTTCTTTTAGTGAATATAAACATGAATCTAGTGCATTATTCATGTTAAAAAGTTAGACAATAATTGAGTTCTTTAAATAGTATACTCATATGTATATGGTATACATGTAGCACAATCTAGTCAAGTTGACATAATAACATAAACAAGTCTGTTGTTTTTTTTTTTTTTTTTTTTGAAATTGAAATCATGCTAAAACTAGCTAGGGATTTGTTTGTTTAATGAGTGTGAAACAAGTATAAATTATCTTATGCTAAAATTTATAAGTTCATGAATTTATTACAAAAAATAATCTTCTTCACTACGAAAATTTATAATAAATAGATTTCATAGATAGAAGGAATTTTTATTATTTCAAATATAACTAAAGCTACAATCAATGGCGAAACATATACCAACAAATTTATAATAAATGAAATTCGACCACATAATTAACAAATTTGTTGATCAGTAACAAGATGTATGAACTTTTAAAGATTTATTTTGAACCCAAATTCAAATAATTATAACCTATGTTATATTTATTTATTTATGGTCTACCCTAATAGTTCGAGTTTCAGATCCTCCACATATTTTATCTGGGATGCTGGCATAGCATCCCTCACACGCCACAAGTTAACAGTAAAGACACATGAAACATGACATGCTGTAAAATGTATACATGTACACACACACGCACACACAAACCCCACCCCACACACACATGATATATATACACTACATATACATATATATACGCAAACCCCCCCCCCCCCCCCCCCCCCCCCCCCCCCACCACAGACACACACATATACACTCCCCCATATACATACACACATATGCTATAGTTTGACCAAGATTATAAAAACGTACACACACACACACGCAAACACACATATCCATAAACTAATTTTCATGTCTACTTCAAACAACAACAACCTCAACAAGCCCATATTCTCCCTGTTAATGGCCGCCGACAGTTCCTCCTCTGAGGCCACCCCATCATCGTCATCTGCCGACCAATCGTCCGACAGCCGGCTGCTCCCGATCGCCAACGTCGGCCGGATAATGAAACAGATTCTTCCCCCCAACGCCAAGATCTCGAAAGAAGCCAAAGAAACCATGCAGGAGTGCGCGTCGGAGTTCATCGGCTTCGTCACCGGAGAGGCGTCGGAGAAGTGCCGCAAGGAGCGGAGAAAGACCGTCAACGGCGACGATATCGTCTGGGCTCTGGGGATCCTGGGGTTCGATGACTATGCTGGCCCTTTGAAGAGGTACTTGGATAGGTATAGAGAGATTGAAGGAGATAAGACAAAGGGTGGTGGCGGTGCGAATAGCGAAGAATTAGCAATGGAGGAGTTCAATAACATAAGTGATCGATTATAAATTTGGTTAAAAGAACCTCGAATCCGTGGCTGAATTCATCGCTAAACGACAGTTTTCTAGCTGGTAGTGAAACCGCTAAATTGAAACAAAAAATGAAAAAAAAGAAAGTTTTGTTTTTATTTTTATTATTATGTTTTTAATTTTGTTTTCTGGGGTTGCATGGAAAAGGGTGTTTTAATTTACATTTTCTTGATGGGGAAGAGGGTTAGAAGTGTTGCAATTTATGGGATCTTATTGAATTTTTGAGTAGGGTTCTTGTGGGGGAAAGTAATTAATTTATGTGGTTCTTGAATTTTATTAAGGAAAATAGAAAGGAAACATCTTTCTACGGTTTACATGATTGTATTCCATACTTCATCTTTTGGTTTTTTTTATTCATCTTCAATTTTTCCTCATCAGAATCCAAAGTCCAAATACAGTATAAGCATATGGACATGTGGTTTACTTGAAATTTGTTTTATAATTGCCTTAAGTTATGATGAATTCTTGAATCTTGCTTATTTGATTTATTGATGCAAGAAAAGTAATTAATTGCTTGTACACAACACCACTTCTTCTTCCTCTTCCTTAGATTTATAATTTTATTCTATGGATTAAATAAATTTCCTTACATAAATGATCACACTACAAGAAAATGCCCTTTTAATATATAACGGACCAATCTATCACAAATTTAGTAAAATCCTTTAGAGACAATAGTTCTACGATGGATTTCTATCACCACAAATTCATTAGCAAATATCTCTTTCACTGATCGCTGCATTAGTCTTCTATTTGCAGTGAAATATCTTCGATGCAAATCTTTTGTTGGTGAATAAGGTGTTCTCCTACAGTGACATGAATAGAGTCATATATATATGTAGCAATTGAATATCTATTAAGATTAAAATGTGTTAATTAGTTAGATATATCTTTGATTTGTTGTACTCGTTGACCTTGGTGACGATTCATTGAAAAATAGCTCTACCTAACAAAGGCTAACCTTGTAGCATATATTACGCTTGAGAGATTTGCAAAATCCGTTATTGCACCTGCAAGCTCTATTTGGTTTCAGACAGGTGATAAATGGGAATAAATGGTTGTAATAAGACCTCTTTAACTTTTCTTTTTATATATTTATGTATTATATATATATATAATTTTTAATTAGTTTACTTGGTACAAAGACTAAATCATTATCTAGTAGAAATTTTAGTATATGATTATTTGAGATTGGCCTATGGGTATTCTAGCTAGCTAACTAGAACAATTTTCAGGGACAGACCCTAGTCAATGTTCAAACAATCAATGTATCTCAGGGACATTTTTGATTGGTGAAATGGTATTGGAAAAGCTATGATATGTAGGGTGCTTCGGAAGTTTGGAAAGTTAATTTTTTCATGTTTGATATGTGATAATATGTTGGATATGTAGAATCCTTCAATATCACTCTGGATGTTTGATTTCGAGTACTTTTGTGTTTCTGTACACTAAATATCAAAACTGCCCTTTATATAATAAGATTATTCATGATATAAGGAGTTAATTGCATTTTTAGTTCCATAGAAAATATTTCATTTCACATTTAGCCCTAGAGGACCAAAATTTTCATATTTAAGTATTTTATTTTTTGAATATTTATTTTTGAATACATATATTTTTTAATTATTTTTGTATTATTTTGTATAAATTATAATAACTAATTTATATTTATATTTTTAATAAGTATTTTATCTATTTTTTGATTTTCATTATATACTCATTTAACTTGGTTGCCTTGTCAATGCCATGTCAAGTTGGGATAATTTGGTAAAATGAAAATCACTATTGGGGGAGATAATTGTACTTCCACATTGAATATATGTTAGTATACAACCAAGCAGCTCCAATCTCATCTCCTTTGGTGAGATTCTCAGATCCCATTATACTACGTATTACCACGGGCCGAGGGGGAGTTGGGGAAGGCCCGGTGTAATTAGTATATCAAATCAAAAGAGGACTGCATGTGATTGAGCACTGATAATACAATGTATTCACACCAATCAAAAACGCCCCAGGAATCAAATCCTCTCTTGTAAGGATTGAAGAGTTTCTATATACATACACATACACACACTATATGATAGTTTTACTTGTGCAAAGGTGCATGTCATGTTGCAGAAAAGCAAGTGCAATACATGAGTCGATATCAATGACACATTGCAATACTATTTATTATGTCGTTTAACTAAGGAGAATATTATTTCTAGTGAGAGAATAAGGTGCTCTTAAAAATTCCATTGTCACAAGCACAAACAATCTTTCAACTTCTTCCAACATTTAATCCATTGTCCTCAATAGTTTTAAATTCATTACCGTTGTATTCAGTATTAGCTAGTTTGAAGTATATGCTTTGAGAAAATGATTGACAATATATTTGGGAATATATACATACACCTATATATATATATATGTGTGTGTGTGTGTGTGAATTATGAAAAGGTAGAAAATTTCACCTCCCGTGAGTTTAGATCAAATTACAAAAAAGCCTCCTTTTTGTTGCAAAATTACCGATACCCTATTGACAATTGTCATCATTTAACAAAAAATCCTAACTCGGCAATAACTTTCAAAATTATCAATAACTTTGGCACACCATAATAGTCACCCCAATCATAAAAAGATGCAATGTCGAGTTTGACTAAATCTCTCAATCAATTTCGTGATTCCATCAACTTTGCAAAATAATTTTATTTTATATCATTACAATCACTACCGAACATTATCATATAATTCAATACCCCCACTACTATTTATTTAAAAAAAAATGACTTCATATATAACTTTATATTTTAAACTTGTTAAGATCAGTACGAATTTCATATCAAAACGTCATTGAAAACATAAGAAATACAACTCACAAATACATCTCATTTTCATGAAGGATGATTTTTTTGAACTTATACATACATTATGGGACTATTTGTAATTTTTAAAACAATATAAGGCTATCTGTAATTTTATTTAAATTCAGGAGAGGGGGGTATAATTATCCCTTGATGAAAATAAAAAGTATGTTATGCTAGCTTTACTTTGATGGGATAATTTTCAATGCCGATTAAAATATATATAGTTTTATTTCTTGATAGATATATACTTTTCAATATCGATCGTGTAGTTATAAACATATCGATAGATCCAAATAACTACAAAGATGAAGATTTAATGACAAAATATTTCTATCTTATAAAAGCACGTTAGATGTATACTAATTTCAAGCCAAATACGTATTTAAAAATGAGCTTTTATTAGCTCAACCTTTATTGGACCAATCCACAAAGCCCAACTACACTAACTTCATATGCATATGGGCATACTCAATGTTCCTTTATATTCCATTCAATTTTTAGTGCTTCATTCATTTTTAGGGGTACTTAATTCAATAGTGTTAAGGGTTGTTCTACGAGTACTTCTCTCCAAAGAGAATCAAGATTGGACACCTTTGTAACACAAACTAGTACCGAAAAAAAAAATAAAAAAAAAAAATTGTACGCATGGCAAACATATGTACATATATATTGTGAAATGAAAAAACAATGTTTTAAAAATCCGACCAAACCGGTTGGTCAGACCGTTGATTGATCCACAAAAAGGCCCGAATTGGATAAAAGCAACGAAAAATTTAAAAATCATCTCATTTTTTTAAAATCTTACAAAACCTCAATTCGATCGTCAAATTGTAAATCAGACATGATCCACTTGAACCGGAAGGGCCACTAAAATTTAAAAATTGGAAGGAAAAAATCTAGATTTTTTTTCTTCATATTTTTGCTTAATGGAGATGAATGGCTAAGAAGGTTTTGGTGGACATATATTGCATATTTTCTTTGAACACTTGATGGTGTTTTGAATGTTTATTAAATTTAAGTTTTAAGATATTTGACATTCTTATGTAGGTGTTACCTTTTCGTTAATTCAATCTTGATATTTTCATGATATGACTACTCTTTTGTAATTTTGTTTATTTATTTCAATAGATTTAATGGCACGATAATAAGAATGAACATGAAAAATGCGAACAAAAAGTTGGATTTTAAGAATATTTTTATTATTTATTATTTTAATTATTTTTAATATATTAACAATTATTTTTAAAATAATTATGATGTCATCGGTCTGACTGCAATCGGCTCAACGGTTGAACTGGTAACCCATAAATTAATTGATTTTTGGATTCAATAAACGGTCACTACAAGAAAATGAGTAAATTTGTGATAATATAATAAGTGATAATAAAAAAAATTGTCATTAATTATATACATTTGGTGACAACAAATTGATGTTGTCACAAAACATAATGTGCACAATGTAAATGGTGACAACTTATTGTAAAAAAGGTGGCAACATAGTGCAAAAGTGATAATTAGTGACATACATATTGTGACAACTTAGTGGTAGTGGAATCTTGTCATAAAATCCTAATAACAATTTTTATTGTCACCAAGTTGTTATCATAAGTGTGTTACTAATTATTAATTGTAACAATTAAAACATTATTTTTTGTCACTATTGAGTGATATCGTGACAACATAAAAATTATTGTCACAAAAAAAATTTAATAGTGACAAAATAAAATGTATTGTCACTTTATATAATTATTGGTGATAATTTTTATATTACCACTTTTAAATCTTGTCAATAATATTATTTTTTCTTATAGTGGGTACGATTTTTAAAGCATTGTAAAAAAATAAAACGTCTAACGTAGGGGTGGCAAATGAGATGGGTGGGTTGGGTTGGGTTTGGGTTGGGTTCATATGGATTGGGTTTGAAATGAGTTGGGTACAAAATGGGTTCAAGTATATGGGTTCAAGATGGGTTGAGTTTGGGTTGGGTTGGGTTGAACCCAAATGGATCCAAATTTCAAAACGAAAAAAATGTGTATTTATTATAGTTGGAAGATTGTATCTATCATTATTTACTTTATTATTATTGTTAGTTTCACATAGGTCCCGGAACGTATACGCAGCGGAATATTAAAAATTTTATATAAACATATAACACATTATATGCTAATTATATTTGTCCCGTGACTATTATGACGCGGATCTATTATGCAAATTAATAACCAAATCGTTTAAACAAGTTTAGTGGTTTTAATTACCTTTTAGCACTCCTGTTGTCGTAGGGAATAGAGCGTATTCAAATACGCGGCTCACGTTCCCGAACTGTCACGAACCGTTCGCGCTTTCGTAGGAATCCAATTGTATTCCCTCTAAGCGTATCCACACGTTAACCGCACCACGAATTTAAATCCTATGCAAGACTTGGATTTAAATCGAAGTGTATATAAATTTATACTAACACTTAGTATATGGGGCTATGAAAAGAAGGTGGAATTCTCTATAATTAATTCTTAATTAATTGTTTATCAACTAAACAATAATTAAGAACTAAACAATGCTTAATGAGAGATAAAAGGAGAAAATGATGGTACGGAAGCAAAGGGTGAAACAAACTTTTGTTTCTTGATTTTCGGCCCTTCACTTTTGAGAGAAAAGAAACCTTTTCCTTTTCAATTCTTGTGTGTTTAATGTATGATTAGCCAAGGGGTATATATAGCCCCATTCATGGCCGGATACATGTAACACTAGGAGTTCAACTCCTAGTTGTCATCTAACTCCCAATGTTAATCATATCATATCTCTCTCTTATCTCACATATCTAATAGAATTCATCTATCAACTAAAAGACTTATCATATAGTCTTATAGTCAATTTAAAATTCTATAATTAAATTAAAATATTAAATTAATTCAGAATTAATTTAATTCTAATTTCAATTTAATCCCCAAATCAAAATCATATTTTAATTTGGTCCTTAATTGAAAACTTATTTCAATTTAGTTCTTAAATTAAAATCAAATTTCAATTTAGTCCTAAATTGAAATCTTATTTCAATTAATAAATTAATTGAAATCTAATTTCAAATTAATTTCATTAATTGATTCTTAATCAATTAATTTCCAAATCAATTTCCCAAATTGATTCCTATCCACCAATTTAATGAGATAGGTCAATTGAATTAGCCCTCAATTCAATTGATCTCATTAATCAATTCAATTTGATTAATCACTATTAATCAATTCATATACTTAGGTGCTTGGTCAACTATTGTGTGTGACCCCTTAGGTTCACCAATCGATTGGCGACGGGCTTGCAATCAAAGCAATATTTTAGATAATAAAATTATCTATGATTAATTAAACTCCTTTAATCAATCACCATTTTATTAGAACCCTTTCTAATTAATGGTCCCCATCCATCGTGGTCGATGTCTTGCAACAAGTCCACGAATACCTAGTCAATAGGTGAAGTATTAGCGCTAACCTTTCTACTTATGACTTACCGTGCAAATACGGTCCCTTCGTTGTCTAGTTTTCCGATCGAGGTTTGGGACATGGGATTTGGGAAATCCTATTAACCTCAATTCTCATAATTCTATTTAAATAGTCCATTTGACAATTGACTTAGAAAACTCATTTCCTAATCATTGTCCTCCACCTTGCGCAAGGATTTAAGTGGACTAATTACAATAGAATATATGGAAAACTCACTCGCTCAGCTAGGCGAGCAACGAATCCTTTATTGACTTTCACTAGTCTCCATATATGGGAGACCTATACCCAATATAGGAGTACTAAGACTCGCCATGGAGTCGACACCTATATCAAAGTATAAATGCCCAGATACAAGACTACTATGAAATCTCAAGTCTAAGGACTACTTAAAGCACGTCATAAGCTTGGAAACTTTCCTAATTCTTTTATTCCCATTTAGGAGTTTCCATGTGGGATCCTCAGTGAACTCATTCCCTAATGAGCACCCATTTATGCATACGAGTGTCACTACACTCGATGTCCATGAAACAAGACACCCTCCTATTTGAGATACGTCATAAATGCAAGTCTTTTAGTGAGTCATGTCGATACCCCAGTCTCTATTAGACTCAATGACTTGGAGTAATTTTGATCACGCCTTAGAGACTTGTTTCAAGACTTCCATCTCTATGCGAAGCCAAGTCCCATAGCTTAAATGTGATCATGGAGATTCAACCACATACATTAAATATAAATAATATAACTAATGCTATGTGATGAAGATGGCCATAAAATTTGAAACTTCCAATTTATTATTTAATCAAATAGACTGTTTGATACAAAGAGTAATTAACAAGCTAAAATAATTGGCTTGCTGGGCACTACTCTAACAATCTCCCACTTGCCCTAAAGCCAATCGCCCATAGTCGTAAGTCCCATCTTCCCAAGATGTGCTTCAAAGACCTTTTGGCTGAGAGGTTTAGTAAATGGGTCTACTATGTTCTTCGCTGACGCAACTCTATCCACTCTTATGTCGCCTCTACCAATGATTTCTCTGATCAGGTGGTATCTCCTTATTATGTGCTTGGATCTTTGATGAGATCTTGGTTCCTTTGCTTGAGCAATCGCACCATTGTTGTCACAATAGACAACTACTGGATTGGCTATGCTAGGAACAACATCCAACTCTTGGATGAAGTTTTTCATCCAAACACCCTCTTTTGCCGCTTCGGCCGCGGCAATGTACTCTGCCTCAGTGGTTGAATCAGCTGTGGTTTCCTGTTTGGAACTTTTCCAACTAACCGCGCCACCATTAAGACAGAATACATATCCTGAAACAGATTTTGAATCGTCCACATCCGATTGAAAACTAGAATCAGTATATCCCTCGAGTTTCAATTCTCCATTCCCGCCATAGACAAGGAACAATTCCTTAGTTCTTCTCAAGTACTTTAGGATTGTCTTGACCGCGGACTAGTGACTTTCACCGGGATTAGACTGGAATCGACTAGTTACACCTAAGGCGTATGCGACGTCCGGTCTAGTACATAGCATAGCATACATTATGCTTCCAATAGCGGATGCATAAGGTATACGAGACATCCTTTCCTTCTCTTCATCAGTGTGTGGGCACATTGACTTAGAAAGGGCAACCCCATGTCTCATGGGCAAGAATCCTCTCTTGGATTCTTCCATACTGAATCTTTTCAGTATTTTATCTATGTACGTTGATTGTGAGAGCCCGATCATTCTTCTTGATCTATCTCTATAGATCTTGACACCTAGAACGAACGAGGCTTCTCTTAAATCCTTCATAGAGAATTGCGTGGACAACCAAACTTTAGTTGACTCTATAGCATCTATCTCATTCCCAATGAGAAGAATGTCATCAACATAAAGCACTAAAAACTGAATGGCCCTCCCACTAGCTTTCTTATAAACGCAGGGTTCATACACATTTTTGATAAAGCCAAATGATTTGACTGTCTCATCAAAACGTATATTCCAACTTCGGGACGCCTGTTTGAGTTCGTAAATGGATCTCTGGAGTTTGCAAACCTTTTGCTCATTCCCCTTGGATATGAAACCATTTGGTTGCTCCATGTAGATATCTTTATCAATATCTCCATTGAGAAAAGCCGTTTTCACATCCATTTGCCATATCTCATAATCATAGTATGCAGCTATGGCTAGCATTATCCGAATGGATTTAGGCATTGCGACTGGTGAAAAGGTTTCCTCAAAGTCTATTCCAGGCCTTTGAGTGTATCCTTTTGCAACTAATCTAGCCTTATAGGTCACCAATATATTGGCTTGCTGGGCACTACTCTAACAATTATTATTATTATTATTATTATTATTATTATTATTATTATTATTATTATTGCTACTACTTTGAAAAATGTAAAAAATTTTAGCTACCAATTTAAATCGATTTCTATCATCAATTCAAATTTTTATTTCATTATTTGATAAGTTAAAAAACCAAAAAGTTTCACACACACACACACAGTTTCACACACACACAGAGTTTCACACACACGGAGTTTCACACACACACACACACACTGCACACACACAGTTTCATACTGCACACACACACACACACACACACAGTTTCATACTGCACACACACACACACACACACACAGTTTCATACACACACACACACACAGTTTCATACACACACACACACACACACTGCACACACAGTTTCATACACACACACACACACACACACACACACTGCACACACAGTGTGAGTGTGTGAAACTGTGTGTTGCGTGTGTGTGTGTGAAACTGTGTAACACACACACACGTACTGCACACACAGTTTCACACACTGTGTGTGCAGTGTATGTGTGTGTGTGTGTGTGTGTGAAACAGTGTGTGAAAGCACATACAGTTTCACACACTGTGTGTGTGTGTGTGCAGTGCGTGTGTCTGTGTGAAACACAGTTTCACACACTGTATGTGTGTAGTGCGTGTGTCTGTGTGAAACACAGTTTCACACACTGTGTGTGTGTGTGTGCAGTGTGTGTGTGTGTGTGTGTGTGAAAATATGTGTGCAGTGTGTGTGTGTGTGTGTGTGAGTGATTGTAATGAAAGTAATTACAAATTATAAATCCACACAATTCCAAACCCATTTGAACCCATTTTAAACCCAATATAAACCCAAAACCATCTTAACCCAATTGGAACTAAACCCAACCCAACCCATTATAAATTTTTTAAACCCAACCCAACCCAAAACCAATTGAATTGGGTTGAACCCATGGGTTTGAGTCCATTTTGCCACCATTAGTCTAACGTAATAAATGAACCCTGGTCGATAAATTTGTCATCGTACATCATTGAGGACAAGTAAGATTTGAGTATTTGACTCCAAGTTTTCTCAAATTAAAAAATAAAAAATAAAAATTCAAACAAGCAACAAAAATTAATTCTATCCATCAAAAAAAAAAACAAAACAAAAATTAATTCAAAAGCGTAATGTAAAACATATTACAGGAAAACCTAAAACAAAACCAGAAAAAAAAAAACAAATCTTTAAATTATGTATTTGAATTAAATTGACTAAAAATGCTTGTTACGTGTCAACAACATCTATCAATGGTTCATTACAATTTACAATAAATAGTAAATTATTATCAAATTGACTTTAGAATGAATCTTCGCCGGTCCTCTACGGCGCCTTGACTTTCCAAGAAACAACCATGCCACCACCACTCGCCTCAAAAACCTCTCTCTCTCTCTCTCACACACACACACACATACACACACACACACTCTCCTCCCGGCAATACTCAGCAGCTGCGCAACTCTCATCGCCGCCGTATTATAGCAGCTGGGCATGGCTGGTGGCGCCGCCGCGAATAACCCCATGACTTTTGATGAGGCGTGGCCCATTTAATTTGCAAGAGGAAGCTATCAACAAGCTCATCAACAATCTCGAACTTGAGGGACTGCCGCCCAACCATCAATTCTTCACTTCTGAAGAATATATGCGAATATATACGTTATGTTAATGAGCAATCGTTATGTTAATCCTAGGGGTATTATTCATGACATGTTTAACTAGGATTTATTCACTAAGTATGATTTAAACAGCTTTATTTTGTTATTAATACTATTCCATAATTAATGTGATAATTTTCACATTTAGTGTGGGAACAAATTTGGGTATGATTCAAATGACACAAAGTCCACCGACAAATGATACACATCTCATCATTTTGGGGCACACTTGAAGTGCTGCACAAGAAAATCTAATCAAAAATTGAAACACGGTTAGGCTCGTTGGGAAGATCCGAGTGAAAACAGTACGATGCTTAAGTCTGTAGTAAAGGTTGGACAAAAGGGATCCTGTCGTTTCTGAAGTTGCCGGTTCATCTTTGGCATTTCGCGCGTGTTTGCGTGCCACTTATGAAGAGGATCATGCAGGAAGTTGAATTGCTTTATGTGGATTTGTATAATCTTGACTCAATTATATGTATCAGAGTTGTCTATAATGTATCTTGTCCAAATGCATTGAGTCCTGATGTTGAGAAGCTCTATAACCAATACAAAAGGACATTTGAGGACTACATCTCTTCTACGGTATGTACCGACATTTATGAAACTGCCCGTTCATGTGCACGCACAAAATGCATTAAAAAGTTTTGTTTGAAATCCCATCTAGTTATTGCCTTCTTTGAGGGGAAAGTAGAACGAAAATCTATTGAGAGAATTGTCAAGAAGATGGAACAATCACAAAACAATGACATATTGGCTGTCCAGGTTTTTTAATTACCTGTCAAGATACTATACACCCTTGAAGAAACTACCGTCTCTTGTCGAGACAAGCCGCTCTACATTCTACGATATAGTTTGTGACATTATTTAGTCGAGTTTCTAAAGTTCTTTTGTGCGTGTGTTGTGTGTGATGGAAATCGAGGCTGTAATTTCTTGACTGATGGTTACGAGCTATATATACGTGCTGTAGGTTCTTGGAGAAATCAAGGATCAAGTTAGAGGTGCTGTTGTATCATTGGTAAGTTCTTGATTGATAACTATACGGGACAGAGTTTTAACAGTTGTTAATGTTTCATTCTAGTGTCCTCTTGTCCTGGCTGAGGTTGTCCTGATTAACTGTTTCTGATTATCCAGTAATGTACTAAAGAAACGAATATTCAGATTGATAAGCAACGTGACGGTGAAAATATTGATCGGGCCCTGGTACAAAAAGTTGTAGAGCGCGTGTGTGTGTCTGTGTGTGTTTTATAATATCAACAAGCTTGATTGTTTGGAGTTGTCGATTGAAACCTGTGAATTAGTAAAAGTTAGCATATTGAACATGTATGTTATGTTTGTTATTTTTGGCTTAATTTCTTAATCCCACATTGTTGTTTTTTGTGTAAATGGGTTGGTGGGATATAATATGAAGTAATCCCACATTGCTTAGTTAAGAAAAATAGGAAGTTCCTTAATGCTATAAAAGGACTCCTTCCCTTCCTAGTTTGTCATCCCAAAAATTTGTATTCTCTTCTCCCAAATTAAAAGAGCAGGCTGCGTGAGTAGTGCTTGGAGACGTAGGCATAATTGGCCGAACTCCGTTATCAATTTTTCGGGTGTGTTCTTTCCTTATCTCTTTTAGTTATTCCGCATTTGATTTGTTTCTTTTTGGTTTTAGTATAGTATTCAATATTTATTTGTCGGGTTTAGGTTGTGATAATATACTGTGCAAGTAAGTTCTGTCTAGGAGACTGGGTTTTAAGTGGGACCATTTGTGACCCCTCCAACCTTTCCTGGGAATTTATTTGGAATGATAATTTTGTCTTAGGAGACTGCTCAGTAGTCTTTCCTGGAAATTATTGAATCAGTACAATTCACTAGTTGTAGCTTGAGTGGAAAATTACCCGAGAATCTCAACAAGTAGTATCAGAGCCGAAGGTTCGTCCTAGGTCTGTTTATAATATTATTTATATTGAATACTATCATTCGAGTCTGTAATGGCGTCAGAAGTTCCACCAATAAATAGTGTTACATCAAATATGACACAAGGGACATCGACTTCCTCGTCCTCATGGCCAAGGTTTCCAATGTCAAGTTTGAAGTTGGCGGTAGAGATATTTGACGGTACTGGCCATTTCGGCATGTGGCAAGGCGAGGTCATGGACTTCCTTTTCCAACAGGGTCTTGACATCGCCATTGAAGAAAAGAAACAAATCAAATGCGGAATAACTAAAAGAGATAAGGAAAGAACACACCCGAAAAATTGATAACGGAGTTCGGCCAATTATGCCTACGTCTCCTAGCACTACTCACGCAGCCTGCTCTTTTAATTTGGGAGAAGAGAATACAAATTTTTGGAATGACAAACTAGGAAGGGAATGAGTCCTTTTATAGCATTAAGGAACTTTCCATTTTTCTTAACTAAGCAATGTGGGATTACTTCAAATTATATCCCACCAACCCATTTACACAAAAATCAACAATGTGGGATTAAGAAATTAAGCCAAAAATAACAAATCTCCACCTTGGCACAATTTCTGGTCCCACCAAATGCAAATCTTCTCAATCAAACAAAAAACGGTCTTCGTAGTGCTTCCAATTTGTGCCTTCAGGCACCAACTCAAATATGCAGGATATTGACCAAGTCTAAACAATGTTTAAACTTGATTTTTGTCACAACCTTGGTCATCATATCTGCAGGATTTTTCGTAGTCCGAATCTTTTGGAGAAGTATCTCCTCTTCTTCGAGAATTTCCCGCACAAAGTGATAGCGAGCATCAATATGCTTCGTTCTTGCATTAAAAACTTGGTTCTTTGCTAAGTGAATAGCTCTCTGACTGTCATAATACACCTTAACGTGTTTCTGACCAACTCCCAAGTCTTTTAGCAATCCTTGAAGCCAAATTGCCTCCTTCACAACTTCTGTAACTACTATATACTCTGCCTCTGTTGTAGACAAAGCCACTGTTGACTGCAAAGTAGACTTCCAACTAATTGGCGCCTTGTCTAAAGTGAACAAGTAGCCAGTTGTAGATCGTCGCTTATCCAAGTCACCTGCATAGTCAGAATCACAATATCTAACTACGCATTGACCAAGCGATTCATCCCGCTCAAACACTAAGCCAACATCTACAGTACCTTGAATATACTGTAGAATCCATTTCACAGCTTGCCAATGAACCTTGCCAGGATCATGCATATATCTACTCACAACACCAGCTTGCCAATGAACCTTGCCAGGATCATGCATATATCTACTCACAACACCAACTGCTTGTGAAATGGATTCTACAGTATATTCAAGGTACTGTGGATGTTGGCTTAGTGTTTGAGCGGGATGAATCGCTTGGTCAATGCGTAGTTGGATATTGTGATTCTGACTATGCAGGTGACTTGGATAAGCGACGATCTACAACTGGCTACTTGTTCACTTTAGCCAAGGCGCCAATTAGTTGGAAGTCTACTTTGCAGTCAACAGTGGCTTTGTCTACAACAGAGGCAGAGTATATAGCAGTTACAGAAGTTGTGAAGGAGGCAATTTGGCTTCAAGGATTGGTAAAAGACTTGGGAGTTGGTCAGAAACACGTTGAGGTGTATTGTGACAGTCAGAGAGCTATTCACTTAGCAAAGAACCAAGTTTTTCATGCAAGAACGAAGCATATTGATGTTCGCTATCACTTTGTGCGGGAAATTCTCGAAGAAGAGGAGATACTTCTCCAAAAGATTCGGACTACGGAGAATCCTGCAGATATGATGACCAAGGTTGTGACAAAAATCAAGTTTAAACATTGTTTAGACTTGGTCAATATCCTGCATATTTGAATTGGCGCCTGAAGGCGTAAATTGGAAGCACTACGAAGACCGTTTTTTGTTTGATTGAGAAGATTTGCATTTGGTGGGACCAGAAATTGTGCCAAGGTGGAGATTTGTTATTTTTGGCTTAATTTCTTAATTCCCACATTGTTGTTTTTTGTGTAAATGGGTTGGTGGGATATAATTTGAAGTAATCCCACATTGCTTAGTTAAGAAAAATGGAAAGTTCATTAATGCTATAAAAGGACTCATTCCCTTCCTAGTTTGTCATCCCAAAAATTTGTATTCTCTTCTCCCAAATTAAAAGAGCAGGCTGCGTGAGTAGTGCTCGAAGACGTAGGCATAATTGGCCGAACTCCGTTATCAATTTTTCGGGTGTGTTCTTTCCTTATCTCTTTTAGTTATTCCGCATTTGATTTGTTTCTTTTCGGTTTTAGTATAGTATTCAATATTTATTTGTCGGGTTTAGGTTGTGATAATATACTGTGCAAGTAAGTTCTGTCTAGGAGACTGAGTTTTAAGTGGGACCATTTGTGACCCCTCCAGTCTTTCCTGGAAATTTATTTGGAATGATAATTTTATCTTAGGAGACTGCTCAGTAGTCTTTTCTGAAAATTATCAAATCAGTACAATTCACTAATTGTAGCTTGAATGAAAACTTACCTGAGAATCTCAACAATGTTTCATTTATTATTGTACACACACACACACAAAGATATAAACAAAAAGATATAATAGGGAAGAGAGAACTTTGATAAAGATTTCAAATTGTCTTTTCTAAACAAATTCTAGAATGAAGTTTCATTGTTCTTATATCATTCTATATATATATCTTTGATACTCTGAAATTACTTTTGGGGATAATATGCCAAAGGGCAAATTACGCATACACCTATTGATGTATGGTGTAATTATAAATATTTCTCAAAGTTTATGACTTTTTGAAAATATTAATAGAGATATCAAAAATATAATTTTTCTATAGTCATAGAAGTCAATTTGACCATCAAGAAATTTGTCTTGTTGAATTTGATAAAATTTCTCAATTAATTTTGTTATTTTAATAATTTTACGAAGTAATTTTATTTTATTTCACCCATCACAATTTTCATCAAGCTTCATAATTTATTATTAGATACTATCATTACTTTTTTTTAAAAAACAAAAAATAACTTTATATAACTTCCACTATTTAAACATATCAAAATCAAGTGATTTCTATATTAAAATTTTATTGAAAATAATAGAAATACAACTTGTAGACTTGGTGAAAGAATGAATTTAACCTTCTCCTTTTTTTCAGTCAATGGTCGTGCTTGAGAGATAGTGTAAACTAAACTAGTGAGCTGCAATGTGTCGTTACACTATAGCTTGGCGACAAAAGAACAAATGACAACAAAATCATGAAATCCCAAAGACGAAACCAACAAACCGACACCAACAAGATTTCATTTTTCGTCAACCTCTCTCAAAATTCTGACAAAATCCCTGTTTGAATTCGAACAAAAATGGCAGCGGCCGCTTTCCCAGAGGAAATCTTGATCGAAATCTTCTCACGGCTGCCGGCGAAATCGGTAGGCAAGTGCAGGTGCTTAGCAAAACCATGGCGAGCTCTTCTATCCACGCCTCAGTTCATCAAATCCCACCTCACCAAAAGAACCCATCAAGAAAATAATCTCATTCTCGTCGCCCCATCTCACGCCCTCCGCTCCATCGCCGCCGTGAAGGACGGCGCCGTTTCAAGGAAGCTCGAGTTGCCCGGTACTTGGTCCGAGGTGGTGGGTTCTTGTGACGGGTTGGTTTTGATTGTAAACGAGGAGTATGACAAGTTTTTGGTGAGCCCTGTTACTCTGCAGCAGGTGAAAATGCCAGATTCGGCGCAAGCTTTGCCGAAAAGGGGGAGCTTCAGCATGCATGGATTCGGGTATGATAGTGTTAACGATGATTATAAGGTTGTCACGCTTTCTTACTATGATACTGATAATGAATATGAGCCGGATTGTATTGATACGTTTGTGGATGTGTACTCTGTGAAAAGGGGTGTTTGGAAAAGGGTTGATAGTTCGCCTTATGATCATGCTGTTCCTGAGATCGCCTCTGGGGCTTATGTCAATGGGGCTATCCATTGGTTGGCCAGTAGCAGAGAGCAGGGTTATCCGTCTGTAATCGGCGCTTTCAATTTTGTAGATGATGTGTTTGATGAAATTCCCCCTCCGAGTGATGTTAATAAGGACAAATTTGTTTTTAACAAACTTGTGGCTCTTGGGGGTTGTCTTTGTATGGTTGATACTCGGAGCAATGAATTTTGGATTATGAAAGAGTATGGTGTGCAAGAATCTTGGACTAAATTCAGAATCTATGCTGATTGTGAGTGGGATTTTGTTAAGCCTCTGTGCTTTATTGGAGATGATGAAATTGTGTGGTTAACCGAAGGGGAAACTCTGGTTTTTTGTAATCTTAAAGAGGGAACTTTGAGGGACATGGTTGTTGATGGAGTTCCAGCTAGCTTTATAGATGGATGTACCTTTGTCGATAGCCTTGTCTCACCAGATTTCAGCCGTACCTAAGCATTGGTAAATCCCTTTGATTGTATCTTTTGCTCGGCTTGTTTGTTCTTTCTCATTTGTTAGCATGAAAATATGATGCCTATACTCGATTACTCGTTTAAAGTACACGAATTACAGTGAGACCCCCTCTCAGTTTGCTCCATCTAACAAGCTTCCCCTTCCGTTAGGGCTTTTAACGGAAAACGATGGCATGGCATTATCACCAACTTTATGCGAGTCCTGTCTCTACGGTCGTTATAATTTGCTGTCAATACTTGAAGGGGTGTAAGTGTAAAGTTTTAGCCACCAGATCTTTGTTTTACTTCAGCTTCTGGAGAGTGACAAATGATGGGTAGAGCCCGATTTCTATGCGTTGTAGCCCTGTAGACGATAAGCAGAGTTCCATTACGTGCATCATGTTTAGTTTATGTTGTGTGCTGGTTTCAGTTTTTGTGTAAAATCCGTCGCTATTTTCATGTTTTCTAGGAGTGAGATACATAGTTTACTCTTGATTCCAAACATATGTTTTCCTGCCTGTGCAAACTAATAATCTTGTGACAGGTTTGTCAGGCAAAACGGCCAATCCATTTTGGAAGAAATGGAAACATCTCCCAAGATCGATCATCTGTTGAAACTGATGTAGCATTCATGTGTGTCTATATATAACATATGATGTTAAAAAGTAGTGTGACTTTTCAGGCACAATTGTGTAATTGAGACTTATATAGTTTGCAAGGAGCTTGCTACGTACCACATATTTGCTTTTTATTTCAATTAACCATGAAGCTTTAATTTTTATTTGATTTGTTAATTTTCATCCTTGATGTGGCGTAGTCCCTCTCAAAGATAACCACATCATCATTTCATAGGAGGGATAACGACAAGTGTAAGGATGAATGTCCTCGATAACATAGGTTGTCCTCGAAAAAGATTTAAGCCACCATCCCCCTCAAAGATAGCTACGTCACTATTTCGCAAGAGGGACAAATATGAGAATAGGGATGGCAACGAGACGGGTATGGGACGGGTTTGGCAGGACCCGGGACTCGCCCCGCCTGCCCCTGTGGGGACCTGGAACCGGACCCGCCCCGGTCCTTTTTTGGACCCGACCCCGCCCCGCGTCGTACCCGACAGGTCCAGGTAGTACCCAGTGCATCTGGGTCGACCCGGTGGGTTTGGGTCGACCTGGCTTGATTTTTTTTTTTTTTTTTTAAATTAAAAACATAGTTCTCTAATGTACAATTATGAGGAAATTGAGAATAAACATCCTGTATTTTTGTTGCACCTAATCCACAAAGAAATAAATCATAAGACTGTTGTACAATATATAACAGAAGACAATTATTCATCTAACAGTTTATCATTAACCACTCATATACAAAATAGAACTGATGTACAATACATACAAGAAGACAACACCTTCACGCACTGGAGATGCCGGGCTGACGGCAGTGAGAAAAGAACTCGCGAGAACAGAGCTCGACGCGACAGGCTAACGGCAGCGAGACAGACCTTGACAGCCACCAGAGATGGCCCGCGATGGGCTGACGGCGCGAGATAGAACTCACCGAGAACAGAGCTTCAAGCTTTCACGCACACCGTTACCTGGTGAGAGAGAGAGAGAGAGAGAGCCGACGGGGAGAGAGAATGAGGGGGAGAGAGAGAGCCGACGGGGAGAATGAGGGAGAGAGAGCCAACGGGGAGAATGAGGGAGAGAGAGGCATACCTTTTTGGTCTTGGATCTCAGAACTCAGATTGAAAATTTGGAGCAGTAGAGTGAGACTTCAGACTTGAAGTAGGAAAGTTACTAAAATAAACCCTAGGATGAAATTTAAGAAAATAATATATAGATTATATAATAGTAGTATCGGGGCGGGTTATACTGGACACGGGACCCGACCCGGCCGCGGCCGGGTACAAAAATTCCCGACCCGAGACCCGTCCTACAGGCCCCATTTTTAGACCCGACTGGGCGGGTCCCCGATTTATCCGGACCCATTGCCATCCCTATATGAGAACGAATGTCTTCGATAACATAGGTTGTCCTCGAAAGAGGAATTACGCTACTGAAGAGAGGCTTCTAAGCGGGGTAAAACCCACGAGAGGAATTTATTCCCTAAGTCTACCCCACTAACCCAAGGAAAATTTCCTCAATGGAGGGTCTAATGAGATCCCCGAGGGGTCCAGCATACTGGGCCAAGGCCTAGGTGTGATACATTCTATTCGAGAGCACGGGTCGTATGATCCCTAAAGACCACCATTGGCTTGCCAGTTGGGGATCCTCCTACCACCCTATCAAATGTGAACAACCATCGCTACCAAACATGTACTGACAAGGTATAAGCAGCCTCCCTCAGTTCCAAATGCCCTGAAATACTCTCTTCTAAAGGCAATCCAAAGCATTTAATACTTAGGATATGCATTAATTGCCAAAGTCAAGCTTTATTAATGAATGAGTGGCCTAGCGGCCATGGGGGGTTTCAAGAAGGACAAAAAATATGTCCATTTGTAGTTTGCATGTCTATTAGTTGATCAATTCCCATTAACTACGTTATATCGAGGCTCCACTTATATAAAAAGGACTCCAAATCTCAAGAAAAGTGGGGTAACACTACTATTCTTAATAACTTAAAAAGAGACTATTCATCTTCTTGTTACTCTCAAAATTCCATTCCTAGCTTGCATTGCTAACTTGAGCGTTGAAGAGCCTGTGCCTGGGCAAAATCGGCTAGTTTCACGTTTGTTCCTCCCTCTTGACAGGTGGCCGCCAGCAATATTATCGGAGTCTCAAAGCTCCACTACTTAGTCAATCCAAAACGACCCGCATTAATCCTAATTTGTCAATTTTTTTTAATTATTAAAGTAGCCTTTTATGATTTTTTTTTTCAAATTAAAGCAATGGGTGAATTGAAGTAATGCAAAATCTATACTATTATATAAAGTAAGAGGTCATTTTAGTAACTACCTTTGGTTTAACATTTTTTTGATCTGCCATTTCGTTTTCTATTTTCTCTCCTATTTTCTCTTTCCCTTTTTTCTTTATTTTCTCTCCCTCTCCCCTCCTACTATACGTTTCCTTTTTCATTTTTTCTTTTCTTTTCTTTTTACTTTTTCTATCTCTCTTATCTCTCCTCTATTTTCTCCCTCATCCCTCCTATGGAACATTTTTAACTCCTTTGTTTATTATCTATATTATTATATAAAGCAATAAGTCCTTTTAGTAACTACCTTTAGTCTAGTATTTTTTTTGTTTGTCATTTTGTTTTCTATTTTTGTCTCCTATTTTCTCTCTTCCTCACCTCTGGCTACATGTTTTCTTTTTTATTTTTCTTTTCTTTTTACTTTCTCTCTCTCTCTCTCTCTCTCATCTCTCTCCTTTGTCCTCTCTCTCCCCCTTCCTATGGAACATGTTTAGCTCCTTTATTTATTATTTTTAACATTTAATTTTATCTTATATTAAATTATTTTACTTTTCACTTATTTAAAACTTAATAAACATTAAAAAAGTTAGTCATATAAAAAAATATAATAAATAATGAAACTCAAGTGCATTATTAATTTTTATTTTTTAAATTTGGCACATGCATTAAGTGTACTACCTTACTAGTATTTATAAAGAACAAATAAAATGTTCTAAAACAATTATTTCTAATTGAAAAAAGTGCTCAGGATTATTTGAAATGTAACTAAATGTATGCTCATTGAGTTTGAAAATCTTCCTCTAAATCAATTTTTTTTTTCATTTAGCTATTGCATTAATTGAAAGTGCATTTTCAACTATGACTCTATGAGAATATTATAAAGTGATATCAATATATGAAAAAAAAATTGTAAATGGCAGTTATAATAAAAATATTAAACGAAATAATTAATTTGTAATAATATATACTTTAGTACTTTGCCCTTTGTACTATGCCATTTGTAATACTTACCCTCTTATACTATCAAAAACATAATATCCCCCTTGAAATTGATTAATTTAAATTATAGTGATCAAATTACCCTTTATTGCATTAGACATATATTTTATCTTATTGTTTTAATATCAATATTTGTGTAAATAATTATTTTTTCATTTTTCTTAGTACAATATATTTTAAAAATGTCAAATAACTCTCTAATTTATAAATGTTCATTTCTCTAGTAAAGCGTGCATTTATGTACATGTTTTTAATGGTAAAATAAATAATTAAAATAAAGTATAAATAAATTATTATTTGAACAACTGAATACTAATTAGTTATGTATAATTGATTAATGAAATATTTGCTTCCAATATTTTGAATGTAAAGCACTTTAACCAAAGCCACATAATTGGTTAGTATTAATTACTTTTAAAATTTATTTATATTATGGTATATTTTAATTATTTATTATTCTTTATGATATGCAAGTTTTAATTCATTAATGAATATTTATAATTGAGAAAATTATTTGACTTTCTCAAAATATAATTTACTAAGAAAAAATAAAATTAAAGATTTCCATCAATATTGATATTAAGATAATAAGACAAATCATTTGTATAATAAAATATGGGGTAATTTTGTCATTAATATTTGGGATAATCAATTTGATAGCTGATGTTTTCTATAATATAGGGTATAAGTGTTATGAAATGCATTTTCTATTATGACTCTATGATAATATTATAGAGTGATATCAAAATATGAAAAAGTTGTGTCTGGCAATTATAATAAAGATATTAAAAGAAATAATTAATTTGTAATAATATATATTTTTTAATTATTTGTTATTTTTGGTTTGTCACTTTTTCTAAATTATCGACTATTCACAGAATAAATATAAATTACTTGTCATTTGATTAATACTAATTCAATTGAATTGGAGTTCAATTATCCATCATTTATACATAATTATAAAATACTTATCATTTGATTAACACTAATTGAATCGAATTGAAATTAAATTATCAATCATTTATATATAATTATAAAATACTCGCCACGCGATCAATCTTAGTTCGACAAACCAGATGTAGGCTAGAACAGTCCTCACCACGTGACCATACTCAACATGTTTATATACAAATTTCAGCTCAAGAGACCGAAATGTTGAGCAACAATTAATCTCTCTCACAAAAAGCAGATCCAACAAAAATGGCGGTGACACCAATCTTGCTCGACGATATCTTGATCGAAATCTTTTCATGTGATATTACACACTTCTTGATTTTTTTTTAATTTTATAAGGCATTTTTAAACCATAAAAGCCCAATACGATCCTAAGGCTTAGCCCAAGAATGGGAGTCTTTCTTAAAGTCTAGTACATTCCTAAGGCCAGGCCCAGGAAAAGGAGTCCTTCTTAGAATCCCAAAAAGCCCAATATTGTCTTGAGCCCAAGTCCAACAAGGAATTTCGGGGCCCAAGCTTGTCTAATAACCTTGGATAAGGATAATTAACTCCAAACCCAAATCAATGGCACGTGGTGGATAAGGGAGTTCAACATCAGTCACCACATTCACGAAAATCTCAACCAACACCTTCAATCACCCTGATTTTTCAGCTTACATCTTGATTTTCAAGAGAGGTAGGTTACACCCCTAACTCTATATAAAGCCCAGGGGCACACAAAGGGGAGGTGATGAATTTTTAGCACTCTAAAACATTTTCTCTGCTATAATCACTCTCACTTGCGTTCTTTACGATTCTTAACACCTCTTAATTCATTACTTCTACACATTTTGTTATTATCCTCGAATAAAATACTGATTTAATTCAGTGAAGTGCTAACCTCTATTTTACAGATTCCCCCCCCCCCCCCCCCCCCCCGAAATTACGGATTCTCACTCGAGGTGCTCAAGCTTGTTTTCCCGTATAACAAATTCTTGGTGTTCACGGCTGCCGGCAAAGTCCGTAGCCCAGTGCAGGAGCTTGGCAAAACGATGGCAAAAGCTTCTATCCACTCCTTAGTTCATCATATCACACCTCGCTAATCCCCCACCAAGAAAATTTCATTCTTATCGACCCCTCTCAGGCCGTTTACGCCCTCACCGCCATCAAAGATGACTCATTTCTAGAAAAGGTGTGATTGAAGAGTTCTTATTGGTGTGATGCTTGGACAGAGGTCGTGGGTTCTTGCGATGGGCTGGTTTTCTTGTTAGAGCTATATGATAGGCTTTTGGTGAATCCTATTACTCTGCAGCAGGTGAAAATACCAGATTCGCCACCTTCGCCGGAAGGTAATAGCCGGAAAATGTATGGATTCGGGTATGATAGTGTTGCCGATGATTGCAAGGCCGTCGCAGTTACTTTGTATAGTTCCAAGTCGGGTCGTCTTGTACAGATACGCATGCTTAACCTGTGAGAAGTGGTGTTTGGAAAGCGGCTGTTGATGTTTCACCATACGAACATGCTGCAGTTGTATCGGGGTTTTTTGTCAATGGGGCTATCCATTGGTTGGCTAGGGGCAGAGAACTGCCTCAGCGGTTTGTAATCGCAGCTTTCAATCTTGTAGACGAGGTGTTCGACGAAATTCCTGCTCCAAGTGATGTTGATTTGGAGAAATTTGCTGTCAACAGACTCGTGGTTCTTGAGGGGTGTCTTTGCATGGTTAACACTCGTGAATTTTGGATTATGAAAGAGTATGGTGTGCAACAATCTTGGACTAAATTCAGAGTTGATGCTGATTTTGATTGGAATATTTTCAAGCCTCTGTGCTTTGTTGGGGATGATCAAGTTGTTAACTGAAGGGAAAACTTTGGTTGTTTATATCTGAAACGGGGAGCTTGGAGGGGCATGGTTGTCGATGGAGTTCCTGCTCGGTTTTTAGATGGATGTACCTTTGTCGAGAGCCTCGTTATGTTATTAGCATCATACTTATCAAATCTATCTTATATTATAAAATATATACTCGCACTAATTAAATATTAACAAATACATTAAATGTGTATTAAGCTATATATGTGTTGTGCACAAATACTATCTATATTTATAAAATATTATTCCAAATATATATATGGTATATGCTATGGTGCACGGACACGGGGATATGGACACGACACGACACGAACACCGCGACACAGAAAATTTCAAAATTTTAGGACAAGACACAACTTTGACGTGGCTATTAAAAAATATATTATATTATATTATATATTTATAATTTATTAAATTAAAGTCGAGTCGAGTCGAGTCGAGTCGAGTCGAGTTGAGGTCTGGCTTTTTCTCCAAGCTCAAGTTTAAATCAAGTAAAACGGGTTGAGCTCGAGCTTGACAAGCCAACGAGCCCTGAAAAATAGGGCTCGAGCTTGCTTCAAGCCTTGTTCAAACTCAGCTCGACTTGCCTCGTTTGGCTCAAAATTATGAATAAATAATAGTTTCGGGCCAAAGATTAAATTCGAGTTCAAAAATTTTCAAATATCTTACTCTACACAATCGAGTTCAAGCTCAGGCTCTAGTTTGACAAGTATATTATTTATAATTACATATATAATTGTATAAGAAATATAAATAAACACAAGTAAGTCTACCAATAAAAATATTTGCTTCAAGTTGGACTCAAAACTAAAACTTAACCAAATTTGGCTCGAGCTTCGATTCTTCAAACTCAACTTTGAGTCTTTGTTGAATCGGCTCGTCAAGTTGCCTCGATGTAACATAAGAATTAGTAGTTCGTTAGGTCTCATTTTCCATTTTTTTTAGAAAACGAATAAAAATGGAGCTATAAGTACTTGCATGTAGAGAATGTTGGCATGTTTGTTACTTTTTTTTAGTGAAAATATGTGGTTGCCATGGTGGTGCGGGTTTATTAAAGACAAATTAATTGGAAATTGTGGTCCTTTGTTATTTATTTATTTATTTCTATTGAATATTGTGAACAAATTAAATGTAATGAATAGATAGAAAATAAACCAATACCAAGATTGATTGGAAGTGAGAGCATTTAACTAATGGACAATTGAATATAGTGGTGCCAATGATGACCTGATATTGATTGAAATATTGTGAATCGTTGACACTTTTCTTTTTCTTTTTTTTTTTAAGAAAAAAAAATATATAATCAATGTATAGATCCAAAACTATTACTACTATCTTATAAACTACCATTAAAATATATATAAATATACATGCACTTATCAGATTGAAATTCAATATCTTGTAGTCATACAATTTTAGAACCTCTAACTTTATCACTTTAATTATATTTGTACTTCTTGCACTATGGTCCTAAAGGATTGATTGGTCATAAATTTTCATCTCATTCAAGCATCAAAATGGAATATAAAGAACTCATAAAACATTTTGTGAACCTTCTCAAAATAAATAAATAAATAAAACATTTTTTTGAACTTTGTGATATCTTTTAGATAAAATAAGAAATTTATAATACAAAAGAATTCCAAATATTTAAGAATGGGAGAACTCTTCTACATGTTTACCAGTATAACAATTTATTCCAAATATTTGATTTATCGTATATTTAGAGGGCATTTGTAAACTTACGAGATGTCGCAGAGTGGATAAAGTTTTGAGGAGTAAGCCCTTTTTTTTTTTTTTAGAATTCGATTCATCACATCCATGGTCTATGACAATCAATCATATGTATCAATATTTCCAATGAAGAATAAACTATATTATTCATTATCAAATAATAATGAAATACAAATTGCTATATAATAGAAACAATAATATCAAAATTAAGAAAATACTCGCATTCACGAAGATTTGAACTCATGACTTTAAGTTATGCGCATCCATCTACTATTGAGACAAGACCTCATTGATTTTACGTAAATAAACTTATAAAATCCAAAAAAAAAAAAGTGTTTAAAAGCTTATAAATTTCCTCTTTTTTTTTTTTCCTTTTTCAAAAAGTTGGAAAGTGCCAACTTATTTTTCAAAAATTTAGTAAGTTCTCATGTTTTCAATTAAATTAATTATAAATTTGCCATTGGTAGCACCTTATAAGTTGCACCCATGCTATTTATCCAAATATTTTAGTAGTTTATTTTTAAAATAAAATTCAACATCTCATAAACTTATTAAAATATAAGATATGATGTAAGAGTTCATAATATATTTGAAATCAGGTTAGCCAAATGCCCTATTAATCTTTTATTTCATTGCATAAATGTTTAAGTGTGTTGATTTGAAATTAAATTTATATCTAAATAAATAATTTTATACATCTAGCAATAATATATTTATAGTAAAATATGAGATGAAAAACTACTTGATATATAAGATCCCAACTCCTAAAGGTAACCTAATTTTTTTTTAATTTGTGTGTTAAGTAACTAATATTAGAAAGGAAAATTCTAATGTGAATTAGATTTGACTGCACCTAATAAATCAGATAGTAATTATTACTAAATTTATTATGTAACTATTCATTCTTTCTAAAATATATGTCTCAACCACATAGTGTTATTGTCTTTCACAAATACATGATTAGTACAGGTGAGACCAAATCCAATTCGACTTAGAATTTCTAATTAAATATGTGTTTTGGTTTGGTAATATTTACTATATAATATTGTTACATAAGCCTATATTTAATTGTAGATTTCTATTTTTGGAGCCGCATAGAAGAAAAATATACAAATCTCGATTTTGTTATAATCTGGAGGCCAAATAAGGAAAAGGAAAAAAAAAAAAAACAGAAGCACAAAGTTCCGGGGACCAAAATAGAAATACGAAAGCTTTAGTGGTGGATTTAAAAATAAAAAGAAACAGAGAGAGATTCATATCTCACCCAATTCTCTCTCATCCTCTGGTAATTTTTTCTCTCTCTAAATACACATATATACTGTATACACGCGTGTGTGTTTTTCTCTTTTTTCTTGGGATCTTTTCCTTTTTCTGGGTATACAGGTAAGAGTATGTGTTTGCGATGTCGTTTCTGTGCGATCGTTGTTGGGTTGATTGTGTTTT
This sequence comes from Petrea volubilis, assembly GCA_026212405.1. NCBI lineage: Eukaryota > Viridiplantae > Streptophyta > Magnoliopsida > Lamiales > Verbenaceae > Petrea > Petrea volubilis. Next base: position 16,194,912 of record CM047879.1, read on the forward strand.
TATTTGTTTGCGGATCGAGATGCTGAGGTAGTTGTTGTTATGTGCTGCTTCAGTTTGATTTTGGGGGCGAATTTGATGGATTTTGATTAGGTTTCTGCTTATTTAGGTGCAATTCGACCTGCTTGTTAGGGTTTTATTGTTCCAGTTACGTATTGGGGTTTATCGTTCTGATTTTTGAAGGCAGTTCTCGTTTAGCCCTTTTCTCGCATTGGGCGCGGGCCGGGGAGGGGGGGGAGTGGGTTTATAAAATTGAATTTTCGGTATACGTAGACAGCATGCTTGGTGATTAAGATGGTTGTGATGATTAGCTTTGTAATGATTGATTGGGATTATTGAATTATTACTGAATTCTTTTTTTCTGTTAAGAAGTTATTAATTACTTCACGTCCGAGTTTGATTGTATGCAGATTTTAGGATATTTAGTGTACGAAACTATTCAAGGATCAAGTGTCGATGGCGGGACTATTTAATACTTTGTTCCTTTTCTTTTTTAAATGTTACACATTGAGTTTCTCCTTTTATGGCTTGTTGTGGATTGGTGGCTCAGCAGGGTTATGCATTGTCATTAAAAAAATGTTATTTTCTTATTGAGGTATTGGAGATAGATCTACTAAAATAGGTTGGTTTACTTTGATTATTAATCTGGTGCCAACTAGGTATTCTATGTTAAATTCACCATTTTCATCGCATGTCAAGATTCGCTGGTTTTACTTGTTGATTTCTTTTAACTGTAATGCACCTATCTATTTGGTTGTTTTAATGACTGCCATGCGTATGGACAGTTCCAATTCTTGAAGTTGTCACTGAAACAAACTTTAGGTCTGATTTGATTTTTCAGTACAATTTAATTAGTTATCTGTTGATCCTGCCGCATCTAATGACTGGTGGTGTTTGTAACTCCTCTTTAGTATTGAATTTTAATGATCCTGAGGGCGTTTGTTGCAATCAACTTAGTGTACTAATTGTTTGTCAATGGCAGGTGTTTAACTTGAATTAAGTGGTGACTTTGTCTTGATACTGGGCCGGTATAGAAGATGACGATGAACCAGCGGAATACAATTGATTTAGAACAAGGATGGGACTTTATGCAGAAAGGGATTACTAAACTGAAAAATATTCTTGAAAGACTGCCGGAGCCACAGTTCAGCTCGGAAGACTACATGATGCTATACACGTATTGTTTTTGTAATCAAAATTTTAACACATGAATATGTAGGGTGTTATATAGTTGTCAATGTTTATGAGTTTCCTGGATTTTTACCTACAGGACAATATACAACATGTGTACTCAAAAGCCCCCACATGATTATTCTCAGCAATTGTATGACAAGTACCGGGAGTCTTTTGAAGAGTACATTACATCTACAGTAAGGAGGAATCCTGGTGTTTTATTGATCAGTATAGCAGTATAAAGATTTTTATTATGTTTGCACGCATGAAGCACTCATTAGAGCTTTATATTATCGTTTCTAAATGCGCAACCCAGTTTCTGAAGTTGGTTGCCTCTTTTCTAAACAAAATTTTCAAGAGGTGAACTGAAAATTAGGATAACAGGACCCTGAAATAAATTGGGAGCATGGTTAGGTTTTGTGTACCATTCTATCATGGCTTGTCCATCTTTCTAGTTTCTGCAGATTGATTTATGTTGTTTTTCTTGCCTTCTAGTTGACTTTTATGTTATTTATTTAGGTATTGCCTTCTTTAAGGGAGAAGCACGATGAATTCATGTTAAGGGAGCTCGTGAAAAGGTGGTCAAATCATAAAATCATGGTGCGATGGCTTTCAAGATTCTTTCATTACCTTGATCGGTACTTCATAGCTAGAAGGTCACTTCCACCACTGAGAGATGTTGGTCTGACATGCTTCCGAGACCTGGTAACTTTTGGCTTTATACCTCACCCATATATCTTTTTTTTCTTAATTCTCATGGCCCTTTTTGTAAATCTCTACACATCGCTTCTGTAAAAATTGGATAATTCAACATTTGAGCAGATTTTCTAGCTCTGTTTGTTTCTGGTTTCTTGCCCCTTGTTTTCATATTTCCCTTCGTTTTTTGCTGTTGGATTTTTAAATTTTATATTCTGATTTCAGGTATATCAGGAGTTGAATGGAAAAGTAAGGGATGCTGTTATATCTCTGGTATGTTTTTATAATGACCCTTATACCATCAGTTATCTATTTTTTTCCCCTATTTTGTTGGTTTAATATATATACTCTCTTAAACTAGATTGATCAAGAGCGGGAAGGAGAGCAAATAGATCGAGCTTTATTGAAGAATGTATTAGATATTTTTGTAGAAATTGGAATGGGACAGATGGATTACTATGAGAATGATTTTGAAGCAGCAATGTTGAAGGACACAGCAGCTTACTATTCTCGAAAGGCTTCTAATTGGATCTTAGATGATTCATGTCCTGACTATATGTTGAAAGTAAAGTTTCTTTTTCAATTCATAAGCCCCCTAAGGGCACACATACTCTTGTAGACATTGACGGGAAGGTGTCTGAAGTGCCTCTTCCCGAACTACTTCTTGACATGGTTTCTAAATAACTTTCTCTAACCCAGGCTGAGGAGTGTTTGAAACGTGAAAAAGACAGGGTTGCTCACTATCTTCATTCAAGTAGCGAGACAAAGTTGCTTGAGGTTTGTTCTTGCTCTTGGATGATCAGTTCTCGACGTGGGTCATGTATTAGCATCACAAGCATAGGAATGTGTTTATATTTTTGTTCATTGAGTATAAGTTTCCTTATTCAATAGTTACCTCTTTTGTCATTGACTTTAATATGTTTTTTATCCTGATAGAAAGTACAACATGAGCTATTGTCCGTGTATGCCACACAACTGCTGGAGAAGGAGCATTCAGGTTGCCATGCATTACTTAGGGATGACAAGGTACTGAAACTAAGAGATATTACTATAGGTCTTTGACGTTTTGATTTGGGAATATTGTTGCTAAATTGGAGTAATCTTTATCCTTTAGGTGGATGATTTGTCAAGGATGTATAGGCTCTTCTCAAAAATACCTCGAGGCTTAGAGCCTGTTGCTAATATTTTTAAGCAGGTTTGTGAAGGTTTTGTTTTGCCTTGTGGAAAATGAGGCCAGTTCAAAATTTCATTGCTTTTCATACTGTTGTGGGGTTGTTATATGAATATTTGAATACTAATGTAGTAATGTATAATGGTTTCCCCATTGATAGCATGTTACAGCTGAAGGTACTGCTTTGGTAAAACAAGCAGAAGATGCTGCTAGCAACAAAAAGGTTAGTTTGTTTCTAAATATAATTTTTTTTTTAGTTCTGATATCGTTGTATGTTACCTCTGTTAAGTGACGACTATTTTAAGTATGGTGTGTTAAGTTATATTTCTGGTCTTCTATTTGGTTATGGAATGTAATGCCGGGAACGAATGAGGAATTTTATCTGGAAATTTGGTCTTTTGCATTCATTTATTATCTGATGTAATTATTTTACTCAAGAACTAACTTGTATGATGGAAAATAGGACTATCTTGTGATAGCGCTGCTTTCCGCAACAGGCTGTTGGACTTGAGCTTGAATTTATTTGTTCTGACTTGTAGAGTATCACATAACTAATTTTAGCAGATATTTCTAAATATCATTATGAGATTAGCTATATCAGATTTGTGATTTCCTGGTGGAATTTTGATTTATTTAATAACTTGTGACCATGAGAAAGAGAAGTGAATGTCTATTCATCCAAGCTGCATTTTTTCATTGAAGATAGGAAAAATTATGGAGTTGCTTCTTCCTAATCTTATTGGATTAATGCATTTTCTTCTGGAGTTCTTTCAATCAATTCTTGGAGGACAAAGTTTATTACATATGCCCTTAGTTTTCTTAGACTTATCTTGGCAAATTTTCCTGCTTCTCATTTGATTTTAATCTGATTCAGATGTGCGAAAAGTTGTGGGGGAATGTTGACATGCTTTGGTGTAAATTAGAAAGTCTTTGTACTTAGTTCTTTTTGGGGTTTTTGTCTTTTCTCTTTCTCTCTCCTTTTCTTTTTGAAAAAAAGTTGTTATCATCAGATAAGTCCATAGAACGGTTTTCCATGTAGCTTGTATGTGATCATATCCAAAAAAACTTATTGAGATGATCAAACCTTAAGAGTATCGTTGTGTTGGAGACAAGCATTATTGATTCTCTATGCGGTTTAATTTGCTGAAAAACTACACTTTTTAAAGTTTTAAGGAAAAGCTTAAGATATTTTTTCTCGAAGAAAGAAAATATTCTTTGAAACAACAGAATGCTGTAATCTCTTTTTGGTTTCTTTCCTAATAATATATGCTGTAATGAGTGAACAACACTAAGTAAGATACGACTCCATATAACTAGGACATTGTTTCAGGAAATTATTTTAGTCCTTTTGTTAATTTGGGCCATAGAGTATGCTCAGTGAATATTCCTTCCTCTTGAGTTGAATCTTTAGCATCATTCTAACATTGAGAGGGGTCTTTTTCAGGCAGAAAAGAGAGATGTTGTCGGATTACAGGAACAGGTAACTTTGAATTTTCTTGGTTTCTTGTATTGTTTGACATCATGAAATTAATTTGAGCTCCTAATCCAGGTATTTGTTAGAAAAGTGATTGAGCTCCATGACAAATACATGGCATATGTGAATGACTGTTTTCTAAATCACACGCTGTTCCACAAGGTTAGAATTACAAAATTGCTTCATTTTTATGTTTGCCTTGTTCTTCGTCCAGCGATAAATGACTTCATTTTTTTTTATCTTGTCTATATACAGGCTCTCAAAGAGGCCTTTGAAGTCTTCTGCAACAAGGGTGTTGCTGGAAGTTCTAGCGCTGAACTTCTTGCCACATTTTGTGATAACATTCTCAAAAAGGGTGGTAGTGAAAAATTGAGTGATGAAGCTATTGAAGAAACTCTGGAGAAGGTGTGTTTCATGAAATATCACTTTGAGTTTATATTTATTGGCTATGGCATTTTGAAAGCTGTGATTGAAGTTGAAATATCCTTCAGGTAGTAAAATTGCTTGCTTATATCAGCGATAAGGATTTGTTTGCTGAATTCTACAGGTGAGTTTACAAACTTAATGATGGGTTGATCTGTATTACTGTTATTCAAAATTTGCATAATGTCTTATCATTTATACTGCTGTTATCGACAGGAAAAAGCTTGCACGGCGCTTACTATTCGATAAAAGTGCTAATGATGAGCATGAGAGGAGTATCCTGACAAAGTTAAAGCAGCAATGCGGCGGCCAGTTCACCTCGAAAATGGAGGGGATGGTTAGCTCTCATGTCATAACCTACTCTGAATCGGCAGTCATGTTAAGACTTTAATTTCTTACTTTTCATTTATTCCAGGTTACAGATCTGACACTAGCCCGGGAAAATCAAACCAGCTTTGAGGAATATCTCAGCAATAATCCAAATGCAAACCCAGGGATTGACTTGACTGTGACTGTCCTCACAACGGGTTTCTGGCCAAGCTACAAGTCCTTTGATCTTAACCTTCCAGCTGAGATGGTATATGCTTATAGCGCTGAATCTTGTTTGTTAGCAGACGAATCATATCGGCTGATTTCTTTTTGAACTGTTGTGCTAGGTCAAGTGCGTTGAAGTATTTAGAGAGTTCTACCAGACAAAAACAAAGCACAGAAAGCTGACATGGATATATTCTCTAGGCACTTGTAACATCAATGGAAAATTTGAACCAAAAACAATAGAGCTCATTGTGACTACCTATCAGGTTATTTGGCGGGACTTGATATTATTTTATCGAAGTCCGGGGCCTAAAATTCATATTATGGTAACCGCAGCTAAATTTCTTTTTCCAGGCCGCTGCTCTGCTGCTGTTCAATGCCTCGGATAGATTAAGTTATCAGGAAATCATGGCCCAGTTGAATTTATCAGATGATGATGTTGTTAGGCTGCTTCATTCACTTTCATGTGCTAAGTATAAGATTCTAAACAAGGAGCCAAACACCAAGACAATTTCTCCAACTGATGTTTTTGAATTCAATTCAAAGTTCACCGACAAAATGAGAAGGATCAAGGTACTCATTGCCCCCCTCTTGCTGCTGCTGCTGTGTGTGCGCGCATTTGTGTGTGTGTGTGTGTGTGAGAGAGAGAGAGAGAGAGAGAGAGAGAGACTCTCTCTGATCTGATTATGCCTCTGTTAATTGTTTAATTGGAAATACAGATCCCTCTCCCGCCAGTTGACGAGAAAAAGAAGGTTATTGAGGATGTTGATAAGGACAGACGGTATGCCATTGATGCTTCAATCGTGCGTATCATGAAGAGTAGAAAAGTTTTGGGGTACCAGCAGTTAGTTATGGAATGTGTTGAGCAATTGGGCCGTATGTTCAAAGTATATTCAGGATGTTTTTCTTATTTACTTTTTTGACATTTTTCTAAGTTCTATCACACTGAAATGCAACTTTGGGTTGTGTAGCCTGACGTTAAAGCAATCAAGAAGAGGATTGAAGATTTGATCACTCGCGACTATCTGGAGAGAGACAAGGATAACCCCAACTTGTTCAAATACTTGGCATAATTTCGAGCCTGCTGGTGATCGCTCGCCCAACGATATTACTGCTGCATTACAGTGAAAAAGAATGTGGACACCTGCTGAGCTCAAGCCAATGTAAATTCTGCCGTATGTTTTCTATGACTATTTTCCTGACGAAAATTCTTGTACATTTTGCCGTACCATCCAGTAAGGACCGTTCCTTGGGATCGTTTCATGTTGAGGAAAAGGTTTGTTAATTGGCAGTTTCTGAGCAGTAAGCAAATCCAGCTTCCATCCATTTCCTTAGCCCCCCGCCCCCCGGCCCCCTATCACCCGGCCCCTGTACGTTATTTATTGTCTGAATTCTTTTCCTTTTTCCCCAAAAATTGTTTTTTTTCCCCGTGAAGTAAATGTAAAGATTTCCTTAAAATTAGTCTTGAGTTTGCTGTTTAAGTCTTCTTTCCAAGTTGCTCTTGTCCTTACTAATGTTGATTGCGTCTATATCTTGATACGAATGCTAGTTCTTTCAGCGTTTTCATCTGTTTGATCTGATGTTAGTATATAATAAAAGATCTTTTCAGTAAGGGCTGCCTCTGTGTGTGTGATGCTCTTTTGATGGTCTGAATTCTATGAGCACTTATTGTTTTTGAAGTACTTGAGATTCCATGTTAATGAAGTCTTAAAGTTTATTTCTGATTTGAGAGGGAGGAGGGGGGGGGGGGGGGGGGCGGAGTTTATTCCTCAAATAATGTCGAAACGAAGGAAGATACTTCGTATAAACAGCCCATTAAGGTGAAAAGAAATGATGATAAATATTTTTGTATAACGACCATTTGATAAGTAGGATAATCTACTTTTATTTTGGAAACTGCCCCGGTAAAGATTTTATCTTGGTCGATCCTGTTAAAGTCGTAGTGTTGTTCTAAATTCCATTACATAAGATAGCAATTTCCCCTTTGGGGGTTGGGGGGGGGGGGGGGGGGGGGGGGTTGGGGGCCAAAGAATTCACTTTTCGACATATTTGGGTTACAATACTGATCCCATTTCCTTGGTAGGACGATTTAGGGCTAGTTTGGATATGTTTAAAGAAAAAAAAAGCACCCATTGAGTCATGCCTTTTATAATAATTTTTTTTTAAGCTGAATAATTTTATGTTTGAATGTGCTTTAAAATGCGTTTATATTTGAAATTAGTGCGGATGGATTCTAAAAAAAAGTTATTTTTGGGTTCCTCCTGTAAATTTTTTTTATCCAAACAGACTCTTATTTTCATCCGAATGACTTAGATTCTCGTTCCAAAATATGTCAAAACTTAAAACGTATATATATATATATATATATTAAAAAAAAGATGTTGGAAAACGAAGCCAAATGACTCTCTCTCTCTCTCTCTCTCTCCTTGTAAAAATGAAATTGTAGCCAAGAGTGATGGGGACAAAGGTCCTTTAGATTAGGGGTGTTCAAACGGTTAAAACCGCGAATTTCGGTTTTCCGAAATGAAAACCGAACCGAAATGTGTTTGGTTCGGTTTTACCGAAAAACCGAAATAATTGTAAATAATAATAATAATAAGAGCATGCAATTTTCCTTATTTTCAGTTCGGTTTTCGGTTCGGTTTGGTTTTTCTTATTTTTGTTCCATATATTACACAATATTTTTTTATTTTCGGTTTTTCGGTTTTTTGGTTTTTTAACCGAAAAAATCGAAAACTGAATTTTTTTGAACTAAAGAACCGAAAACCGAACCGTACATGCTTCGGTTTTGGTTCGGTTCGGTTCGGTCGGTTTTCGATTTTTTTTAACCCCCTACTTTAGATCCCGTCATGACTGTTGACTATTGACTATTGTCTATTGGTAAATGCCTAAATGGTAATGGCATTGTGTGTCAACTAACAAACATTGTTGCTTTCAATTGATTAGTGGGTTGGCAAATGGCAATATTGGCAACTCAAAAAAGCCAACGAGCACGTTTTGTCTTTTGCTTTCTTCCCTCAAATTGGAAAATGATTTCATCTCCAAATCCTCGTCGTCACGACAAATAAATAACCAACTCTTTTCTATACTTCCATGGTGATCAAATCAACCACAAGACCAAACTGAGGATTATAATTATGGATATTTAACCAAAGTTTGTCACTTTTGGTGATAAAATGGCAAAAGCTGCTAGTTTCTGCAGTTCTCGTATTAGAATTAGAGACGAAGTAAAAAATTTTTATCTAAATTTGGGAGGGGGGGGGGGGGGGGGGGGGCGGAGCTTCCGGCTCCACTACTGATTAGAATTAAGATATTAGAACAGTAATAAATTATACTTTTGCCTTGTTCGGCATTAGAATTAGTCGATAATTTAATCCAACATATAAACTGTATTATTTTTTTTCATCTAGTGAGGCGTCTCTTTTTATAAATATCAAAATTCACTATATTGATTAGACCCTGTCTCATATAATTAATATCCCACGTATAAAAAATTGATGAACCCCTTTCATTAGGGGTGTAAGCGAATATTAAATGGAGTGGATATGCCGTATCCGAATCCATATCCAATTAAATTTTTCGATATCAATATCCGAATCCGACAGACATTCAAAACCTCATATCCGAATTCAAATCCAACGGATATTGTACGAATTCGGATATATCTGAATCCGTTTAGTATTTCTAACAATTTGACAAAATTATGGACATCCGGATATCCGAATATCCAGTTTCCTCTTACAATTATCCAATTATCCGATTAAATATCCAAATTCGCTTATCCAAATATCCGAATCTATTTATATAAATAAAAAAAATCAAATAAAATTTATATAGCTTATCTAATTGAAATACACAAATATCTAGTGTCCTCTTGTCCTGATTATCTGTTTCTGATTATCCGGTAATGTACTAAAGAAACTAATATTCAGATTGATAGGGAACGTGACGGTGAAAATATTGATCGGGCGGCCCTGGTACAAAAAGTCGTGGAAATTTATGAGGAAATCGGAGAGAATAATGAGCAGAAGAACTGTGCAGAAGATATTGAAGAAGCAGTAGTTGAAGCCACTGCTAAATTCTATTCAAGAAAGGCCTTGGACTGGATTTCAACCAAGTCCTATGTGGATTACATGCTTTAACGTACAGTCCCAAGTCATTGCTTTTAGCTTTATTAACTCGAAAAACATAGATAGAGCTCATGTTAAGTGTCGGATATCATGTATAATGATGTCAATATCTCACTTTATTACATCATCATATTTTCATCCAATGGTTTGTGATTTGGTCGGGCGTGCACCGATTCAGGTGGGATAAAATTGAAAAGAATATTAACCTAATTTTAGCATTCAAATAACTATTTCTCCCGTTACCATCTCTGCAAAAATCCTCTGATACTTAAGTTAACCTTGTTTTTTTTATTGCAATACATGTGTTAGGTTGAAGAATGCTTGGGAAAGGAAAAAAGCAGAGTTTCGGATTATTTGAGGTTCAAAAGAAAAAAACAAAGTATTAGAGGTTTGTTTGCTATTCTATGAATGTATGTTATTAAATCAAAAACTAATCTTGATTATCCCATGAGTTGATTTTCTTGACTTTTAATCTTCTAAACAGGCTGTACAACATAAGTTGCTCAATGTGCATGCAAGCAAACTACAAGAAATGAAAGCTTCTTCATGATGCAGCTGTGCTTAAATTATATGTTTGTTCCATGTCTGTTCTGAGTATTGTATTTGATCAAACAATACATAGAGCGTGTGTGTGTGTGTGTGTTTGTGTTTTATAATATCAACAAGCTTGATTGTTTGGAGTTGTCGATTGAAACCTGTGAATTAGTAAAAGTTAGCATATTGAACATGTATGTGTTATGTGTCATTTATTATTGTACACACACACACACACACAAACAAAGATATAAACAAAAAGATATAATAGGGAAGAGATAACTTTGATAAAGATTTCAAATTGTCTTTCTAAACAAATTCTAGAATGAAGTTTCATTGTTCTTATATCATTCTAAATATATATCTTTGATACTCTGAAATTACTTTTGGGGATAATATGCCAAAGGGCAAATTACATATACACCCATTGATGTATGGTGTAATTATAAATATTTTTCGAAGTTTAGGACTTTTGAAAATATTAACAAAGATATGAAAAATATGATTTTTCTATAGTTATAGTAGTCAATCCTATTATCAAGAGATTCATCCTGTCGAATTTGATTAAATTTTCTCAATCAATTTTGTTATTCCAATAATTTTTACGAAATAATTTTACTTTATTTCACCTACTACAACGACCATCAGGCTTCATAATCTATTTCATTACTTTTTTTAAAAAAACAAAAATAACTTCATATAACTTCCACGATTTAAACATATCAAAATTAAGTGAATTCTATATCAAAATTTTGTCAAAAATAATAGAAATACAACTCTGTGGATATATTTGGTGAAAGAATGAATTTAACCTTTTCCTTTTTTTTCAGTCAATGGTCGTGCTTGAGAGATAATGTAAAGTTGTAAACTAAACTAGTGAGCTGCAATGTGTCGTTACACTATAGCTTGGCGAAAAAAGAACAAAAGACAACAAAATCATGAAATCCCGAAGACGAAACCAACAAACCGACACCAACAAGATTTCATTTTTCGTCAACCTCTCTCAAAATTCTGACAAAATCCCTGTTTGAATTCGAACAAAAATGGCGGCGGCCGCTTTCCCAGAGGAAATCTTGATCGAAATCTTCTCACGGCTGCCGGCGAAATCGGTAGGCAAGTGCAGGTGCTTAGCAAAACCATGGCGAGCTCTTCTATCCACTCCTCAGTTCATCAAATCCCACCTCACCAAAAGAACCCATCAAGAAAATAATCTCATTCTCGTCGCCCCATCTCACGCCCTCCACTCGATCGCCGCCGTGAAGGACGGCGCCGTTTCAAGGAGGCTCGAGTTGCCCGGTACTTGGTCCGAGGTGGTGGGTTCTTGTGACGGGTTGGTTTTGATTGTAAACGAGGAGTATGACAAGGTTTTGGTGAGCCCTGTTACTCTGCAGCAGGTGAAAATACCAGATTCGCGGCAAGCTTTGCCGAAAAGAGGGAGCTTCAGCATGCATGGATTCGGGTATGATCATGGTTCGCCGGAACGGTCGCGGGGAACGGAACGGGGACTACCGTTCCAGTTCCAATGCCACGTCGCGGAACGGTCGCGGTCGGAACAGGATTTTTTTAATAAAATTTTAAAAAAATATTTAAAATTATGAGAAAACATATAATTACTTCTAAAATTATAAATAATACATAATTTTTGATGTTCCATAATATAATAACTAAAAAAAATAGACTACAAATAATTAATGTCCGAAGTACTCTAGCAGCTTGATGAACAATTTAATAAAAAATAATTTCATTACAAACGTGGCATATGTGATTAGTACCACGTAGAGTGACGACCTTGTTCAAATTCTTCAATATCTTCCCATTGGGAGTTGGTTGGGAAAAATATTTGACGTGGATTTGAAAATAAAAAAGATCCAAATTGTAACTGAAACTTACAATGTGTTGCTTTAACCTTGTAATTCCACCATTGACAACTTTACTACAAAATTTACATTTTATGATTTTTCTACCATCACCCACTGAATCACCAAAATCCCAACCGATATCACGTTTTTGAGGCATCCTAACATAAATACGTTCAACTTAATAAAACTCCAAAATTAATTTAAAATCACCAATATAAATAATACATATATTACACATATAATTTACATTCATATATATATATATATATATAACTAATAAATATGCATATTTTTAAATTTAAAAAATTACAATAAATTATAAATTACCTTTATGTTGAAATATTGATAGCAATATTCCTCCAACAAGTGTTTTTACACATAAACTACCTTGAATAATTGTAAATACCGAATTGCATAGATAAATATAAAAAGTGCATATATATAGATGAGTGTGTGTGTGTGTATACATATGAACTCTGAAAATGCATATATATATACATGTGTTTGAAAACGTAACAATTATTTTTCATAACAGTAAATATTCTTTGCTTTTCAGAAAATAATCCTTTATTCCAAAAGATATTCATTACAAAATACAAAATACTTTTATACAAAATCTGACCGTGCATAAAAAAAATCAAAAAAGCTCACCCCACCAAGTTAAAAAATCTGAAAAAGTGGTTATGTCTCTCTCTTCAACTTTTTCTCTCTCTTTTTTCCTTCTTCTTTGCCATTCTGTCTCTACACAAAACCCACCAAGTTAAAAAATCTGAAAAAGTGGTTCTCTCTCTCTCTCTTCAACTTTTCTCTCTCTGTCTCTCTCTCTTTCTTTCTTCTTTGCCGTTTTCTCTCTCTCTCTCCACAAACCCACCAAATTTTCTCTCTCTACACAACAGTCACAATTTCTATTTTCTTCTTCAACTCATTTGTGCAGTAAGGCCGGCGTGAATCTCACAAGCACCCAACCAGAAATTTCGCTCTCGGTGGTGGCGAGCCTCGTCCGCAGGCAACAACGCCGGCGTGGATCTCACAGACACTGGCAGATCGCCGAGTTTCTCCGCCGTTCCGGTCCGAGTCGGCGTTCCGGTCCGAGAAATCGGAGTGGAACGCCGATTCGGCCGATAAATCGCCGCACCGACTCCGACACACACCCGCGGCGGTTCCACTCCGTCGCGATGGAACGGCAGCTGCCGTTCTGGTTCCGGAGCGGCCGTTCCGGCCGATTTCGCGGCGCGACGGCGAACCATGGGTATGATAGCTGTTAACGATGATTATAAGGTTGTCACGCTTTCTTACTATGATACTGATAATGAATATCAGCCGGATTGTATTGATACGTTTGTGGATGTGTACTCTGTGAAAAGGGGTGTTTGGAAAAGGGTTGATAGTTCACCTTATGATCATGTTGTTCCTGAGATCGCCTCTGGGGCTTATGTCAATGGGGCTTATGCGTTGTAGCCCCGTGGACGATAAGCAGAGTTCCATTACGTGCATCATGTTTAGTTTCTGTTGTGTGCTGGTTTCTGTTTTTGTGTAAAATCCGTCGCTATTTTCATGTTTTCTAGGAGTGAGATACATAGTTTGCACCTGATTCCAAGCATATGTTTTCCTGCCGGTGCAAACTAATAATCATGTGACAGGTTTGTAAGACAAAATGGCCAATCTATTTTGGAAGAAATGGAAACATCTCCCAAGATCGATCATCTGTTGAAACGGATGTAGCATTCATGTGTGTCTATATATAACATATGATGTTAAAAAGTAGTGTGAATTTTCAGGCACAATTGTGTAATTGAGACTTATATTGTTTGCAAGGAGCTTGCTATGTGCCACATATTTGATTTTTATTTCAATTAACAATGAAGCTATAATTTTTATTTGATTTGTTAATTTTCATCCTTGATGTGGCATAGTCCCTCTCAAAGATAACCACGTCATCATTTCACAGGAGGGATAACGACAAGTGTAAGGATGAATGCCCTCAATAACATAGGTTATCCTCGAAAGAGATTTAAGCCACCATCCCCCTCAAAGATAGCTATGTCACTATTTTCGCAGGAGGGATAAGTATGAGAACGAATGTCCTCGATAACATAGATTGTCATCGAAAGAGTTTTTACGCCACTGAAGGGAGGCTTCTAAGCGGGGTAAAACCCACGAGAGGGATTCATTCCCCAAGTCTACCCCACTAACCCAAGGAAAATTTCCTGAATGGAGGGTCTAATGAGATCCCCGATGGGTCTAGCTTACTGGGCCAAGGCCTAGGTGTGATAGGTCACCTCTAAGAAGCCGACAAGGCAAGGCAGCACCAAGGGAAAACGTTCTATTCAAGAGCACGAGTCGCATGATCTCTTAAGACGACCGTTGGCTTGCCAGCTGGGGATCCTCCTACCACCCTATCAAACGTGAACAACCACTGCTACCAAATTTGTACTGACAAGGTATAGGCAATCTCCCTCAATTCCAAATGCCCTAAAATGTTCTCTTCTAAAGGCAATCCAAAGCATTTAATACTTCAGATATGCATTAATTACCAAAGTCAAGCTTTGTTAATGAATGAGTGGCCTAGCCACCATAGGAGGCTTCAAGAAGGACAAAAAATATGTTCACTTGTAGTTTGCCTGTCAATCAGTCGATCAATTCCTATCAACTACGTCATATCAAGGCTCCACTCATATAAAAAGGACTCCAAATCTCAGGAAAAGTGGGGTAACGCTACTATTCTTAACAACTAAACAAGAGACTATTCATCTTCTTCTTACTCTCAAAATTCCATTCCAAGCTTACATTGCTAACTTGAGCATCGGAGAACTTACGCCGGGGTAAAATCGGCTAATTTTACAGTTGCTCCTCCCTCTTGACAGGTGGGCCGCCAGCAATATTATCGGAGCCACGAAGCTCCACTTGTCAATTTTTTTCAATTATTAAATCACCCTTTTAGGATTTTGTTTTTTAATCTAAAGCAATGGGTGAATTGAAGTAATGCAAAATCTATGCTATTATATAAAGTAAGAGGTCATATTAATAACTACCTTTCGTCTAACATTTTTTTGGTCTGTCATTTCGTTTTCTATTTTCTCTCCTATTTCTCTTTCTTTTTTCCTTATTTTCTCTTCCCCCCCCCCCCCTCTCCTACTATATGTTTCCTTTTTCATTTTACTTTTCTTTTTGCTTTTTCTATCTCTCTCGTGTCTCTTCTATTTTCTCCCTCATCCCTCATATGGAACATTTTTAACTCCTTTGTTTATTATCTATATTATTATATAAAGCAATAAGTCCTTTCAGTAACTACCTTTAGTCTAATATTTTTTTTTATCTGTCATTTTGTTTTCTATTTTTTTTTCCTCCTATTTTCACTCTCCCTCACCTCTCGCTACACGTTTTCTTTTTGATTTTTCTTTTCTTTTTACTTTTTCCTCTCTCTCTCTCCCCTCGATCTTCTCCCTCCTCCTCCATATGTAACATTTTTAGCTCCTTTATTTATTATTTTTAATCATTTAATTTTATCTTATATTAAATTATTCTACTTTTCACTTATTTAAAACTTAATAAACATTAAAAAAGTTATTCATATAAAAAAATATAATAAATAATGAAACTCAAGTGCATAATTAATTTTTATTTTTTTAATTTGGCACGGGCATTAAGTGTACCACCTTACTAGTATTTATAAAGAACAAATAAAATGTTCTAAAACAATTATTTCTAATTGAAAAAAGTGCTTAGGATTATTTGAAATGTAACTAAATGTTGATTGAGTTTGAAAATCTTCCTCTAAATCAATTTTTTTTTCATTTAGATATTGCAAAAATTGAAAGTGCATTTTCAACTATGACTCTATGAGAATATTATAAAGTGATATCAATATATGAAAAAAAAAATTGTATATGGCAGTTATAATAAAAATATTAAAAGAAATAATTAATTTGTAATAATATACATTTTAGTACTTTTCCCTTTGTACTATGTCATTTGTAATACTCACCCTCTTGTACTATCAAAAACATAATTTCCCCCTTGAAATTGATTACTTTAAATTATAGTGATCAAATTACCCTTTATTTCATTATACATATATTTTATCTTATTGTTTTAATATCAGTATTTGTGTAGATCATTATTTTTTAATTTTTCTTAGTACCATATATTTTAAAAATGTCAAATGACTCTCTAATTTATAAATGTTCATTTCTCTAGTAAAGCGTGCATTTATGTACATGTTTTTAATGGTAAAATAAATAATTAAAATAAAGTATAAATAAATTATTATTTGAACAACTGAATACTAATTAGTTATGTATAATTGATTAATGAAGTATTTGCTTCCAATATTTTAAATGTAAAGCACTTTAACCAACGCCACATAATTGGTTAGTATTAATTACTTTTAAATTTTATTTATATTATGGTATATTTTAATTATTTATTATTCTTTATGATATGCAAGTTTTAATTCATTAATGAATATTTATAATTGAGAAAATTATTTGACTTTCTCAAAATATAATTTACTAAGAAAAAATAAAATTAAACATTTCCATCAATATTGATATTAAGATAATAAGACAAATCATTTGTATAATAAAATATGGGATAATTTTGTCATTAATATTTGGGATAATCAATTTGATAGCCGATGTTTTCTATAATATAGGGGATAAGTGTTATGAAGTGCATTTTCTATTATGACTCTATGATAATATTATAGAGTGATATCAAAATATGAAAAAGTTGTGTCTGGCAATTATAATAAAGATATTAAAAGAAATAATTAATTTGTAATAATATATATTTTTTAATTATTTGTTATTTTTGGTTGGTCCCTTTTTCTAAATAATCGATCATTTCACAGAATAAATATAATTTTTTTGTAATTTGATTAATACTAATTCGATCGAATTGGAGTTAAATTATCCATCCTTTATATATAATTATATAATACTTATCATTTGACTGACACTAATTCAATCGAATTGAAATTAAGCTATCAATCATTTATATATAATTATAAAATACTCGCCACGTGATCAATTTTATTTCGACAAACCAGATGTAGGCTAGAATAGTCCTCACCACGTGACCATACTCAGCATGTTTATATACAAATTTTAGCTCAAGAGACCAAAATATTGCGCAACAATTAATCTCTCTCACAAAAAGCAGATCCAACAGAAATGGCGACACCGCCGATCTTGCTCGACGATATCTTGATCGAAATCTTTTCACGTGATATTACACTTTTCTTTATTTTATTTTTGAATTTTATAAGGTATTTTTGAACCATAAAAACCAGTACGATCCTAAGACTAAGCTCAAGAAGGAAAGTCTTTCTTAAAGCTCAGTACGTTCCTAAGACTAGGCCCAGGAAAGGAAGTGCTTCTTAGAATCCCAAAAAGCCAAACATTGTCTTGAGCCCAAGTCCAGGAAGGTAGCCACCCTGAAACCCAAGCCCAAGAAGGAATTTCGGGGCCCAAGCTTGTCTAATAACTTTGGATAAGGATAATTAACTTCAAACCCGAGTCAAAGGACACGTGGTGGATAAGGGAGCTCAGCATCAGCTACCACATCCACGAGAATCTCAACCAACACCTTCAATCACCCTAATTTTTTCAGATTACATCTTAATTTTCAGGAGAAGTTGGTTACGCCCCTGGCTCTATATAAAGCCCAAGGGCACACAAAAAGGGAAATGATGAAATTTTTAGCACTCTAAAAGCATTCTCTCTGGTATAATCATCTCACTTGCGTTGTTTACGGTTCTTTAACATCATTTACCTCTTAATTCATTACTTTTACGCATTTTGCTATCATTTTCGAACAAAATACTAATTTAATTCAGTAGAGTGCTATCCTCTATTTTGCAAGTTTTTGCCCACGAAATTATGGATTCTCACCCGAGGTGCTCAAGCTTATTTTACGGTATTATAAATTCTTGGCGCTTGGAAAAACCGCAAACATCGTCACTGCTGCCGGCAAAGTCCGTAGCCCAGTGCAGGAGCTTAGCAAAACGATGGCAATAGCTTCTATCGACTCCTTAGTTCATCAAATCCCACCTCACTAAAATCCCCCACCAAGAAAATCTCATTCTCATCGACCCATCTCGGGCCGTTTACTCCCTCCAAGCCATCAAAGATGACTCATTTCTAGAAAAGGTGAGATTGAAGAGTTCTTATTGGTGTGATGCTTGGACAGAGATCGTGGGTTCTTACGATGGGCTGGTTTTCTTGTTAGAGCTCTATGATAGGTTTTTGGTGAATCCCATTACTCTGCAGCAGGCGAAAATACCAGATTCGCCACCTTCGCCGGAAGGTAATAGCCGGAAAATGTATGGATTCGGGTATGATAGTGTTGCCAATGATTACAAGGCCCTCGCAGTTACTTTGTATAGTTCCAAGTCGGGTCGTCTTGATACAGATACGCATGTTTACGCTGTGCGAAGTGGTGTTTGGAAAGCGGCTGTTGATGTTTCACCATACGAACATGCTGCAGTTGTATAGGGGGTTTTTGTCAATGGGGCTATCCATTGGTTGGCTAGGGGCAGTGAACTGCCTCAGTGGTTTGTAATCGCAACTTTCAATCTTGTAGACGAGGTGTTCGACGAAATTCCTGCTCCAAGTGATGTTGAGTTGGAGAAATTTGCTGTCAACAGACTTGTGGTTCTTGAGGGGGTGTCTTTGCATGGTTAACACTCGTGAATTTTGGATTATGAAAGAGTATGGTGTGCAACAATCTTGGACTAAATTCAGAGTTGATGCTGATTTTGATTGGAATATTTTCAAGCCTCTGTGCTTTGTTGGGGATGATCAAGTTGTGTTGTTAACTGAAGGGAAAACTTTGGTTGTTTATAATCTGAAAGGGGGAGTTTGGAGGGGCATGGTTGTCGATAGAGTTCCGGCTCGGTTCTTAGATGGATGTACCTTTGTCGAGAGCCTCGTCTCACCTGATTTTCGTGCTATCTAAGCGTTGGTAAACCCCTTTGATTTGTATCTTTTTGCTTGATTTTACTCGTTTGAAGTACCTGAATTCCCGAGACCCTCCTTGGATTTTTAAAATTACAGAGAGACCCCCTCTGTGTTTGCTAAATCTAACAAACTTCCCCTTCCATTGTGACAATGCACTATAATATGTGTTTGAGAGAAATGAGGCTCGAACTCGATGATCAAGAAAAATGGGGCTTGAACTTGGTTAAGCTTCGTTCGACTTGGGTCCTACCCGAATTTATGAAAAACATTTAGGCTCAAATTAGATCTTGAACTCGAATTTAAAATTTTTTAATCTTTTTATTGTGTTCGTGACTGTTCGAGGATGTAAGCTCGAGTTCAAGTTAACGAGTTCGAAAATTAGTTTATTATTTATGATTATATATACAATTGTATAAATATAAAAATAAATATAAGCAAGTCTACAAATAATTAAGAAGTACTTGGCTCGAGATTGGGTCAAAACTTATTCGAACTTGATTTGAACGTTTTTCAAATTGATTTGCAAAGTTCGTAAGCAGGCTCGATTCGTTTACATTCCTACAACTAAGGGTTTTGGTATGTAAGATAGGAATTAGTAAGTTATTCGTACTCATCGTTCCATCATTTAGCAAAATAGAAAATGAAAATAATAAATTCTTGCCAAGTAGAATGTTGGCATGTTCGTCACTTTTTAGTGAATATGTGGTTGCTATGGTTGTGCCTGTCAATTAAAGACAAATTGATTGGAAACTATGGTCCCCTCCTTTTTTTTTTTTATCTCTTTAGTCTTGTAAACAAATTACATGTAATAAATACATAGAAATAAGACCAATGCCAAGACTGATTGGAACTATAGCGGCCACGATGATAACCTGATATTGATTGGAATTTTGTAATTGCTAACACTCTTCTTAATTAGGACAAATATATCATTCAAAATTCTAATATGTTAATGGTTAATCAATGTATATAACACCTCTCTCATAAAAAACAAAAATGTATATAACACATCTAAAAGGATAGTTATCATATAAACTATATATATATTTTTTCTATTGAGAAATACATCGGGATAAATCGCTTGAAAAATTTACTAAGCTTGTAACTGATCACCGTACAAAGTCTTGGCAATATATTCAAATATATCCCCTCTCCAAACATCAAGAGTGAAAAGACCACAAAGTTTGGCCAATATACCTCCATGGCTAGTGGCATGCAGCTCCACTCGTCGTGCCAGGCTTGATACGTCGACAATGGAGGGTAAAGTGCAATTGACCTCAAACATTGGGTGAGTTTTCCATAATTTACTCTTATTTTTATGTTATTAGCATCATACTTATCAAATCTATCTTATATTATAAAATTTATACTCACACTAATTAAATATTAACAAATACATTAAATGTGTATTAAGCTATATATATGTTGTGCACAAATACTGTCCGTATATATAAATCATTATTCCAAATATATATATGATATGTGTATTCAACATATATATCTGATGAGTCAGGTGCCACCTCACTACGCCACGTCAGTATAAGCCTCTAAATTGCCTAAGTGAGGAGTTGAGGCCCTCGATGTGATGACGACCCTCGAAAAGGCCCATAAGCTGATCTCTCGAGAGAGCCCCTCAATGCACGAGTATGCTATTCCGGGGATCCTCGAGCTGAGTTGCGGCCCTCGAGCGTAGCCTTATCGAGGGCAAGATCCCACACTTAGCTGCAAGGTTTGGCACCCAACAGGGATAAATCCAGCTGGCGGTCACTGACAGGTGCAGCCCGCTGTCACCTAACGCGCCCCAGTGGCACATGGGTCCATCCCATCAGTCTCCAGCGCATTAAATGCCAAGTCATAAATACAATCATTGGTCATAAATACCCCAGATACACATTAATTGCCAACAAGGCCCCTAATGGATGAGCAGTGGGAGCAGCCGCCAATAGGATCCATAGAGGGGACAAAAGGCACATGCCAGTACGGCTACAGTGATGAAAGTGACTGGCTCCCACCAACCATGTCACATCCAGGCTCCTCACTCTCATATAAAGACCCCCATTAGCTCTCCACCCAAGGATAAGGGAACTCGTAATACTCTCACTCTCTTGATAAGCAAATTAGCTTATGAGATACTATTCATCACCTTCTCCAAATACTGACTTGAGCGTCGGAGAGCCTACGCCAGGGCAAAACCGGCTAGTCTCACGTGCGTTCCTCCCTCTTTGACAGGTGGGCCACCAGCAAGATCATCCCGGAGTATATCTTACCCCGACGCGTGGTCTGTGACACGCCAATTTTTATTTATTAATTTGGGAATAAAGTGATATCAGGAAACCTAGTACGAATGCTATTTGATGAATTAATAGGTTCTAATTAGATACCACTTTAGTTAGAAGTTATTTATTATTAGAATTAGTTATGATGTCTAGAATATAAATATAGAAACTTAAGGGACTAAATTGCAATTTGAGGGAAATATGTGATCTAGAGGGTTCCACCTTTCCTATCATTCTTGCCACATGGTCGGACCAAGATACGACCTCATCAATATCTAATATTTTATTTTATTTTATTTGTAACATGTATTTGCATGTACACGTATATAATAACATACAATTAATATTAAATGGTTTACTTGCATACTCGATGTTCATAATAGAACTACATATTAGATATATTTGGCCTGACATATATAATGTCGGGCACAACAAGTTAAGTTAAGAAATAATTTTATATATAAATATAAAATAATTCATACGATAAATCTATATTATTTTATAAAGTACCAGGGTTGTTTTAATGACTAATGTCTTAGAATTTTAAATGTTGTTGGGGTCCAATTATTTTCCCTCTTCTTTTCTCTCATTTCCCCCATTTTTTGTACTCTCTCTCTCTCTCTCCCACACACACGCATGGTCTCATCTTCCATTATTTAATACTAATTATTTTGGTGCATTCGATATGTGTGTAAAATAAAAATTAGTTATAAGTTTAAATATTCTAGATAGTATATATTAAAAATATTTATTAATTTTTTGTGTGAGTATATAAATATTCATTAAACTAACAACTAGTTAAAAATAAAATAAAATAAAGAAAATAAATACAAAGAGAGAAAATTAAAATATTGGAAGACAAGAGAGGAACGAAAGAAATTGAAAAAGTAGAAAAAGGTGGCGTAAAGCGGAGAGAGAATATTAATGACAGACCAAATATACAACAAGTAGTTGCTAAATTGAGTTGGTGCTTTATATGATAGTATATTATGCAGATATAACAGTATAGCTAATTTTTCCCCCTTTTTTTATTTTAAAATCATATAATTTTATTTTTTAAAAGTTATTTTACATTACTTACCATTAATTTAATAAAAATATTTAAAAAGTTTCTAAAATGGTATTGAGAAAAATTAGTAAATATTTATATATTTTTGTCTAACAATTTGAACATAAAATAAAATTATTTTGTTTTTAATATTTATAATAATACATAAAACAATACATAGAGCAAGAGCACGTATATTGAATAATAATCTCAGCAGGTTTATATCGATTTCAAAAAAAAAAACAGGTTTATATCTGATCTGACGCAACAAATTTCAGCTCAAGAGAAGAGACCGATATCTTGAGCAACAAACAATTAATCTCTCTCAACAGAAATGGCGGCGCCACCGGAATTGCACGACGATATCTTGATCGAAATCTTCTCACGGCTGCCGGCGAAGTCCGTAGGCCAGTGCAGGATCTTGGCAAAACAATGGCGAAAACTTCTATCCACTCCTCAGTTCATCAAATCACACCTCACCAAAAAACCCCACCAAGAAAATCTCATTCTCATCACCCCATCTCAGGCCGTGCACTCCATCGCCGCCATAAAAGACGACGTCGACGCTGTTTCTAGAAAGGTCGAATTGAAAACCTCATATTGGTCCGATTTTTGGTCCGAGGTCTGGGGTTCTTGTGATGGGCTGGTTTTCTTGGTAAAGTCATATGAGAAGTTTTTGGTGAATCCCGTAACTCTGCAACAGGTGAAAATACCAGATTCGCCAGTTTTGCCGGGAGGCTATAGCAGCAGCAGCATGTATGGATTCGGGTATGATAGCGTTAACGATGATTATAAGGTCGTCGCAGTTTCTTGGTATGATAGTATAGTAAGTCCCGCTCGGCTTGATACATATGTGCATGTTTATTCTGTGAGAAGTGGTGTTTGGAAAGCGTCTGTTGATTTTTCACCTTATGAACATGGAGTTGCTGAACCTGGGGCTTTTGTCAATGGGGCTATCCATTGGGTGGGTAGTCGTATAGACCAGGATTATCGGTTTGTAATCGTCGCTTTCAATTTTGTAAACGAGGTGTTCGATGAAATTCCTGCTCCAAGTGAGATTGATTTGGAGAAATTTTCTGTTGACACACTTGAGGTTATTGGGGGGTGTCTTTGTATAGTTCATACTTCGATGAATGAATTTTGGATTATGAAAGAGTATGGTGTGCAAGAATCTTGGACCAAATTCAGAATTGATGCTGATTGTGATTGGAAGATTTGTAAGCCTTTGTGCTTTATTGGGGATGATCAAGTTGTGTTGTTGGTTAAAGGGAGACGGAGAACTTTGGTTGTTTATAATCTGAAAGAGGGAACTTGGAGGGACATGGTTGTCGATGGAGTTCCGGCTCACTTGATGGATGGATGTACCTTTTCTGAGAGCCTCGTCCCGCCTGATTTCAGCGCTAACTAAGTGTTGGTAAATCCATTTGGTTTGTATCTTTTGCCTTACTTGTTTTTTCTTACTCATCTGTTAGCATGAAAATATGATGCCTATACTCGTTTGAAGTACCCGAATTACCGAGACCCTCGTTGCATTTCCATAATTACAGAGAGACCCCCTCTGAGTTTGCTCCCTAACAAACCTGCCCTTCCTCCATTGTGGCTTTTAGCGGAAAATGATGGCATGGCATTATCACCAACTTTATGCAAATCCTGTCTCTATGGTCGTTATAGTTTTCTATCAAAAATACCCTTGTAATATGTTGAAACAATAAGGGGGCATATGTGTAATATTTTATCATTTGAACAAATCATAGTTACTTATGGCTGTGGGGGGAGAAAAAAGATCGGTTGGAAGATGTTTTAGCCACCGGATGTATTAAAAATCTTCTGATAGTTTTCGACACATATTGGACCTTTTTGTTTTACTTCGGTTTCTGAAAAGTGACGAGTGAAGGTGAGAGCCCAACTTCTTTGTGTTGTAGCCTTGCAGACAATACACAAAATACCACTACATACGCCTAGTGTATTTTAAGTTTCATGTTGGTTTCAGTTTGTTTTATATACTAATATCCCTTGCTCTTGGTTCAAACTCATGTTTTGCTGCTTGTGTGACAGGTTTGTAAGACAAAATGGCCAATCTATATTGGAAGATCATCTGTTGAAACTCACGTAGCATGAGTATCTGTATGTGCATATGATGTTAAAATGGTAGTGCAAACTTTCAAGCACTTGCGTAATTGAGACTTGTTTAGTTTGTAAGGAGCTTGCTATGTGCTGCATTGTTATGAATGTTTAGTGATGCCATGGAAAGTGTTTTTGCGTGAGATTTCGCCAATCTTGTTTCAAGAATAATAATGATTTGTTTGAGCAATTGATTTATAGCCTATTGGAGCATCCTTACTTTGTTTTAGTTTGAATGGTTCATTTGACATTGTCCAACAAAACTATTGGCCGGCGTGGGCCTTAGCAAGGATGCGAACAAGTCAAGTCGAATCGAGGTCTGGCTTTTTCTTCAAGCTTAAGTTTAAATCAACTAAAACGGGCTGAGCTTGAGCTTGAGCTTGAGCTCGACGAGCCAACGAGCCAAGAAAAATAGGGCTCGAGCTTGCTTCAAGTCTTATTCAAACTCAGCTCGACTTGCCTCGTTTGACTCAAAATTATGCATAAATAATAGTTTCGGGCCAAAGATTAAATTCGAGTTCAAAAATTTTCAAATATCTTACTTTGCACAATCGAGTTCAAGCTCAGGCTCTAGTTTGATAAGTATATTATTTATAATTACGTATATAATTGTATAAGAAATATAAATAAACACAAGCAAGTCTACCAATAAAAAATAGGGATAATTACGTCTACACCCCCTGAGGTTTGGTGTAATTACCGATACA
This sequence comes from Petrea volubilis, assembly GCA_026212405.1. Taxonomy (NCBI): domain Eukaryota; kingdom Viridiplantae; phylum Streptophyta; class Magnoliopsida; order Lamiales; family Verbenaceae; genus Petrea; species Petrea volubilis. The sequence continues at coordinate 16,220,017 of CM047879.1, forward strand.
CCCCCTCACATTTGACTATTTACAATTACACCCCCTATTCAAAGATCTAATTTGAAACCCTGACGGTTTTATGAAAAAGACATTATTGCCCTTAAATATTTGCACCAAAAAAAATAAAAAAAATCAGAAAAAAAAGGATTTTTTGGGTTGACAAAAATGCCCTTTATTCTCTTTTCCTTCTCCTTTTTTCTTTTTTCTTTCCTTTTTCCTTTTTTCTCCTCTTTTTTTCTTCCTCTCCTTTTTCTTTTCCTTTTTCTCTTCTTCCTCGTCTCTTCAATTGTCTCTCTACCGCCTCGCACTTCTCTAACAACGCCACCGTCTCCACCTTTTACCCGCCGCCCTCACCCCGTCTCCATCCCCTCGCCCGCCGCCACCGCCCATCGCCTCCCCCGCCCAACCCAACCCCAACCCACGCTCGCCGCCCCCATCCCGTCGCCCGTCCCCGCCGCCGATCTCCTCCCCCACCCAACCTAACCCTGTCGCCTGCCGCCCCCATCTCGTCTCCCACCGCCGCCACTCCCTTTCTCCTCCCCCACTCTACCATTTTCTGGATCTATTTTCTCTTTCCTCTCCACCCACACCGGCCGCTGCCGCCGCCGTCTCTCCCTTTCTCCTCCCTCCCTCTACAAGTTTCTAGGTCTCTTTTCTCTCTCTCTCTCTTGATTTATCTTTCTCACTCTCGATCTCTCATCTCATTTGGGCAGTGGTGGTGGCAGAGGGGACGATCATGGGTGGTGTGGTGGTGGGAGAGGGCGGCGACTGTGGGTGGTGTGGTGGTGGTGAACATCTCTCCTTCCTCTCTTTCTCTGTCTCTCTCTCGGTCTATCGCTCTCCCTCTTGATCTCTTCTCTCATCTATACAGTGGTGGTAGCAGGCGCGGAGGGGTGGTGGTGGTGGTGGCAGCGGCGGCGGTGATCGGGGTTGTGGTTGTGGTTGGAGGTGGGGTGTTAGGTTGAAAAAAGGGGGAAAAAATTAAAAAAAAAATGTAGAAAGAATGAAAAATTAGAAAAAATAAAAAATTTTATTATAAAAATTATAAAATTAATAACATAATTTATATTTATATCTTAATATGAGATAAATTTTATTTTTAATAGAATTATTTGAATGTTTAATTTGTTGATTTTTTTCAAAATTTATATTTATACCCCTCAAAGTTTTTAAAAATTACATTTGCCCCCGCAAGGGTATTATGGTCATGCAAAAAAGTCAAAAAAATATACTAATTAATTCTCCACTCATTGAGGGTATTTTCGGAAGTTTACAAATATAAACTAACGACCACAGCCATAAACCCTAACGGCCACTAACGGAAGGGGTTATTTGTTAACGGCGCTAACGTGGAGGGGGTCTAATTGTAAATAGTCAAATGTGAGGGGGTGTATCAGTAATTACACCAAACCTCAGGAGGTGTAGACGTAATTATCCCTAAAAAATATTTGCATCGAGTTCGACTCAAAACTAAAACTTAACCAAATTTGGCTCGAGCTTCGATTCTTCAAACTCAACTTTGAGTCTTTGTTGAATCGGCTCGTCGAGTTGCCTCGATGTAACATAAGAATTAGTAGTTCGTTAGGTCTCATTTTCCATTTTTTTTAGAAAACGAATAAAAATGGAGCTATAAGTACTTGCATGTAGAGAATGTTGGCATGTTTGTTACTTTTTTTGAGTGAAAATATGTGGCTGCCATGGTGGTGCGGGTTTATTAAAGACAAATTGATTGGAAATTGTGGTCCTTTGTTATTTATTTATTTATTTCTATTGAATATTGTGAACAAATTAAATGTAATGAATAGATAGAAAATAAACCAATACCAAGATTGATTGGAAGTGAGAGCATTTAGCTAATGGACAATTGAATATAACAATTTATTCCAAGTATTTGATTTATCTTATATTTAGAGGGTATTTGTAAATTTATGAGATGTGGTAGAGTGGATAAAGTTTTGAGGAGTAAGCTTTATTTATTTATTTTTTTTAGAAATCGATTCATCACATCCATGGTCTATGACAATCAATCATTTGTATCAATATTTCAAATGAAGAATAAACTATTTCGATTATTCATTATCAAATAATAATGAAATACAAATTGCCATACAATAGAAACAATAATATCAAAATTAAGAAAATACTCGCATTCACGAAGATTTGAACTCATGACTTTAAGTTATGGGCATCCATCTATCATTGAGACAAGACCATATTGATTTTACGTGAATAAACTTATAAAATCCAAAAAAAAATGTTTAAAAGCTTATAAAATTCTTTTTTTTTTTTTCCTTTTTCAAAAAGTTGGAAGGTGTCAACTTACTTGTCAAAATTTTAGTAAGTTCTTATGTTTTCAACCAAATTAATTATAAATTGTCATTGATAACATCTTATAAGTTATACCCACGCTATTTATCCATATATTTTAGTAGTTTATTTTAAAATAAAATCTAACATCTCATAAACTTATTAAAATATAAGATATGATGTAAGAGTTCATAATATATTTGAAATCAGGTTAGTCAAATGCCCTATTAATCTTTTATTTCATTGCATAGGAAAGAAAATGAGAGGAGGAAAGAAAATAGGGAGGAAAGAAATGAGAGGAAAGAAAATGAAAAGAAATAAAATGGGTGGATTTTAATTTTCCACAAGTATGTTTGGTTGAAAGGAAAATAGATAGACGGAAAATAAAAATTCATTTATTTTCTCTTGTTTGTTTGAATGGAAAAATAGAAGGAAAGAAAATAATTTATATACTAAATGACAATTATACCTTTATATCATTATAAATCATAATTATGTTTATGAATTTATGTATTAAAATATATTAATAAAATTAAACTAAATAAGTATAATGTAAATAAAATATATAAATTAATATAATGAAATATTTGTTTAGATTGTGTCAAATGACAACCACAATCTTATATAATTATAAATATAATTATATCATAGAAAATTTAATGAAAATAAAATAAATAAATAAATAAATATGTGAAATACATTTGTAATGTATTATACAAATGCACACGTCGTATTTGCTATTTAAAAAATACAAGGATTCATGCTAGTAGAAGATACAATATTATTTAAACACTTAGTTATACATATGGGTAATTTTAAAAATATTATTTTATAGAGATCCTTATGTTATTTTTCTCTCATTTTTCATCCAATTTTGGGTGGAAAAAAAATTAGTGAGCCCCATACTTATTTTTCTATTCTCAATTTTTTTCCTTCCATTTTCCTCCTACAACCAAATAAGGGAAAATATACAATTTCCTTACAATTTCCTTCCTTCTCCTCCCTTTCCTTCCATTTTTCAGCTCTACCAAACGAAGCCTAAGTGTGTTGATTTGAAATTAAATGTATATCTAAATAAATAATTTTATACATCTAGCAATAATATTTTTATAGTAAAATATGAGATGAAAAACTACTTGTTATATAAGATCCCAACTCCTAAAGGTAACCTACTTTTTTTTTTGATTTGTGCGTGAAGTAACTAATATTAGAAAAGGAAAATTTTAATGTGAATTAGATTTGACTGCACTTAATAAATCAGATAGTAATTATTCTTAAATTTATTATGTAATTATCTATTCTTTCTAAAATATACATTTCAACCACATAGTGTCATTGTCTTTCACAAAGACATGATTAGTACAGGTGAGACCAAATTCAATCCGACTTAAAATTTCTAATTAAATATGTGTTTTGGTTTGGTAATAATTATTAGGGATAATTACGTTGGGTACCCTGAGGTTTGTCCTAAATTACAAATAAAACCTTTATTTTTAGAAAATTACTTAACAAACCTTGGGATTTGCAAATGTTTCATAATGTAAACCTTCTATCTACAAATATTAAGGTCTGTAACAGAAATCGTCAAATTTTTGTTTCGTTTTTTCTATTTTACCCTTTTGATCAAAGTTTGAATAGATTTAACTTAATTTTTTAGGACTACAATGCCTTCTCAGTATGATACATGTAGAAGTATTTGATAGTAATAAAGGTTACAACAAAATCAGATTTGACCCAGATGGTATTTTAGTCCTAAAAAATTAATCAAATCTGTTTAAACTTTGACCAAAAAGGTAAAATAGGAAGAACGAAACAAAAATTTGACGGTTTTCGTTACAAATCCTAACGTTTTTAAAAAAATATTGACATTATAAAATATTTGCAAATCCCAGAGTTTGTTAGATAATTTGCCAAAATAAAGGTTTTATTTGTAATTTAGGCAAACCTCAGGATACCCAGCGTAACTATCCCTAATTACTATATAATATTGTTACATGAGTCTATATTTAATTGTAGATTTCTATTTTTTGAGCCACATAGAAGAAAAATATACAAATCTCGATTTTGTTATAATCTCGAGGCCAAAAAAGGAAAAGGAAAAAAAAAACAGAAGCACAAAGTTCTGGGGACCAAAATAGAATTACGAAAACTTTAGTGGTGGATTTAAAAATAAAAAGAAACCGAGAGAGATTCACATCTCACCCAGTTCTCTCTCATCCTCAGGTAATTTTTTCTCTCTCTAAATAGACATATATACTGTATTCACGCATGTGTTTTTCTCTTTTTTCTTGGGATCTTTTCCTTTTCTGGGCATACAGGTAAGAGTATGTGTTTGAGATGTCGTTTTTGTGCGATCGTTGTTGGGTTGATTGTGTTTTTATTTGTTTGCGGATCGAGATGCCGAGGTAGTTGTTGTTATGTGCTGCTTCAGTTTGATTTTGGGGTCGAATTTGATGGATTTTGATTAGGTTTCTGCTTATTTAGGTGCAATTCGACCTGCTTGTTAGGGTTTTATTGTTCCAGTTACGTGTTGGGGTTTCTCGTTCTGATTTTTTTGATGGCGGTTCTCGTTTAGCCCTTATTTCGCATTGGGCGCGCCGCGGCCCGGGGGGGGGGGGAGTGGGTTTATAGAATTGAATTTTCGGCGTACGTAGACAGCATGCTTGGTGATTAAGATGGTTGTGATGATTAGCTTTTTAATGATTGATTGGGATTATTGAATTATTACTGAACTCTTTTTTTCTGTTATAGAAGTTATTAATTACTTCACGTCCGAGTTTGATTGTATGCAGATTTTAGGATATTTAGTGTACGAAACTATTCAAGGATCAAGTGTCGATGGCGGGACTATTTAATACTTTGTTCCTTTTCTTTTTTAAATGTTACACATTGAGTTTCTCCTTTTATGGCTTGTTGTGGATTGGTGGCTCAGCAGGGTTATGCATTGTCATTAGAAAACTGTGATTTTGTTATTGAGGTATTGGAGATAGATCTACTATAATATGTTGGTTTACTTTGATTATGAATCTGGTGCCAACTAGGTATTCTATGTTAAATTCACCATTTTCATCGGATGTCAAGATTCGTTGGTTTTACTTGTTGATTTCTTTTAACTGTAATGCACTTATCTATTTGGTTGTTTTAATGACTGCCATGCATATGGATAGTTCCAATTATTGAAGTTGTCACCGAAACATACTTTAGGTCTGATTTGAATTTTTAGTACAATTTAATTAGTTATCTGTTGATCCTGTTGCATCTAATGACTGGTTGTGTTTGTAATTCCTCTTTAATATTGAATTTTAATGATCCTGAGGGCTTTTGTTGCAATCAACTTAGTGTACTAATTGTTTGTCAATGGCAGGTGTTTAACTTGAATTAAGTGGTGACTTTGTCTTGATACTGGGCCGGTATAGAAGATGATGATGAACCAGCGGAATACAATTGATTTAGAACAAGGATGGGACTTTATGCAGAAAGGGATTACTAAACTGAAAAATATTCTTGAAGGACTGCCGGAGCCACAGTTCAGCTCGGAAGACTACATGATGCTATACTCGTATTGTTTTTATGCTCAAAATTTTAACACATGAATATGTAGGGTGTTATATAATTGTCAATGTTTATGAGTTTCCTGGATTTTTACTTACAGGACAACATACAACATGTGTACTCAAAAGCCCCCACATGATTATTCTCAGCAATTGTATGACAAGTACCGGGAGTCCTTTGAAGAGTACATTACATCTACAGTAAGGAGGAATCCTGGTGTTTTATTGATCAGTATAGCAGTATAAAGATTTTTATTATGTTAGCACGCATGAAGCACTCATTAGAGCTTTATATTGTTGTTTCTAAATGCGCAACCCACTTTCTGAAGTTGGTCGCCTCTTTTCTAAACAAAATTTTCACGAGGTGAACTGAAAATTAGGATAGCAGGGCCCTGAAATAAATTGGGAGTGTAGTTAGGCTTTGTGTACCATTCTATCATGGCTTGTCCATCTTTCTAGTTTCTGCAAATTGATTTATGTTGTTTTTCTTGCCTTCTAGTTGACTTTTATGTTATTTATTTAGGTATTGCCTTCTTTAAGGGAGAAGTATGATGAATTCATGTTAAGGGAGCTCGTGAAAAGGTGGTCAAATCATAAAATCATGATGAGATGGCTTTCAAGATTCTTTGATTACCTTGATCGGTACTTCATAGCTAGAAGGTCACTTCCACCACTGAGAGATGTTGGTCTGACATGCTTCCGAGACCTGGTAACTTTTGGCTGTATACCTCACCCATATATCTGGTTTTCTTAATTCTCATGGCCCTTTTTGTAAATCTCTACACATTTGAGCAGATTTTCTAGCTCTGTTTGTTTCTGGTTTTTTGCCCCTTGTTTTCATATTTCCCTGTGTTTTTTGCTGTTGGATTTTTAAATTTTGTATTCTGATTTCAGGTATATGAGGAGTTGCATGGAAAAGTAACGGATGCTGTTTTATCTCTGGTATGTATTTATAGTGACCTTTATACCATCAGGTATCTATTTTTTTTTTCCCTATTTTGTGGTTTTAATATATATGTTCTCTTAAACTAGATTGATCAAGAGCGGGAAGGAGAGCAAATAGATCGAGCTTTATTGAAGCATGTATTAGATATTTTTGTAGAAATTGGAATGGGACAGATGGATTACTATGAGAATGATTTTGAAGCAGCAATGTTGAAGGACACAGCAGCTTACTATTCTCGAAAGGCTTCTAATTGGATCTTAGATGATTCTTGTCCTGACTATATGTTGAAAGTAAAGTTTCTTTTTGAATTCATAAGCCCCCTAAGGACACACATACTCTTGTAGACATTGACGGGAAGGTGGCTGAAGTGCCTCTTCCCGAACTACTTCTTGACATGGTTTCTAAATAACTTTCTCTAATCCAGGCTGAGGAGTGTTTGAAACGTGAAAAAGACAGGGTTGCTCACTATCTCCATTCAAGTAGCAAGACAAAGTTGCTTGAGGTTTGTTCTTGCTCTTGGATGATCAGTTCTTGATGTGGGTCATGTATTAGCATCACAAGCATAGCAATGTGTTTATATTTTTGTTCATGGAGTATAAGTTTCCTTATTCAATAGTTACCTCTATTGTCATTGACTTTAATATGTTTTTTACCGTGATAGAAAGTACAACACGAGCTATTGTCCGTGTATGCCACACAACTGCTGGAGGAGGAGCATTCAGGTTGCCGTGCATTACTTAGGGATGACAAGGTACTTAAACTAAGAGATATTACTATAGGTCTTTGACGTTTTGATTTGGGAATATTGTTGCTAAATTGGAGTAATCTTTATCCTTTAGGTGGCTGATTTGTCAAGGAAGCTCTTCTCAAAAATACCTCAAGGCTTAGAGCCTGTCGCTAATATTTTTAAGCAGGTTTGTAACGGTTTTGCTTTTGCCTTGTGGAAAATGAGGCCAGTTCAAAATTTCATTGCTTTACATACTGTTGCGGGGTTGTTATATGAATAGTTGAATACTAATGTAGTAATGTAGAATGGTTTCCTCAATGATAGCATGTTACAGCTGAAGGTACTGCTTTGGTTAAACTAGCAGAAGATGCTGCTAGCAACAAAAAGGTTAGTTTGTTTCTAGTTATAATTTTTTTTTAGTTCTGATATCGTTGTATGTTACTTCTGTTAAGTGACGACTATTGTAAGTATGGTGTGTTAAGTTATATTTCTGGTCTTCTATTTGGTTATGGAATGTAATTCCTGGAATGAATGAGTAATTTTATCTGGAAATTTGGTCTTTCACATTCATTTATTATCTGATGTAATTATTTTACTCATGAATCAACTTGTATGATGGAAAATAGGACTATCTTGCGACAGCGTTGCTTTCTGCAACAGGCTGTTGGACTGGAGCTTGAATTTATTTGTTCTGACTTGTAACGTATCACATAACTAATTTTAGCATATATTTCTAAATATCACTATGAGATTCGCTATATCATATTTGTGATTTCCTAGTGGAATTTTGATTTATTTAATAACTTGTGACCATAAGAAAGAGAAGTGAATGTCTATCCATCCAAGCTGCATTTTTTCATTGAAGATAGGAAAAATTATGGAGTTGCTTCTTCCTAATCTTATAGGATTAATGTATTTTCTTCTGGAGTTCTTTCAATCAATTCTTGGAGGACAAAGTTTATTACATATGTCCTTAGTTTTCTTAGACTTATCTTGGCAAATTTTCCTGCTTCTCATTTGATTTTAATCTGATTCAGATGTGCGAAAAGTTGTGGGGGAATGTTGATAAGCTTTGGTGTAAATTAGAAAGTCTTTGTACTTAGTTCTCTTTGGGTTTTTGTCTTTTCTCTTTCTCTCTCCTTTTCTTTTTGAAAAAAAAAATGTTGTCATCAGATAAGTCCATAGAACGGTTTTTCCATGTAGCTTGTATTTGATTATATCCAAAAAAAATTATTGAGATGATCAAATTGTAACAGAATCGTTGTGTTGGAGACAAGCATTATTGATTCTCTGTGCAGTTTAATTTGGTGAAAAACTACACTTTTTAACGTTTTATGGATTATGGAAAAGCTTAAGATATTTTTTCTCGAAGAAAGAAAATATTCTTTGAAACAACAGAATGCTGTGGTCTCTTTTTGGTTTCTTTCCTAATAATATATGCTGTAATGAGTTAACAACACTAAGTAAGATGCGACTCCATATAACTAGGACATTGTTTCAGGAAATTATTTTAGTCCTTTTGTTAATTTGGGCCATAGACTATGTTCAGTGAATATTCCTTCCTCTTGAGTTGAATCTTAAGCATCATTCTAACATTGAGAGGGGCGTTTTACAGGCAGAAAAGAGAGATGTTGTCGGATTACAGGAGCAGGTAACTTTGAATTTTCTTGGTTTCTTGTATTGTTTGACATCTTGAAATTAATTTGAGCTTCTAATCAAGGTATTTGTGAGAAAAGTGATTGAGCTCCATGACAAATACATGGCATATGTGAATGACTGTTTTCTAAATCACAGGCTGTTCCACAAGGTTAGAATTACAAAATTGCTTCATTTTTATGTTTGCCTTGTTCTTCCTCCAGCGATAAATGACTTCATTTTTTTTTATCTTGTCTATATACAGGCTCTCAAAGAGGCCTTTGAAGTCTTCTGCAACAAGGGTGTTGCTGGAAGTTCTAGTGCTGAACTTCTTGCCACATTTTGTGATAACATTCTCAAAAAGGGTGGTAGTGGAAAATTGAGTGATGAAGCTATTGAAGAAACTCTGGAGAATGTGTGTTTCATGAAATTTCACTTTGAGTTTATATTTATTGGCTATGGCATTTTGAAAGCTGTGATTGAGGTTGAAATATCCTTCAGGTAGTAAATTGCATGCTTATATCAGCGATAAGGATTTGTTTGCTGAATTCTATAGGTGAGTTTACTAACTTAATGATGGGTTGATCTGTATTACTGTTATTCAAGATTTGCATAATGTCTTATCATTTATACTGCTGTTATCGACAGGAAAAAGCTTGCACGGCGCTTACTATTCGATAGCAGTGCTAATGATGAGCATGAGAGGAGTATCCTGACAAAGTTAAAGCAGCAATGCGGTGGCCAGTTCACCTCGAAAATGGAGAGAATGGTTCTCTCTCATGTCATAACCTACTCTGAATCGGCAGTCATGTTAAGACTTTAATTTCTTACTTTTCATTTATTCCAGGTTACAGATCTGACACTAGCCCGGGAAAATCAAACCAGCTTTGAGGAATATCTCAGCAATAATCCAAATGCAGACCCAGGTATTGACTTGACTGTGACTGTCCTCACAACGGGTTTCTGGCCAAGCTACAAGTCCTTTGATCTTAACCTTCCAGCTGAGATGGTATATGCTTATAGCGCTGAATCTTGTTTGTTAGCAGACGAGTCATATCGGCTGATTTCTTTTTGAACTGTTGTGCTAGGTCAAGTGCGTTGAAGTATTTAGAGAGTTCTACCAGACAAAAACAAAGCACAGAAAGCTGACATGGATATATTCTGTAGGCACTTGTAACATCAATGGAAAATTTGAACCAAAAACAATAGAGCTCATTGTGACTACCCATCAGGTTATTTGGCGGGACATGATATTATTTTATACAAGCCCGGAGCCTAAAATTCATATTATGGTAACTGCAGCTAAATTTTTTTTTCCAGGCCGCTGCTCTGCTGCTGTTCAATGCCTCGGATAGATTAAGTTATCAGGAAATCATGGCCCAGTTGAATTTATCAGATGATGATGTTGTTAGGCTGCTTCATTCACTTTCATGTGCTAAGTTTAAGATTCTAAACAAGGAGCCAAACACCAAGACAATTTCTCCAACTGACGTTTTTGAATTCAATTCAAAGTTCACCGACAAAATGAGAAGGATCAGGGTACTCATTGCCCCCCTCTTGCTGCTGCTGCTGTGTGTGCGCGCATGCATGTGCGTGTGTGTGAGTGAGTGAGTGAGAGAGAGAGAGAGAGTCTCTCTGATCTGATTATGCTTCCGTTAATTGTTTAATTGGAAATACAGATCCCTCTCCCCCCAGTTGACGAGAAAAAGAAGGTTATTGAGGATGTTGATAAGGACAGACAGTATGCCATTGATGCTTCAATCGTGCGTATCATGAAGAGTAGAAAAGTCTTGGGGTACCAGCAGTTAGTTAAGGAATGTGTTGAGCAATTGGGTCGTATGTTCAAGGTATATTCAGGATGTTTTTCTTATTTACTTTTTTGACATTTTTCTAAGTTCTATCACACTGAAATCCAACTTTGGGTTATGTAGCCTGACGTTAAAGCAATCAGGAAGAGGATTGAAGATTTGATTACTCGTGATTATCTGGGGAGGGACAAGGATAACCCCAACTTGTTCAAATACTTGGCATAATTTCGAGCCTGCTGGTGATCGCTCGCCCAACGATATTACTGCTGCATTACAGTGAAAAAGAATGTGGACACCTGCTGAGCTCAAGCCAATGTAAATTCTGCCGTACGTTTTCTATGACTTTTTTCCTGACGAGAATTCTTGTACATTTTGCCCTACTATCCAGTAAGGACCGTTCCTAGGGATCGTTTCATGTTGAGGAAAAGGTTTATTAATTGGCAGTTTCTGAGCAGTGAACAAATCCAGCTTCCATCCATTTCCTTAGCGCCCCCATCAACCCCCCACCCCCCGGTCCGTGTACGTTATTTGGGAAACTGCGCTGGTAAAGATTTTATCTTGGTCGATCCGTTTAAAGTCGTGGTGTTGTTCTAAATTCCATTACATAAGATAGCAATCCCCCCCCCCCCCCCCTCCTTTTTTGGGAGACCAAAGAATTCACTTCTCGACATATTTGGGTCACAATACTGATCCCATTTCCTTGGTAGGATGATTTAGGGCTAGTTTGGATGTGTTTAAAGAAAAGAACGCACCTATCGAGTTGTGCCTTTTATAAATTTTTTTTTTAAACCGAATAATTTTATGCTTGAATGCGCTTTAAAATGTGTTTATATTTGAAATTACTACGGATGGATTCTAAAAAATAGTTATTTTTGGGTTTATCTTGTAAAAAAAATCTATCCAAACAGACTCTTATTTTCATCTGAATGATTCACATTCTTGTTCCAAAATATGTCAAAACTTAAAAAGTACATATATTAAAAAATAGATGTTGGAAAATGAAGCCAAATGACTCTCTCTCTCTCTTTCTCTCCCGCCCCTTGTAAAAATGAAATTGTAGCCAAGAGTGATGGGAACGAAGGTCCATTAGATCCCCATCATGACTGTTGACTATTGACTATTGTCTATTGGTAAATGCCTAAATGGTAATGGCATTGTGTCAACTAACAAATATTGTTGCTTTCAATTGATTAGTGGGTTGGCAAATGGCAATATTGGCAACTCAAAAAAGCCAACGAGCACGTTTTGTCTTTTGCTTTCTTCCCTCAAATTGGAAAATGATTTCATCTCCAAATCCTCGTCGTCACGACAAATAAATAACCAACTCTTTTCTATACTTCCATGGTGATCAAATCAACCACAAGACCAAACTGAGGATTATAATTATGGATATTTAACCAAAGTTTGTCACTTTTGGTGATAAAATGGCAAAAGCTGCTAGTTTCTGCAGTTCTCATATTAGAATTAGAGACGAAGTCAAAATTTTTTATCTAAATTTGGGAGAGGGGGGAGGGGGCGGAGCTTCCGGCTCCACTATTGATTAGAATTAAGATATTAGAACAGTAATAAATTATACTTTTGCCTTGTTCGGCATTAGAATTAGTCGATAATTTAATCCAACATATAAACTGTATTATTTTTTCATCTAGTGAGGCATCTTTTTTCATAAATATCAAAATTCACTATATTGATTAGACCCTGCCTCATATAATTAATGTCCCGCGTATAAAAAATTGATAAATCCTTTTCCTTAGGGGTGTAAATGAATATTAAACGGAGCGGATATGCAATATCTGAATCTATGTCCAATTAAATTTTTCGATATCCGTATCCGAATACGACAGATATTCAAAACCTCATATTCGAATTCGAATTCGATGGATATTTTGCGAATTCGGATATATCTGAATTTGTTTAGTATTTCTGACAATTTGACAAAATTACGGACATCCTGATATCCAAATATCCGTTTCCGCTTACAATTATCCAATTATCCGATTAAATATCCAAATTCGCTTATCCAAATATCCGAATCTATTTATATAAATAAAAAAATCAAATGAAATTTATATAACTTATCTAATTGAAATACAAAAATATCTAATTATGGATGTATGAGTCAATTAGATTTTTTTTTTTTTATCTATTTCAATTATAAGAAGACACTAGAATATATGCGCACACACACACACACCCCTTAACTGCTTCTACTACTACTACTACTTATAATAATACTAATACTAATAATAATAATAATAATAATAATAATAATAGTAATAATAATAATTTTTAATGTTATTTATCGTATACAAATAATGGATATAATTAAACAAATATATTCGTCGGATACACATTCAAAGTGGATATTAAACGGAACGAAAATGCAATTATCATATCCGTATCCATTTATTATTTGGATACTTGTAATCGGATACAGATAATATTTACTTTATATGGATACGGATAATATATCTTACAAACGGATATAAATACGAAGGATAAACAAATTTTCGATTATCAATTTACAACACTACTTTTCATTGTCCTCTTGTGCGTGTGTGTGGAAAATAGTTGGGTAGGGTAGAAAATGACAGAAATCTAAACGACATATGTAATTAAGTTTCAGTTAAACTCGCAACAAGGGCCACAAACTCCTAAACATGGTCAATGGTGTCTTTGTATGATAACGATGATATTTACATAATGGCTGTCAATTATGCCTTTTCTAACAATGCAGATACATTGTGTATCTTGACCTTAAATTGCTTAGACTTTCACACCATTGCGTCTTTTTTCTTAGTTATCAATTTTTTGTAAGAATACATTTAATTCAAATACAATAGTAACTCATCGATTACAAATTAAATGATTATATTATAATCCAAATTAAAAAATCAAACTATTTTATCAAACGATAATCAAAATAGAACAGATAAACTCCAATCAAAATAGAAATGGAACCCAAATGCTTCGATGGACAATCAAACGCAGGACCTCTCATATTGTTCGGCCCTCAGCTTCGTCAATCCAGTTAAGCCTCAACGGCCTTAGTTATCAAATTTTAAGGTCCTTTCTTTTGACATTTTTCCTAGGTAAGAAACTTTGTTTCTAACATTTCTTGATTTTTGAAATGATAAATTGCTTTTTTAAAAATAAGTCTGATTTTGATGCATAAAATTGTAGCTTTTTTTTTTTTTTTTGGTTAAAGTTTAATAGGCACAAAAGTAATAGTGAATGGTGAAACCAAAAAAGAAAATGAATAGGAGCCCTTTTGTTTTTTTATGCCAAGAAGAGGGAATTAAATAATGAGCATTATTTGAGAAACCATGTCTTGTGTTAATGACTGTGGACTTTTTGTTGGTTTATGGTGGAAATTTCATTCCTCTTTGAAACCCACTAATTAATTTTATTAATTAAAAAAATTAGTGAACCATTAGGTCTTTTAACCACAAAACTACACTTTTATTTCAAGAATTATGATTCGTTTTGACATCAGCCAATATTTTTTCTTCAAAAGCATGCTTTCTTTAGTCATACTTCTACTCTGTTAACTGCGCAATAATTTTTATACTATTCTTAGTCAATGTTGGGAAAAGTTTAAAATAAATTATTTTGAGCTATTATTATTATTATTGTTGTCGTCGTCGTCAGTCGTTGAAGACTGTTTGAAATGTCTGTTTTGGTATTTTTAAGCTAAAAGCACTTCCTAGTTCCTATTCAACTTTTAACAGCTTCTGAATTTTTCGGTAAATTTCGAACGAATTCTTTTTTCAAATACTACATGCTTTTACTGTTTACTTTCAATATTTACTAATAACCATTAAAATAATTTTTATATCCAAAAACCTGGGAAAATAATTTTGTACCAAGAAAGTCCGTTCCACTAGTCTTTTATTTCAAAAAACCCAGCAGTTAATTTTTTGATGAAATCATCCTTTTAACTACTTTAGGTTTCAGTAAGTTAATTTTTTTTTTTAAACAATGTCTTTTTTAAATTTTAAGATATATAAATTATAAAAAGTATTTCCCTAAAAAGTATCGATGACAAGTTGTGTCACACTCGGGGCATGCAAGTCCGTTGGATGTGAAAGTTGCTCCCGCACTTATCGAGTGAGTGCTTAAATTGGGCTACGAACAATTTACTCAAAAGGAATATTCAAAGAATATTTTTGAATTCTTTCACCAAGATAACTATAAGAACTTTATTTTTTTTGTTGTTTCTTGATTTTTCGATGTGGGACGGGGCAGTACAAGTTGGTTGGTTGGATTATTGGTGTTTGTATATCAATTATATTATATGAACAAGTTGAAGTATACAAACATGATTGTGGGCTCTCTTCTTCCCCTCTCCACTTGGAAAAAGCTCTCCAATTTAATAAAATGGAAGCCATTAATGGCGACGATCCTCCCTGATTTCCCCTCATTATTGCTATAATATGCTACTTTTCAAAACGGGAATCTCTTAAGTGCTAAAGCAAAAAAGTGGCAAATTGTTTAAGTCGAATCTTACATGTGCGCCCGTGATTGAATAAAGCACTCACAATAGATCATTCTTGATGAAAAATAATAGCAACACTCAATTATTCGAGGTTTTTGGTTTAATGAAAATGTATCCCACTTTTAGAAACGTAGGAAAATCAGTGTGCGGGGATAATGTAAGTGTTTGGGATGGTGTGTGACATTTTGTGTGTGTGTATAAATATATTCAATTAAATTGTGCATATGTAATTTAATCATATTAAAAGTTCATTGAATACGTAAATCTTGCATATGGATTGTGTGATCGATAATCTTAGTCATTCATTTTTAATAAACTTGACTAGTCAAATTAGATTATAATTATTTAAATTTATTTAATTAAACTCAAAGTTCATGAAATTAGTTATTACTAAAATAAGAGAAAAATACATTTAAACACGTGTATATAAAATAAATTTTGTACATCCTTTTCTTCCTCTCCATACTAGATCTCTTGAGGCAGGTATAGTTTCTCAAACATGAACATAGGCTATCAGTTTTTGAGACAACTCTTTCTTTTTGCTTCAAATTGGATAATAAAAGTACAAATCACTGGAATATGAGATAATATTCATTACATCAGTAGTGACTAGTGACATGTTATATATATATATATATATATATATATAAATTTAGAAACCTTGAGACTACCCAAAGTCCCAAATAAATGCATATGTGGATAACCTCATTTAATTCTATTTTGTCAAATATAAAATCTAAATGCCTTTTATATAAATTTAAATAAGTATATTTGTGATTCACGATGTTTATCAAAAAGAGTCCAACAATTATCAAGTATTTAAAATAAGATAGATTAAAATTAATTCAAATAAAATAACAGAATTAATATTTTGTTTACAATATTTATCATTTACTTTAATAATAACTAAAAGTTTTGATTTTACATAAATTTTTAAGAATTTCCTTTCCTTTCCTTATCATACCAAAATTAATATTGAGATCACACATATTCTATTATTATTCAATTTTTTAATATATTTATTTATCGATTTATGAATAAAAAACTTATTTATTTTTATTAAATTATTTTTTATAATAGAAATTTATGAAAATATATATACAAAGATATTTATTTCTCATGCCTTGGCACGGAGCTAAATCCTAGTCAAATAATATAATCATCTAAATAATATTTAATTGATTTGACATAAAAATTCCTACTATGTCCTTTAGATATTACTTTCAACCTATCATCTGATCCATAATTTTCATAATCACATTTAAATATATATTATTTTCATTCTAATGATCATGTGACCCACACATTATCATTGTCTCACTTAAATATTATTTTTTATCTAACAATTCCACTTTTTTGAATTTCTTATCCAATCATATTTTCATTTTCACACGAATACCAATACAAAATACCAAACAGTATATTTTTCAATAGGAACAGAAAATGAAAATGAAAATACAACCAGTCGAGACCTTAGTATGTTGATCGTTTATTTAAAAATATATATATATATATATACACACACACACATATATATATATATATATATATATTCTAAACTCATTATTATTTTTAGAAATCCATGATCAATATTGAATTTTGGCAAAGTCCAATCTTTTCTTGCCCTGGAGCTTGTTGGTGACATAGTGCTTGCTATACTCTCCATGGTTGTACCTTCTATACTTGCAAGGATTATTTTCATCAACCAGCTCTGGTATTGGCCCAAGCTCTATTTCATAACTTGGAGCATAAAATGTAACCATTGATAGCCTATCTTTTTCCTTGTGAGTCACAGCTCTATGCTCCACACTCTTGTACCTCCCATTTGTTAGAACCTATTTTTAATTTCAAGAAAAAGATAATAATGAGGAGTAAATGAAAAAAGAAGAAAAAATTAATATAAACCCAAATAAATGAAAATATCAAGAAAATAATGGCCCTTTTGTTCACATTTTAAAACCCCATTTTTTTTTTTCAAAATTTCCCATTGTTCCATTTGATATTTACATCTGCTCCTCCAAGGTTACTCCAGCACATTAAAACGTACACAAAACACATGTCTTTCAGTAACTAAGAGAAACACCGCAATATATTCATTCTTATACTTAAAAAGTCGATATCTCCCACGTAAAACCAATTCCGACACAATCAATCCCAATAAATCAAAACTTCAAAAACAACTAACAACAAAACCATATGAAACATTTTATAAAAGTATTCACAAATAAGATATATATATATATATGTATGTATATACCTCAATGGTGTCACCAATATTGATGACCAAAGCATTGTCAATTGGCTCAATAGGTATCCATGAATTGTCTTTAAGTATTTGTAGCCCAACTGAACTGCCCTTTCCCTGCTGTAAAACTGTGAGTGCACTCCCATCAGAATGAGGGCTCAATCCCAAAACAAGGTCTGGTCTTGGGCATGGTGGATAATAGTTCATTCTCACAGCTTGTACAGCCACACCAAACATCACTTCAAAAACATCTTCATTTAAGCTCAGAGTAATGGCTATGTACTTCAGCAAATTCTTGCATAGTTTCCTTATCTCTCTTGAGTATATATCCACAGTTTCACTGCCAAAAAAAAATCAAGAAAGTTTTTTTTTTTAGTATTTACGTTTTAAAATTTTGGAAAAAGTGATAAGTAGTAAAATCGGATATGTTTGATAATAATATGGATAAAGGACCCGTTTGAATGGGTTTTAAAAAAATACTTTTTGAACTTTAATTATTTTTAGTAAGTTTTTTTTAAAAAAATCAAACAGTTTTGAGTTTAGATACATTAATTTAAAAATATTTTAAAAGGTATTTTTATTTAAAATTACTTTAGATAGCTTCTAAAAAATGCCACATCTTGGCTTTTCTAATTTTCTTTTTTTGGTTCTTGCTTTTCTTAAAAAGTCCACCTAAACACAAGTGTTCTCTCTTTTTTTTTTTTTCAAAAAATAAGTGCTCATCTTCTAAAAAACACTTATCCAAACGGGCTCAGAACCTTGAAACTGCTAAAAGTTGGATATAGAATAATTCTACTTTCTGGCTTTTTTCGCTTGAGAAGAGGAAAAGCAGACATTGTAAATACTCCGAAATTACTCAAAAAAAAATATTGAATGAAAAGCACTTATTTTAAGTTTTTGCAAACACCCTTTACGTAAAGTATGACTTACAACACACTCTTGGCTCATTCGAATCAATTATAATGTCAAAAAAAGAATTAAATAATAACAATAATAATAATAATACTAATAATAAGAATTTTTTATGATTTTAGCGCACTTTTGACGATAAGAATACATTAAAAAAATTGTAAAATGAAAGAGACAGACACCCAAAAAAAACATTTGAAAAGTACTAATTAATTGGGTAGTAGTGCTAGTTTTATTTTTTATTTTTTTTACCTGAAATCGGATGGTTTAGTTGGCCACAATTTAGGGTTCCTAACATGGTAGGGTTCAACCCCAAGTGCAAACATGTTGCACCAGTCTAATTTCTGGTCCTCTGAGAACACAAAAGCTTGACCATATCCTTGAACTGTCCCTGGTAACATAGGGTACTTCTTTTTCTCCTCCAATGGCATCATGAAGAACTCCATGGCCACTTTTTCTGTTTTTTCAAGCAACTCCAAATCTACCCCATGGTTCATCACCTGGTCATAACCAAAGATAACTTTCGTCAAGGAAGGAGTCAGAAATTTTTATCGTCGGGTGCGAAGAAAAAAAAAATTCTCTGTTACGTATATGAAAGGGTAGATTCGTCATTATGCGAGGCAAGATGTTTAATTTTAATATATATATATATATATATATAGATAGATAGATAGATAGATAATGGTTCTTTAAATAAATTTTGGTAGTGGTGGCTTCGCCAGCCGCCATGCGGCTTCGTCGCTACTTATATTGTTAAAAGTAAAACACACTTTTGTAGGGACAGAAAAAGGCTAAAGAGTACTTAAGATAGAGGTGATTGTCCTACACTAGACTGGCCCCTCCGGTTCTATGGAAAATTTCTATATGAATCGAATGTCCGAGTTCCATTCATGTATTCTACGATTCAAATTTAATTATGTGATATATATATTTTATAAAAAAATTTAATACATAGTACATGGCTGAATTTGAATCGCATGATGCATACACCTAGTCCATGGAAGAATTTCTCCAATTTAAGGATAAAACTGGGGAAATTCTTTCACTGACAGGATATATGCATCCTGCAGTCCAGATTCAGTCACGTGCTATGTATTAAATTTTTTATAAAATACATATAATATGTGTTTAAATCTGAATCATAGAATGTATAATTAGAGCTCATACACCTGATTCATATTAAAAATTTTCCCTAAAACAGACATCTTTCATAAAAATAGGCATTAAATGCAATTTACACCTTGAGCGAAATGACCAAAAAAAAAAAAACATACCGAGGTCAAATAAATTCCTCATACTCTTAAAAAAATCTACGCCACCCCTCGCTTAAAGAACTTTTTGGAACAGTTTTTAAAAGTGCGACGAAGTTGTTCGACTTTTATCTTTTTACAGGGTTCTTTTGCAATTTTTGAAAAGTTCAAGGGGTGAGTTGCAATTGACCCATAATAAAGAGAAAAAAAAAGGAAAAAAGCAACTTAGTAAGGAAAAAAATAGAGCCCATCATCATCACCTGGAAAAATCCCCACTCTTGACAAGCATTCATAAGCTTCAAGATTTCGTCAGAGAACTCATCTTTGCTTCCTTTGACAAGTTTTGATAAATCTATGACAGGGATATTTGTTGATGAATATGAATCATTTATGGGCCTATCAAGAAATGGCCTCTCAATACTGTCCCTGATAAATCTTTCAGGAATTTTTGGTGTTTTGCTCTTTCTCAGTTCTTGCACGTCATCAATGTGCCCAACTTTTATTTCAGGAATTGGAACTGGAGACATTCTGTGTTGTGTGTGTGTGTGTGTGTAGAAATGCTGCTGATTCTTGTAGCTATTCAGTTAGGAAGGTGTGTGTATTTATAGATGGAAGAAGTGATGTGTTTGGGTGTGTGCGTGTGTGTTGGCCGGGGGGAGGGATTTGTAAAGGTGATGAAATTCATTTAGTCATGCATGTAATTCAAGAATTGGATCTAATAATTAAAAATGAAAGCATTTGATTAGGTCAGCAGACTAAAGTCATTAATCCTCATAATTAGCAACGTAATCACTAGTTAATATTGTTGGGGCTATGAGCATGATTCTTGAAAACTTAATAATAAGACAAAAATAATAAACTTAATAATAAGACAAAAATAATCTATGGGTGATTTCCTATTAAAGGATGGACAACCAAACCTGTGTAATTAAAGTTAAACCTCCTTGTAATCATGTATAAAATTACACATATTTCTCATCTTGCTTCAATTTTATAAATACCCTTTTCTTTATCATCAAAATTAAGCAAAGTTGCATAAATTTATTAAGAAATATGGATAAGCGATAAAAATTGAAAATTTTACTTAAATTTAAATTATAATACCATTTAACAATGCGCAACAAATCAACACGGAAGTCACTTGCAAGAGATAAGAAGAAATTAAATTTGAAAAGGGATTATATCAAATAACTTTTTATGGGGTGTTTACAAATGCTTTTACTTTTGCAATTATTAAAATTGTAGAAAAAGTCCAAAAAAAATTGGTGAATTGTAAAAATGGGGAATATTTAAAAATAAAAATGAGAAGTAGTGGAAACTAAAAAGTTGGTAGTTGAATATTTCAAAAATAAATAAATAAAGGTCGAAGCATTTTTAAGGGATAGAAATAATCAAAAAAGTTCAATATATTTATGAAAATAATTAGAAGCATTAAGGGGTTGTTTGGGCTTGCTTTTGTTTTTGAAGAATTTAGAGTTATTGAAAAAGTTAAAAAAAAGTTTAGGTGTAAAAGTTGGTAGTGTTTGAAAATAAAAGTGAGAATTAATTAAAAGTTAATAGTAAAAGTGTGCAGTGTTTGAAAATAAAAGTGAAAAGCAATCAAAAGTTGGCAGTTAACAATTCAAAAAGTTCAATTTATTTATGAAAATATCAATAAGTACTTTTAAGCTGATAGAAGCAACTTCCTCCCAATTTCTTAGTTTTTGCTTTTTAGTCAACTTAATTTAAGTATAAATTATATAACCAAACACTCAAAATAATTTTTTTAAAACTAAAACCAATAAAGTATTGTTTTTTAAGTAATTACAAACACCTTCATGGCTTTCAGCTTTTTTCAGCTTAACTTCAGCCAAAGCAGAAACTCCAAATTGCTTTCCCAAACACGCTTTATGTTAGTCAAAAAGCACTAACTTTTTTACGCTATCTCAAACACTCTTTATATTATGTGGATTTCAAATCAATCATGATACTTCAAAATTAATTTAAAATAAAAAAATTACATAAAATCCATCAATTCAAACACAACTTAAAAGGAGTTAACTTAGTTGGGGGTAATAATTTTTTAGCATATGTTCTAGATTTTACCATCTAAAGTTTTTTTGATCGACGGTTGCCATCTAAACTATACGATTTTTTGATTTTATCACCTGAGAGCAAATTCCGAACAAAAAAGTCGTCGGAATCATATCACATGCATGACACGTGATCTTGATAAGGGTATTTCCATTATTTCGCTTGTAGAAAAATTGTTTGTAAAAATATAGTTCATAGAATCCAAACATAGGCTAAGAATGAGTATAACCACAGCCCATTACCACTTGACCAACTAATATGATTATTAAATATAAGGCAAATTTATATATATGTAAGGACTATATAAATTCAAATAAACGCATTTTAATATCAATTTAAAATACACAAAAATAAAAGGAATAAATTATTCTTTTTAAAGAAAATTTTATCTTACTAATTAATTAATTTTAAAAAGAAATCGATAAAGAAATATTCTTTTAATGAAATGAGATAAAAAAAATTCAATTTAAAGAAATGGGATAAAAATAAATTTAATTAATTTAAAAAATGGATAAAAATTAATTTTTTAAAAGACTATTAAAATTAATCAAATTTATTTGTCCCTTTTTTAAAAAATTAATTACATTAGCAAGATCAAATTTAAAAAATAGGTTTTATTCGTTTTATTTTTGTGGATCTCAAATTGCTATTAAAATATATTTATTTGAATTTATACAAGTAATATATAAATATTTAAATATGTCTTATATTTAATAATAGTGTTTGTTGGCCAAGTGGTAATATGGGTGGTCATAGTTATACCGGGTTCAAATCTTTGAAGCAACATTTTTACAAATAAATTTTAATAACAGAAATGCTCTTATCAAAATGACGTATCATACACTTGATATGATTCCAACGACTTTTTTGGCCGGAATTTACTCCCAGGTGTGGTAAAGTGACTTTTTTGGTCATAATTTGATCCCAGGTGGTAAAATCAAAAAATCGTATAGTTTGGATGATAATCGGCGCCAAAAAAAAAATTAGGTGACAAAGTCTGAAAAACGTCATAGTTCAAATGGCAAAAAATTATTGCCTCATCTAGTCGTTCAATTGCCTGTGGCCCTTTGTAAACCAAAAAATAAAAATAAAAGAATTGTTCATGACCATTTGGTCTAATGGGCATATACCCCGTCTTTAGAAGTATATGAAAATTATTATCCGAATTCGAATCCTAATATACAAGTGTGTAGAGTGTTGTGGGTGTGTGTGTGTACACTCGCATAAAAAAAAAAAACAAACAAACAAACAAATAAACTATTCAATTCATTAAAGTTTGGTGGAGGAAAAGAAGAATGGATGGTGAATAGAGTTTGGGTGGGTAAAAATGGGAATAATTGAAGCAAATGGCGCATGGAAAGATAATGGCCGGAAATTAAATTATTTTATGTAAGTATATCTGCAATCGTCTCTTGTGATTTTAGAGCAAGTGGTGGTAGTAGGGGCCAATTCTCTATTTGCAAGTATATTGTCTTCATTTCTGCAGACCAAATCAAGTGATTGATGCCATCATCATACTGTTTTCACTTGACAAACTTCAAAAAAACTTTATACACCAATATCAAACTATTTAAGTTATATTATATTTTTTTTGTTTATTTAAAAAATATTAAAATATAGAATATGAAATAATTTGAACCGTTCAATTCATACATAAAACCGTACACTTCCACAAACTCTTAGTAAAAGATCCAAGGAGCGACACCCTTAGCTCATAAACAGAATTGAAAGGAAAAATCCTCCCCCTTTAAATTAATATTTAAATATATATATATATATATAAAAAAATTAAAATTCAGAATGGAAATTTTGAATCATAGCTTAGACTGTGTTTTTAGTTGTTTTAGGGCTACGTTTCGTATTCTTGGAGTTAGTTAGTGAAAGCCCTATTTTTTTTTCTTTTTTTCTTTTTTTTTTTTTTTTTTGTCCTTATTTTTACATCTTTGGAAATGTAGCCACAAAATTGTAAAAATCACGCGTTCAACTTATAACCTGAAATAACATGGGTAATTAATGGGTATTTTATAATATGTGAAATATTTTTTTTTCTCTATTTAAAAAAAAAGAAAAAGAAAAGATGGTTACATATGAGGGAAAAAAAAAGTCTTAAAACACAGGTAAATTTGTTTTTTAGACAGAACATGATATTTGTTTTGAAATTCTACGAATAAAGTTGTCCGTATGGAGAAAAATATCATACGGAGATTCTTCAAAATCTTTCATATTCTTGTTTGGTGCTGAAAAACTTTTGTACCATAGGGTCCTTCATTAATTAAAGAAAAACATGAAAATTGTTGTGGACAGAAAAAAATATGAAAATTGTTGATGACTATTGGCAAAAACTATAGTTTGAGTTTGTCATAATATTAATGACACTAATAATCAATAATGGTGGCTTTTAAACAAAATTGTTATTAAGCTTTTAAAAAAAATATATTATAACTTATATGCGAGATGATATAGTTACACCTCGCAGCACGTTTTATGTTGGAAGTTTTTTTCCTTTGGCGGCCCCTGAAAGCCCTCCAGGGGCAGCTCGACTAGCCCAATCAAGAACTCTGCTCAAGATCGAGGTGTCCCCCGAGCCATTGCTGCTCGGCAATCGCGCGAGACAGGATGGGAACAATACTCAATCACTTCAAGGGTTTTGGCTTCACCAGCTCCCCCCTGGATGGGTTCATTGTCACCAATCGTTTTGGATTGCTACGTGTTTCTAATAAGGCAAGTTGCTCATGGATAATACCATTATTTAATCAGAGTCATACTAGACCACATTGCATTTAATATCTTGTTATCCTGACATCACACCAGCCACCTTGACTTTCATTCCTATTAAATGCATCCATCTTGCCCACATTGGATTGGAACGTCACCTATAGGAGTCTACTCAATCCTCAACCTATATAGATCCACGATGACCTAAGAAAATTTAAGGATATTCTTATCAATACCTTAGTCAACGTCCTCTCTTTCAAATATCCACAGCATTCATTGCGGTAGGTAGTAATTCTACATCATTCATTGATACTAATTTAAGTATCGAAGGACCTAAACTGGTGGCTCATACCATTTAAAGTCAATTTATGAGATGGATCTCACAAAAGCCATTGTTGACCTTTCCTATGTGAGAGCATGCCAGTTATCCATCACTTTGTGTCCTCAGATAGTGCCATCAAATTAGGCTGCAAGAATAATAGTTCTTGGAAATGAACCAACCAAAACTTTTGGAGGGGGGGGTCAAAAAGTGTGTGTAAATCCCCCTTACAACGCGTGGCTCGACAAGGAATAAAGGCAGCTAGTTTCATTACAACCATTGACGTTCAGAAAATGACCAACATGCAACAAAAAAGAAACAAACAAATTGACGTACATAAAATGTCCAAATTTCGATATTACAAGCAACACAACAATGGTATTAATCACCTTTTTCACCAATTCTTATCACGATTGTTAGGAGCTTTCACACTCTTCCTTTGGTTTTATCAGTAATTATAGCTTAAATTGCGCAAAATAACACTTTTCGTCCCGTGAAATTTGGTTGGATTACACATTTGCTGCAACTAAGTAGATTACATATTTGATCTTGTAATTTCACTTAATTTGATATATTTTGTCAAATTTGACCCTTACTTAACAAATTTAGTCTTACGATTTTTGTCATTTAAATTATGTTAAATGACAAAACTAAACGCGTAATCGAATTAGTTACAGGATCAAAGGTGTAAAAAAGCTAAAAATACATAACCAAAAATGTACTTTTTGCCCTAAATTAAATATTTTGTGAGCAACTATGCATTTCAAGAGTACTTGCATGTAAGAAGGCAACAATTTACAAACAAATAAATCTAACTTCCTTATATTTTTTTCCCCCAAGAAATGGAAAATACTATACAACAAGGATAACAAAAAAGATGATCAAATTTATATCTCCATGATATGCCCAAAAAATATATATATATATCGCACATGTTTGTGGGAGTATTGAAATGACAAAAAAACCAGAAGGTGATAGCTTAATTTACAATTGCAGGGCAACTCCCTTGTAAAGCTTGGATCCCTATTATACACCAAAAAAATGGGTCGGAGAAGAAACATAAAAACAAAATTACTAAAATGTCCCTCATAAAAAACGGATTAGTTGTAACTATATCGCGAATCAGCCTCCCTCAAATGACTAATATGCCCTCGATCTCTACCGGTCTCTGCTCCAACTACGAATAATCTATATCTATAAAACCTTAAAGCAAAACAAAACTTCAGTGTTTGCACCAAAATGTCTTTACAAGAATGGCGGATCGGGTTCTGTTTTTTTCTACACATGTACAGAAATGTAATTTAGCAGTGCCTCCCCTACTTCGCACCCGTTTGTTTGCGAAGGGAAATAAATCTAGCGAAACGCATGTATTTACAGTTGACTAATCTCTACTGAGACCTTGATGACTGATGGTGTTGAAAGCAGCCCATATCAAACGTACCAGTTCATCTATATTTTGAAAACTGAAGTCGATAACTTTCTTGACAGAAGCAACGGCATCTTTGTTTTGAGACTCTTGCAGTTCTACATGAGAAGCTGCAAATGTATCCTGTGATTTTTTGGCAGCTTCCATTGCAGAGCTCACGTCTTTCGTCTGCCAAAAAATTTAAAAAACCTAGTTTCAAATTGCATGTTGATATACGTATCAAATAAAACAAGATTGATCACAAGAAAATATTGTATAATTACACCATAGTTGCAGGGGAGGTCAGTACTGACCGTGCAAGTCTACTAATTAAACATAATTACAGAGGGAAACTATATTACATAAATTACCCCGAAACCTTTTCTCTAGTTATGAAACTTGAACAAGTACCAAACTTGATATTTCGATGCAGGACATGAACCTCAGGTCAATCAACTTACAAAGTCAAGAAGGCGAACAAAATTGGGGCGGTTACGAGGCGCTATGACATGACTCCCAGCATGAGAACCGCTGCCCTTAGACAAAGTGCCCTTGTCTGCTGTTGCTAAGTTGTTTAAGTTATCAATATCGGAGGCAGAAGATGATGGAGATTCACCTAAAAAACCAATGGGAAAACATAACATGAATAGAGGTTTCATCTGGACAAATTTAAACCATGACAGAAAATGTCTATCAAGTTAAAGAAGAGAATAGGCGTATTGAAATACCTTGTGGAACCATCTGCAGACTTGATTGTAGATCATGCCAAACTCTGTTTGTACTTGAACTTTTGCAATAAACTATTCTCAGGTAAGCCACCTCAACACATTTATAGGCCAAAGCAGCAGCAGCCATTTCGTGGCCCTTTTCATATGCATTGGCACATGTCCTGCAGATTATGTGAATTTCTTGTGAATCTAGAAAATAAGCAGCCCAATACATTTAAATATATATATATATACATATATATATATATTAAATACAATCACAATGACCAAATTTGTACATCCACCAGACACATTACAAAATAACAATCTGAAGCAGTATCAAGAAATGTTTTGTCCTCATAAACAACCTAAATATATGTATTCCATTTTTACTTTATAGAAAATCATGATCTAAATAAATAACTCTCTTGCCAAAACCCCCTCCTGGCAAAACATTTAACTCATATTTAAGATTTGCTGTGTCAAAATTCAAATCCCAAACATTTAACTCCACCCTCCAGCCTATAATACATGTTAAATAGTGCTTAAACCCGTCTTCCACTGTTCCGCAGGAATATGTCCTCTACAAGATACAGAAACATGAAAAGTTTCTCATAGAATTTGCATCAACTTAAGTTGCTCAGGTGATAAGTATCAACTTACTTGCAAAGTTTGGCAGCAGCACCATACATTTGCATAGGACTCATCTCCAAATGTTTGCTACTATCTCCGCTGCAAGCCTCTAAAAGTGAAGCTCCATGAAGGAACTTTAGGCCAGCTTTAAAGTACTCATAATTACTTTCAGAAGTAAAACCAGAGTTCTGTAAAAAGTTATCCAAACAAAAGTAAGAACACTTAGCAGAGCATGTGTGTGTATGTGTGTGTGTCATGTTAGTGACACTTCAAAAGCGAAAGATAACTGTTTCCACAGATTAAGAAGCAACACAAAAAGGACCTTAATTAAATCGGCATGATTTCTAAGTTCTTCAGCTTCTTTCAAGACATCTTCAGCTTGTTTCAATGCCGTAGGTGCAGTCACACCAGAGACATTCTTGTTTCCAAAGCTCGAGGCCAGAGCCATGGATTGCTCTGCCTCATTTTTGATGAAGCTGTCAGTCCCATTCTGAAGGCAGGCCACAGCAGTGTCTTTTAGAGCCTTTGACGTATCACCAACTACAGAAGCATCAACAGGTCTTGAACCCATATGACTTCTTTTCAAGGATCCTGATGAACCTGACCCGTGTTTACTAGGATTCAGTACACCTTGTTTATCTCCCTGTCGGAGGTCAATGCGCAACTTCCCATTCCATGGCTCCATTTGAGTGGAATTTTTCTCTCTCTGTGCAGACTTGTTCTCACTTTTGTTGTCACCAGATTGTCCAAGATCCCGCTTGCCCATACTTGTACCTTTCTTGACAGATTTGAGGCTAGACTCATCAGAGAAAAGATGTCTCGTGTTACTTGATACTTCGAGTTTAGGTTCACGATGGCTGTCTTCAACATCTGTCCTGTCTCTCAGTTTAATCTTTGAACCCAAGACTTCAGAGCCATTATCATTGGTGAGACCTGATGTCCCCTTCCTGGCTACCACCAACTCAGAACTATCGTTCATGTCCTGAAATTTCTTCGCACTGCCGGTTGCAGGTGCATTGTTCATATAGGGCATCCTTATGGGAGACGATGAAACCGACTCCTCAGGTGAGCCTTTGGCCTCCATGTAGCTGATTCTGTTTTTACGGGAGTCAGAAATCTTAGAGGAGCTTGAAGTGGCAGCCGTTGACAGTGGTTCACACCCCAAATCCTTTCTCAGTTTATCTATGTCTTCAATCGTGAGCTGCATCTTGGATCTTGATTTCTTCTGTTCTTTTTCAATGCCCCTATTAATCGGATACTCTTTGTTACCCCCAGATGATCTGATTCTAGCTTCTGAACTTTTTCTTTTTGATATATCTTCACCCTGACTTCTTCTGAGCTCCTTCTCTTCAATCTGAGAAACACGGGATTTCTTGTCTCTATGAAAATCACCATTCTTGCTGTCCTCTTTGATGGAAGCTTTTCCGTCTTTTACATTGCTCACGTTGTTTTCCCATGACTCTATTTGATACTGGCTATCTTCATATTCCTTTAATTTTATCTTCTTTGTAGCTCCTTCTCTACCATTACATGCTTTTATAACCAAAGAACCATTATCTGGTAAACCCTGCATTGGATCTTTCTGTGGCTTCAAGGACATTTGGATTTTGCCCGTTCCACCAGAGATTGCATCTTTTTGTGCAATCTTTTTCTTCCCATCCTTCACTACAGACTTATTGGGCAAGCTAGATGTCAAACTGTGACCGGTCATACCTAGGTTCCCACCAGAAGCCTGAAGGTTGTCCATGGTGAGCTCATCGCTCGATTTAATCCTTTTCAACTTTGCATGAATATGCTGAGCAGACTCTTTCTTGATCTTTTTCTTTGGATTCTCAACATCTGCTATTTATATATCCATAAACGAACAGAAATCTCACAAACAAAACACAGAAAAGAAAAATGAAGTAACAGTTACAGAAAATGACAGACCTTCAATCACATGCTCGCCTTTCCGCTTATTTAGTTTTGCAGAAACTATTTCTGATTTACTTGGATGCTGAATATCAGATTTGTTTGTAGCATTTGCTCCTAGAAGAGATTGTTTGACCTCCTTCGAGCTCCCGCTTTTCATGGCCAGCCGTTGCAAGTGCTCTTTACCATTAGAAGGAACTGGATCACTCATGCTTATTTTACTCTGTTTCTTTTTCAGTTTCTGCTTCTTCATTTGATCAGAAGCTGACTGCAGGTGGTTCTGACTGAAATGATGTGCACCAGCTGGAATTACTCCAGACATACCCAAATCAGTATGAGCTTGAAAGCTGTGTTGATTTTCAGGGACAGGAACTAGATATTTAGCTTGAACAGCTTTTGTGGTCTCGTCTTCACTAATGTCACAACGATTCATTCCTGGACTGCAGATTAACAAAACTGTGATCAATCCCATGCTCCATTGCAGTTCATTGTAACCCCACATATGCATGTGGTAATGCTAAGTGATGATAATTCTTTTTTGGAATATATTAGATATTTCACTTTTGGGAGAAGAGTGTCAAACTTCACCAATGAAATGAAACTGTGCAGTAGATAAATTTGATAACAAACCAATGCTAACAAAGTTCACAAGAAAGAACACTTACAGCCAGTCTAGCATGCTGCACACCCACTTCTCAGGCAGTTGCTCCGACTTTGTTCCATATGGAAGAAGACGCCACTTCTGACAACGGTCACAGCCAACCCAATCTTCCTGTATCACAACAGGAGCCACTGCTGCCTGCTCTAAGCCATTGAACATTCCTTCCTTAGAGAGTACTCCTGCAGCTGGAGGCAGAGGCTCTGACAAAAGCATGTCGTATGACATCCTATCTGAGTATCTTTTATTACTCGATTTCTCCTTCAGTTTATCAGTATGTGCAGGTTTTGCCTTAACAGCATCAAGATTAAAGTTCCTTGTCTTTTCAGTGGAAGCCCTCTCTGATAAACGCTTCGGGTTCTCCATAAGTTCTGAACTTGTATGGACATCCTTCTGGCTGAATTGAAGTCTTTGGACATCCTTCTTTCCGCTATATTTGTTTTCTGGTGCACCATAACCACCATCCCTCAAACTATCTGCATTTAATGCTAACTTTCCACTACTTTGATTTCCTTTGGACTTTTTTTCTCCTTCAAACGACAAGCTATTTGCATCATGAGGAATTCCAATTCCATTATGTTCACTACGCGTAGCATCTGGACCAACTTTCAAGGACGTCTTATTCATGGATCTTTCTTTCACCCTATCCTTACTTCCCTTCTTTTTTTTAACTCGGACATCCTTCTCGGTTTCTGTGACCTTGTCAGCTAAAGGTTTGCAATTCAAACCATGAAATGACTGCACGTTGCTCTTCAGGTTATCACTACCTAAAGTTTTCTGCTTACAATCATTAAGATCCGCCATAAACTCATCTTCTGGTTTCTCAAAATTTCTGCTTTTATCAACAAATTTTGGTTTATTCCCCACTGAAACATCATTTTTAGAAAGCCCAGCAGAAGCTGAAGAACTCTTGCGGGCAGCTTCTGACTCACTTACTACTGGATATTCTGTTTCTCGGGCTAAGTTCAACAAGTCTTCACAAAGAGGGGAAAGCAGCAAGCCACCAGACACTGGCAAAGAAGTCATTATCTGGACAAAAGAATGAATGAAATATAAAAGCAACTCAACATATCAACTGATCAACCTAAAAACAACTGATTTGAAAGGAAACATGTCAAAATCAGAATGAAGCTTCAGGACCAGCAATGAGACACCTTGTTTCTTAGAAAAACAAAGTCTTGCAAATACTTGGTTGAAGGCAGATCTTAAAGAGCTTTCAATGACTACAAAATCTAATGATGTCCTCTGAGACCACAGAAACCATGGACATAGAAGCTCATCTATCCTCCTAGCCCCAGAGGGAAGACTACAATGAGAATGCATTAGTGCAAACTCCAAATGCAAAAGAAATCATACCCGAAGAATAGTAGCAGGAGATTCGTTAGGAGTCTCATGAGATTCAAGTAGTGGTCCATCACTTTCATCATGGCTGTCTCCTTCTGAAGAAGACGGGGACGTAAGGCCCAGATTGTATATTTCTGCATTATATTGTGCCACCCTCTCGCGTCCGACTTTGATGCGAACCTTCAGTGTTCTCTGGTCGGGCTGATTGCCTGACTTACTTGAAGGATGTTTAACTTTTCCAGGATAAACCTCAGCAGCTTTGTCAGAAGACAAGGCTGACTTTGGCCTGATTAAATTATCCTCATATGAGGTTTTCAAGGATTGGGAAGAAGAGCTATCCCTCTGGGTAGAAGGAGCATCAGGGACAGTGGCAGAATTAGGTGCGGGATCCTGTGTGGTGACACAATCATAGAGCTAAGTAAATGAGAACTTCCCTTACACACATATGAACCAGAAACAGATGATTGCTCCCATATACCTCCTGCAAGTGAGGAACTTTCTGTGGAGATTTTGGCTGAGACCAAATTGAAGGGGAACGTTGGTGCATGGGTAAAAATGAACCATATCCACCAAATTTTGCCCCTGGCAAGCCACCAAAAAGATGTCAGGCCATCATTCTCAGATGGTAACCAAAAAGGAAACAGAAGTGATATTTTTGGTCCACTTACCCAAATTTTCGGCAGAAACCCCACCTTCAAAGTCTTTCTGAAGATGCCCCAATATACTTTGAACCTTGTCTCCCTTACAGAAACACAATCCAAACAGTTACTAATATTGTTAAATACAAACAAATGTCCAAAAGACATCCAGATTATGAAGGGAAAATGCATTATTGAGAGAGTAATAAGATGAAGAATTACAGCTTGGATTCGTCTTAATTTGTTGCGTGGTTATTATCATCGTACAAGTATAAACTCACACAAATTTGCATAAACAGACTCGATTTGTAATATAAAACTACAGGATTCAGTCAAGTAGCTGCATTATGGTCAGAAAACCAGTACAAACAGACATCCAGTGTCCAATATTAATATGAAGTCTGAATATTTCCAAATTATCATTGAATCATGTACAGTAGCAACAAGCTCACAAAAGGTTGATTTTTTTGTCTTCCACTTTCCGAAACTCATGACAATGGCCCATCATACATGGGCTCCTACTGAAACCATTTGAAATTATGACCTTATAATAACCAAGATTCACTCAACTGCTGCAACTTAGATAAGACACATGTTCTCATCCTTGCAGGTTCGATGATCATGTGAATGAGACATACCGATCATACTTAGCATTTCAAAAACAAGCTCAAGCACACTTGGACTCAACCAGAACTGTTTATCATCCATGAATCTCTTCATGCCATCTCTCCCAAATTATCAGAAAGTAAAACATTCATCTCTCTTGTCTATTAGTGAACCAAACCATACTTGATAGACTTTACACACGTCATAAATAACATAAATTTCAATTTTTTTTTCTGGTATTGACAGCAAGAATTTCCAACAAGCATAAAGAGAAACTCATACAATGTAAGAGAGAGCTATGTCAGGGTCAATGTTTGCATCATCCTTGTAATAGCAAGTCTCTCCTTCTTCAAGCTCAGGCTCTTGAAACATCCCTGTCCACTTCACCGACCCCCAATAGCAAAGAAAATCTTGACCCCAACCCTAACCCTCCCCCCACGAATCCTCAAATTCCCCCAAACCCTAACCCAACCTCTATCCTGAAATCCAACATATCATCCCCACCCCAAAATTCAAAAATCAAAACTTCAACCCTATATTAAAAAAATATATATATATATATATACCCCAAAAACCCGCAATAAACCCCAAGAAAGCTCGCCCCAAATTCCCCCGAATCCTTCAAAATTAAAACCCTAATCCAAACTCCACTTGATCACCGCCACATACACAAACAGACGTGTGTATCAAATTTTAATTCGCGCAAAACCCAAGAAAAGGAGTGAATGCAGAATCAAGAAATCAATTTCGCAGTAGTGAATGACGATCGAAGCGATTGTGATTGCAATGCTCTCTTAATTTTTTGTTTTTTGTTTATTTTTGGAATGTATGTATATGTGTATGTATATGTTTATGTGTTTTTTTGTTTTATGCAATACAGACACCATGTGGAGGGGGATGAAAGGGGGCGGGGGGTCTTTTCTTTTTCTTTCCTTTCTCTTTCTTTTTCTTTTTCTTCCCTTCTCTTCTTCATAGGGGATTAAGCTTTTTTCTCAAGTAATTAATATATATATATATATAATGATAATGATAAATAAAAACCCCGTTAAAAATTCTTGAGTAATTTATTTTTCGTTTTTTTCACTAATTATTGATTTTATATAAAATTACAAAAAATTAAAGATATAGAACAAAAAGGATGAGTGTTAAAATCGCATAGTGTAGAGTCGTTCAGTTAAAATCGTACGACGTATTTTATATTTCATATAATTTAAAATCATCCGGTTAGTTTTGAAAAATTCATGTTAATAATATGGTAAACTCTATTGCCTTTTTTTCATGATCTTTACTTTTTTACACTCCGTTTGGTTCTAGGATTTTGATAAGAAAAATAAGATGAAATTTTTTTTCATTACTTCAAATGATAGTATTTTATACTTTCATCTTTTATCCTTTCCATTTTTCTCCCACTTTTCCTTACAAAAATTCTAATTCCAAACATAACCTTCGACACATTCATTGTTTCTCGTTGTATATTAATATATCAAATAAAGTACATAAATGCAACATCATCAAGGTTCAATTCGAAATTAATTTACTCCCAACATATTAAGAAGAAAATAGTATTTGTAGTGTTATTTTTTATGAATATTTCCCCATTCAAGAGTGGTTGCAATATAGTTTCAATGTTTTGTTAATTAACTTAAAATGAAATTAATGTCATATTTCATTTTCTTTTTAAAAGGTATATTTTAAATTGCAGAATTGTGAAATAAAACCATACATGTAAAAGCAATATATATATATACATATATATATACCATCCAACTATTTAAACTAATTAAAATATCAATTACATACATCATTGAAACCTTCAAATTGCAAAATGCAAGGACTGAAATTACATATAGTTCAAATTTGCCTAGCACAAATCAAGATACGAAAACAATAGCCTTAATTTAGTCAATCACACAACTTTTTAAAAACCATAGCATGTTGTGGTCTACTAATTTTCAGTCCATGCATAATTTAATATTTGGCGTTGATCCGCATTAATATTGGTGATAAAAAGTACCATGATTCACCATCATAATTACTGGGAAATTGATATTAATATTGATTTCCTCAAAATTGTTATGTCAAATCGTTAAAATAATTAGGAAAAATATTTCAAAATTCCTAAAATCAAATTTTATATATATAAAAATAAAAGGTCCGTTAAACTATTTTTCAATTCTGAAAACCCATTACACCAAATTTATATTCTAAAGGCTCGATAGCCAACTTTGTGACTATATTAGCCTTGACCTTTTAGATTTAAAAAGCTAATTAATTGGTTCTTTTAACAGGGAAAAGAAATTCTTTAATTTATTGAATGGATTTGTACCAGTGATGATTTAATTAATTAAACTTTTTTCTTGAATTAGAGGGTATTTAAAATATATTTAATTGTTTAAACATTAAATAAAATAAACAAAAAAATAATAATAATCATAATAAATTGATTTTAACAAAAAATATTTGTTTTAGAATGTAAATAAGCATACGTAATAAGACTAATTTATAATTAGATAACAAAAAAATTAATATAAGAAACTCCATGGTACCATAATTTGATATCGCGCTGTTTTTTCTTTTTTTTTTTTTTTTTGTTTAAACCAATGCATAATTCATACATAACTTCTAAATATTTGACTTGTCAATACAAAATGAATTTCATCTGAAAAACTCGCCATAATAAAAACACAGCTTGCGATCATGTAATCATGTAATAAGACATGCATTGCTTTAATAAACTATAAATTTTGTTAAATTCATATATATCGTAAGAGGTATTTGTAATATGTAAAATTATATGGACGAATTTGTAATTGCAATATATATCAAGGGTTCTAGGCGTGATTTGCCCTTAATATATATATATATATATTGAGGAAAATATATCCATATATTTAAATTTTATTTGACGTAGATACATAATATATATACCAAAATATATACATGGAGAATGTGGTTGTGAACAAAATTCAGCAAGAAAGCCATCATGTTTAGAGATTTTATAATAACTTATACCTTTCTATATATTTTATGGCTTAATCTTCCACACTCACACACACACTCACACATTGTATATTCAGCAAATTCACGCATATCGTTTGGAAATATATTATTTTTTTCATAATTTATTACATATAGTACAATAACTAGCGGACATGATCATCTATTTCAAAATATTGTTTCATTTCCTATTTCATAATTGATATTCATGTCATGCGTATAAAATTACTTTCTTAATTATGCACTTGGTATGGGATTTTTACACTTAACGTATATTCATAGATTGGAATAGGAGATGAAATATGATTTTGAATAGATGATCTCGTGTGAATTACTAAACCTATGTTTTTGGAAATGTATTATTCGGTTTTAAAATTACGCGTCCAATTTATTTTATATGAAGCTTTGAAAATGAATGTCCTTGAGCTTAGCTATATGATATCAACATTAAAAAACAGTGATTGGTAATCGATTCTTTAGATAATTGTTTAATTCTACAAATATTACTTTTGAGTTTTGAATTGAGATTTTTATTTTCAAATGTATAAGAGGAGAGAGAGAGAGAGAGAGAGAGAGAGAGAGAGAGAGCATTTGAGACAAAATCAAGTACCTTTCATTAGTTGGTAATCCATATTCAAGTTGCAATCAATTTTCTAAAAGATTGTTGTAATACATTATATAAAAAATGTAAATTAAACATAATTATTACTCACGTAATTAACTATGAATTCCAAAACTACTACGCAATGAAAGATAATAATACATATATGGAAATCAAATTGGTAATTTAAATCTCCTCCTTGATATTGATTAGGTCAAAAAAATAATCCGCACCCAAAAAAAATTATAATATTAAATGCTATGATTTTGGTTTTGGATTATCTAGCAACTAAATCGTGTCAATTCCCATTGTTATATTGGCTAAATTCATATTATCCCTTTAAAATTATGCTAATTCGATCCTGATATATAATCTATAAACAATATTTTCAAACCCAATCTCAAGATACGAGACTCATCACATCGCTTGAAAATAAATTTAGAATTACTATACATGATTGACGCTTCTACGGATTATGGGACCTTTTATATGTTCAAATTTTTTTAAGTATACTAGTTTCTTAATCCGTGCATTGCACGGGATGATAATTGCAAATTAAAAAAATTTAGCATATTTTATTTATGGTATAGTATTGTTGATAAAACTTTTCTACAAATATTACAAATGCAAATTAATCACCAAAAAAAATATTGAATACAATTTAATTATTGAAATAAGGAAAATAGAAGAATATTTCATATAAATATGACTTATAATTGGAGAAAAGGATGTACAAATTTTATTTTGTATATTGTATTTAAATGTACTTTTTCTTATTTTAGTAATCACTAATTTCATGGACTTTGAGTTTATTAATAAATTTATTTTATATATTATATTTAAATGTATTTTGTCTTATTTTAGTAGTCATTAATTTCATGAACTTTGAATTTCATGTATTTAATAAAATTAAATTATAATGTAGTTTGACAAATCGAGTTTATTAAAAATTAACCACTAAATTTATCGACCACACAATCTGTATGCAAAATTTACATATTTAATGGGCTTTTTATATGGTTCAATTAAATTGGCATAATTTGATTGAATATATTTATGGCACATATATATCTATATGTATATACAAAATGTTACATAATACAAATAGGTTTATGACAAATGGTTATGTGCACAATTTATATAAATTTATTTATGGCATATAGATATTATTATTATTATTATTATTATTATTATTATTATTATTATATATAGATGTACATAGAGATAAAAATTGATATATGCACTTGCTAGGAAAATTTGGCCATATTCATATGTAATGACTAACATGATTTTGGGTTACAATCAAAGAATTAAAGACTTTAAAGTAGTAATTTTGATAATGACTTTAATCATTTAAGTATATATATATATATATATATGCATATATATCTATATATATACTACATAATGTATAGGAACAATACATAGGAGTTGATTAAGAGAAAATAATCAAGGAAAAAGATAATACAATACGAGGATATTGAATTACGGAAATGGGTTATACATGGAATTTAGGAAACATTTATGTTCACATATAGTTGAATTTCATTGATCAAAATATGAAAATAATAATTTATGACATTGTATGTGAAAAGACTACGAAATAATTAAGGACATCATTATTAAAATTACTCCAAAACTTGTCATATATAGAATGAAATTTAAAAATTATTCAATAGTGAGAAAAATAGCTTGTCGAGTACATTGATTTATCTCGTATGAAAGTCGCGATCCCAAAAACCAATTTAAGCTGACGTAGTTGAAATTTGTAGACAAATCATAAAATTTTCATAAATAAGCGTGGAGTTGAGGTAAAAGGTAAAAAGTAGGAAAAAAAGTAAATAATGGTGCATACAAAAAAAACTAAATCAGTAAAAGTGGAGTTAATTTTCGAGAATTGTGAAATAATTAGTTTTGATAGAAACAA
The DNA here is from genome assembly GCA_026212405.1 of Petrea volubilis. Taxonomy (NCBI): domain Eukaryota; kingdom Viridiplantae; phylum Streptophyta; class Magnoliopsida; order Lamiales; family Verbenaceae; genus Petrea; species Petrea volubilis. The sequence continues at coordinate 16,258,418 of CM047879.1, forward strand.
TTTCTACATCATATCAGATCTTAATTATCTTAGTTAATAAAAAAGAGTTTGTGAAAAAAATAGAATATCAAATGATAAGGAATATCAAATAAAGCAAATTAAATATTCACATGCAAAAATATTGTCACTATGACTATATATTGGGAATAGAGTCAAAATTGCCAAATATATTATTTTGTCATAAGTTTTTCTTATAGTACTACAAATTTCAAAAATTCAAGAAGACGAGCGTAGAAGGACATTATATAATAAAGCACTTTCTTATAAATAAATTACTAAAACCAAAAATTGAACGAACCTAAAAAATAAATAAAAAGACAAAATATTGTTTAAATAATGAGCCTTAACTAAAAAATATAATAAATAAAATTAACAAAATAATAATAAACTCTAATAATTTATTAAAAAAATATTTAGCTATTAGAACATAACAAATTCCCTCAATCTTGCAGATAAACACCAAAATAAATTTGAAGTAGGAATGAAAAACAAACACGTTGTTGTTAGAATCCAAAAAATTCATCAAATCTAGTTGGAAAAAAAAAAACAAAATCTAACTAAGCAAGCAATTAGACAAACAAAAAAAGAAGATATTAAGAAATAAAGTAAGTAATAGAAAAAGAAAAACAATGACATAAGAATCGCTTCAAAATGTATCCAAACATATGATCTTATAAATGAAATATTAAAACAATGAAATATTGGATGTATATTAAAAAAAAAGAATACTATTTGAAAAATGAACATTTATCAAAAAAATATAATGAATAAAAACAAAAAGTAAATGATGAACATTTTAAATATTGAAAGGTGAAAAATAATTCTTAGTTATTTGAATAGAACAAATTCCCTCAATGCATTAGAACCCCCCCCCCCCACCCCTACCTAAAAAAAACAAATAAACCAAACAAAGAAAAAAAATAAAAAGTATAGAGATCACTAAAAATACATATATATCAAAACATGTACATTAAATATTGATAAATAAATAAATAAAGTATTATTAAAACAACATATATATGTGTGTGTATTTATCCGCATAAGAGGACAAAAAAAACTTTACAAAAAAATAAAAAATTAATGTTGAGAAAAGTGAACCTAATTGGAAAAATGTTTGAAAAAATAATCACATTTCTTCACTTTTTTCCTTCCGATATTGGTGTTGCATTTGGGGGTGGGGGAGAGGGCAATGGATGGAGGTCCATGGATTCTCTATATTTTTAAAGAAAAATAAGTTGAAAGGACGATCAACTTTTTCTTAGGAAGAGATAGAAATAGTTAGGATGATTTTGAGCTAATCACAATTTTAAAGATAGTTAACTATAATCATGGATTACTTTCATGCCTAGAAATATAATTATGAATTTTCTTAAATTCAAATATGACAACTCATCCTAATTTATTTTAATTAAGAAGAATGATTTCTAAAATTTAGAAATACCAAGTGTGCAATTAATATGAAATTAATAGATAACAACTAATGAAATTCTTTTTAGCAATTTAAAATAATCAAAATGCTAATAAGAATTTAGAATTTAGTCAAACACCTCCCTAAATATATATTAGTATAGATATAGATTGTGATTGATATTTATGCAATGATAATGTAATCATTCGAAAAAATAAAGAGAGAGAGAGAGAGAGAGAGAGAGAGAGAGAGAGAGAGAGATTTATTTACACATGTAGTTGAATTTGATTGGTCAAAATATAAAAATAATAATTGATGACATTAAAAGTAAAAAGACTATACAATAATTAAGGACATCAATTAAAATCAATACAAAAGCTATCATATTGAGGAACACACACACACACACATATATGTGCATACAAAATCTAAAAATTTTGACTAATTGATAAAGAGTTAATAATAGGAGACTGATCAATGGATATAATAATAAATTATGTTTGACAAAGTTATTGTGTATAAGAAGATATATGCTTGAAAATAATGGTATTGGATAATTTTAATTATAAAAATATTTTAATATGAATTAAAATGTCGAATATGCAATTATGGAAAATATATTTCCCATAAAAAAATCCAACTTTTATGGCAAAATAATTAAATGATAACTTGTATGTCTCATTGTTCGTACAAGCAAGAGATGGACATAAAAAGTGGACTTCATTTTTAAATATATATTAGATTATATTTATGACATTGAAATGTGAAAATATTAAGCAATAATCAAGGACATAATTGTTAAAATTAACATATAACTTGCTGACGAGGCTTAACTTAAGTGGCTAAACTGAGGCTCTAGAACTCTTAAGGTTCTAGGTTCGATTCTCAACCGACGCATGTGTGGGTATTTGTTCAATGGTAGTTTATTGTTTTATTTTAATACTAGTTTGCTGGTTTATTTGTTATATAATAATTTAGTTTGTAAATAATATAGTTTCTATATGATGTAAGTTTGATTAGTATTCTTGTAGTTATTGATATAATTGATTAATGTAATCGGAAAACAAAACATATAACTTGTCATATTGAAAAACTTATACACACACACACACACACACACACACATATATATATATATACAAAATCTTAAAAATATGAACTAATTGATAAAGCGTTAATAATTAGAAAAACTAATCAATGGATATAATTAGAAATTATGTTTAAGAAAATAATCACGTACAGGGAGAATTTTAAGTAGTTAGAGATATATTATTAACTATAATGGGATTATGTAATTTTAATTTTAGAAATACTTTATTGTGAATTAAATACTGAAAATGTAAATATATCAAACATCTTATATGGCAAAACAATTAAATGACAACTTGTCCAACTCATTGTCCACATAAGCAAGAGATGGATGCATACAATGGACTCCATTTTAAATATATACATATATATATATATTAAATTATATTAGATTTATGACATTAAATGTGAAAAAGATTAAACAATAATTAAGGGCATCATTATTAAAATTAATACATAACTTGTCGTATTGAGAAACTTATACACACAAACACACACACAAAATCTAAAAATTTGGACTAATTGATAAAGCATAAATAATTAGAAAAACTAATCAATTGATATAACTAGAAATTATGTTTAAGAAAATAACTAAGTATAAGGTGCAATTTAAGGAGTTAGAGACATGTTATTGAAAACAATGTTATTATGTAATTTTAAATTTAGAAAGGCTTTAATGTGAATTAAAAGTGAAAATGTAAATACAGCAAACGTCTTATATGTCAAACTAATAAAATGACAACTTGTCCATCTTATTGTTCACATAAGTAATGGATGGACACGTAATGTGGATTCTATTTTAAGTATATATATATTAGATTAGATTTGAACTTATTGATAAATTGTTAATAATTAAAAAAACTAATCAATGGATATAGTTAAAAATTATTTTTAAGAAAGTAATTAAGTATAATGAGCAATTTAAGGAGTTGGAGATATATTATTGACAATAATGATATTATGTAATTTTAATTTTAGAAAGACTTTAATGTGAATTAAATCGTGAAAATGTAAATATAGCAAACATCTTGCATGGCAAAATAATAAAATAACAACTTGTCCATCTCATTGTCTATATAAACAAGGAATAGACACATAAGGTGGACTTTATTTTAAATATATATCTTAGATTAGATTAGATTGGTTATATGTTTTATGGTTTATATAGTAGTTGCCCAGTGTGTTGCACTGGACACAAACTATTTTATTATATTAAAGTTTAATTATTTTTGACATAAAAAGTATTTTATTAAGTATTTTTTGGTGAAAAAGCTTATATTTAACTACTAAAGTAAATTTTTCATCGCAAATTTAGGTTCTTTTGATGAAAGAATTAAAGATTTTGTAGATAGAGAATTGTTTATATATATATATATATAAGTTTACGTTTTATAGATTTTTTTTAGAATGCCAAAACATAATAAATAGGTAAGAAAAGAAAATGAATTTTGAGAAAAATTTTATATCATGTTTTTGATAATTTAATGCAATTTAATTATACTATAAAATATGTATGAAATAGTTTATAAAATATATTTGGGGAAATGATTTTTTGCTATCCAAACTATGGCACTTTTTGGACTTTGCCACCTATTATTTTTTTTTTTTGTCTCCGATTGCCATCTAAACTATACAATTTTTTGACTTTACCACCTGAGACCGATTTTCGGCCAAAAAAGTTGCCGGAACAATACCACGTGCGTGGCACATGATTTTGTTGGGGGTATTTTTGTTATTTCGCATGTAGAAAATCATTTGTGAAAATGTTCTTACTTGGAGTCGAACCCGGGTAGGTGAGTGAGTGTATCCACACCCATTACCACTTGGCCAACCAACATACATAGTAATGTAAGGCAAATTCATGTATTTATACATTACTTGTATAAATTCAAATAAATATATTTTAATATCAATTAGAAATCCACAAAAATAAAATGAATAAAAAAATATTTTTTAAAGAAAATTTGATATTTCTAATGTAATTATATATTTTTTTAAAAGGGACAAAATAAAGTTGATTAATTTTAATAATCATTCTAAGAAATAAAATTTACCTTGCTAACTAATTAATTTAAAAAAGAAATTGATAGAAATTATTTTCTTTTAAAGAAATGGGATAAAAATAAATTTAATTAATTTAAAAAAGAAATTGATAGAAATTATTTTTTTTAAAGAAATGGGATAAAAATAAAATTAATTAATTTAAAAATGGATAAAATTTATTTCTTAAAAAGTGAAAAAATAAATTTGATTAATTTTTTTAAAACAATTAATTTTTTTTAAAATAATATAAAAAAATTAAATAAATTTTATATTTAATTAATTTAAAAATGGATAAAATTTATTTTTTCATATTAATTTTTTAAAATAGATTAATTTTTTTAAACAAATTAATCAAATTTATTTCTTCGCTTTTTTAAAAAAATAATTATATTAGAAAAATCAAATTTTCTTTAAAAAAATAATTTTTATTCGTTTTATTTTTGTGGATTTCAAATTGATATTAAAATATATTTATTTGAATTTATACAATTAATGTACAAATACATGCATTTGCCTCATATTTACTAAGTATGTTGGTTGGCCAAGTGGTAATGGGTGTGGATATACTCACTCACCACCCGGGTTTGACTCCATATAACAACATTTTTACAAATGATTTTTCTACATACGAAATGACAAAAATACCCCCAGCAAAATCATGTGCCACGCACTGTGGTACTGTTCCGGCAACTTTTTTGGCCGGAAACTGGTCCCAGGTGGTAAAGTCAAAAAATCGTATAGTTTAGATGGCAATCGGAGATAAAAAAAAGATTAGGTGGCAAAGTCCACAAAGTGCTATAGTTCAGGATGGCAAAAAATAATTTCTCCAATATATTTTATTGAATTTTTGAATACAAATATGAGCTCAAAACTTTATATAGACTGAAAAGCTAGAATATTTATATTACATACTATAGAATTGAAAACATTAATCATAAATATTATATATACATGCAATATATAATAAATAATTTCCATGCCACTTTATGAAATTTCAATTTTTATAAAAAATAAAATGGAAAAATTAAATAAAATTTAATTAAAAATTTAAATTGAAAGAATAAGTATGCTTGGAATAAATGGGCAATAATGAGATGAGACTTTATAAGCATAATTATAGGGAAATCTTGTTTATTTATTAAAAATAATTCATTATACATTCAACTATGAGATTATTTATTCAATGATTTTGGACTAAATTATTAAAATATGTTAATGAAAAAATCAGGATGAATTGGTTAAATGTTTTAAAGGTGTAGAGAGAAATTATAAGGGTAGATTGATGAAAAAAGACTTTGAAAAATAAATTTGGAAATGTGTAAACATGTAAAAATAAAGCGAAAACAACTTGTCCATCTCTTCTTCTACATAGGAAAGAGATGGACACATAAGTTGGACTCCATTTTATATATATATATATATATTAGATTTCAAAAGCTTTTTGTTTTGTTGATTTATTTTTTGTTTCGTTTTGGTATTTAATCAACAAGTGAAGCTTTTGGTTAGTTGAATTGGGTTTGACCATATAAAAAGTTTATACAATCAATGAAAGTATTGAGGGCATTTAGGTTTCTTAAATTAACAAAATTACAAAAAGAGTATATGATAAATAATATATTATTATACAACTTGAGAAAAAAAGACTACGCATTTGATTTTAAAGAAGACACATGCAAATCTTATTTCACACGTCGAACTATAATTGGCTGGAGTTACAATCAAGTCAAATCACCTAAGTAGAGCTACAAAACTATAAGTTTAGAAAGGCTTTATCAGTACCTTAGAAAGTTGTTGGTTTTTTGCAATTTAAGAAAATGTTCATTTCAAAAATAATGTTATTAATGCGAGTTAATTTTTTTAAAGATAATTTAGAGCTTGTTTGGATGATTTTTTTAGAGGGGAAGCAATTATTAAAAAAAAAACACTTTAGAATAAAAAATTGTGTTTGAATCGATTTTTAAAAAAAAGAAAAAAAAAGAGATTTTGGGCTTTTTTTATAAGCTACTCATAATACTTTCAAATAAAAGCATATTTCGTAACACTTTTAATTACTGTATCTAAATATAAAACTACTTGACTTAAAAAAATATTCTAATGTATAAGACCCTGTCTGGATTAATTATTTTTTAAAAGAAAAACACTTAAAAGCAAAAAATTGTATTTGGATGAATTTAAAAAAAAAAAAACAGAAGATAGAAAAAAGTCAAAAAGGGCTTTTTCTAGACAAATAAAAATATATTTTAAAGCACTTTTAATTATTGTATCCAAATATAAAATTGTTTGATTTGTTTTTTATTTTTTAAAACTCTATTATAAAAAGTATCGTTTGATAAGTATTTTTTTTAAGTAAATTCAAATGCACCCCAAAGCACTGCTGGAGAAGTATTTCTGTTTAAACCAATTCAAATAGAGTCTTAATTTAACTTATTTAAAGATTGCTTTGAAGCGATTCATTTCGAAATTTGAATAATAACCGAATATATATGTCCTTAGCTCTCTTATTTGTATAATCTTATTATTATACAACGATGTACAAAAAATTTGCATGAGTGTGAAATATAATACAAAACAAAAATTTGAGATCCTATTGCATAAAATTTCCCTTCAGTTATTTTTTCATTATTATTACTATATATATATATATATATAGTTTCTTTTTACTAATTTTGGTGTTGTAATCAAAAGTCAAATATTTCATTATTATTTCAAGGTATGCTGACTTGGCAACTCTAGGAATCTTGCAAATAAAAAATAAAAAAATAAAAATAATAATAAGGTGATGCGGGACCCACCTAATAATTTCTCCCCTCAAACATATACGCACACAAGAAAATTTCATTTTTTTCCCCAATAATTTTTATTTTATTTTATTTACAAACGGGAATATCTTAGGGTTAGGGCTAATTTTTTTTTTTAATCATCTCTGCAAATATTCCCATTTATTTTCAATAATTAACAACCTCAATCCTCCTCGAATTATGAAAACTTTCCATTTTGATGCTATCAGCTTTGCATTTGGCCCCAAATTTTCTCATTCTTTAGGGTTCTAATTTTTAACCATTGCTTAGTTTTTATTGTCGTTTTGTTTAGTGAAAATTGTGGTTTTTTTGCAGATTCCGAAAAAAGGTCGTTCCTTTGCATCAAATTGTAGTCTGAGAGATAACAAATTGATAATTTCGTCAAAAAGTTGAGGTGTTGAGCTTGATGTTCATCTGGGTTTTTGCAACTGTTGCTTGAATTTTGGTTGTTTCTGTTGAATTGCTGCTGCACGCAAATGCTAGGGTTTTCTTTTGGGGAAGTGTTCTTTTGGGAAATTTAGGATTGTTTGAGAAAGTGAAAGCATCCGGTTGGCATGGATTTTTCGCGCGAAAGTGGGATGGTGTTGATTCCCACCCGGTTTGTGTGGACTTATGGTGGGAGAGTTGTGTATATCAGCGGCTCCTTTACTGGGTGAGACGTAATTAACATTTGAAGTTTATTTGTCTTGCTGCTACTATAATCTTTCTCTCGGTTGTGTACATATGTATTTTTAATGAGTCGTAGTGTTGCATGCTAAGTTTTTGTATGGTGAACTGAAAAAGGTGGACGCAATGGCCGATGACGCCAGTGGAGGGTTGCCCTACTGTGTTTCAAACAATTTGTAGCCTGCCTCCCGGTTATCACCAGGTTGGTGTTGGATTTTTGGGGTTGTTGGTTGAAGCTTTCTAGTGTTTCTTTAAATAATTTATTGTGATTATTCATGCTGTTCAAAAGAGAATGTATGCTTCTCTTATTTGAAAATGATCGGATTTTTTGGTGGAAGCATCCAGATAAATTTAGTTAAAGCAATTGACTTGCAGTTAATTTGGTCTTTCTAAGAGATTCGTATTTTCCTTCTCATGCCATGTAGTGTATTTTGCATCATGAATTACTTGATCACATGAGGATCTTGGATATATGTGATGATTCTTTGCTAGATAAGATCTAGTTATACCTCTGTTTTTCATTATTGTCTTCTTGGTTTTTGGTCCCTCTAACCCTAAAATTGTGATGTTGGCTAACTAGGAATGGGCTGTGAGTTTCAGTAACCTTTGATGTTTTCTTAATTTTGGACTGTGGTATAATCAGATATGATGATTTCACCCTGTTTATAAAGTCTTGAATTTCGGTGCCAGCAAACCATGGTAACAGAGAGGGGGTTCTGCATGACAATTGTTAAGACAGTGTTGGTCATTAAGTGAGAATGATTCTCAAGTGAAAGTAAATGCCAATAAAGTGTAGCTATTGAATAAAAAGGGTCTAAGGAAAGAGACATTCTCTCCGAGCATCCCTAATGGGAAATAGGGGGAGCATCCAATTTTGAACTAAGACAGTATATATTTGCCCGAAATCCTTGTATTTCAACTAATCTACTGATCTTACTTTTATTCAAAATGCTGGCATATGCGTATTTAACATTTTCATCACAATTGCCTATCAGGGAGCTCTTCCAAGAACAATAAGTAACACAAATTTGCATCTGAAATGATGTTTGTGCCTTGTTAATCTATGGGATATAACTTTGAGAGGGACATATTTGAAAAGGGGTATTTATGAGAAATTCTAGTATAGACAAATATACTCAAACTATGATTCCTGATGCCCACAGAATCCATTCACTTGCGAAGGGATAATCAATGTTAAATATTTGTGAGTTTTTATTGAAGATATTTATGTGGATTTAGTTGAAACTTTAATAATTCATTATCATGTATTTTTAATGGCATCCTTTATTTGCAGTACAAGTTTGTGGTTGATGGTGAATGGAAACATGACGAGCATCAGCCATTTATGAGTAGTAACCTTGGAACAGTGAACACTATCCTCTTAACCAGGGAATCAGATTATCGGCCTCCCATGCTAAGCCCACAAGTGCCTCCCTCAGGTCCTGTTTCCAGCATGGATGTTGACAATGAAGCATTTCAGCGTGTGGTATGACATTGGTGCAATCATGTTCAATTATTTAATATTTTTTTCATTGTTACTTTATTTTAGAAGCCATAGGTGAATGCCTTGGGACAAATATAAGATTTTATTCTGTTTAAGTGGATTGCAATGCATATGTCTTTCCACTAGTGTGCTTATGACTTAGAGTAAATGACAGAAGAGTTTTATTCTAGCAGTAGTTTATTAGCTTTCCCATGTCTACTATATTTCTTTCCTTTTTGAAGTTTTAAATTCCTATTCAAGTTAGGATTTGCCTTTTTAAGTCTTAAATTCCTATTCAAGTTAGGATTTTCGTTTTAAGTTTTAGATTCCCATTCAAGTTATGAATCTTTTAGTTGTTATATATAGGAGGCTTTTATTACTCTTATGAACAATTCATAATGCATTTTTTAGAGAATTTTCCCTAGGTTTCTGGACTGGAACTCTTTGAGAATTATTGTGACATAATTGTTGCATGTTTACGCTTACTCGCTGCGTCAACTTATTGGTATCCCAATGGAACACTGTTTTTATAGTCCCCAAGTTTAACATTTCCATATGAAAGTCTTAGTCTAGTGGTTTGAGGCTTTTCTTTTCTTGTTTTCTTTTTCTTCTTTGGGCAGCTTGTTAACTCTGAAACAAATGGCTTAATTTAGTGAAACATTTAAAGATTGCCTATGTGGATGGCAATGAACTTATAGTTTTTATGAATCTGAATATATTATAGTTTGGCATCAGTCCATCTCACCCATAGCCATCTAAATGTTTGATGACTGTGCTACCTAGTGTCAGCAATTATTTCATGCAGTCCTTTTCATCATCAATCTCAGTAAAATTGAGTTGATTTACTTCATACACTATTGGTCTTGATCACAGGTTCGACTGTCTGATGGTACATCTCCTGAGCCCCTTCCAATGATATCAGATGCAGATTTAGAGATTTCCAGGCATCGTGTTGCTGTGTTTTTGTCGACGCACATGGCCTATGAGTTGCTTCCTGAATCTGGGAAGGTCAGGATGATCATTGCGTGTTCAATAAATATATTTCCAGTTTGATTTTCTCTGTCTTTAGATTATTTGATTGATCTAGCGGATTTTTTTCAGGTTATTGCTCTGGATGTAGACTTGCCTGTAAAGCAAGCATTTCATATTCTGCATGAGCAGGTATCTTTATTAGGTTTTTGAGGGTCGAAGTTTTCCTAAGGTTCTGTTGGATAAGTGACAGATGTTTGCCACCCATGTTACTGCAGCATAACAATCAGAATTGGAATTACCTTTTCATTTTAAGAACTGAGAACAGCATTTTGTCTCTCAAGTAGAATAAGGGTGTCTGTTCGTATATTGTGTGAGTTTCTGAAGTAACCTGTTTGATCCTAGCGAAGAACAGGGAGATATGAATTTTTGCACTATTCATCAATTGTTTTCCTTAAGGTTTTTAATCCAGTTGGTCAGCATTCCTGTGTAGGAATAAAACGTGAATTTACTGGAAATTATTGCCTTTACTTCCCCTTTCAGTAAGGATCTTTTGAAATTAATCTCACTTTGTTTGTTTTCATTTCTACAAGAATGAATGCTGCTTTTACTAACCTGCCCCTCGTATTCGTTCTGATGCTTTTGTTCATTAGTACCACTCTTCTAAACCAACAAACTTCATTCCAGGGAATCTCTATGGCACCCTTGTGGGACTTCTCAAAGGGCAAATTTGTCGGAGTTCTCAGCGCATTGGATTTTATATTGATTATGAGAGAGGTATAAACTAAACATTCTGCCATTATTCTGTAATGAATGAAGTCTTTGTTAATTGAGCTTGTATACCCTCTTTTTCCTGGTATCTATTCTCTTTCTCCATTTCTTCTTCCTGATGATATGAACTACTGTATCTTTTGGACACTATTCATATATTTGCTTATTTTTCTAAGGAGAAGAACTAGCTGTCCTCCATATGTGTTGCGGTTTGGACTTCTGTGGCTTAATTACAAGTTTAGATAAAACTACTTTGCATTGGATTCTTGTTGCGTGAAACAAGGACAGATAATGTATCTCTCATCCGTATTCCAGATATGCCTTAATCTGTGAATTAGTGGATTTTGCAATAGCTATTGTTACTGATTAGTTATGTACTATATTGTGCTAAGGACAGTGACAAGTGTCAACCACGATCAACTAGTACTTCAGTTCCTGGGATTTGTGTTCTTGAGTCTTAAAATAAGAGAACTTCTGGTAAATTACATCACTTGAACCACCTATTATTTGATGCTTCTGCCTGTATGTATTTTGATTCATGAATCCTAGTTTACCATTGAACATACTCTTTACTCATTTTGATGACTCTTTTCTGCTATAATGTGTTGTAAGTATTATGGGCACATATTGTCATGGACGTAGGACTGGTTAGTAACATTGGTAAGTATTGCTATTCACCGAATCACTGATTTTTCCGAAAAGAATTAACCCTCGCTTTGTTTTTTTGGCGCATAGTTTTTCAAATGATTATTGTTTACTGGTTCTTAACTGCAAAGTCTTGTAGTATGTTTCCTTGATGTTCTCAATGTGTGGCAGCTTGGCGGTCATGGGTCTAATTTGACTGAGGAAGAACTTGAGACACACACGATATCTGCATGGAAAGAAGCAAAATCATATCTGAATAGTCAAGTTAATGGGCTAGGGAGTGCTGTTTCAAGACAACTTGTACACGTAAGTCTGCATGCCGATCTGCTGAATGTCAGCATGTGAAAATTCTGCACACGGAACAACAGATAGAATAGACGGTTTACTGGTTCTATGCACTGATCTTTTCGTCTTCAATGAAACTTATACTGATGAAAGAATAAACAGAAAACTGCTTTGCTTCTTTGCTTTTGTGATGATTGAAACAGTCCACGTACTTGGAAGCCTTTCTGACTTTCTGCTTGTTTACTCTGGTACTCCCATGATTTTCTGAATGTGGATCCTGCTATTGAGTTTTATGGTAGTGGAAAAGCCAAGTGTAGTCGGTGAAGGAAAAATTGGTTATATGATGGCTATGAAACATGCGTTGATTAGGTTCAAAGTAGCTGTGGAAATGCTTAAATTTGCTGTGGCTTTTATCTGCTTGAACATATTCCTGATACTGTTGAGTTACCGAAAATCTTTGCTATTCTGACAAAGCGATTATTAGGCCCACTTCCAAGCGACATTCTTCTCTTGTATTCTAGAATTAGCATTTAGGCCATAATTTCATGTTGACCTGGTAACTAATTGCAGGCTGGACCTGATGACAATTTGAAGGAAGTTGCTTTGAAGATTCTGCAAAATGGTGTTGCCACAGTTCCCATTCTACATTCATCGTCACCAGATGCCTCAAACCCACAGCTCTTGCATCTTGCTTCACTTTCTGGAATTCTAAAATGTGAGGAAACCTAACCAGCCACTTCTATATTTGAGTATGTTTTTTTGTTTGTTAGTACTAAGTTCAATGAATATAAAAATTGTGCATATTCTAACCTAACAGGCTTTGTTTCTTTACAGGTATTTGTAGATTTTTTAAGCACTCACCAAGCTCATTGCCGGTACTTCAATTCCCACTTTGTGCAATCCCTGTGGGCACTTGGGTTCCGAAAATTGGAGAGCCAAATAGGCGGCCGTTGGCTATTTTGAGACCCAGTGCTTCACTTAATGCAGCACTGAATTTATTAATTCAAGGTATCTAGTATACTCTGAGAACTAGAGCTCATATGGGACAATCTCATCTCTCTTTCATCTCCATTCTTTTCTTCTTCTATCCGCCTGTGGAGAACGACCGACTTATTTCTGAAGAAATTCACTTGCTCCTTCCTCTGATCATCTGATACTCTTTTATGTTGTGATTGTCTTCCCCAGTCCACATTCATATTGTTCTTCCAATATTACATCTGAAAGTTCTTGGGTGGTAGTCATGTGAGGAAAATTTCTTGCATATGGTAGTCTTTATTTTTGTCATGAAAATTGATTACGTAAATAAGGAAGATGATAATTTAAAACAAAATCCAAATTCGAAGCAGGATCATTCAACTGTGGATGCACTGAAGTGAGTGTGCTGTGGAAATTAGTACTTTTGATTTATTTGAAATTCTTTATTCAACTTCAAAACATAGACATATTCAGCCAAGTACCCCCCCGCCAGGGGGCTCCTATCTTTTGATCAATTTCAATGAAGTATTTTAAGTTCAATGGCCTATTAAAATTACATAATATAGAATCTCGATTTGGTGTTTACTCTTCCTCATCATGTTGCACTTCTTTTGTAGCGCAAGTTAGTTCGATCCCAATTGTTGATGATAATGACTCTTTATTGGATGTATATTCTCGAAGGTTAGTATTATGTGCAGTTATACATGCTTGTGGCATGTGAATTATTTTTGAACTATTGGAATTGGTATTCAGACGTATTTATTTTTTACAGTGATATCACTACTTTGGCGAAGGACAAAATTTATACCCACATTAATCTCGAAGAAACAACTATTCACCAGGTCATATTTATTCTGTTACCATTACATGCTAGTGAAATGGCCTGTTATTTTGTTTCCTAACTTATTAAGGGACTTGTATTAATCTATCCTTGCTGGGATATCTGACACACTGAACGTGATTTAAAGTGTATGCCATTTTGGAGGAGATAATTGCATCAATAGCTGCTAAATATTAATCTTATTGCACAGTGTGAGAGCTACTCATGCAATATCTCTTAATTGTCTATGTTCAATTTGTTGGATGTAACTAAGATGATATCCGACAGCTGCACTTGCCTCTATATTACTAACTTAGATAAGTCAAGGAACAATTGTTTTAGAGTCTGCCTCACTAATCTCTGTTAGCTTCGATATGTTGGTTACAGATTTGAGTTGCCCTGCCGTGACAACAACCTCTGAAGATGATGTTGTCTTTTTTGTTGGTTGAATATTGACTGTACAGAGGAAAGAGATACCTCATTTAAGTGTTCAAATGCTTTTGCAAAGACCCATGGTCATGAAATTGTGCATTTTGAAGACAAAGTGAACAAAAAATGGTATCAATAGGTTGTCTGGTCTCTTCTTATCGCATAAGTGAGTGATATATGGTTATTTAGGTTATGCATGTGACAACTGGCAATTGTCAGGATGTTGCATTCAGGATTTAGATTATGTGAATTACGCACTTCATCTATTAGGCAATCTAGGTATGAGTTTTCCTCTTTTATTGTGGCGACCTTCCTGTTTTGTATTTCTGAAATGAATCCGAAGTTGTTTAGGAAGTGCAGTGTTATTTTGATTAATTTTCTTGAGTTAGAAATTTGAGAAAGAAATTTATTGCTTCCTATATTTGCACATGGAAAACCATGATTCATACAGTAATATCTTTTCGTTGTCAAAGTTTTCTAAATTAACGTTCCCATTCTCTTAAATACAGGCATTACAGTACAGGGATGACCCCTTTCCAACATATGGGTATACCAACCAAAGATGTCATATGTGCTTGCGTTCTGATCCATTCCTTAAGGTCTTGGAGAGACTATCCCAGCCAGGTTACCTTGCCTCCCCGTCTTGTTACTTAAGATGTCCCTCATACGTGACTATGATTTGTGTTCCTTCAGTAGTCCAATGGTTACGATCGGATTGATATTTAGGTTAATTGCAATGTACTTGTCCTTTTGAAGTCTCTCTGTCTCTATGTATATGTAGACACATGCACACATGTGTGCATGTGCCTCTAATATGGTTATCTGTTTCAGGGGTTAGACGGGTTGTTATTGTTGAAGCTGGAAGCAAGCGTGTAGAAGGTATCATTTCACTGAGGGATGTTTTTCGGTTTCTCTTGGCTAGTTAAAACGACGGGAGCAACAGATCCTGCAACGGTACCTTTCATACACACAATAGTCTGAAAGATGAGGTATTTAAGCTGATGTTGTGGTTTGCCCAAAACCTGCTGGTCTCCCTTAAGTTATCACTGCCAAATTTGTGCTGGTATTTTTGGGGAAAGGAAAAAAAAGCTTGGGAGCAGCGAATGCTTACCGTCTCTTCTTCTGCTGTAGAAGGGTGGGAAACTAATAAGGGAAAGACCATTGGATGATTCAAAATCTTTTCTATTTATTTTTTCTTTTTGGTTTAATTATGTTATGTGCTTCGTCTTGGTTATCTAGATAGTCTCGTTGATCGATCACCATCTCCGTGTGGTGTAACTTTTTGGTTGTATTGAAATGAAATGAACTTGGTACCAAAATGATAGAACAGCTTTTGACAAAGACTCATCTACTGTTGCTTTCATGTTGTTGTTGTTGTTGTTGGACAGAAGAAAATAACAAAGATCCTGGTCCTTGAAGAGATGTATTATTATCAGCATTGTATCGTGTGTGTATTATCTTCTGATTTGCAACTCTGGTGCCAAAATATAGCAAATCTCCCTCTGTGATTTTAAACATCCATTTGAATTGGGTCCATGGGTCTGGGTATTTATCCCACTTTTAGAGGCATGGGAGTATCATCGGGGGTTTGAATTCTGAGGCGGTGGGAGTAAAGTCTGGGATTTGAATTCTGATAGTGTACCTGCTTGTGTGGTGTGTATATTCGTATTATCAAGAAGTAATACTAAAAAGATGAATTGGGTTCATGTAAGTTGGGCTTCTAAGGCTTGAGAAGTTGGGTAGCCCACAAATTATTGGCCCAATAAATGTGTTTTGTAGGTTTTTATGCCCTAAAGTTGTGTTTGGAACATGGATTTGAATAAGGATTTTAAATTCATAATAATAAATTCCTTGAATTTGTTCGGATAAATTCATATTGCAATGAATTTTAAAATTTAAATTTCCTATTTTGAGCTACTTCCTTAATTGTTGTGATTGATTTAAAATTTATCAAATTTGAAATCACGTATAGGTATATCAATCCAAATGAAGTTTAATCTCAATATTCTATTATTCAATTATATCCAACTAACAAAGTTATTTGATTGGTATTAGCATGGTCAAATCAATTACAAAAAGCGAAAAATATAACAAACTAGGAAAAATATAGGATGGGTGATAATGAGAACATTTCTCATGTATCTCATTTGGTGTATGACATGATCTTTTTTATTTGGTGAGAGTGTATCTCATAACAACTATAGGGTCCAAAACATAATTTTCCAAGAAATCAGGGGAGTGATTATGCAATAATAATGAGTAAAGGGGCCAAAACAGAATTTCCTACAAATATTTGAATGAGTACGGTAGTCTGTATATTTAAAAACACACACAGAGATATGCCGATGCGTATATGTATTCATATCTATATATATATACACATACATATACAGGCAGAGCGAGCGAGAGAGAGAGAGATATGGAAGGACTGACAGAAGACGAGAAAAAGGCTCTGAGAGGAAGCAAATTCGCTCCTCTTGCATCTACAACCAATCAAACGCGACCGCTACCCAGGTACCGGAGCCTATTCTTTCAGTATTTTGTATGTATAAATGCCGATAAATTGCGTGTATCAGCCTAATTAAGTTTCTATACACAGTTTTTAGCTTGAGTTTGTGAAATTCATTAATATTGATGCCTATAATGTTCATTTGTCCTTCTATTTCCCCCTTTTTTGATAAAGCATTTGCTTTTGCATATGTGGTTAGGGTTTTGTTATACACATAATGCATATGTATGTCGAGATGTGATTGTATTGGGCTTATCAACCTGGACAAGTTGATCTTTGATCTTGTATTGGTAAAATCCTTAATGGGGTAGTTAGCTCTCTCTCTCTCTCTCTCTCTCTCTCTCTCATATATTGGTAATTGGGGCGTGTTTATATGCGCACTCGTAATTTTTGCTTGTCATTTGAAATGGTTAATGGGCTGCTGCTTCTATTTTGTGTATTCATTATGAAACTGTGTGTAATCAGGGTTAGGTTATGTGTAGGCAGGCACACCCTGGGGGGCCAATGAAGACAAACAAAGCGGCTGCTTTGGCAAAATTTCTTGAAAGAAAGCTTCAGGAGCCAAATGGGTTGGCTTCTGTTGATCCAAGGCTTGTTGAATTGGCCGTGAAAAATGCCAAGCAAACTGTTCAATGCAGTATGAATTTCTCATCCTCTTCTGTTACATCAGACTGAAATTTCAGTTCCTCTGAATTTGCCTTTCTGGCATTTGTTTTCTTTTACTCGGCAAAAGTTTGAATTTTTTGATGGTTTGCTCAAATTTATGTTGGTTTTGAGGACTTTAGTGATTTCTGTTGTGTTTTACTGGGAAGCAAAAGGCTCGAATGTATAAATACCCACTGGAATTTCAGACCCGAATCATTGTTGCTGACTGCAGCTTATTGTCAAACTTCCCAAGGTTCATGGTTTTACTGTGCTTCGGTTTCTGATACATGTTTTACAATGTGCAAGCAGAATAAAAGTTGATGGATAGTATTTAGGTTCTTTCCTTTTCTTGTATATGATTATGTCATTTCTTCCACTGAACAGTCAAGTAGTCTGAGCATATATTTCATATGATTATGTTCTACAAAGGGATTTATGTGGGAGAATAACCTGAGCATGTAATAAAAATGCTTCAGATTATAATTTGTTTGGAATGTGGGAGAGATCTTTTTAACATTTTGGCTTATGTCTTTTCTTCCGTTTAAGTGCAGTTGGGTCAAAATATGCGGCCTCTTTCTGCTGCTCAGCTATCCAAAGTTTCAACATATTTTAATCCCTAAAAGATCTAGAAAGACACCAAACTTATATTGATTGTTTTTGTCCTTTTTCAATAAAAATATTTATCTTGTTCTTCTTTATTCTTTTCTTTGGTCTCTTTAGATTAAACAAACATTGTAGCATACTCATGTTCATGCAATCTTGTTATGTACACAGGTCTGCTCTTTGCTAATTATGAAATTGTGCTTATTCTCCCTTGTGCATTTTTTAGGTGGAGCTTCTACATCCGGAAGAGTTATTCATCATGTCAAGACTTTTGGAGACGATGAGGTGCATTTGATACCATATCATATCTTATATTTGCAGAGTTTCATTCTTTATGTAACCTTCCCTCTTTGTAATGCATTGTTATTGACTCGCCTTTGTCAATTTGACAGGAATCTGATGGGGAAGAGGACACGGAACCCTGTGTGTCAACAAAACTTAAGCAGAAGAAGAAAAAGAAAAAGGACAAGAATAAAAAGAACAAAAAAAAGGTACGCTGTTCTTTGGCTTTCATTTGATGGTTGATGTTAAACTTAGCATTAAAGTTCTCTCAACGTGAAGCCCTCGACTCTCTTGCAGCAGAAACTTGAGGATTTGGTTGCTGATACATCAAAAAGACCTAAGAAGAAGCTGAAACTATGATATAGTTGGGATTTTGGGATTCAATGGTTCTTGATAGATGCATCAGAAACTGAAACTGTGAGGTCACAAGGGAATTTTAGGACCTACACCCCGGAGATGCATCAGCTCCAAAAAGGAGGGCTTTTCTTTTATTTTTTGAAATTCCATTTCAAATTAGGTAGGATGATGAGTATTTGTTTGGAATGGTAGAACTTGAGCATAGGGTTCTCCTATTGTATTCTTGACAATTTTTTTCAACCCAGGGAACAAATGTACACTTCATGTTATCAATGCATCCATTGAATTCCAGGTCGATTAATGAAAGACTGGAAAATCTATGGAAGTTGCCTTATTCAACCACAACCATTGGATTACTAGAGGCTTACTCGTAATTCATGTGTGTGCCTTGCGCAAGTACGTGCGTGTGCATACATGTGTGCATGTGCGCATGCGCAAGTAATGTGTGCGCGCATCCTCTCATTTGAACAGTCCCAAACAAAATTGAATACAATGCTTAGCCAAGAAAATAATATTGACCGACACTCAGTCTGATAACTATGGAGCAAGAAAATTTTGACCAATTTCATTAACTTATTGCTCTTTCATCTGTCACTCCAATGTTAATTTACAATTTATTAACGGCATCCCTAATCAATGTAATTGCAGGCTATCCTGTCAAGCAACTGCTTATAGTTGAGAAAGTAATGAAGCTACAACATACATGTCAACCTTCTTCGATCATTCTCAGGCACTAGAAAACTAGCTACTCATGATAGAGTTAATACGAAGAAATGATAGATACCCAACTTATGAATGCATTTGTGACCCAGGAGTCGTCATCCATTTGTGACCTATGAATGCAAGGTACCCAACTTAGTTATCTACAAGGCGGATCCATCAACCGACACGGAGGACCTGGTTCCATATTGGGGTATGAGGCTAAGTAGGTATCAGTGCCAATATTTGATTCTTGATAATGCCCACGCATTTCTGTATTTCAGTATAAACCGGAAGGTTTTGTGGACTGCATGGCTGTAAACCTGTCACAGCAGAATCTAGTATCTGTGCCACATCGGATGGAGGGAATTGCCTTTCTGTACATTTCTGCAGTAACACGAAACACATGCAGGAAAATAGGTAAGCATCTCTCTCAGAATACAGCTCAGGGGTGGGGTGGGGCTGGGGTTTTTGTTTTGGAGGGGGGGGGGGGGGGTGTTGATTGTTACTTTCTTCCAACAAGTCACCTGAATCATAAGCAAAGTCGCTACGCATTCTGTGATGAGCTCTGAAGGGATTTGTGCCTTGATGTCAGATACATTTGTCGGTTTAGAATCATGCGCCTGCAATAATTTTTGCATTAAAAAATTCAAAGGATTGTGAGAAAATGAAGAAGCATGAGCTATATAATAAAGGTAGAAGAACTCACCATTGGTATGCTGGAATCATCTGAGGGAACACGGTCATTAACATAATCTATAGCTTCCTCAGTTTTCTCAATCTCTCTACTCTTGATTGATGATATTGCCTATAAAATTATGATGAATCTTCTTGAAAATCACTTACACGGAAAATGGATATTATAGTGAAAAAGCAACATGAGGAAACTTCAGATGAGCAAGGAGACACTCAAAAATAGAGTCGAATGCCTTCTTTACCTGCATAGCTGCATCTACCATTGTTCGTGCTTTTGTTCTTGAGCTATCCATGATTTCATTCACATGTGCCCCCACTTCATGAGTTTCACTTGCAGAACGGTCAAAAGAACCCAATGTGCCGGCAGGATCAGCAAGATTAGCCACTGGTCTTGGCCATGCAACAGGATACTTACCTTGATATGTGTTCCGTTCTCTCAAGCAATGTAAAGCTGAAGAAACCTGCCAAAGATAATTGTGTTCCAATTCTTGTGGCTTACAGGCAAGAAAATTTTCAAAACATAAGGCAAATTACAGGTTTCAATTCTCCTGTATGGAGACTTATACCATGTTCGTTGACTTCACTCAATTTTATGAGTACTGCAGCATATTGTTTTTTAAATGGTTCTGAGTTCTTCAATGGGCTATCACCATCCTTTTGATTTTCTAATACATCATCATTCATGCACCTCAACTCGAGAACAATAGCTTCCTGCATATATGGACACAGGCAAGTAATGTACTTAGCACTGATATTAATTCAGGTACACAGCTAGAAGCTCCAATGATTATAATTTAGCGCTTATGTCAGAGATTTGATTAAAGCCCGAGAAAACAAACCAGCAGAATTCGTCCATAATGCAGCAAAGAATGTGACATATTTTAAGAGGTATTTATCAAGCCAAGAATCAACCAACAAACAAGCAAGGGACAAGGTGCTGATTGAGTGGAAAACAACATATGAACAAACATGCAGGTGTGCGCTGAGACCTTTTTGTCGAGAGCACGAGTCAGCTCAGCAAGAGCTTGAACATCAGCTTCCTTTGCCTGGACCTGAGCTAGTATACTAGGCTGAGAATATGCTGTCCGCTGGTAACTTGCAGGGTCAGCAGGTCCGATCCTTGTTTGCACATTCGCACTTGCAGAATCAACCTGGTGAACAGAAACAAACTTGAGATATTCGGGTTCTACCATTAACTTACTATCCTCTGCTAGCATAAGAATATTGGTTCTAGATGAGCAAATAATTTATTACGTTATTTTGAGGATGCAACCATGAGCCATAAATCATGTGATCCAAATAGTTGACAGAAACATCATTTAGTATGTTGTGATGTCAAATGATAATTTTGCCGATTCACTACTTTCTCATATCAGCCTGCTCATTCAAATAAGATCATTCCTGAGAGATTTTCTTTCTCACTGAAAACTGAGCTTTTTAATTCACACAGTTTGTAAAAGCAAAGTCAGGACGCATCACCACAAACAAAGCCATATGATCCAGGCAACAGATGTTAAAAGAAATCAGTGAAATTTTCCAAAGAAACTACCGCACAGAATAATTATAGGATTCATAATGCATCTACCCACAAGGCTAGAAAATGGTAATTAAACTACGGCAGTGCAGATTAGAATGGAAAGAATAGGGAGAGAGTTCATGCCTTTGTCTGCTGCAACAAACTGGTAGGATTAGCTGACGAAGACAACTGAGAGATACCATCAACTGTTGTCCAGATTGTCACCAGGGGAATGCTTAGCGTACTCTTTTGCCTGTCCATTTACTTTTTGATCATTGAAATTCTCAAAAATCTTATCAATCCCAACTGTGTGTCTCCCAAGCAATGCAGGCATATTGTCAAGAGGATTTAAGGGCATGCAGTCAATGTCCTGCCAAGGGAAACAATTGCATGAATTCTAAATAGAAACAAAAGCAAAGAGGAAAAGAAACTAAATAGCATAAAGGTGGTACACCTAAGTCATTTGGAGAAAACCTCCAATGCTAAAGATTCTCCCTCACACCTAAGTCAAAAGGCTGCCCATTCAGATTCTCTCTCACAAAATATTATTCTTTTTTGTGCAGAAATTGGCAGAGACCATCTCAAATCACACAAAAACTAAAGTGCTAAAACTTAGTGGCAAAGTTTACATAAATATACATAAGATCAAGGTATGCAATTGGACTAGAAAAAGATGAAGCTGATACCATGATGTACCTGAATTAACTTTCACTCAGACAATTAACTTTCATTATTCATATGAAAGCTTAAATAGCATTAACTTCTAAGCAGCGAGTTAGGAAGTAGATTACCATGACAAATTCAACCCCTAGCTCATGACGGTCAAATTGAACCCGACACCTAGAGTGATCAACAGTTAGCACACTTCCATCATGAATCTCCCGTGTTTTTGGATGAATGGCAATAACACGCTGTCCAACGGATAAAGGCCTCGCCAGGTCAGTAGGTAGTCCTTCCCCAACACCTTCACGGAGCTCAGTGTAATGTTTTCTAACAGAATCACGATACTGATTAAGCTTCTCTTTTTCTTCCATAAGGAATTGCTCTGAAAATCGCCGTGGTTTACCAAGAGAACTGCTTTGAATATAGAATAAACAGTTATGCTATCTGTCCAAGGTTCAGACGATCGACTGAAAAAAATACTGAACAATCATAAGCTAAAGACATAGATACCTTCTTATGACACCCCACTCCACATGAGTTAATCTCGGCACATGACCCAATCCAACATGATAAAGATATTCAACAAACTCCCTTTTTGCAAACCATGGATAATCAATTGCACTGTAGAACCATTCATAAGTGCACCATCTCCTTAGTCTCTCATTCAACAAACAATTAGAGAGTTTTTCCTGTATGACAAAATATGAACAATTAGGTTAATATTTCAACTTGCAGCCTTCTTGATCCAAAAGAATTAGAGAAAACCAAACCTTAAATTGAAATGTGGTGTTATCAAGTGAACCAAATGGCAGACTACTTTGTTCATTTGAGATTTTATCAGGAAATCTCAAATCTTTCTGAACCTGAGGTTTTCTAAGGTCCATCTTGCGCCTGCTCCGAACTTTCGTAGGTAAATTAACATGGTTAACCACAGGAGCCTGTACAGCTGACTGGGCCGAGTCACTTCCTTCTTTCCATAGATCAGCAGTGGAAGAGTTCTCTGAAATTTTCATCAATTTTGGTGAACAGCTCTGCGAAGATTTCTTACTCTTAGTCATTATCTTCTTCCCCGCATCTCCAGCCTAAAGAAAATCAGCATTACTGTTCAGTAGCTCTAGGCCTCTTTTGATTTCATGTAATATGTTGCAATACAAGTAGTAGTCCAACCCAAATTCCATGTTTGATTTGTGGTCTTCTTATGGACTATGCAGCCATAATCCATGCATCCATGGATTGAATCCATGCTTAAATGTTGGATTCAGTAATAGGGGAAGGGTTGTTATTGAGGAAGTTGGAAATTATGGGCTGAATCCACCCAATCAAATATGGTAGTCCAACTACAATTATCCAACTCAACACTAAATACCCCTTTGTCCAATCCACCCCAATCAAAAGAGGCCCTAAACTATAAAAGGAGACTACTTGGAAGATGATTATCCTATTTGAGACCCATAAAGAATGTACCTTGTACACAGAGAAGAAAGATGAAGAACAGAATGTAACTCACAATGACTATATTATGGCAGCAAGGAGGAAGAGCTTAATTCAACGGATCGAGTACAATTTTCCGCATCAACAAACATAAAAAATAACTAAAAGAATTATTATATTTCAAATTGATAAAATTTCAACAATTAGAACTTAGAAACTGTAGATTTTATGCATGCTTGTTCTGAAAGACAGACTTGGAAGCGCCATTAGATTTTACAGTAGTTATAACATTAACAAATATGCTATAAACAATAATGTTATAGGGGAAAAATTAATGTACCTCAGCTGCTGGAGATTCATTAATATGAACATCAGGATGAGCATCAGTTTTTTGGATCTGCAAATGTGTACTCAAGTAAACTAACCATGCTAAAATCAAATTCACAACAATGATGAGCAATCAAAGAGATATTGTATGCCTTTCTAACCTTAGACACTTGCATTTTTTGTTTTTTTCTTGTTGTTTTGATGATAGACTGATGAGAATCCTGGTTTTCTTCAGGAACAGAACTAACATCAAAAGCTGAAACTTTTCCTGGTTTTGATGCTTTGCTGGAAGCAACTTCAAGACTTGGCATCAGATGTCCTTTCACTTTTACCCCTGAGGACCTACGTTTTTCTCTTGGCTTGCTTGCTGGCAGAGCTTCTAATGGCAGAGATTCATCCACATGATCATTGTTTTCATGTTTAAACTGGACTGTTGGCTCTGATGAATAGGAAAATAGTTGAATTAACAAAGAGTTGTAAAAAGTATGTTCATATTGTGAATCTGGTGACTGAGAATTCATTTAATGAGTTCCACATATGTCCCGTTCCAAATTCATTGTTCTCACTTTCTTTTTGGACATCCCAAAATAAGATTTGCTTACCTAAGGTGGAAATTCTCTTATATAACTATCCTCTCAATTAAAGTAATAATGTAAGACACTAACTCTCAACCACTATTTTCAATGACAACAGAGTAAAAATAAACAAAACTTATTTCAACTCTCATCTAAAACTTAATCTCAGACCAAAGTAGACCTGGAATAATAGGAAGGATTGATTGATGCATAAAGTGCAAATTTCATCAAATGGAAACATCTACATATATCCAGAAAAAGAAGATTTCACTAATAGTACGGAATTGCATGCGAATCGGAGCAACATACCACAGATGAAAACTGTGAAAACAACCCATGTTTTACTTCTTCATAACTCAATCAACTGCTTGATGAAGAAACAGATTTGAAATTCACTAAATTCAATAAAGATTTTCTGAGTCACTATAAGCAACAGTATCTTACAAGCACACAAACTCTGAGGCGATTGCCCCACTTGGGTTCCATATGTTGGATTTATGGGCCAAAGTTACTGATAAACAAATACAAATACAAGACATCTAAGCATCATTTGCCATAAATCTTGCAGAGAATGTAGGTAATTACGAGGCAGCTAACTGAACTGAACAGAAGCACTTGCATCAGATCTTAGCATTGACAAATTATTTAAAATAGAAAAAAGTGGATGTAGATACGTACCATCTTCATTTTCTGTTGGCATCATCGATGACAAATCAGCCAGAGTTTGCAGGGCATCAAAGGCAGGGCCTTCATCTACAAAGATCATCTATATCTTAATATTGAATGCAATGGCAAATAAAACAGTATTTAAGCGAAAATACCATTCCAGCCCGTACAACCAAATATATATGCTCACAAAAGAACGGACTACAATCCGCCCATATGTAATATGTTTAACCTCGTGGGTGCAGAGATCTCGGTTAATTGAGACATGAAGAGCCTCCAAATTCAACAAGGTGCTTGATCAAAGCACTAATTCATGAGTTATGTATCTAATATACAAAGATTAAAGGGCTAATCAAGCCAAAAAGTATGACATGGAAAATAAGTAACTCCCGTGGAACTTGTGTATAAAGGCAAGCAAGTTTCTACCTGGTATCACTCACTTTTCTATGAATACTAGTTCCTTCTCATAAACAACTAACTATGGGAACTGTTAGATCATAATCATTAAGATATGAACCGGAAAGGCTTTTTTGATATATCCAACATATCAAACTGCGTAAAGTCCCATCATCTGAGTTACGTTATGATTTGGAGAGACGAATAAGGACTTCACGGTTAATTCAGAACTGAAGTCCAAGATTTGCATACCTCTTCTGAAAAGAACCTTTTTGCTCTTTTTTCTCTGATTCTGCATGGCAGATCTTGAAATCTTGGCATCATTTATCTCTACATCAAACTTGCCTCCCATAGCACCTAATCTTTGATCTTCCTCTGTTCCACTGCACTCTTCCTTGATGTCATCCAAATGAACCTCGTTATTGTTATCAACTCCAGTTTTTTTCCCTTCAAGTTTTCTTCCTTTCTGTCCCGGAGTATCAAAGCTTACAGATTCCCTCATGTAAGGCTTATACCTAGACAACTCGCCAGTGTCAGCTTCTGCGCTTCCTTCTAAATCTTCTTCATCTGTGTCTGCAGCTAAGAGCTTTGCATTCACCATTTCTGCCACAGAATGCTGTAACCAACCCACAGTGCTGTAAGTCAAGTAAGAGAAATATTGTTACAGTAAATAAGGTTAAATCATTACCTTTCTTTGAGGATGCCTAAAAGGTGAAGACAGGACACTGTCTGCTCTTTTACTTGGTGTTCCATAAACCTGGGGAGAACCACCTCTCTGTGATGCCTCTGCCAAAGCTATGGCTATTTCATGAGCTACTTCATCATCAGCAGCATTAGCCTTTAGTCTCAAGCCTTGCTTGGTTGGAGAAAAGTAGTTTTCCCTATTGATATTTTCATAAGAAAATGAAACAGGGAACCTTGGTGTCCTTTTCCCAACTGGACGAGGTCGGCTTCCTGAAGAAATCTCAATAAATACATTCTCAGAATGAACCTTGTTATAAACCAGTATATAGCAGGGGAAAAACAACCAATAGCAAACGAAAATCATGAAAAATCTCATCAATTTGAAAGTAAGTCAACTGCAGAGAGGGAGACGATTTTTTTTTCCATCAGAATAGAATCAGACTATATAAAATTAAATGATAGATCAAAGATATATGTGGGCAAGCAGAGCATTTGGCCCAGAAGAAAGAATGACTCCCAAGGAACTCATATGCATACAGTGGCAGTTATGCACAAATTCATAATGCAGAGTACACATGTAAATGTTCCAGAGAAGTATAACCCATAAAATTTGAAGTTTTATGCATATAATGCCTTCTCTTGCACCTAGGGGTGTAAATGATTCAGAAACTATGCAGCAATGATGTGCGGATGCAAACAAAGTTTCATTCTATAAAGATGGGACTTTAAGCATAGCTATGCATATACATATCTTGATTATTTGCGCGTCAACATACCACCAGAGCGTTTCTTCTTCAACAATGAAAGACAACCATAATTTGACCCGAAGGTCAGGGAATGTGAAACAAGTTGTTCATCTGGTGCTTTAGAGGTACTATGCTGTACTTTGCCACGAGCACGCTTTTGAGTCTTTCGAGATGATCCCACATCGTCATTGCTTTCTTGGTCGCTGTCACTTCCTGCCTGTCAACCCAAGAATAACTTGACATAATACAGATTGTCGCCACAAGAAGCAGTAACAGATCTGGCAAATTCAGGGCAAATTGACATATAAAACAAAAACTCAAACAATTTGTTTTCCCTCCTGAAAAGTCAATGTTCTATTAGCCACCATCTCAATTTCGATTTGTTGAATTAACAAGACTGCAATAACATACCAGAGTAAAAAATTTAATTATAAACTATAACAAGTTATAATTGCAACTTCATCCCATTTCTTTGGTAGTTTGTACCCCTAGTAAAGCGACATTCTGCTTTTATCTCAGCAAACCAAAAGGAGACAGATATATAGAGAATCGGAGCACACAAATGCATGACTGCAAGGGGGTACAATAAACAAAGCCTTACATTTTTCCTAATCTCTAGTGATGTGAACCTTTCAGCATTTTAATAATATGAATTTGACAAAAAAAAATTCTGTAGATGGAAGCTTGATAATTGAATTAGAAATAGTCTCACCAAATTGCTGTAGTGATCAGTCATCATAGCAATCAACCCAGCTGCAGAAGCAGTTCCGTGTGGAAGGGATAAGTACGCCTGAAATTTAAGATCTAAAAATAAGTAAACATATAATTGTAGTTAAAAATGGGGGTGCATAGCTTCATTCGAGATATTTTCTGTTTTTGAAAATCTGACGAAAACTTATTATCAATTTTTGGTTTGACAGCCTTCCTATTGATATCGGTTATTCAAAATGTAAAACACGTGTTGAAAATGAAAATTATGGTTCAATTAAATTCCCTTGCTCACTAGAATACCAAAAACCCATCTGTCACATTATAATCTTATAGTCGCACCAATAAAGAAAAGTTCCAGTAGCAATACGGTGACTATAACCCGAACAGAGATGACATGACAATTTCTCCACACGGCAGTCTCATTTTCTGTTCTTTAACAAACTACCATATCTTGCTATTGTGTAGAATGATTCAGACAGCTGAGTGTCTTACTAATTTCAAATTGACATGCCATATAATCCATGATTTTAGGTGAAAAATGCCAGGGGGTTTCAATTATTGCAATTATTTTACTATATATGGGATAAATAATATTATCTGATGCTGTCATTTTAAAAATTCATCTGGGCCACTTCAGAGCCAAAGGATCTTTAAAGGCAAATGCAGTTTGCACTCTAACCAATTTATCAGAGAACATATAGAGTTGCTCTCTGGAGGTCAAAAAAAGCCTTGAAATGGGAGTCGAAACTGGAGAGAGTTCTCATAGACAACATAGTGGAAGACAGCTATGTAAAGTGGCAACAAGCTGTAATTAAGTGAGAAAGAAGTGATACTCATTAATGCTGAAGACGTATTAAAAATCAGATTTACTTTATTCATTGCGTAAAGGGCCTCCACCATTTCCACAGATCGATTTCGCACAGCACCAGCCACCTGCACCCATCGAGAAAAGCCAACGACAATCTGTTAGCAATCAACAGATAAGTTCATAAAAAAATGGCCATATCTGATTAATTCATGAAAGTGTCATGCCAAACATATCTTTGACCATGATTTTACTGTTATCCAGATACTGTTGGTGATATTATTGTGTAGTGATTAAGATAGGTTTTAAGAAAGGTAAATTTTCAGTAACGAATTATAGCAGTCATCTTAGTCAATGGGTCTAATGTAAATCAGAACTACCTTTTTCCACTCATTACCATTCTTGCGGTACGAGTCATAAAAACGAGTTATCTCTTCCGTGGTCCACCGAGGCCCAAGCATGTCACATAACTTTCTCTTCTGCATTAAATACAAAAGACGAAGAAGGAAACGTTCATTCTATTGATGCACACATGTCCAAACTCAATTTACAAAACACTCATACATGGACAGAAAAAACTTCCAGTGGGACATCATGCTGGATACCTATTGCAACTCTTAGAATAAGAGAAATCAAGAGAAGAAAAACTGTCAATGCTACATTTAGCTCAAGCAATGAGCAATTTTTCACCGGTTGAATTGAAATTATAACAGGAAACAGAATAGTTTAAGCAGAACCTCACCCGACTATTGCTTCTTTTAGCAACGTCTCCATCTTTGCTAGGAGATACTTCAGGAACATAAGAATATCGCTTATTCACACTTCTTGACTTTCTAGTGGGCCCCATTATCAGCTACACTGGAGAATCAACACACAAAGAGCAAAGAAAAGCAGACAGAGAAAATGTTAACAATCATAGACTGGAGAAATTCTTTAAAAGTTATTTATTGAACTACAAGTACTTGTAATCCCAAAGAAGAATCTTTGAACTTCCCCCAACCAGAAAATAGCCCTTCGATAATTAAAGGAAAGAAACAAGTAAAACAGGCGCTAAATAAACTCACTAACAGAAGTCATTTATTACACCGCATAAGAGCAAAAGTAAAACACACTGAATAAAAACAAATACAAATTTATTAAATCCATTTCCTTGATCATAACTATCTCAAATTGTTATTAAACCACGTCAGATATGCAAAACAAAAATGTTATCTGCAGAAGAATCAGTAAGAAAGAAAACCCTATGAAAAAGAAAATTATTCAGACGTGCAAAAGACAAAAAAGAAACTGACACAGAAAAAAACTAGTCAAGAGAATTGATCAATTTCGGAATAAATTAAAAAAAGAAGAAGATAGATCAATACATATATTTTCAACGCATTTCAAAACTGAAGTAGATGAGAGCTCCAATTTTCAAGCTCAACACCAATCCCAGCCCATTCATACGTATGCAATATCTCCTCCGAAAGCATAACAGACTTCATTCAGAACCAAGCAGCTAAAAACCTCCTCAAATTCAAAAACTAAACACACTTCAAAAACTTAAATTCAACAACCTAAACAACTCTCCAACAAAATTACGGGAACAAAAGGTGAAATCCACAAGTAACAAACCAAATTCAATCAGATGCAGAACAAGACGGCAAATTTGCAGAAGAAAAAAAACCCCCACAAAAAAAGAAAATCAAGAGAACAACACCATTGATCAGCGGTAATCAGCCAAAAACACCAGTAAACAAATCAAGAATCAATTACTTAAAACCCTAACCATACAGAACTCAAATTCAAAAACTTAACAAACACCAAATTAAATACAAAAGATCAGCACAAAAATTATTTTAAAAAAAACTCATTTCTTCCTCTTTACCTTCCGATAAATTCAATTCACAGCATTTGAGAAACAGCTGCAGATTTGAAATTAATGAACAAATTTTGGCCGGAAGAGATGAGATTACGAATTTTCTGCGATAGAGTGAGACTTTCGAGAGAGAAAGGTGAGTTTTTTAGAGAGAGAAAGAGAGAGGTGGGAAGAAGAGAGAATTTATTTGTTTTAATTTTTATTTTCTGTGGGGGTAATAACCGCGAAACTCTTTTCTTTGTATTTGTATTTGTATCATGTCCCAAATTTCTGTTAATTGCATATGCAGTCCTTTAATAATTAACTCTTTCACTTTCTTCCACAGAACTTTTGAATTCGCCTGTTATTGGCCCAAATATGGAGTCCCTGTCTGAGATTTTAGACTTCAATGGGATTAAGAATGAATGGGATTAAGAATGAGCATGTTTTCTAAATGATGAACATGATTTTAGTAATTTACATTAACAATTTTGAATTTACAAAAGAAAAAAAATAAAAATTGCAAAATAACAAATTTTTAAAAAATTTACAAAATTTTCACCACATAAGAGCCCCTCAACCAAAAGATTAAGGGGTTCGAATTTTTTCAATTACACAAATGTGTATATTAATTTGTTGAATAATAATTCACAGAATTCAAATTCTACGACTGTGAATATTAATCTGTTGAAGAACTTACATTGTCTTTTTTCATGTGTATTTGCTTTTTGATAAAAAAAAAAAATGAATTCAAGTGCGTATTTTACAAAAGCTTAAGATAAGTATCTTACTTTTTCTTTCTTTTCCAACAACTAAAAGGTCTTTACAATGTATATTTGTTTTTATCACTCAAATCAAAATAAATTGATCACCACCATGGTCGTCTTTTCAATCATTTTGGATATTATGGGCTAACAATGGCTGGCCTATAATACTTGGCCCAATGAGAGTGATGTTTAATTTACTAGTACGTTGATGAGGTTGCGGTTATCAAATTGGACTTAGTCCCACAGTAGAAAAAAGTCATATTGAATCTCTGGACATGACTTTTTAATCTAAAATAATATATATATATATATATATATATATTTTATAAAAAACAAAATTATTTTTATCTCATAAATGACAGTTCTTTTATGTGATTTTATAAAATTTGTTCTTCAATTTTATGTAAAATAAATAGAAATGTGTAAAATTATAGCTAAAATTGATACAATTCGGATACTAAATTTTGATATGTCAAATTTACCCATTTAATTCATACACACATACAATGAAAAAATAAATAAAAATATCACTATTATAATATTATATCTAGTTTGAATACTCATACTCTCAACCTATAAACCATTTTTTCAATTATGTTAAGTTTTGAAAGTTGAAACCCATATTTAATAAACAAAACTCCTTTAAATCAATCATCTTAATTTTTTACATTTTTTATTCATTTTGTGTTTATTTTTTATCATTTAATTTTATTTTATATAGTTGTTTTATTTTTAACTTATTATTAATTTAATAAATTATTTAAAATAGTACTCAAAAAAATATTATCATAAAATAAATTTAATAATATATTTATATTTTGATTATAAAAAAATTAAACACTAAATTAAAAATATATATATTTTATAACACGTGTAGAGTGTACAGTACTGCTAATATATATATATATATATATATATGTGTGTATGTGTGTGTATCAAAATCAAATGCCTTAAAGAAAATATAAACCCTTGCAAATACCCCCAAACATAATAATTAATCAACAAACCAATGGAAAAAGTCAAACAACCCCAATAACAGTGCTGCAAGAAAAAATGTCCAAGGGCATTTCAGACTTTCTCCCTCAGTCAATACCAAAAAGAAATCAAAACTTCAAAATGCTAGAAAAAGGGTTTTCTCTGAAAACAAGTTCTTGATTTTGGCAATGCGAATAGGAGAGGTGAGTTGCCTTTGAAATCTCCATTTTCAACTATGTTCAACTCCATTATCAAATTAAAGTTTCAATGTATAAGGTGTACTCGTGTTAAATTCTTATTCTCGTGCACACAAGTTATTTATTCTGCAACTGAATCAATTCTCAGCGTTACAAAATGCAAATCAAAGACTCATTTGCTGAAAATCACGTAGAAAACAGACATGGGTTTTACCCAGAAAGGGCCCTCAAAATATTCCCAGTATTTGAGCTTTGAATCCACCCAAAAACCAGATTCTGTTATCGCATACTTCAAGAAACCTATCACGAGGAAGTGGCCTATGGTCCTTCTATTTACCTCTCTAAGCCAATTTTTTTGGCCTAAGATTGAATTTTTACACTTTTTAGGGTTCTCAAGTTCAGACATAGTCAAGATTATTACATCATGAATTGAGTTTATTGTCAAGAAGCTTAGAAGCCGAAATAATCCAATGTGTTGATCTCCCTAGGAGCTTCTTTTGTTCTGACAAACATGCCATTTTTGCAACTATGCGATTTCTGGGCATTTTGGTGGAGAATTTGCGGGTATGTTTACGGCCGAATGTCGGAATCTTAAGGGGGGCAGGTGTACTCGAACCCCAGGTGGTAGCATTGCTGAAAATCAGTCCTAGGACAATAACCATTGACCCCTGTAGCTTTAGAGAAATTGTGGGGAAAGTTAAGAAACTTGGGCTTAATCCCCGCAAGAATGTGTTCGTCCCCGCAATAACCGTGATGAGGGAATTAAGCCACTGTTCTTGGAAAGAGAAGATGAAGCTTTATGAGAGATGGGGCTTGTCTGAAAATCAGGTTATGAATGTTTTCAAGAAGTATCAACGGTTCATGTCATCATCCCACGATGAGAATCATGAGGGTAATGGATCTTTTGATCAATAAGATGGTGTGTGATTTGTCGATCTTGATGAGTGAACCACAAATAACTTCATTGGGGTTTGAGAAAACTATTGTGCCTCAGTGTGCGTTCTATCAAGTTTCGGTGTCGAAAGGTCTGATCAAATAGGATTCTAGGCCTAGCTTGTTAAAGATGCTGCGATGTCTGAAAAGGTTGCTTCTTGAGATATGTGCTGCGTTTTGAGGAGGAAGCTCCCGAACTCTTGGAGATATATAAGGAAATTTCGAGCTACTGCAAAGAATAGATTAAGTCGTGATTAGCTACAAACTAACAGCTGAGGCACAAAGGTCATTTTAGAATGATGGGGAAGTGTTTATTGTTGTCAGACGCTTATATGAAGCTGGAGAGAGAGAGCAAAACTGCACAATGATAGAAAGAAGGTTTCTCTGAAAAAATTCTTGATTTCATCACTCCAAATAGAGGAGGTAAGTTGCGTTTCAAATCTCCATATTCAACTATGTTAAGGTCCATTATCAAATTCAAGTTTCAATGTAAAAGGTGTTCTTGAGTTGATTCTTATTCTCGAGCGAACAAGTTGTTTATTCTGCAACCGAACCAGTTCTTAACGCCACAAAGTGCAAATCAAGATTCATTCGCTGCAGATTACCTAGAGAATAAACATGGGTTTACGCAGAAAAGGCTCCTCAAATATCCTAAGTATTTGAGCTTTGAATCCACCCAAAAACCAGATTCTGTTATTGCATTCTTCAAGAAACATCATTTTTACCAATGCCCAAATCTCACTTATCATGAGGAAGTGGCCTGTGGTCTTTTATCTACCTCCCTGAGCCAAATTTTTTGCCCAAGACTGAACTTTTAAACTTTTTAGGGTTCTCAAGTTCGGACATAGTCAATATTCTGATATCAATGTGGTTTCCGTAAAGGTTTGCATAATTACAGAAACCACCCCTATTATTGATTTTACACGGGTCCAACTATAAGACAAAAGTGAATAGTAGGAGTGGTATATGTAATTATGCCAACCTCGGAGGAGCGTATCTATCTTAAAGTGGTTTACAGTATGAGTGGTTTTTTTGTAACTATACAGATCCCAAGGCGTTTAATTGTATCTACACCACACCTCAAGAGAGCAATGATAGGTGTGAAGAATGTTCACAATGTTTTGTATGTATATCTGCAGCTATTTCTTCAAAATCCAGGGGCTCAGAGCCATTTCAGTTATGTCTTATCTTAAGAATGTTTCAATAATGTTTGACATCTATCTTTAATATATCTTCATTACACAATAGTATGTTAATTTTGTCCTGACAAACTATCATCTATGTTTCACGGATAGGATATGATACTGATACAATGATATGAAATTTTTAAAAATTTTATGACACGATACGTCTCCTACTCGACACTATATATATATATATGTATATATATATATATATATTATTTTAGTGATAATATAATATAATATGCATATACATACATATATCTATAATGGTTTGCTGATTTGTCACATTTTGTATGTTTTGACACTCATGCATAAGAGAAAGTTCTATATTAATAATGAACGGCAGAATGTAAGGATAATCTAAGACAGTGGAACCTACATCGTGTTGATTTTTCATTTACTTTTTGATATCTTCTCATTCGATGCAGCAAGATAATATTCTATAGTAGACTTAGTAGTTAACCTCAATGTTCGCAAACACAGATGTTTTGCACTAATGTATTTAGACTTAATTGCTTATTTCAATATTTGCTTTACTTATTTTAACCTTTTAATAAAGTAGTATCGACCAATGGTGCAGCTGATAAAGGATCAAATATAAATTCAATAATTTTGACCTGAAAATTTAACTTGAAGAGAATTCTAATTTCCGTATCTTCATTTTTATGTAGTGGTCCAAATTTAGAGGCCCTACTGTAGAGGAAATACATATATATGCATATATATACTCACAATGTATATATAAATATTCTGTTCTCTCTCTCTCTCTCTCTCTCTCTCTCTCTCTATATATATATATATATATATATATATATATATATAAGTGTGTGTGTGTGTGTGGAGGTGGGAGTGGGACCTTAAAGTATCTTTGGCAATAATAAGAAAATATTCGAGGCGCCGACGCATGAGCAATGGAGCATGGTTACGGAGACAAGGTTGAACACACCCATCCATACTTAAACTTGTGTGTGTATCTAATAAGAATCTTTTAAGTAGTGCATTATATTACTCAAAATTAATTTTAGGTAAATGAAAAATTAAATATACAAATGAGCTAACCAATATACATAGTTAAAGTGGCGTGTGTTGAGAATGTGAAAAATCGTCTTTTCACATGGGAATCATAAAATAAAAAATTCTTGTATGTATATATTGAGTGACACATTCTCTTATGGATCCAAATATTTGGGGGAAAGAGGACCTACATACTTATGGATTCTGGCCGAGCCCACATGTGAACATTGCCCCTATCACCTGTTTCGGCATGTTATAATGGGCAAGCCAAGCTTGGGCTTGGCGAGTCAACAGTTATGGGCTTAAACAAGTGCGAATTGTGCCCAAATTGGTTCGGCCCTGGCTAGACGAGTGCAACTTGAAAAACACACAACTCTTCAACTATTATGAATAGTTCTCCGTATTCGCCATTATGATCGTTCACATTCAGAAGCATTTTATCACTTCTGCATTTCAGTCCCATAACTTTCCAAAACATACATAAATCTCTTTTGGTTCGTCATTTCTCTGAAGATATGGAGTATTTCTATCTTGAGAAATGGGTCATTGTATTCTGAAAGGCGATTGTCATTCAATTGTGAGCACCAATACGAGACAATTTAATTTTAAAGACAATGAATTCAACTCTTGTCTATAAAACACTATTTCCCAACATGTATCTTATTTTTATTTTATACATATGTTAAGTATTCCCGTGTCCTAGTAACAATTAAAATGCAGAACCCTGACACAATTGTGCCATTCATCAAATATAAAAGCTATTATCACCTAATAGCCTGTATTAATGAAAATAAAACATATTTGTATTTTTTTTAATAATAATAATAATAATATGACCTTCACATTACCACAAAGTTGGAATGGATAGTGAATGGCACAAGGAATCATCGTGTGTTGACTTTATCATATCATTTTTCATATTCTAAGAATTTTTTAAAAGTGTAAAAGGTCTTACAATGCTTTTTGGGTTCATAATAATAATGTCTATTATTATTAAAAATTTTATATATAGTTAGCCCTTTAAGTTTTGACCAAAAAGGGCTGCCGGCAAAGAGTAGCCTTATTCCTGAAAGAAACATATAGTAATTATGAATTAAATGACTTTTACACCGACCCATATTAACACATGTCTTACGTTTTAAACGACCAAAATAAATAAAAGGTTATTTTGTTTTAATTAATTTATCGTACTAATAATAAGAATAGACAGCGACTTCCACTACATCCTAGCCGTCAACTTTATTCGAAGACTAAATATACGCCGTTGGATTAATGAAATTATTACCAACTGAAAAAACCTCCATAATGATTTTGTTTCACCTTAGTTGAAAAAACTTTCTTAACGGGTTACCTAGTCCCCGACACTATTTTTATGCCATTTCTGAGAATATATATATATATATATATATATGTGTGTGTGTGTGTGAGAGAGAGAGAGAGAGAGAGTTCAATTAGGTTATACCAGTTTTTGAAAAGATATAGCGAAATAGTAATATTAAATTATATTTAGTACAAGATTCTCGATTTCAACCAATGCCAAACAAATATCACTATTAGAAAAAATATTTAGGGACAATTACAACATTCTCCTATGAATTTACGTAAAATTATAAATAATTATCTCTTATTTTAAAAATTATAAATACCCTTGAGGTATATATAAAATTTTAAAAAATTCATCCTTCATTAAGACGATACATAATTACGAGTTGTATTTTTTATGTTTTCGATAATGTTTGAGATAAAATTCTCATAATCTTAACAAATTCAAAATGTAGAAGTTATATATAAATCCAATTTGGAAAGACAAAAGTAAAGGTGGTGTCGAATCACATAGTAATGTTCAATAGTGATTGTTGTGGTATAAAATAAAATTATTTTGTAAAAGTTTGTGGAATCACAAAATTTATTGAGGAATTTTATCACAATTGACGAATCGCATCTCTTGATGGCTGTAGTGACTACTATAAAGCGGGGAAGTTATTGGTAATTTCTAAAGTTGTTAACATGTTGAGTTTTTTGGTTGAATCACGACAAATGTCAGGGTTGTCGTTAATTTTTAAAATAAGAGGGAAATATTTATAATTTCACCTAAATTCAAGAAAGACGGGAGTAGTTGTCCCAAAATATTTATTCAGACACTGCAAATGACACTTTAAGTAGGAAATTCTTATATGAATTCAATTTAGACCCCATTGTGCACTAAACGGTTTAGTTTTTTTATTCGTCTTAATAATAATAATAATAATAATAATACACAAAATATAACATAATTTTAAATTTTAAATTGTTTGGTAAATAAATGGACCCAACTATGCGGTTCATATAAAGAATCTTTTAGTATGACACTTTCAAATTCAAAACATTAATTCAAATTGTCGTACAATTTAGTGTTCGATTAGTATATTTTAACATTTTATTATATTATAAAACTGCAAGTTAATTAGACATTTTAAAAGTTTTAACAAAACAATTTTTGTATGTTAATCCCACACAATTCGCAGAGATACATATGTGGTTGATTGTAAAACAAATTTCGTATATTAATCTCAAACATTTTGATGTAGTTTAGTTTCCCTCAAAGAGCCACGTTAGAACTTTATGCAATGGATGATGACAAGTGTCCTCGATAACGAAAGTTGTCATCGAAAGATGTTTAAGTCAGTAAAGGGAGGCTTTTTTTGAGTGAGATGAAACTCACAAGAAGGAACTATTCCCCGAGCCTATCCTGTCAAGTTCGAGAAAAATGTCATCGATGGAAGCTCTATTGAAATCCTTGAGGGACTTCACTTATTGTACTAGAGCCTAAGTGATAAAAGTCACCTCAAAAAAGCCATCCATGTGAACTATCATCGAGGGCAATCTCTCTATCCAAGGGCAAGAATTAGATGGTCCTTGGGAGCACAACTGTTGGCATGCCAACTAAGGCCCCTAACAGCCCCGCCAGATGCGGACAACGATTGCTACCAAACACGCATTGACATGGTACAAGCAGTCTCCCTCAATCCCATGTGCCTTAAATGCTCTTTCATAAAGGCAATCTTATGCATTTAATGTTTAAGATATTCATTAAATACAAAAAGTCAAGTCCCGTTAATGGAGGAGTGACCAAGCCGCCATTGAAGGGTGCCAATGAGAACAAAAAACGTGTCCATTTGTACTTAACCGGTCAAATCAATGAGCTACCCCCATCAACCATATTACATCAAAACCCCATTTATATAAAAAGCATCCTAAACCCTCAAAAGGGTACTAACAACATTACTATTCTTAACAACTAAAAGAGATGCATTGTTCAACATCTTCTTCCCTACCTCACTTTTAGTCGAAAAGCTAATTTGAGTGTTAGATAGCCTATGTTAAGACAAAATCGGTTAATTTCACGTTTGCTCCTCTCTCTTAAGAGGTGGGCCGCCAGCATTCATCCACGAAATCATGAAGTTTCGACACGTGGTCATTTCAAAGAAGACCCGCATCACATTTATTGATACATATATACTTCTAAAGGGAAATCACTGTCGATTTTGAAAATTTTTACTATTTTTTTAATTTTTTATTATTTTTTGATTTATCTAGCTTGGATTCAAAAATTAATCAATAATCACGAAATGAAATATTAATTTCACAACTTAATTTTTCTATCCCTTAAAAAGAAAGAAAAAAAAGTTTATATAAAATATATCATTTGTTTTCTCGTCTTAATAATAATCGTGTTGTGCACGCGCGAACAGAACGCGTGGGGCTGGTTGGGCCACATAGATATTGGGATTTTTGATTGTACGTGTCACTATCTTGTTGGGGGGTAAGGAGACTTGTACTTCCTGCCCTCTGCATCAGCTTTTTTACTGGCACACCTTTTTCAAGTTTTTATTTTTCATTAAATATATACATTAGAAATTAGGGGAAGAAAAGTTTGAAATACATTGATTGTCTAAATTACCCTTGACTTGAAACCCCACATTTTGCCTTTATCTTATTTATTTATTTATTTTCAATTGAGAATGACAAAGGTACATTTTATTTATCTGCAATATTATAAGTACAATAAATAATTTTGCAAAAATAACTTTTTTGAGTTTCAAAATTTATAAATTAGTGCATGATAAAATCTTTGATGTCGTTATTTCTCGATATTTTCTATTACTGAATTTATATAGGTCTTATAAATGTTGCACATAGTATAATGCATTATATAGTATTAGATGTCCGTTATTAGTCAATTTAATTTAGTTATTTGGTATCTACAATCCACTATAGTTCAAATCTTGGCTAGAGCATAAATTCTTTAGGGGAGTGGAAGTTTACATTCCAGCCGTCTAAAAAGATAATTTT
Source organism: Petrea volubilis (assembly GCA_026212405.1). Classification (NCBI taxonomy): domain Eukaryota; kingdom Viridiplantae; phylum Streptophyta; class Magnoliopsida; order Lamiales; family Verbenaceae; genus Petrea; species Petrea volubilis. The sequence goes on from CM047879.1 coordinate 16,298,349, forward strand.
ACCTTTAAGCCATATGTTGGGTATGTGATGAAATATGAACAAAATATTCCATCAAGAAATGCTCGAAAGTGGCATTTTGCGATATTTGTGGACGTTGGATGGTAATCAATAACAACTTATCGACTTTAAATGGTAACTGATGACAAAAAAGTTCAAGTGAAAAAATTCTAAAAATGGCATAGTTCGGATGAATTTTTTTTCTCCATTTATTATTATCTCCAAGTATGTGAAATATATAATATGTTTTTGAAAGAGAAAAAAAAAACATTGATATGAATTTAAAACTAATATATTCTGAAAATATGTTTGAGGTATATATACTCCATACTAGAATCACATTGGTAATAGAATTTTATCAAGATGCATCACATATTGTCTAGATGAATGTATTGAGAATGTTTTGATTTGGAGGGAAAATGAGAAATTCCAAAATACTTTAGTCCTACTTGTTTTTGTATGCTTAAAATATTTGTAGTTTATAGGACTTTTATAAAATACAAACCCATTTTTGAATTAATTTTCCAATTATTATGTTTTTGCCAAACATTGCACAATAGGATGCATAAGCCACACATTAATAAGGCGCAAATATAAAACAATACGAGCTATTATTTGCTATATTTTATTCTTTAGCATCTACTAGATCAAAATTTCCCCTGTTTTTAACAGCACAATTTGAATTATATTTAAAATTTTCTACGTTATTGAAAAAATGTTTGATTTTCAAAAACTGCCTACATTTTTTTTTGGATAAAAAGTGTTAGCCATTTGAACTGTGGCCATTTTTTACACTTTACCAACTAAATTTTATTTTTTTATACTTTACTTCTTAAACTTCACAATTTTTACATATTATCACCTTCAAATCTATTTTTGGTGGAAATAATTGCAAAAAAGACCACACATGATGAGTTTTCAATATATATTTGAGTTTATTTAGTTGCATTTGAATAGAATATGTGTAGGCTTTAGAGTTTTTTGCTAAATATTTCCACAAAAAATAAGGATTTTTGTCATGCGGCACCCCAATATTAAGTCTAATTTAAGTGAAAAATTCCATAAAATAAAAATTAGTACAAAATACCTCATGAAATATGAAACCACCACCGAATACCCTCAATCGATTGTGTATTCTACACATGCTATTTCTGTATGTATGATAGTGTTTCAGGACCCGTTTGGATGAACTTAAAAAAAGCGTTTCTTGAATGGTGCTTTTTATAATGGAGCTTTTTTTTAGATAAGCAGTTTTGCGTTTGGATACAATAATTAAAAATACTTTAAAAAGTATTTTTATTTAAAGCTATTTTAAGGTAACTTTTTTAAAAAAGCCCTTTTTGGCCTTTTTTTTGGCCTTCTACTTTTTTTAAAAAGCCTATCCAAACCCAAAATTGTTTGCTCTGAAGTGTTTTTTTTTTTCAAAAAATAAGTGCTTATTCTCTAAAGAAATCCATCCAAACGAACTTTTAAACTTGCAAGTTTACCTTTTTAATATTGAGTTGGATTTATGAAAACCACCATGTTAATTCTAAATAGTATAAAAAAAAATCATGTATTAAAAAAATTAGTCTAAAACTCTTCATTTTTTTGTAAATTAAAAAAAAAAATCCGAGTTTTCTACCTTTCTCATCGGTACGCAGCGATGCCATTAATCTAAGCCTTACACACAAAAACCATTGGCCAATATATGAGGAGGTTTGTGTTTGTGTTTGTAATTAATAAAATCTAGAGAATATCTTTGAACAGCTTAACTATCAATGGAAACTATATCTCTTCATCCGCATATAAGGTCACTATGTATTTATTTCCAGTCAAAGAAAAGAAAATTTTTATCAATTGTGACCAACGGATTGCCATCACTATATATAATTCATGTCAACTAGACGGGGCATCTATTAAAGAACCAATCACAATGACTTCTGAACTTACAATTCATGGCAAATCAAATGACATGTCAAAGTGGTTCTTTCAATTGTCCTCTTTCTTAGTTGAGTAAAATAGTTAGTGTATTTTGCATTCATGATCATGATATGATAAACAATATTTTTATTATATATAACTGATTTGGGACGGTTGCCCCTATAATAGGTCTCTGCAGTATTCAATCCAGATTAATTGACCAGTGAATTGAAACTTGATGACTATGACCAATATATATATATATATATGTATGTATATAGATGATATAATATATATTTTAATAGGATTTTAATTATGCATTATTTGCGACACTCGATAGAAGGTGTTGCAATAAATTGAATCAAACTTTTAACCATACATAAATTAGTGACCATAGGCTACACAAATTCAGCTGCGTAGAGCTTTTTAGCTGGTGTTTTGAAATCAAAAGTTTTTGATATCTATTTGTGTCGGAATTTTGTAGTGTTCAGATACCCATTTTTTTAGGGCGTTCACAATAAATTGGGATGATTATTCAATTACTTTTGAATGTGTCGACACTATGAGATACAAAAATAGACCATCAAAATTCAATTATGTTAAACTTTTTATTAGAATCTTAAAATTAAAAGTGTTGGAATATCCATTTGTGTTGTCACTTTACAGTATCTCAAACTCGATACAATTTTTTTTCTCTTTGTGACGTTCACAAAAAATTGAGATGATTATGTAATTATTTTTTTCTTTACAATGATAGATTTTTGTTATTTTAGTAACTAAAACACACACAATTTTTTCATTGAACTACTGAGTTACTTTTGTGAAACTTTTCAAGAATGTTTCTTAATTTGATATCATTTGACTTAATTGCTTATAAAATAGTTTTTTTTATTGATGTCTTTTAATTAATGAATTTTATTGAGTTTAGTGATCCATGCATATTGCATGTGGAGTTTACAACAATATACCTCAAATTTTTTATTTTGACTTTTGAGCCTCGTTCTAATCACTGTACATATGATTTGTAACATATGTGAATCAACATTTTCTCGACCAATTTATGGTTAATTATCTATATCATTGCTCAACTTATAAAAGCTTAAACACTACTAGACATTTGTAATTCGTCATGCATGACGAGACACTTTAAAAATGCGCTTTTAAGATGTAACAATTGTAATTCTCCGTTGAAACTCTACATTTAATGTATTTTTTATATTGTAAAATGTTTAACATAGCTATCGCGGCACTTAATTATGCGACATTTTTGATCAATATTTCAAAATTAAAAGTGCTATAATATTTATTTATAATGACACATATGGGCTTTCAATATGTAATCTTTTGATAGTAAAATTTGCACATAAAGGGTTTGTATTAGAAGAAATAGTGCATAAAAAAGGGGCAAAATAGTCATTTCATGAAGCATCGGATATTATAAGGTAAGCTCGGCGCGTAATAAAACTGTCGAAACAGAACAAAAAAAAAGAAAAAGAAAAAGAAGAAGCAATAATTAAAATTAAAAAAGAATTAAAAAATCTCAGAAAATCCAAGCTCCAGAGAAATAAAATAAATAAACGAAGCCCACAAAAAGACGAAATAAAATAATAAATTGAAAAAAACGCACAAAAAGTGCACAAAAATCACACACACACACACACAGGCGCACAGAGTGTGAAATATATAAAAGGCAGTGAGTGTTAAAAGATCCACTAAAAAGTAGAAAACCACCCCTCTCTCTCTCCTCTCTCTCTCTAAAAACACCAGACCAACCGGCAAACCCCCTTCGACCAAACCACCTCAGAATCACACACACAACTGCGCGTTCTTTTTGTATCTATATACGCCCGCTGCACAATACCTCTGTAAATAGCTTTACATATTTGTAAATTACGTGTGTGATATATATATATTTATACTGTAGTATATATATTGGTGGAGGAGGAGGAGGGAGAGGGGGAGTGCGCGCGTGTGTGTGGAGATATGGAGAGGTACGGTGGGACCCAGGCAATGGAGGCGGTGCCAGTGGATCCGGTGGCGGAATGGGCGGCGCCGGGGGGCGAAACCGGGCTCGAAGGCGAGTTGCATTTGAGTTTCATTTGAATTTCACTTGAATTTGGGTCGAATTTTACTGAGCTGATCATGAGCTTCTGTAATGTTAATTCCTTTGAGGTTTGATTTTGTGAATGCAGAGCCTATGTGGCAATTGGGGCTCGGCAGTGGGCCTGACTCTTACCCGGAGAGGTCTGATGAGCCCGATTGTATCTATTACTTGAGGACTGGATTCTGTGGATACGGCAATCGGTGCCGGTTTAATCATCCTCGTGACCGTACCATGGTAAATCCCCTGTTTTTTCCTAGCTCTAGGGTGAAATATTTGCTTTTGGTGTATGATTGATGCGATCACTGGTTGAAGAGTGTAATTTAGTGGGTTTTTTTTTTATTTTTTTTATTTTTATGTAGATTTGATGCCAATTTGGGCAAAATCTAAGACCTTTTTTAGGTAGGTGATTTATGTTGGTTTTGATTAAGTAGATAGGGTGAAATTTGCATCTTGGTTACACAAATTGGTCAAGCATGCATTGAGTTGAATTAATGGGATTCCTATAGATTTGTAGTAATTTTGGTAAAAATCGAGCCTTTCTTGATTAGTTGAGTTTATCCTAGTTTGATGGAAGAAAAAGTGACTAAATTTGCGAAAGCATTTACATCTTGGATGATCACATAAATTTGGTTCACTTGCATTGAGTAGAATTCGTGGGGGTTTCATATGGAGATCATTATCCTTGTTTGTTTAGTGAAATAGGATTGGGGTAAACTGGGGAAATATGTATGGTCTTCACTAATCATCTTAAGTTTGTAACATGCATTGCCTTCAGTGTGGTTATCTGTTTACATGATTATAGGCAATGGGAGCTTTAAGAGCTGGTGGAGGTGAGTACCCAGAACGCATTGGCCAACCTGTCTGTCAGGTATCCAGTTGCATGTAAATTTTTTGCCTTGAAAATTTGTGTTCATATGCGACCCCTGGAAAAATTTTAACCTTTGCAAGGTGAATAACTTCAATGCAACATTTTATGGCCTCAATGTGTTACAGTAAATTACTAAATAATGTATGGGACTTAAATCTAAGTGCTCTGTTTTACTTTTTGAGGTTAATGTATTCATTTATTGCTTGATGTTGAACTTGTATCTTTTAGAATCTGCTGCCTAAACTTTATTCAGATTGTTGTTGGTTGTGAAAGGGTGCGCTTCTGTTAATCAACTGTTTTTCATATTTTACTTTGCATGATTTGAATGTTATGTAAAGTTGTTTCCATTATGTCAAGGTGTTCATAATGTTTATGCCAAATCTGCAGTATCTATGTTGGCCGAATCCTTCACATTGAAAGTGTATTTACTTCAGCACACTAATTTACTAATTCTCCCGCTTATGATCTATTTTAAGGATTTGATCTTTGACCCTCACCCACAGGGTTATATTGTTGATAGTGGCTTAAGTGCATTTGCTAGATCATGCACTATAAGTAATTCACATGCTCATTGGCTGTTTTGAGGATGCTGTGCTTTGATCCAGGGGTTAAATTCTGGATATATGCAAAAGTACCTGAGCCAGATCATGTTTTAAGTAGTTTGTCTGTTCTTGTCTATTTTTGGGAGACTGACGTTTTCTGTATTGATCATTGGTCCTTCGTCTGATATCATACTTGTCCCTTTGAAGTTTGTTTTTAAAGATCATTAGTCGACTCATACTATTTTCTTATTTTTTAATTCACATCTCTAAAATGTGCCACTTGTATCTTGAGATAGCAGAACACTTTTTTCAAGTGAGGCTAGAATTTAGAACATGTATCTTCCAGATTTTGCAGCAAAAATACTTGTGAGTTGCTGACCACAGAGTGGTCCTTTTCTCTTTGTTCTTGTTGGATACTGTAGTCCTTTTCTTAACTTTGTAGTTTAAGGAGATCCTCCCTTTCATCATGGATATTTGTCTAGTTTATGTAAGTTCCTTAAAGGTAGTCTCAAATTTGAGTATTGAACAACACCCAGAAAACGAAAAGATGTGAACTTATTTCTATTGCTCTTATATTTTGTCTTTATGCTGTCATGCTGGATGAAAGATACAAATTCTTGAAGCAGTTTCGCCATTGGTTCAAATAAGGATCTTAAGGCTACTTCAGTTATTACAGTTTGCTTGATTTGATGTACTGATGTTGATCATAATTATGTAGCTGATATATCAGACTGTGAAAAGTATTTCAGTTGCCTTAGTTGGTGCAATCAGCTATTGGTCTCTTTTGATGTTTTCATGTTGTTTATCATCAGTTATTTGTTTAACCGAATAAAACTAGAACAGCTGATTGTCATGTCGACGGTGTTAAACCTTATGAGATATTTTAGTAGCTTTGAGTATCAAAAATGGGTAAGCATTGATCATTTATATCTATGTACATGTTACATTGACATTAGTATCAAGCATTTAATCTTTCTGATATCCTCTATTTTCCAATCAAGGTTGTCTCTCCATTTTCAATTATTTTTTCATGAACGTATCCTTTGTTCTATTTTTTGACTACTAATTATTGATTAAGTTGCTTTTATTTTTGTCAAATCATGCCCTTTACACTGGATTTGCAGTACTACATGCGGACAGGAATTTGTAAATTTGGTGCTTCCTGCAAGTATCACCATCCAAAGCATGGAGTTGGGTCTTCCGCTCCTATCACACTGAACGTTTTTGGATATCCTTTGCGACCGGTCTGCCTCCTTGACATTTTTTGTTCTTTTTTTATATTTTCTCTAGCTTCATCACTGGTTTCATTTACTATATCTATTGAGCTGTCTCACAAACTCCTCCTTGCAGGGAGAAAAAGAATGTTCATATTATGTAAAGACAGGACAATGCAAGTTTGGTGTCACCTGTAAATTTCATCATCCACAACCAGCAGGTATACCAGCGCCCGCCCCTGGTCCTGGGCCTTTGGCTGCTCCAGCAGCTGGGCCAACTCCAGCAGTTTATCCAACTGTGCAGTCTCCTTCTGTTCAATCTTCTCAACCATATGGGATGATTCAAGGCAACTGGCCAGTTGCCAGGCCTGCCATGCTTCCAGGTTCATATGTTCCTGGAAGTTATGGACCGATGCTCCTCTCCCCAGGAGTTGTTCCTGTTCCTGGTTGGACCCCCTATCCGGTAGGTATAGCTGAAATTTTTGTTTGATAGAGCAGATTCTTTGAGATTTGCCTATTCTCTGCTTAACTCTTGGAGTATGCTGTACAGGCACCTGTTAGTCCTGTTGCCTCTCCAAGTTCTCAACCATCAGGTGGTGCAGGCCCAGTTTATGGGATAACTCAATTATCTCCTTCAGCTACTGCATATACGGGACCATACCTTTCTGCTGGCCCCTCAAGCAGCAGCCAAAAGGAGCGTGCATTTCCAGAAAGACCAGGTCAACCAGAATGTCAGTATTATTTGAGAACCGGTGATTGTAAATTTGGAGCTACATGTAAATATCACCATCCACCAGAGTGGAGTGCAGCAAAGACCAATTATATACTTAGTCCAATGGGTCTGCCATTGCGCCCAGTAAGCATTTGTTCCTCATCTTAGGTTTTGAAGCTTTTAAAATCAGCAGTGAATGCAAGAATAGATTGATAATCTGTTGCAAATTGTTTAAAATTTGATTTCCTTGCATTGATGACTGTAGATTCGTGAGCACAGTGGTGCTTTTAAACTGCTTCAGCAGATGAACTAATTCCTGCTGAAGAATTGGTCTCTGAATTCTAGTCATGAATTTTGTTGTTGAAACTGTTTATTCTAGTTAAGTATTTGAAGCAGGAAATGGATAACTAGGTGAAATCTGATTGCTGCACGTACTTCCTCGATGGATTAACAATTATATTTATTACCCTGTCGAATCTTACTGCTCTTTACATGGGTGCGCTTCTGTGTTATGTGTTTCTTGCGTTTTGTTTTTATCTTCTACTTACGTTTCTTGTATTGCTTCTCTTTATTACATTATTTGTAATTGTTGGATGTCTGTCCCGCTAACTTATTTTTCCTCAAGAATAGATAGTTGTTTTTTTCTATTTTAAAGGCAATCACAGCGCTATTCACATAACAGACCATGATCCCTTACTCAGATTGAGGTCTTTTAGTTTTGCCTCTAACATTGTTTCATTTTTCAGGGTGCACCAATCTGTTCTCACTATGCACAAAATGGAGTATGCAGATTTGGGCCCCAGTGCAAATTTGATCATCCAATGAGGGCTTTGAGTTACAGTCCTTCTGCATCTTCTCTCACTGATATGCCAGTTGCGCCTTACCCTGTGGGGTCCACGATTGCAACGTTGGCTCCATCATCCTCATCATCAGATTTGAGGCCTGATCTTCTTTCCGGGCTCAGCAAAGATGCATTCTCACCACAAATGTCTTCTATGAACAGTTCGAGTGCTTCAGTTGGTTCAGTATTCTCAAGAATTGGGCCCGCTGCACAATCAAGCATTCAACATTCTGGACAGGGTTCTATCTCTTCTAGTGGGGGCAGCAGTGTAAGTCGTGGAGGTGAGGTTCCCACAACAAGCTGAATAAAAAGGATTGAGTCATCCCATTGTCTCTTTGGAGCTACTTTTATGAAAACAAACTTAAGTTTTTTTTTTGGTGCAAATTTCCTATAGGATCTCAGCTCAAAATCTTCATCCTTTCAGATCTAGCACATTGTAGCTATGTCCAACTTTGTTCATAAATGTCATCACAGGCCACCATTTCCGTTTTGAACGAGTTATACATACCCCTCAAAAGATCTTGCAAAAAGACCCTCATTTAGCTTCTCAGCCAGTCTTCGAATAACAAGAAACCAAACGAATATCGCCTTTAGGTAATTTGCATCACTCGAATTTTTGAACTTGTTGTGTCTATTTATGGTATCTTTCCCGGAACGGGAAAAGATACATATGTCCTCACCATTCTCCATCTGGATTTTAACTGTTTATACACCTCTTTCATCTCTTCATTGGGAAGAAGTGGAACCCAACTTGAGCTATTATAGGGAATGAAAGTAGTGGTGTTCTTCTATCCCCCCCATTTTTGTCTGGGGCTCTGTTGTGGAGACAATGATAAATTCATAGAACTACAAGGCAAATTTAATGCTACCTCTTTGTATGTAAGACTTGTAGTTAATGTTGTGAAATATGAATTCCTCTGAATCCTTTCTTTCTCATAAATGATCAGAAATACACCCAAGAATTTCAGAGAAAAATCTTGAATTTTTGTCAACTCTTGCTCGTTATTATTATTATTTTCATTTACATTTGGGATGTGACATCTTTGAATGAGCTCTCATGGCTATCATTTTTGACATGGTTTATGATTTTTGATTTACAATGATTCTAGTCTGGAAAGTCGTATGATTATGCTATATTGGATCTTCAATTCTAAGCAAGGAAATCACCCTCCAAATGAAAGGCTAAAAATGATGTAATTTTGTGATTAATTTGCCTTTTTTTGCACCTTTTACTTTTTGTTCTCATTTCTTCCCTTAAGTTTCTTTCAACTCATCAGATACCATCCACTTGGGATATTCAAGAGGTATTTTCAGCCGTTGGATGGAGTATGGTAACGTTATAATTCCACTTTTTTAATAATTTTGAACATCTTCAAATTTAATTTCAACAAGTAAAAGCGTGAGTTAGTTGGGTATTTTCGAAGTGGGTAGCATGAAATTTTTTGTTTCTTGACCCAAATAGGCATTAGAGGCTTTTGTAATGCATATGAAAGACTTAATCATTGCACTACATTGGAAAGGGATATATTGGCTGCTTCTTCTAGCCAGGCATTCATGATTTTCATGCATCAATCTATTTATGTTGCAAAATTATTTGTCAGAACTCTAGCTATTTTGGTTATAGTTGAAGTTACCATGGCTCAAGGACAATTTATTGCTTGTATATAAAACTGTAATCTATATTTTGTGAAAAAAAAATCAAATCTCACAATATCCAAAATTAGAATTACCAACTCCATCACTTTTCTTTATTTTTATCTTGGAAAAGCATTATAGATTTGCAGTAGTTACACTAATTATAAGAAGCTGACAATGTGAAATGACATGAAACCTTAGGAAAAAAGCGAACTTTGTAATGCCAATCTTGAACCTTAAACCCCGCATGCATCTTGTCACAACAAAATTGACATGACATGGACCCTGTCAGAGTACTAAATGTGATATATTTTAATCATACTATAGATATTCCTGTCTAAATGCAAATCTCACTTGTCAAGCTCAAGTAGTAATCTCATGGATTTGGCGTTGCCCATCAGAGTTCAACGGTGGTTAACACTCAACTCTCTCTCTCTCTCTCTCTCTCTCTCTCTCACACACACACACACACACACACACACATATATAAACTATAAATATATCATATGAACCCTTCATTATTTTCAAGAAAACCCCAGTGTAAATACATCTTGCCAGAAGAAATGGGAAAAAGAGGCAGATCAAGAAAGAACAACAGATAGACAGAGGTCCATGCAGAAAACTATTTATAAACTTAACGAAAATATATATATTCATTAATATATATATATATATATAGATATATAATACCTATAACAAAACCAGCATTGATTAATATAGAGACTGGCCCTAGTCATGTGTATCCCCAAAACAAGGAAAAAAAGATGAGCAACTTGCTGCTGCTGCAGTAGTAGTAGTACCACCATTACTGCCTCCTGGAGCCATCATCATCATTTCAAAACCTGCATGATTATTATTATTGTCATTGTTATTATAGTTATTTTCAGCCATTAAAGGGCCATTGATCATGGCTGAGAGTTCACAAGAACTCAAGTCCCATGACTGCTGATGATCACTCTCCCACAACCCATATGATCCAAGTTCTTGAATATCATCATAAGAAGATGAATAATTTCCAGTGAAATTATCATCAAGATTATTATTGTTCCATGTTAATGTACTTGGAGTTGGATATTGCAAACATGGCTGGTTTGAAACAAAACCCTGGTTTTGATCATCATCAACTTTCTTGGAGGATGAGCTAGATGAAGAAGAAGGGTTCAAGTAGTTGTTTGGAACAATGCAATCCAGGTACCCTGAATTCTTGTCACTTTCTGAGAGGTTAAAGAAGCTGTCATCATCGTCGTTCGACATTGTCAAAACGTACGAGGAACGACACGCGTCGCTTCCCGGTTGGTCGGCAACTGGCTTCCTGGGAGGTCTCGCATCGTCAGCAGCAGCTGATTTGGTATTTTGCATGGAGGCATTGCTCTGGAACTCAAAAGGGGTGTTCAAAATGGATTTGAAATTATAAGTTGTGTGGTGATCAGTATAGATGAAGTTAGTCCTGGCCTGAGTGCCCTTGATTGACAGGGCTGCCCTGTCATAGGCCAATGCAGCTTCTTGGGCAGTGTCAAAGGTCCCCAGCCAGTGCCTCTCCTTGGTGGTGGGATCTCTTATCTCCGCCGCGTAACGGCCCCACGGCCGCCGCCTGACCCCCAAGAACCGCCCCGGCTCCGCCTGTTTTTTCCGGCCGCGCCGCTCCCCCGGCTGGGACACGGCCGCTGTGTTGCGCTGCAGCAATGTGAAGCCAGTGTCAGTCAGGATCGGCTCGAAGAGAGTGAAAGGCTTGTGATGGTGATCATCATGGGAGGGTTTTGGTGCTGACATTGTTGAGTTCTTGCAAGAAAATTAGAGAAATATGGGAAAACTATAAAGAGTATATATGTCTCTCTGTGCGTGTGTGCGGTTGTGGGTGAGGAGAGTGAGTGGGAGGTGTGGATTTGGGGGGTTCTTATAAAGGCAGTGAAAAGGGGGACACACTGTTTAGTATCATGTTTTGAAAGACATTTTTTTGGACATACTTTTTTTTTTCAAATTTATTGTCTTTCTGCTCCGTTTTGTGTATTACTATATAGACTTTTTTTTTTTTTTTTGGCTTATTTTGTATTATTTTTTTAAAAACATTTCCTTAAGTAGAGCACCAGGAAATAAGAGAAAAAGAAAAGTAATTGTTCCCTTTCCGGGATATAAGATTTTTTGATATTGACTACGATTTGAAGATTCCATCTCTTTTTGAAAGGGGGATTTTCATAAAATTGTTTGGGGGTCTCAAAATTTGAAACACCAAAGGTTGAAGGGCTTGAGTGCAATAACAAAAAATGTATAAAATGTTGTGTGTGTTATATATAGGACGAAGCAAGGTTGTTAGTGGGGTGGAGAGGGGCAATTGTCTGGAATAGAGTCAAAAAAAATTTTATTTGGGGTCGAGTTTGAATTATTATAAAATATAAAGAATAATTTTATTATTTTAAAAAAATGAGATTGGGGGTGCGCGAAATTCAAATGCTAAGAAATATACATATAAAATATGATCTTATATTTGAAAGAGGACAATTGCATCTTCGAACCTTATTCTGGCTCCTTTTTTTACTACTTGTGTTTACAAACTAGTATTTTATAGAAAACTTTACCCTGACACTGATAATATTTTTAAAAGTTGTGATTCATGCAAGAATGTTGGGTCAAGTTTGGTAAATATTAAGAATAATTTTTATTTTTTTTTTGATCCAAAAGAGAATAAACTACAATTAATTAAGGATAACGAAACGATAATCACAAACACGATTGATTTTGTCCCCATATATTCTCGAAAATCACAAGCATTTGAAAATACAAAACACAATTCTTGTGTGTACGCACATTTTCTTGAATAATGTCGTATATGGTGTCACATGCTTAATCCGCGTTTCGATGGATTAATTAATTTAGGTAAATTTATGTCTTGTTCATGATTTTCAACGGGAGCAGTTAGGGATCTTCACTTACCAATAAATAAATAATCCAATGTATTAGTATATATAAACTTGAATTTTGGATATATATATATATATATATATATATATAAATGGAGACATAAACCATAAGTTAGATTTCCTAGACAAAAGGAGTACTACTTCCATAAGGTCCCCAAGTCAAATGTAGTTTGTCACATATGTAATATGATTTTACCAAATTCATTCCCACCTAATTTATTTTTTTATTTTTGGTAGGGTGGCATTATAAATCTTCGTGATTATTAAATATGTAAAGTATAGAAGTTTAATCATAGGTAGACACTCGTTTTGAATTCCCAAATTAAGTAAAAATTGCTTGTATTATTGATATTTTATAAGTAATATCAAAGAAAAAAGCATTTATTTAGATTCATAACACAAATGCTTGTGAGTTTTGATAGCTCAAAACAACACAAATAGGGTAAAAAGGATTTTGTGCCACGTTACAAACCACGTGTCTTGACTGTTGGCATGAAGTGACATCGAAGGAGGTTCATCGCCTCCCACAAAGTTTGCATAGGGTTTCATGGGTTGTGCACCTCGGAGGGTCTCCTCGAGGAACCAATTCACAAATCCTCTCCAAGCATGACTCCCCTCAAGGCGATGTCTTCCACAACGAGTAGTAAGCAATGAAACAGACCATTAATCTTATTCGAAAAAGTTTGCTTAGAAAGCCATTCAGTAATGAATTGACTCGAAGTCATTTCACCGGTAATGATAGTTACATCCATATGTACCAACCATCAAAGTCATAGTCTACAAAAGAAATGTCAGCCACTGGAGTATTAATAACAGGCATGACAAATATCTCTTTCATTAACTGCATATCCTTAGCCGATGTGCCCTGGATACCCTTTGAATCACATGGGTCCAATCAATTATATCTCGCCATGTTGTAAAGGCTCTATATTATAAATATTTCCTCACACAATAAGGTTGGTAAGCACATTTATTATCGCAAAATTTTGCCATATTTCCCCTCGATATTTTATATTTCTCCTTGAATTTAGTCATTGAGCGTCAAAAATCCTTAACTAGTACTAATTTCGATTAACTGACATTTGTTCACTCTTTTCTGCAGAAGAGCTCTACTCCTCTCAACTTTGAGCCCTTGAGACTTCGTCTTCCATTTTTGGACATCATCATGCTCCATTATAGCACATGAAATCCTCTATTGTAAATTGTGTTTCATTTCCTATTTCCAATGTATAGATATTCACCAAGTGTAAGGATTTTAGGCCAATTGTATAATTAAGAAAGTAATTTTATACACATAACATAAATATGAATTTTACAATAAAAAATAAAATATAATTTTGTAATAGAGGATGTTATCCGCCATTATAGTGATATATTCATTTAGAGAGTGTTTGGCTGAGCTTATAAGCTCTTGAAAATATTTTGTAAGTTGTTTGAGAGCTTATAAGTTCCTTAAAATGTTTGGATAAATTTTTTAGTAAAGGAGCTCATAAACACCAAAAATAAACTGTCAGGAGCTTATAAGCTCCAAAAAAAAAAAAAGTTCCTTCTAACTTTTTTTTTTCAAACACCTTATAATTTGTCTAATGCTAAAAGATAAAATAAATAAATATATTTACTTTTTTTCAAGATTACATTTCCAGTATCTCAAAAATATTTATTTACATGAAATTAATTTAATTTTTTTTTTGGATCATCATTATACTTAAAAAAAATATATAAACTTTAATTTTTACCAAATAAATTACAACTTATCAGTTTCAAATGTATCTTATAAGCTACAACGTCTGATTTTATCCAAACACTTTAAAAATTTATTTTTAAAATAATATATAAGAACTTATCAGCTCAAAAAATATCTTATAAATTTTTTAAAATAAGCTTAACCAAACACCCTCTCAATCATTTTACAAAATTTGGCCATAAATTAACCAAGTCGAAAAAAACAAAGAAAAATTGGTGAGTCATGGAGCGGTGTCTTGTCTAAAAGTGACTTGAGAAAGGCTATAGTCAAAAAGGCAATCAAAGGGGCTTAAGAAACAAATGCAAAGTAGAATGGATGATTAGTGGGCCACTTAATTAAAATCAACCTATTTAATTAGCAGTTCTAATAGTAATAAGGCAACTTTTAACCGTTTTTTTTAATGATGTGTTGATTAAGCTTTCACATGCCTAAATGGCATTGGAAACAACATTAACCATTTTTATAATCAAAGGGGTCAAACCCTTTTCCTGTCTTTGGCACATTCAAAATTCTATGATGCTGACCACTATATATATATATATATATATATATATTGCCAAAGCTCTTAGAGAAAATATTCTATTCGGAATTAAGTTTTTAGAATTTATTATAAGAAAGAATTCTATTTAATAATAATAAAAAAATAATAACGAGTGAATTCCATTATAAATATAAAACAGTTGTGATGAATTATAATGAAATTTCATTAAAACATAATTAAAATAATAATCAGTGATGTTGATGAGGCATTGCTTCACTGATAAGGTGAAGGCCTCATAATTTTTAGGCAGTGGGTTTGATTTTTAAAAAAAAAGGGTAATAATTAGTGATATAACATCTAAGAATGGGTTTTCGAGTCACAAAATTCATCACATAATTATATTTTATGACAAATTTTATTAAATATGTGATAAATGATCCTATTATGAAAGAGTTGCTTTCTTATACTCTAATATATATATATATATACAACATTCTAAAAATATAGTCTCCTTTTTCAGTTTCGCAAGGAGTTAGTTCAAATTATGGTAGTGGTTATTTTCTCTAAAATAATTGTAAAAAATAATAATAATAATCGCAAAAAGTAATACTATTACGCATTACATGATCAAGTGCTTATTACATAATTTAATAGGGAGAATTATTTTAATCATGAGTTTTCTATCCTTTAGTGTGACATGGACAAAATCTATGACCCTTGACTCTTCCACTATATATTTTCCGCAGTTTAATAGATAAAGATAACATGAATGCCACCAATTCAACTTGCTCCCTATGGGATGATTGAGTACCTAAAATTTCTTAATTATTTTAGTATCAAAATGAAATTTTTGAATGTCTAGTTTCTTTTTTTGAGTTTAGTGAATATGATTGAAGTTTGAAAATTAATTTAATCAAGATTCTAAGAGTTAATTTGAAACATATATATCCATTTAAACTCTGAAAGTAGCATCTTGCTAAGCTAAAAGTTTAACTACAAGTACAAAGACAGCTTTTGTTGGTTATCTTTAAACCCAAACAATCACAATTTTCAGCTAATGTGCTCTTTCATACCTAAATTTACTAAGATTTACCAAACCCATCTTAATGTCGCAGATTTGACCTTTCAAACTTATCGTGCGACACTTGCGATAGTTAAGTTAGCGTCTCCTGAAAATGTGCTCGTGCATGAAGAACTTAGAAAGTTGACGCAAACATTAGGGTACTCAAATAAAACACACATGGGAGGCTAACTTAGCTAGATTTGCAAGGGACGAACGATGGACTAAATGTCGCATGAAAGCTTGAGAGGTTAAATCCGTGACACTAAGGCCGAAAAACAATGCCACAAGTACCCAAAAAAACCATTTATTTACACTGTTCATTTGGCACAATAATATCTTCCCTTTACATTATTTTCTAAATTAAATTATATTAAGTGTATGATTAGCAAAAATATTTAATGAAGTGGGGGCCTGTTTTTGTCTGAGCTGCAAAAACAGCAGAAAGAAAAAGAAAAAGGGAGTTGAAAAGGATCCATTAATCCTGACATGAGAAACTGGTTTTGGGGTCAGATTGGAATTTTGCACAATCTCCAAAGAAAGTGTAATTTGCACAAACTTTTGTCTGAAATATTTAAGGCCATCCGGAATTTAGGGAAAAAGATTATGACATTCTAAGGAGGGTAAGGAGACTAAAGGACCTGGACTTTGACCATAATTTCACATTCACAATTTTCTTTCATTTCTTTGACCCACTCTAGAAAAACCCTTTTTTCTTAAAAAATAAAATGAGAATATTAATAAGTGTGATGAATTTTAATTTTAATAATCCCAATGACAATTGTAAAAGCAATTGAAATTAGATGGGCAAAATTGGAAATTCAGGCGATGATCATCGATTTTCAGTATTGGAGTTTCACCTCGTTTGAAAAGCAATAGTGCCGTCTAATATCAGTTCAGCTGGTGACAATATATTGTTTGAAAAGCAATAATGATTGACACAATTTTGTATGTGATGATACCATGGCGTGTCCCGTTAGCCTGTGACAATTCATTGGATTTGGCTGGTGGATTTTTTGGCTGCCAAATGCTGATTGAGAAATTACCCTTATGTCTCTGTTTCTAATAAGAACAAATTTCATTTCACAGAGGCAAGGGCATTTTGGGTAAATATTAAGTACTCCCTTATTTCATGTGAATCAAACAAACAATTGCTAGTTGCTACTACATAGCTACAATGCCCGACAGTTATACTAATATAGTAACATAACAAACAAGTAATTACAAAAATCAATCTTCAAAGGTTAGCTTCATTTTTTTAGTAAGAGATAACATTTAGATATCAAATAAAAAGAGGGCTAGATGTATTTTATGCTACACCTAATAAACTATATTCGGTTATTTGATAAATAACCTATATTTGATTACGATATAATCATTTTAATTTTATAAACTTTAAAAGGATAAATTTAAATAAATATATATATATATAGTATCCATCAAACTACTAGCTAGATTATATTATGCACACTATACAACATTTCAAAAACCCTATGTTTCCATATTTTATAAAGCTAATAATTATGTGAGCTTAATAGTTGGGACTAATAATAATTTTATGAATATTGAAATAAAAAGGGGGGAAAATTGATGCATGGTTCATGTGACGATAATTATTCGAGGTATTCGAGGTTGAATAAAATTTTGTAATGATTAAATAGTAGGGTAAAATCAAGGAAGTGTGATTAAAGTGTTATTTCTAATGATTCTTGTAATCAACTTGTTTTCATGCTTAATTTTGATGGTTCTTGATTTTATTATCAAGTGCCAATAATCATTTGCAAAATGAAATGTGCCAACTCTCTCTCTCTTCCCTCCTCTCTCTCTCTTTCCCTCCCTCTCTCTCTCCTCTGTACAATTTGAAAAGATTGACAGGATGTTTGTATCTCAAAAATTATAAGGAAACCAAAAAGGGCAAATCAGAACCCAAAATTTGGGTGGTTTAACCTTAGAGCTTTTTGGCCTAGTGTCATTTCATTTCATATATAGATCATGCTTGTTATAATAGCCCTTGACTAAAATAGTGTCCGAATCCTTGTTTCCACCTCATTATCATGCTAGAAATGGCATTTCAGCTCAAGTTCATCAACTTTTTTTTGTTATTATCAATAAATAAATAATGATAATAAAGAAAATCATAATAAAAGAACATATTATATTTTAGGATTAGTTATATTTTGTATCCTAAATTATAGCATCTATCGCATTGACTTCTTAAACTAAAAAATATAACAAATCAACCATTCGTAATAAAAACAAACATGACAAAACCCCTAATATTCCTAATTTAGGGACTTGATGTTGGTCTTCTTTGGCTTGACTACATAATGAATCCTTGTTGCTTTGACTATAAACGCTGGTGGCCCACCTATTATAAGAGATGAACAAATTTGAGACTAGTCGATTTTGTCCCGATGTAGGCTCTGCAATGCTTAAATTAGCAATTTAGACAAAATGTGAAAGGTAAGGAAGAAGAAGATGAATAGTATGTTTTCCTTGGTTGTTGGGAATAGTGGATTACCCATTTTTTGAGGTCTGGAGGCCTTATATATGCGTGAAGCCTTGATATGACATAGTTGATCAAAGTTGGTCCACTGATTAATTTGCAAAATATAAGTGAACATGCTTTTTGCACTTCTTGAGAGCTAAGCAACACTTTCATTAGTGGGACTTTGAATTTGTATTATTGCATATCAAAGGCATTAAATGCTTATGATTGCCTTTATGAAAGAGCATTTAAGGCACCTGAGACTGAGTGAGATTGCCCATATCCTATCAATACGTGTTTGGTGGCGTTAGCTATATGCGTCTGATAGGGTTGCTGCCGGCCTTAGTTGGCGCACCAACTATTGTGCTCCCAAGGACCATACAATTAATGCCCTCAAACGGGATTCCTTTCCTCGATGCTGCTCTACTTTGTTGATTACTTCGATGTGACCCATTGCACCTAAGATAGCCTAATAAGCGGACCCTCCATCTAGGACATTTACTTCAGACTTGGAAGGATAGGCTAGGGGAATAGCTCCATCTCGTGAGTTTTGTCCCACTCAGAAGACTCCATTCACTAGCTTAAACCTCTTTCGAGAACAACCTTAGTTATCGAGGATTTTTGTCCTCGTATTCGTCGTTACGTCTTATGGAGATGCTCACATGGCTCTCTAAGGGAAGTTATGACACATCATGACTAATTTGGTACATTGGTAGTTTAAATGGTAAACATGACACAGTACTAAAAAAATGACTTAATTTAACACATATAATGTTGCACTTTTAAAAAGTATCTTAATATGTACTTATCGTGACACTACATAATGCCAAGATAAATATATTATAGTTAAAAAAAAAGGCATCATACTTACCATTTATGAATAATCCATACATATCATAATACAAGAATTAAACATGATTAAAAGCATCTACAGAAACAAAAATTTTATTATTATTCACTTGAGCTCAAAATGTACAATGTGGGTGGTGTGTATGTGTATTTTTTAAAAAAAGGACCTATATCTTAACCTATCGAATATATATTCCATCTTTAAAAGTTTGGAGAGTCTCGTGAGGATTTCAAATCTTGAAAATATATGTACATATATATACATATATATATATATATATGTGGGGGGTGGGGTGGGGGGGGGGGGCGTATTGTGTAAATATCACAAAAATACACACACTCCTATTCCTAGGAAACACTTACCCGGATTACGTTACCAAATTCCGCTTTTGCCCAGAAAAGAATTGCCACGTCACCCAATGTATTAGACAATAATTACTGTTCCTTTGCAATCCAGTGGGGCTCGGCGCACTGACGTGTCGATCTCCCGGTGATTCACAGGGCGCCACGTGGGCGAGATGGTTACTGCAGAGAAGCAGGGGTAGGCATGATGTGCATTAGAGAGGTACGTGTCCGAATATAATACGTGGAACGGCGGCGCAGGGGAATAAAGAATGATAATGCTGATGATACGAGGTTAATTTTGTCAACTCAACAGTGTTGGGGGTAGGGTGAAATCAAGGGGTCACTAGAAACAGTAAAAGTGAATCTTGGGGTGGGGCCCACAGTCAAAGATTGTGCGTTCTATGTCCCATGCATAGGGTGCAACTCTCAGATTTGCTCCCAATTCCGGGCTCATGAGATGCTACTATCCGAGTAATACTCAAATGATATTTTAATTGTTTAGTCGAATTAATGATATTATCATTTTATATTTTTTTTGAGCACTTTTTAACTATTATATTTAAGTTAAACGATTAACAACATCAATTATGTACTACTCAATTAAATCATATGAATTTTTTCGTTTCGGCTCTTGAGATTTAAAATAAAATTTCCTTGTTCCATATGCTACATTTTCTTCTCTTAGATTTAAAATAAATATTTTTTTAATGAAAAAAAGTTAATCATCATTGATATTTATTACTTACCAAAAAAAAATCATTGATTTTACATTTTTTTTTCTTAAAGTCAATTGAAAATTTGCGTGGGAGTTAATTTAAGGATTTTTAGGTTTTTATGCAATTATATGAAAAGAACTTAAGGGCACAGCCGCTTGGGCCAAATGGTGTACTTGGGCCTGACACATAATAAGGATCCAGCTACCAAAAGCCCAAACAACATTAGTGATCTTTCAAATATGGGATAATTAAATTTGCACCTACAAAACAACCTTTGAGGTTTGGTATAAATACATTTAAATCCATTAAGGTGTATATAATTACAAAAATTACCAATTCCTTCTACTTTTATCTTACAATTAAACTCCTCAAATTTACACAATTACAGAAGCCACCCTATTATCTACTGACACTTAAAACTCCGTGAAAAAATTGACGGCTAGAAAGGCTATAGTAATTATGCAAACCTCACAGTGTTTTTTCTTTATCTTTTTCTTTATTTTAATCATGGGTCATTAACTACTCGGTCTCCAATACCAACAAATACTGACTAAATTCGGATTTGAGTAAGGACATACCACTTTGGCGTAAAGCTCTTCGTATCAAAAGTAGTTGCATTATAAGAGTTTGAATACGAATCCTCATGGTATTTAAGTTGTATTTAAAGTTGCTATAAGAAATGATATATCATTCAAATCAGCAAAAAATAATTTTCCGTCCCAAAATGAGGAAATTCAGCTTGCCCTGTCCGAAGGAGAATTGAGCAAAACGGTATACAAAATCATTTTGCTGCAACATTATTCTTAAAATATCAAGATTCTGCCATAGGACGTCATTGTACAGTCACATTCATAACTTATATCAAACACCAAAAATAAAATTTTATTTGGATTCTGTAGGCTCACAATCATCTGTGCGTCGGAAAATTCGCAGAGAAAGGAGAAGGTTCGTCGGTTCATATGGCCATCGCGACACAACTGTTCAAAAGGCATTTACAAATGAAGTACATTATGAGAGAAGATGCGTTAAGTACACTAACCTCTCGTCTAACTATGTGTAATTATTAAAAAAAATATATATATATATATATATATATCGAGAAACTTGGATATCATCATTTAACTGTGTCTGATACTCAACGAAAGTAAGAGTAAAGTGAAAATAAGTTATAAGGGAGGTATTATCTTATTTTGAAACCAAGAGGGGGTGTTTGTGTAATTGTTTATAGTTTACAGGGGAGGGTGCCGTAATTAGTGCTTAAATGAATAGATGCAACATGAAAATTCTGGTGAAAAGAAAGGAAATAACCACATAAAATGCGACTCTTGAATCTGATCCGTGCTGAGTGCCGGCATTGCTGACCTGTTTGGCGAAGCCGACAATCATCTCTTATTTCAAGCTGTCGAAACACGAATCTTTGAAAATGTTGAATTCAACTTTTTCGGTTTCCAAAAAGCCAAACATCTCCATAGGGCTGATCTTGTAACAAAAATGAAGAATGAAGATGAATTAGACGCTCATCCCCCCATTATAGAAATACCGGGTTACATTTTGTAACGTTCAGTGAAATATTAAAGGCGATTAAATTTCAACTACATATAATGCACTTTGAAGTAGCTGTTTTAGAGTACCGAACAGTCGACTACCAAGAAGTCATACCTTAAATTATCATGACCACAGTGATAATTTTGAGCTTGAGAGATGATCTGAATAGAAGTCATTCAACTGATTCTGCAGCCCATTTCCCTCTACTTGTGGGGCCTGAGTTGTCGGAGTCGTGCCATACCAGCTCCATCTAGAAGGAACCAAGACGCGCATAAATTAGGCCGTAAAAGATCCTGTGTTAGAACAAATTTGATTATGTAGAGGAGCGCAAAAGTTTGAACATACCCCTCCAACAATGACAGTATCACCCTCCTTCACGCCGAGCTTCATGAGGGATTTATTAACACCACATGCCTCCAGAACATGTTGAAATCTTCGCTCGGAATCTTTATATCTGCTCCAAACAAAATATGAAAGAATTAAATATTCTCTTTTCTATTTTAATACAAAGATTTTAGAATCAAGTGATATTAATGATTTATACCTCCAATTGGTCATTTGGACAAAACGCTGCAAGCCAGCT
The DNA here is from genome assembly GCA_026212405.1 of Petrea volubilis. Lineage (NCBI taxonomy): Eukaryota > Viridiplantae > Streptophyta > Magnoliopsida > Lamiales > Verbenaceae > Petrea > Petrea volubilis. The sequence continues at coordinate 16,320,890 of CM047879.1, forward strand.
CCCATCACATGCCACGTTTTGGTGCTGCTGTCGTGTGAGATCTCAAACTCACTGATGGGAGCTGCACGCTCCTTCTGCAACATATCAGCCATGTAATTCAAATCTGTTGAACCCAACATACCTGTAATAAGAAAAATACTGAAGCAATTGAGCAAAGCAAAATAGTTAAGCCTTCAGTAGAAATTGTAATTAATTTCTGACCTTCTTCTTTGTTAGCTGCACTTTTCTTTACAAGCTCATAAGCAGAATTTGTAACTTGTTGGGTGCCATTTCTAGCAACCGCACTCATGCAAAATGGCTTGATCCCACGTGTTTGTAGTGCTTCTTTGAATGATGGCCAGTTTTGAGAGGCCTCTGGTAGATCCATTTTGTTGAATGCTACAATAAAAGGCTTTTCAGCAAGTTGAGGGCTAAACATCTCCAGCTCGAGGCGAACAGCATCAAACTCATATTCAGGCTGCTCTGATGAACCATCAACTATATGCACCTAAATCTCGGACATGGAAATTACGAATTAGTTTCCAAATTCTTTTATTATGTTAGGTTGCATGTATATTTCTATAAACTAAATAATAGGGCATTGTGACTGAACACAAGAAAAATAGTCAAAGGTAAACGAACATAGAAAACAAACAGAAATCTGATAGAGTACTGACATTTGCATACGCAGTTAAATTGACAACAGGTTGCTAACGATAAGATATGACAAAATCATAAGTTCACATCTAAGCCTTATGATATCCTCACACCTAAGATGGTGTGAGCAAGCATCACTACGTGATCAGGGACGGAGCTTTGGGGTGGGGGGTGGGGGACTTTGTTCAACCAACCCTCGCTACTCAACCCCCCAAATGTACATATAGCTATATTTCATATGTATTTTTCTACAAGTTCATAACCTTTTATATTTTATAAAATTTCAATCTTGTTCCCCCATCCCTGTAGATGATACAATTTGGTAAAAGCACAAGATAACCTCTCAACAGGAAAATAAAGAACATCATAACAATAGCAATTGAATAGACTGTACCAGAACCGAACACCTCTCGGTGTGCCTAAGAAACTCATGCCCTAAACCAAAACCTCGATGAGCCCCTTCTAATAAACCAGGCAAATCTGCAACTACCATTGTAGCATCATAATCAAATGAAACAACACCAAGATTTGGAAGCAAAGTTGTGAAGGGATAATTTGCAATGGCTGGCTGAGCAGCACTGATGACACTAAGAAACGTGCTTTTCCCAGCATTCGGAGCTCCAACAATCCCGACATCTGCCACCAACTTCAGCTCCAACTCTAGCCACCTAGTCAAGACATGATCAATCCTTACATAAAAAGAGATACTTTAACCTAAATTTGGGATCAATTCTAGTGTAAAGGGCCACTAACTGAAAGGTGATAATAACTTCGAGAAGTTATATTATTCGTTTTCTACAAGTACTAAGGTAATGCTGCTGAGAAACTGCATGACAATAATAACAAAAACATGGAACTAAAACCAAGAACTAGTTTAAAAAGATAACAAATATACATTAAGAACACAATTAGAGTAACCAAATATTCTTACATTTCAGGCCCTTCTTCTCCATTCTCTGCAATCTTGGGCACCTTATTAGTCCCTGTCTTAAACGATGCATTGCCCCTCCCACCTCTCCCGCCTGGCAACAACATTGCCCTCTGCCCTGGGTGCAACAATTCCAATAGCACAGCTCCACCACTCTCCCTCACAACAGTTCCAGGGGGAACCTTAACCACCACGTTCTCACCCTTTGCCCCGTTCTTCTGCTGCCCCTGCCCGTGTGCTCCCCTCCCCGCCCGGAAATGCACACTCTTCCTGAAGGGCAACAGTGAATTCATAGCCCCATCAACCTGTACATACGCATTCCCACCCCTCCCACCATCCCCGCCTGACGGCCCCCCTAACGGTACAAACTTCTCCCTCCTAAAAGCTACCACCCCATTTCCACCATCCCCTGCTTTTACATATATTTTAGCACGATCAAAACATCTCATTACAGCCGGTACCCCTTTTTCTTTAACTCCCTCTTCTTCTTCTTCTTCTTCTTCAACTCCTTCACGCCCAAACACCATTAAATCTTCTTCTTCTTCATCAAAATCATCCTCATCATCATCTTCGTACTCATCATCCGAGCCCACTTCATAAAGTTCAAATCTTCCATAATCGAATCCCATTTTCTCGCCACTCGTTTCATCAATTCCCTCATCCTCGTCATCGAAATCATCATTCACCTCATAACCCAAACTCAAAATTTCCTCACTGGATTCATGTCTTGAACCAGAGCCAAGTTTTTCATCAAGTTTCTTGGTCCTTGTAGCTGCGGGTGTAGCATCAGAAAGCTTGATTTCTTCAGTAAGTGACTCTGAACCCAAATTATCAAAACCAAAGTCATCTTTGGGAGGTAGGCGGGTGAAGGTGGTAGCTTCTCCGCCTTCCACAGTGGAGAAGGACGGCGACGGCGGCGGCGGAGGGTAGTTTCGGAGTTTTAGCTTGCGGGTTTTCGGATTTCTTGTAGAGATACGCTGATTGTTTGAATTGGGTCTGGGGCGAGATAACGAGACCGGTTTGAAGTGTATAACGGTAGAGGAAAATACAGATGAAAATGCCATAAAAGAGAGATTTTGGTGAGAAATGGAGATGGAGAAATAAGAAAGATCTTTTGGAGGGAGAGGATAAATTGGTGTTTTGATAATGGCCTTTAAAATTGCACTTTATCCTTACACTTCTTGATAAAATTGTAATCAAGTCACTTTCTATATTTCTTGTTTCTTTGAAGTCACTAAAATTTCGTCTTTTGTAGCTAATCTTTTCCTTAAACACCTCTCTCTCTCTCTCTGTGTATATATATATATATATATATTATTCAATTTATGCTTTCATAGTCCAGTTTGCTCACATTCGACACGCGGCGAATCAAGTAGCTGCTAACTTGCGAAAAATTCCGTTTTGTAGCAGAGTTGATATTGGTATATGGGATGCAATGCCCCTAGTTGTATTCAATTTGTTTTGTATGGTGATGAGTTGCAACGCGAGTAATGAATTTTCTTAGTTGTCACAATATTAGCACTGCACGTTCAATACGAGAATTTTTCGTTTTCGATTTCTTGCATACAAGATCCCAACAAATGCCCGAGTCAGATGAGGGAATTGTGTAAGGATCGACAGATCCCAACAAGATTTATCACTTTTAGGGAACAAAAATTATAAACAATTGAACTTTATTCCACACCAACATGGTGCCAAGAACTCCTTAAGTTATTGTTTCCATAATCTGAGAAGCTGATAACTGGCCTTGTGGGCAAAATGGGAGAAGCAAATTTATACAGATGATATAATATTTCATCATCTCCACTCTTGTTCTTTCCTTTCAGGAAAAGCATAAGAGGGAAAACTAGCATATCACGCAGCTATAACAACATCTACTTATGGCTAGTAAAAAGCAAGCCACACCAATCTAGCATATATCTTCTTGATCATGCTTTCAACTAGTAAAGAGTTCGCTCCCGGGCATGACGGTTGCAGTGCCTTCGCCCATGACAGTCGTCTGTGTGATCTCTTTATCGCGTATCTGATCGAGCTCTGACACCACATTTTCCATTCTCGCCCGGCTTGTCCCTGGAAAACTCATGCATTTGATCATTAGCCTGATAAGATCCCTCATCCCTTCTTCTGTAAAGCTACCAGCCAGTCGGTCGTCTATCAGATCGTTCGAACTTAGATGATCCTGTATCTGATTAAGTGAAGTCAAAAAAATGAAAAACTTGACGAGAGGCTGACCGAGATTGAATTTTTTGCAAAGTACATAAAGCATTCTTTGTCATATTTGCGGGCTAGAGTTAGGCCCGTTCTCACAAACCCCCCGTGCTATGAAAAGCTTCAGATAGACCCCTAATGTTTGGATACATGTTACAGATACCCCCTGTTGCAGGTGGGATTTGTAATACAAAACAAAACATTAGGGGGGTATTTGAAATATTTTCTACCATATGGGTTTTTTTGGTGGAAATGAGCCTAATTTTTGTTGGGTGGGGTGGGGTTGGTAATTAACCCATATTACCAATTCTTGGCGATCTCATGTAACACAATGATGAAAGCATTTGAGCTAAACTTGTGTACATACCCAATGAAGTATGCTGTCATTCGAATGAAAGGCGTCCTCATAGTCTGCCTCCTTTCCAGACATGAGCTCCAGAAGGAACACGCCGAAGCTGTATATGTCGTTTGTCTCATGGAACGTGTCGCACGGTCCCAACCTAAGCATTCGGCACACAGACAACGTAAGTACATGCAAAAATGAGTCCTGGAATGTGGATTAAAAATGAATCCTAAAATTGGTTTTACTCTGGATCCCTGAAAGGATTGAAGGTACTTGAGCCTGCAGATAAATTACTTGCATCCTCAATTTTTTCGAGTAGTTTCATTACACCAGCATCTGCAACTTTTGCGACGAAATTCTCATCGACCAGCACATTAGCCGTCTTAAAGTTACCGTGCGTTAACTGTAGGTCATGCAAGTGACATAAACCTGCTATATTAAATAAACAAACAAAACAACATACGGCTCAGTTTTTATCTTATGTTTATGCTCTTAGAAAAAATTTATGAAGATAGTCTTTTGATGATACCTCTAGCTGCTCCGATTGCTATGGATAACCTTTGCTTGAATTCGAGCTTTGTGGTCGAATCTTTACCTATGAAGAAGCAAATTAGTTTGATGATAAATATAAGATAAGTGTTATTGGAGAGTTTTTACCGTATAAATGGCTGCACATGCTGCCATTGGGCAAGTAATCAAAAACCAACATTTGGGATCCTCTTTCTTGACAGTAGCCTAAAAGCCTAACCAAATTCCGATGATGGATTGCGGATAAATGAGCCACCTGCGATGAAGAATAGAGCCAAAAAAAAAAATCATTCATGAGGGCTAGAGTGATAGCTTTATCATTTAGGCACTTTCATCATCTTGAATGGACAAAATCATACACACACGCGCACACGCACGCACACACTGCCCCTACCGACGAACTCCCTACTACATCCCTATTACTACAATGGCAATCTCATAGTACGAAACACACACACACTTTGTTTCAATCTTTTTTAGCGTACCTCTTCGCTGAATTCTTGTCGAGGGTGACCACTACGCCTTTTAATGGCGACAACGGTTCCATCAGATAAGAGCCCTTTAAAAACGAGGCCAAAGTTACCACATCCAATGAGGTTGCTCTCATTGAACTGCCCACTGGCTTGCTCCAGCTCTTCCATTCCGAACTGCCTAGCTTCTTGAGGGACACCTTGTTGAGGTGGACCTGCATGTGGACTGGTCATAATTAAGCATGAGACTTAGAAATAAACATTTTATGAATACAACACATAAAATAAAATAAAAAGAAGAATCTTATTTGAGGAAAATAATGAATACAATACATTTTACCTGCTGCAGACGGATCAGAAGAGCCAGTTTCCGAATCTTTATTCGACAAGTCCCCAGATCGAAAAATGAAAAAATACACTAAGTAAGTGATTAGGCCTAAAACACTTAGCCCCCCTCCAATGGCTGCAATTACAACTGCAAATGAAGTAGCCATTTTGACATCAATATGTCAAAGAAATCAATTTTTTTGTAGGAAAGATTCTAAGAACATGGTACATGTTTTTGTAACTTAAGGGTTTCAGAAGGGATGAAAGTGCAAAGTGGTTGAATCTCAAAGCAATATTTGTGGAAAATAATGAAAACTATACGGTGCCTATGTGTGTATTGCTAGACAACTCAACAAAGCTTTTTCATGGTACCCCACTCTGCAACTTGTCCTGAAAGATTTTGAACTGTAGAAATGACATTCTTTGCACCTTAGAAAAACATTCTTAGGATAACAAACAACATTGTCTGTGGATGTTGAGCATATATGTCACCCTCTTATTGGTTGTTTTCTTGGATTCTACTTCTCATTGGCCAGATTAGTGTGAGTGTGTGTGTGGTAGGGGAGAGGGGAGGGGGGTTTAAGGTAGTACGAGGTGGAAATAGTGCTGGCGGGGACTGTAGTCTCTCGTAAATCTATATAAAGTCATGTTAAATATAAACATTTTATCTTTTTAAAAGATGATAAGATTATCTTTCGTATTTTATGATAAGATTTCCGACTTTGTTCTTGGGTATAAAACTAAGTTAGGCGATATGTAACAATTAAAAAACACACACACACACACTCAAGCTTATGTCATCTGTCAAGGGCTCTTGGTCAGAGACAGCATATATTCATGTATAATTTCATCATGGATTCCCTACACAGCTCATAAGCTTTTTGTATTGTTTCAAGTACTAGTGCCTTTTACCGGAAAGAGCATTTTATGAGCAACAAATTATGTGGCCACTTTAATATGGGAAGAAAAAAAAAAGTTGATAGACATTCACACTTAGGGGATATTTTTTGGGGAGGGGGGGCTTACTTTATCTTGAACATTTCTCTACCTTTAAAGGATTCTCTTTGGTAGAAACAAAGCTAAAACATCTTAATTTCGAGGCATAAGATTAAATATTTATAAAATATAGAAGATAATTATATATTATTTTAGGGGCACAAACTTTAAATATATATATATATATATATATATATATATATTTGTGTGACATTGTATGTATGCGTGCGTGCACAACATGACTTAATATGAATCAGCCTTGAGGTTAGGGGTGGGTGTTCGGTTCGGGTTACCCAAAAACCCAATCTAATTGATTTGGGTTAAACCCGATCAAGTCAGGTACTTGAAAAAATTAATAACTCAAATTCCAAGTCGGGTACTACAAATTTTAACTACTTCCTCCAGTTAAATCATTTCCCCTGCTTAAATTTGAAGACATTTTTTTCACAATCAATAAAAAAGAATTATATATATATGGGTTTCGGGTAACAAAAAAAAATCGGATTTTATTCGGGTGATTATTTTGGGTATCCGATTAAACCCGAACCCGGCAAAATCCAACCCATGCACGACCCCCACTTGAGGTAGATGACTGCTCATACCAAATCCCTCCTCATTTTGTCCCCACAATACAATTTACAACTTTAAAAGTTGTGGTTTTCACAAAGATGCGGTAGAAAGTGAAACAAGAAGGGCGCCAGTAGAAACAATTGCTTCCACCCCCGCCCACACCCCCCCCCCCCCCCTCCTAATTTTTCACAGCTAAAATTGGAACCCCTTTCTATGATCCCAATGACTTGCATTGTTTGCAGGCACTTGAGAGCACAATTATTGAGCCAAATCAAGAAATGCGAAGTAACACAAAGCTATGATCCATTTTTTTTTGTTAATTTCAATCTATCTGCCAATTTTGCCTCTGTTTTTGTCCCTGGCCTGTAAAGAAAAGGGTCACTTGCCATTTTTGTGTATGAGATCTGAGACTCCTCTTCTCATCAGATGACGACAGCTGAGCCAAGATAGATATTTTTGCTGCACAGAGCCCATGCGATTTTTCAGCTTCTCTTATTTGTTTGCTTTTATATATATGTATATATATACGTATATACATACGCACACACACACACACTCTTTGCCAACTGAGCTGGTTAGCAGTCAGAGAAAGTACATTTCTTCTATGTGGTCTGAGTTTTCTGGCTATGGAGCTGGGGCATAGTGTGTCCGGGACGGAATCAAAAATTTTGATTTTAACGTGACAATAATGTTTTTTCTTAATATTTTAAAAATAATTTATTGTTGAAAACATTTATGTAGGATCTTATATAAATTATGGGGGCGGTCATCCATATTCGCCTTTCATCGGCATTGTCAAATTTGTTGCCAATTATTTATATTGACGGACTAAAAATTTTATTTTGTTATAAAATTAATTTTTACAAGGTTAATAATGACTTAACTTTTGTTTTGAGTTGTCACCATTTGCATGTTTTTGTCACAAATCTTAGTGACATTTTCATTTGTTGTCAAATAGTTCATGTAGAAGTGTTACTAATTGCCAAAAATAATAATTTAAAATAAAAACCTTGTCAGTATGAAATCACAATAAAATAAAGTTATTGTCACCCAACAAATATTATTAATAACAATTTAAAAAATATTATCATTCGATACATGTAATTGGTGATAATCTTTATATTGTCATCTAATTTTTTTGTTTCTCATGTCATATCCTTTTAATGTACTTGTGTGTGTGTGTGACAGGTGGGGGTGGGTGTGTGTGTGTGTGAGAGAGAGAGAGAGAGAGAGTCTTTATGTGGGTTGGGAAATGTGAATATCTGAATGCCCATTTTGATTGGGAAATGGGAGTATTTAGGCGCACTCCCTGATCCTAAGTTTCCGGCTCCGCCACTGGCCCGCTGACTACTAGTTATTAGCGAGCCTACCAAAAAATTTTTACTTGTGCATATGTATACAGTGTATATGCTGCACATATTTGTGATAAGTATTATTCCTTGTACATATTGTTGAATTGTAAATCGTCCTACTGGATAAACAAAAGCCAATCAAGTGGTCCGCAAAACCATGTTTATTGTAACATCATTTATATATGTCCTTCCCCACAGTGTAAAATACCATCGAGTTTGTTTCCCTTTTCCTGATTTTTTTCTTCTCCTTTTGTTTCCTTTCACCAATTAGCTGTAAATTTTTGTACTGTGTGAAAGAGATAGACACGTTATATTGATCATTAAATGTACTCACACGGTTTGCTAGACAACAAAATGTGTGTGTAGAGTGATCAGAAGAGCCAGCAGGGACAGTCAGTCATTTCGAACATTGTTTTGCTAGAATTTTGTCGGAATTCCTTTGGATCAATCATTTTGTAATGGAATTTCCGCCAAATTCGACCCGTTCTTGTAGTGTTTCGTATAATTGTTGTTATTATTATTATTATTAATGAAAATTCAATATGTATTGTTAAATATGTCATATGATGGGGATGAAAATCAGTAAGGAATCTTTGGGTGGTATGGTGAATTCGCAAAACTTTCAATGAAAAGAAAACCAAAAGATGGGCCTTTTGTCCTCATGCAAACAAAGTTGGTGAGACAAAGATCTTTTGTTTTCTTTTCATCCTTACATCAAGGAAGAAAGAGTCTGAAAAGATTCTGTCAAATTGTTATTAGTTTTCATACTATAACCAAAAGAATTACTGTACTGGTGAAGTAGTTACAGTTTCTTGAACAACTTAAAAAATGTTAAAGAACATGTACTAATTATTCATCTATTTCTTAAAAGATTGATATCTCGCATCATTATTAGTGAGTTTTTTTTGTTAGGAATTAATTTAAGAATATAAAATCGCACAACTCAACTCAAATTCGGCTTGATTAGAGCTACTTGAATTTCATATGCAAATCAAACTAAAATAAAGTTTTAAATTCAATGAGAAATTTAAATCAAATTTAAACAACAATTTATTAGACTCAACTCAATTTGTATACACTCTTGTTATTTATGACCCCTTTCATATGTAAATTTATAATTTTTTCACTGGAATCAGTAGAAACAATTACCACATGAAAACAAAGACAATGATCAAATGCTTTTACCTAATACATACATATATGTACAAGTGTGAGTGTGTGCACGGGCACGCGTGCTCTCTCGCGCGTATATAAAGGATTTTGGCAAGCTTGGGGGGACTTTTTCGTCTCCATTGCAACCAAAATAAGCTAAGTCCTCAATAAACCGAAGTTTATCGCCAAATATGGAAGCCTTAAACCATGGTGTTCTCCTTTTCACTTTGGTGTGCTGCACACAAGCTCCAGCTTCCACACTATCTGAATTTCAAGGCCTTCATCAGAGAACCGGGCTTCGGCTCGCTGCCCACAATATATGCTGTGCGAAGCTCTTTTCAAGCCCGACAGGGTGGGCAACAATGCTCCCCCGGGAACACCTCTCCACTTCCACCATTAGATAACAGTCACAAGGATCTTGCTACTCCACTGCTTTATACAGTACAACTGTATCATATGTTTCCATTGACAACGAGCTTTCGGAAAAACATCTGCTACCATTTGTTACTTTTTCAATCAGAAATGGTCATAAGAAGCACAAGTTACAAATGCTAACATGGCGCTTCATGAATCATGATACATCCCAAATTTGTTATTGCAATCAGTTAGATAGCTCAGGTCACGCTAGAATGCCTAGGTGCAGTAGGCCATGTGATTATTATTAAGAGTGTGTGTGTGTGTGTGTGTGTGTGTTTATAAAGAAAAGAATTAGAAGAAAAGAGAGTTAAGATGATGTACCTAAGTTCATGCCAGAAACTTTCTGTATGCTCATGAAGAAAAGGCCGCAGGGGTGCAAGAAAATCATCCTCGACAACTACTTGACCTTGCAATTTTATATGCTTCTTCTCATGCTGAGAAATGAAGAGCGACGTGGCAACATGTACGATGACAGTCGGATCAGGATCACCTAGAATTGCCTGAAGCTCTCTATGAATCCACGGTTCTATCCTCTGCAGTATCATTTCTTTTGCACCATTGTTTCCCAGAATTTGCTGCAAAATTAAAAATGCGGGATTTATTAGTGGAAACATAAGCATAAGTGCATTGCACTACACGAGACGTATTAGAGCAGCTACTTATTGGAACTTAAACAAACGATTGTTAGTGTCACAACTTTAACATGAAACATTCTGTCTAGTTAAATATATAAAATGTTGAATCTACCTAGGTCATACGATAATGTAGATCATACAATAAGTGTTACAGAAAATGACAGCAAACCAACATAGTAGTCTTGCTTAATGAGCTACTTCAGTCTCAAACTTCAGCAAGGAATCATGGTTAAACTTTCAGATACAATCTACGAATTAAATCAATAACTAAATTACAACTTGCATACTTGAGAAATAAGATTAAATTACTGATACAGCAACTGGGAAACCAACCTGCACATGACCATTCTTGGACGGGGGAGGAACTGCCTGCAATCTCTGCTCGTAAATGCTGGGGAGCCAAAAAAAAAAAATGTAAGAAACACATATAAGAACCACTTTTGGTTGGTTCAAAGTAATCCAATTATTGACACCATTTGCGTAGGTTGAGAGAATACAAATGAACTGACTTCAGAAACATCACCAATTAGGTTATCATATCATACAACCAACCAAAGATTTTGTAGTTTGAAGTTCATTACAATACCTAGCACGCCATTGTCTAGTTCTCTCAGCTACAACATCGAGACTTTCATGACCTGATTGCCGAAAAGAGCGTTGCCATGGTAAGACTCTTGCTTGAGATTGTACTACTGAGGCTTCCCTGGATCTTCTAATTATCCTGCAAGATTGATGGCAAATTAGAACATAATTATGGAAGTTTGCAAAGCCCTACAGGTATCCCTACAGTTAAAACGATGAAATTCAAAGGAAAATGCAAAATTGATGAAACTTTTTACAGTTCAATAATATGTTCTAATCTAGTTTCTTCTTCTACAAATTTCCTCTAAATACCAAATGGGACATAAAGAATCATAACAAGAGAGTAATCTCCCTTTTGCATTGTCTTGGCTATCGCCGTATATTCACTGTATCCAATTAATGATTCATGAATTCTAAAGAAACGTATCTTTCGGCGATTTTCAATCGAAACAACAAAACATAAACCGCAAATTTCCAAGAAACGAAAACAATAAATCAGAATGAAGAAAATCAAATTCATAATCCATTCTCAAAACCTTCGTTGCTCGAAAAACTGAGCTCTCCGTCGCCGACGCAACAACGAGTCCTCCCGGGGAATCGAACTGACCGTTTTGCCCCTTCCGATAGGCAACAATCTCTCCTCGCGGAAACCTCCATTGATTCTGCAGAAGCAGAACCAAGAGCCGAACTCAGCGTTGCACATAGGGCACTTGCGCTTCAAATCGCTCCACCGGCGGATGCATCCGACACAATAGGTGTGCATGCAGGGGATGATCATGGCGGCGGATCGGAGTTCGACGCCGCTCAAGCATATCGGACACCGTTTTCCGATCACTAAGTCGGCGATTCGGCGCATTGTGTGACTCGGATGTGATGGTGGTGGGTGAGCGGGTTCGATTTGACTCGGGATTGGACTAGCTTGACCGGTTTAAGTGGTAAAACTTTGGAGTAAATAGCACTTTAGCCCCAAGTTTTATTCCAAATAACACTTTGCCCCCAAGGTCGGAACTTTTAACTGGAAATGACAAATATAGCCCTCTTTTATGGTAATAGCATAATTCTTGTACAATGTCTCTATTATAAGTTAAATAAATAAACATTATTATTTACATGTTTAAAATATTCTATAAAATGTGAATGTGCATATGCGTATGTGTATCTTGTATTTAAAACTTTTTTGTCCTAGTATTAATGTATACTAGTAGCATTAACATATCCACACGTGTATTTAATAAATTTATAATTGAACATTAAATTGATGGTTAATTTAATTAAATCACTTAAGGAGATAAAAGATAATTATTATAAAACCTTATATTTTATATATAATATAGATTATTATCGTTATATAACACATAGACCCCACATACTTACATATTATAATGTATATTATAGTTATGCATACATACATACATATATATATATATATTATTTTATACTAATAAATGAATTTACAAGTTGAACTTTAAAATATACTATTTATTTATTGGTATGTAATAAATTAATGGGCAGAGTTATCTTAATTATATGAACAATATTTAGAAAAGAAAATATTGCTCAGGAAATTGAAAAGATTAATATTATTTTTTTCTTTAAAAAAGAGAAAAATAAAAGACGGTCTTCTCATTACAAATTTTTTTTATCAACCTTGACATAAAGGTTGATTCACTTAAATTTTAATAATATTTAAAAGTCTAGTGACATTCAAATTATATTTGGGCAATTACTACAACATGTAGCATTCTTTTACAAATTCTTATAAGGTTTATCCAAATATAAACCTCGATATAGTTTAACTAATATTTTATCTATTAAAATATTATAATGTATCCAAACATATAATACAAAGTTAACATTGTCGCATTGTTTTTCGAATTTTGTGGAGTGTTTTGTAAATAATTTTTCAGTTAGGTCTCATATCATATTTCCAAATTATTGAGGGCCCTCGATGCAAATAAAACTTTTCCTTGGACCGCGATTTCAAAAAGAAGAGCGCTACACTCACCACACTCAAAATTTCACACAGTACACACACCAGCAGAGCTCCTCCAACTGTTCGATGGATGTTCCCAAAGACCAGCTCGCTACACTTCTGGATCATGGCCTCTACTCCTCCGCTCAAATGCTGGTACTCTTTCTCCTTAATTGTTGAATTACACCCTGATTTTGAGCTAACAATCTCGTTAGTTAAACATTTTGTTGTTCTTTTCTCCCTTGATTATTGGCTTTTTTTACGGGAAGATGAAGTTAATTGCTTTTGTTGAACTAGGGTTGTTTTGCTGTTACATCAACTTCGATAAATCCTGAGACTAGTCCCCATCTTAAAGCGGAAAGCTTGGTATTTCACGATTTCTGGTGTTTCACTTTTTTCTTTTTCTTTTTTTTTTTTTGAAGTTTCACGGAATTTGTTTCTCGTAATTGTTGTCCGGTGACAGGTGCTATTTGGTGATTCACTTTTTCGAGAAAAAGAGTATCGAAGGGCAATTGTAAGATTTTATGCTTACTTTGAGCTCACCGTTGTGTGTATATTCATGATAGAATCTATTTTTGTGACGTTGCTGAATGAACTGAATTCTGGATTGTTTCCACCCATTTTAGAGTACTACTATCAAAATATTTGCATTTTGGAGAGAGTGTATATTTAGAAATGACATGCCCTGTTCATTGTAATTTACAAGCCTAGTTGTATGTTCCAATCAACAAAATTAGGATCGTGACATGTTCCTAATTGCAATTACAAGGCTTCATTTCCCAGTTGAATTGCTTGGTGCTAACAAGTGGGTAGTGCATAAATGAATTGTGAGCTGTTCGATCTCCGTAGCTTGATGTCAGTATTGAACATTTTTTGATGCACTTGTGGATCATTGTTTGCTAATCCAACATCCCCACTTGGTAACATTTGTGTTGCCAAATACTTGTTGATGTCAATTTGAATTTGCACCCTATGTTTTCTGCTCCTTTAGTTCTTTAAATTTTGTGATTCATAATAGAGGAAAAGGGTGATTTTTGTTGTTTATGTCTTTCCTTCTCTAAGTTTCTTGCATTTTTGGACAGCAAATATATAAGCAAGCATTGCAATACCACAAAATACTACCAAAACAGAATGCAGCAACACCACCAACGACCAGGAGCTCATTGTCAGCATCAAATAGGTCTTCTTCTCCGAATTCTTTTAATACTTCTGCAATAAATGAAAATGAGGTAATTATGTTTATACTTATATACTTTTGTGATGCTTTCAATTTGCTAAATTAAAGTGGTATTTCTCTTTTCCCTGTTGATGTCAATACAGGTGAAATTCAAGATTGCATCGTGTCACAGTTCACTTGGCGAGAGCAGAGCTGCTATTACTGAGGTTTGTACTTATATTTGTTATCTTGTTTGCTAAAAGTTAGGTTTGTTGACATTGGTAATATTTAAGCTTTGGATGATTTACGTTTCCTTTCTCATTTGATGTTATATTACAACTGCATCTGATTCCAGCTTTTTTACAGCTAGAATCATGCAACTGTAGCCAAAGATTTCATGTCATCTTCTATGTTTTTAACAGATGGAGGGAATTCCAAGCAAGTCAAGGAATCTAGAGATGAATCTCATGATGGCAAAGCTTTACCAGAATTCTAGGCATACTCGAGCCGCAATTGGATGCTTTAAGGAGTGTTTGAGGTCTGCTACCTTGGTACTCAATGCTTTGTCTCAGTAAAAAAGGTCTTTCTTGTATGTATACTTGATGTTGATGCTTCTATACATTGATTTGTGTCTTTTTTTTCTTTTTTCCTTTTGTGTGTGTGTGTGTCCATTTGCTTAAGTAACTGTTACATCACATTCTAAACTTGAAAATTTTGCAAGGCTGATCTTGCATTTTGTCTATTTGATAATTATCTATCTCTTTCCCTGTCTCTGTGTGCTCATGGATGTCCCCTATGAGTTTATGTGCATGTTTCTGCCTTGATGAAGGGTACCATCTACACTTTTGTTCTTGATCTTGACAGGAATTGCCCGTACCTAATTGAGGCTATTATAGCCTTGGCTGAATTGGGTGTTTCTGCAAAAGATGTTATTTCATTGTTTCCTCAGGTTGGTTTGATAAATTTTGGCTCTCTCTCTCTCTCTATATATATATATATATATAATTTCTTTTTATTATTGCTTTTTTTTTTAAAGGATTGTAGTTCCCCAAGTATAATGATCCAAGGCTAGCCTGCTCAGATTGAAGCCATAAATTATATCCCTTTGTATTCTGATGATTGTCTGGTTTTCCTTCATAAAATGTAATTCGACTTTTTTCCTATTTGCTTGATGAGACTGTTAGAGGAGAATACTGTTATTATATAATATTGACCATAATTATGTTGGCTACAATTAAAGCCACATTCTCTCAAGGTTCCATGCTCAGTAAGCATTACACAATAACTCATTTTATCAGTCTAACATCCCTTGATTTCCCATTCTAGACCCGGAAGTATCAGAATTTTCAGAAAGATATTCTTTTGGATAATATCATCTAGTAATTGTCTGAACAATTCCACTGTCTTCTTCATTTTATTCAACAATGAACATCAATGTCCTTCCATAAGCACAATTTACGTAAGAATGCAATATGGTTCCTTTTAAATTCTTTTCAGTAAATGTGCTTCCAACGGCTAATAGTCCATTATTTGTTTCATAACTAAGCAACGGTTATTCAACATCAAAATCTAAATTGTTCTCCAATTTTCTTTTTGATTATCCTAGACACCAAACAGGAGTGGGAGACCTCCCTTTGATCATTTTGATTCAAGTCGCTGGCTGCAAGTAAGTTGTTCTGACAGCTAACATTACTTTTATCACTTTGGATGTCCATCGATTATGTCTTGACATGATTTGCTTACGTAAAACTTTTGATTCCATGTCAGTTCTCATCCCATGCAATTAAATTCTTTTCTTTATGACACATACGATCAGCATAAAGGCAGTGATAGACAGTAATGACTTCAGATTTGCAAATATTTTATCCAGTTCTGTGGTATAATCTACAAGCTTCCGTGTATGAACAGAAGCTTTTATTTTGAACTGTTGTAGACGTTGGCATTGATATTCGGTTCCGGATTCCTTCAACTTGCTTATCTTTTCCTAGAAGAGCGTTGGAAAACTAGATATTTGAAGTCAAGATCATGCGCAAGCTATTCTTCATTTCCTCAAAATTTAAATTGTCCTTTCCTACATTTTATAGAAGTTTAATTCTCCAGCCACTATTTTCAATTGCTATTTTAGTTTTGGATACTAGTATGGTCTGGTCCTGAAACTTCCAAATTTATCTACATGCCAGTTTTCTTTAAGAAGAGTTTGTCCTGAAACTTGTTTTCTGAAACATTTTCCTTGAATCATGCTATGTTTTCATCTTATCAAACCACTTCTTTGTGTTGCACTATGATTCTCATGTCTATCTGTTCTTGCAATGCAGCGTTATGTTGAAGCTCAATGTTGTATTACTTCAAATGATTACAAAGGTCAGGCTCTGGCTACATATTTACTTCCCACTTCCTTTATTTTTTGCCAAATCTGAAAATTATAGTTGAATATCTATATGTACAAAGCTATGTTGCGATGTTCAGGCATGCCACATCCACCTTCTATTTTGTTGTAGGCTGCAATTTTTGTTCTGAAAAGGCTAAATTGGTGCTTCACTGGAATATTCTTTCACAAATTTCACCAGTCTTCAAGTTGTCTAATTATATTTGCATAGAACTATGATCAGGAATCTATATATGGTAATTCATTAAAAGTTCAACTGCATAATTGCATTGTTCCATTGTTGCCAATTTTTATATGTTATTGCTACTTTTCTTCGTACTATAGATCGTGAGAATAATTTGTAGAGAACCAAGCAGCTTGATTTTGCTTTAAATTCCTGTTCTTATCTGTTTGCCTTGTTAGCAGGTGGGCTGGAACTATTCTCAGAACTTCTACAACGATTTCCTAACAATATCCACATATTACTTGAAATGGCCAAGGTTTGTAGTAGCTGCATTAGAATGAGTCCTAACATTTTATATGTTTAACATTCTGTGCTTGTAATTCTCTCATCTTTCAATAATTCCAGACGTGTTTAGTTTCTTGTGAAATGATCCTCTGGTTGTCCACAGCTTTTATATGAACTTGAACACTGTTTTGACGGTGCAATTGATTTGCAAGAGACTTGCAAATTCAATTTTTTATGAGGACTGAGGTCTATGTCATATACCATCAGATTGATGGGTTCTGGCATACTTATATTGATTGTTCTAATAAACTACCTACCTTGGAAAAAAAGCTGAAGAAGAAGAAGAAGAAGAAGAAGAAGAAAGGAAAATTATAGTGCTGAGCACATGTATGAACACTAGTCAATGAATGAATTTTTGCAAAAGCAAGGTAATGTCTATCATTAAGTTAAGGAACAGTCGATGAAAAGAACTTCTGATGCTAGATAATCTCTGAGAATTTTTGGTAACTGGGGTCTTATTATTGAGTGGAACTTATGAATGTACTGCAATATTTGTCTTAGTGGCTAATGATAAAAATTCCTTTTCGTGGAAGTTGTTATTTCGCCTCTAACTGCTTCTAGTATTCATTCACTATGGCAGCAATATAGCATGCCACAAAGCTGACACTTCTGCCTAATCTCTTGTTAATTACTTTTCTGAAGGTAAAAGCTGTCATTGGAAAAAATGATGAAGCCATTCTTGATTTTGAAAAGGTAAATAGTTAACTTGAACTCATGCAATAATTTGTGGTTGACATAGGCAGTGACCTTAGGAAATGATTTCTGCAGGTTCGGTCAATTGATCCATATGTGGTTACTTATATGGATGAGTATGCAATGCTTCTAAAGCTCAAGTCCGACCAGACCAAGTTAAATAAGTTAGTTCATGATCTATTGAACATTGATCCTACAAAACCTGAAGTTTTTGTGGCCTTATCTGTTCTATGGGAGAAGAAAGACGAGAGAGGAGCTTTATCTTATGCTGAGAAGGTTGGATTTCTTGTTTTTCGTTGACTAGATTTATGAATGCTTTACAGTCAACATTCATTAACTATTAACAGAGCATTAATCAATAGTCATTAACTATTAACAGAGCATTCGTATTGATGAGAGGCATGTAGCTGGTTATATTATGAAGGTATGGCAATTTTCTCTGAATAAAACTCGGGTATCTTTGTCTTCTCTTTTTCTTATCTTATCTTATCTGTTAGAAACTCAGTTACTTCTTTACGATGATATCTAGGGGAATCTTTGCTTGTCAATGAATCGCCTAGAACTAGCGGTTAGTGCCTATAAAGGAGCTCAAGAATTAAGGCCCGATCTTCGTTCATATCAAGGCAGGTTAAGCCACAATCTTATGGACATGCTGCATTTGTATTGTTTGGCTTAGTTTGTTAATCTAAGTTTTTGTGTTTAAATGAATTTTTGCAACAAGAGAAAGGGCATAGTGTGGTGAAACTGCAATAGAATTGCAGGTTTAGTTCGTTCCTTTTTGGCCCTTTCAAAGATCAAAGAAGCTTTGTATGCGGCAAGAGAGGCAATGAAGGCAATGCCCCAATCAGCGAAAGCTCTAAAACTAGTTGGGGATGTACATGCTAGTAGCACCAGTGGCAGAGAGAAGGTATGCCGGATTATTGGGTTCTTAATATGATTTGTTCACACTGGCCAAGGAATCTCATGTTCTGGGTCAAGTTACTTTCTAGGTTGTGTAACATATCCAAATCCATGTATCAGAGAAAAAGGATCTGCAAGAAGCAGATAGTTATCTTAATTTGACCTGCTTGTGTTGTAATTATTGAATGACCACCTCATCTAAAAAGGTTAAGTTGTTGGAGGAGAGAAATTAAATATTTAATATTTTTAGCACGCCTCCTCATGTGCACCAGATATTCTTTTTATGAAGGCTAGCATGCGGAAACTTTTTCCTAAATAGATGGCAATACAAGACATCTTGTTTGGTCTAGCTCATATACCATATTGATTGACACCTCATCTAATATTTAATACTTCTACCAGTCATCTTATGTAACTTAAATCAATTTAGTCTTAACTTTCTATTGAAAGGTGTTAGAATACTAATGATTAGGATTTCTATATCTATTAGGGTTCTAATTATTATTTCTAGTTTGCTTAGACTCTTGTAACTCTTGTAATTCTTGTATTTCTATCTTCATATAAAGGAGAGAGGAATTTATTGAACATTACACCAATTTTTCTCTTCCGACAAAAGGTTTGGTCCAGTGTCCTGTCAAAGGGGCTTAATCACTGAGACCCTCTTGACCCCTTGAACTCAAACTTGCGTACTGGAAAGCAGTTTTCTTATTGATTTCTTATAATTTTTGCAGGCGAAGAAATTTTATGAATCAGCCCTGAGGCTGGAACCTGGTTTCCTAGGAGCTGCATTGGCTTTGGCTGAGCTCCATGTCATGGAAGGACGAAATGGAGATGCAGTTGCCCTCCTCGAGCGATACTTGAAAGATTGGGCTGATGACTCTTTGCATGTTAAGCTTGCTCAAGTGTTTGCAGCTACAAACATGCTGCAAGATGCCCTTTCACATTATCAGGCAGCATTGAGGTTAATCTTCTTCTTTCCCCTTGTTTTTTTTTTAATTTCTTTTTCTTTTTTCTTTATTTTTTGAGATGGCACGGGGGTGGGGATCGGTGGTGGGCTCAATGTCATCATTACCTGCAAGAGTTGGGTCAATTTGGAAGTCCTGGAATCATGAGATATATGAATGCCTTTATTATGGTGCAATACGTTGCTACTGAAACTACAAAAAGAGATAATAGCACATGACAAAAAAAAACTTGATATGCATTTCAGAATAAACCCCCAGAATGAAGCTGCAAAAAGGGGACTCGAGCGCTTGGAGAAACAAATGAAGGTTTGTGTTATCTGCTTTATCTTTGAAGCGTTGTCCTTGCCATAAACACAAATGCTTGCTAGCACATAGTATTCTACGGTTTCTGCTTTGTATTTCAAGTGCTTTGTTAAAGTCGGGATGCAGTTGTTAGATCAACGAGTCTTTAACCTATTTGATTCTTAGGGAGTTGATCCTGATGCCCCGGAAGAAGATGAAGATAATGAGGTCGATGATGCTGATGGAGATCAGGAAGAGACTGAACTATTATGATCAAATGTTCAAATGGCACATTGTATCCCTGGATACAATATTGTTGCTATTTTCTTATCCTAAAGGATGGTCTTGTACAAAATTGTTGTTTACCTGAAAAAAGACTATAAGTTGTGAGAAAATGTAATATCATGATTCGTGTAATCTATCTTCTTTTAACTCTAGTTCGTGTCCAGTCCAGGGCCGCAAAATTGAAATTTTGTGCTTTCTACAGGGGCATGCTAGCCAATGAATACGATACATAGGGCAATAAATATGATATGAAAAGCTCATTTGGATACAAAAGATATTTAAGTTGAACAGTTGAAGTTTAGGGCATTTGGTCTAAGGGACATGTACCTCGCCATTAGAGGTATAGAGAGTATAATGTTTAAGGTTCGAATTCTAATTGTGTGTATGTATAGTTAATGTGTATTGCGTATTATCAAAAAATAAATAAGTAAAAAAATAATAAAAAAAGCTCAGCCATCGAAAGTTGAGTTCTTTCCACGAGGCATCCCCAAAATTGATAATATGATTTTATGACAAAAACATTAAACAAGTGAAACACATTTTTATTAACCCTTCATTTCTTTGCGAGAGTTCTATATATATATATATATACAGACTTGTTCTTTGAGGTATGCATACCATTGTCACAAAATCAGTCTCATTTTCCCTTCAAAAGAAAATACAACTCTGAAAATTCATAAACCAGTCACAACTTCAATGCTAAAGTTTTAAGAGTGCCGTTGTCTTAAAAAAAAAAAAAAAGGGAAAAAATTGAAGCGAACCCTTTGCCGATTTCTGATAGAATCATGCTAACACTAGCAATTCCATGTTCAACTATTGTGTAAAAGGTGTCTGAATAATTCCATGTTCAACTATTGTGTAAAAGGTGTCTGAATATTTTACATACATCTAGAATACATACACTGCCTGCATTTCCTAATGAAGCCAAGATTGATTACAAAGTACAAAACATCACTGAGGAATACATGCCTAAATACACACTACAATGTGGTAGATATCGAAAGAATTCTACATGCTAAACGTGGAACGGTTTCCTAGGAGTTGGTGCTCGTGTTTCCAACGATTGTAATCTCTGTTTCAGATGGAAAACTTCAACCTGCAAATTCATGGTGATGCAATGGCTAATATAAGGACAAGATCAAGTTGTTTTTATTTCATTTTGTTGTGGTCAGGTTGGTTGGAGGGGTTGGTCCGTTTCATATATTTGATTCATTGGAATGAAGACATATACCTGTAGTTGGAATGCTCGTGCACGCTCTCCAGCAAGAACTCCTCTAGTTGAATGAAGTTCCTGCAACAAAAGCCGTTCGAACGAATAAAAATTTATAGTCAACTTAAAATTGAAACTAATAAACAATAATGATCTTTATAGAACTTGAATCCTCTACTGCATTCTTCATTTCAGCTCCTGTTTCATTTTATAGATGCACGCTGACTGTAAGAAATCTACACTCAAGTGTGTGTTCTAGGAATATTGAAATAGAAGATGAAACTGAGAATGTAATAGAGGATCCAGACCGTCAAACCACAATACCTTTTGGGTTTCATCCAAAATAGCTTTGAGGAAAGCCACGTCATGCTCGAGTCTTACGTTGTCAGAGTGAACGATATTGGAGAGGCTGTTAGCTTCTTCCTGAGCCAACTCGACGCTGGCTAGCCTCTCTTTAAGCAACTCCATTTCCTTCATTGTCTCTCCCAATTTTTTCTCCATTTCCTGTCTACCTTTGTTGGCAGACGACAGATTTTTTTCGGCTGCTTCACGTGCAGATGTCACAGCTGCTAACTGTCCTTCAAGAATGCCATTCTTTCTTAAAAGGGTAGCCAATTTCGCTTCATATATCTGATATGTACCCGAAGGAGCTGCTATTCTTGATTTACCATCGTTTTCTTGAAATACGAGATCTTCGTGTTCTAATGGTGAGCTCCCACTTCCTTGTTTGTCAAAGTTCAGCTTATCAGATTCGGATACAACAAATGTTTCCTCTGCACCTCTATCTCCACTATGGCTCACCCCAACACCAGAGTCAACTTGCTTTGTGTCTTGCTCCATAAACTGAAATGATATATCATATTTCATAAAAATTGTTCAAAGTAGACCACACAGGACTAAAATGTCATGTGACAAATCTTACCAAGTTGAAATTTCACAAAATCAACCCAAATTCTTGAATTGGCATAGAGCTAAAAGGCAAAACACACATATAATTTGCCATCCAAACTACACGTGTTCTTAAAGTTTGTCATCTAAACTATTTTTCGTCACACTACCACCCAGATTATACGTTTTTGCATGTCGCCCATATATTACCTTTTCCAACAGAATATTACGATAGGATTCCATCTCATGATTTGTCGAAGTTCCATTACGTGATACTTCACAGTCCAAATGATAGTTACACATCACAACTTTGCCGGACAAAATATACGTGTTTCCACATATTGCTATATCATATAATAAAATCCAACCTGAAATTCTTCTGAGAAAAGAATACTCGGCAACATGTAAAATTATTATGGCTTGGATGGTAGTATCATCAAAATGGATTTAGGTGGCAAAGTGTAAAAGGTGCATGGTTTGGATGGCAACATACATACATATATGTATATATATATATATACATATATATATACACGCATTATTTTTTCTTGAGAAAAAATCAATAGTTCATTTTACTAAGTAGTTTACCCGGATTGAATTTTTGTCTTCTGAGCTCTTGGTTGTAGTCACCTTGGCATTCTCCTCATTATAAAACTGTTTGCGGAGTGAGACATTACCAGGAGCAGAGTTTGGGTCAACAAGTAAAGATTCTGATAATGATTTTCTACCCGATCCATGTTCGATTGCAGATGCTAAATTAAGTCTTGAAACAGAATCGAAGTGACCACAATGAGAAGCATCGCCTGGTTGAATGGCCAAGCTATTCTCGGACAGCAAGGTTCCAGCAACTTTACTCAAAGTTGATCTCCTAACCATTGAGGATTCAACTTTTTCCATAATAAGCACCTCGACCTATTGAAAAACATAACATGAATCAACACAAAGAGCTAATTCAAGCACTAAAAAAGCAATGCATTTGACATTCAGGATACCTACCTGGTTTGATGGATCTTTCTTGGTACCACCAAATGCAACAAGAAAATCCCTCTCCTTATGCTGTACAAGAACAAGACTAAAACCCTGCAGGCCAAAGTTTCACCGGTATTAATTGGAGAAAGGAAATGAAGTACAAAAACAGAGACAAATTAATTTACACAAGTTATGCAATCTGGTTTACTCAAAGAGGACATTTAAGATAAACGGTAAATGAAAAAACTCAACAATACACAAGTGAATGGTTCAAGTAAACTTTTGACCTGATCCATTCACATAATTTACAGCCATAATCCTAAAAACATTATCATGATAAAAAAGCAATGAAGGAGGACAAAACCAAGTGATGACTGTAAGCCCTGGGAGAGGTCTGTAACTGGAACTCAATGTCTCTTGGTCATCCATCGTTTTGGCAAGCTCTTAAATTCACTCCTTAGATAAGGTTCTAAATAACTAAACAGTTAGAACAGTGACAACGCCCAATCACATGCCATGAAGGAGTATTGCATGTGTGTATAAATGAACGTCCATGGCTTATTACACAAATACATCTATACTTTTAGATTAAGAATCAGTATGCGTCCATGAGAGCATAGTAGAAAACTCAAGTCAAACCTTGTTCGTGGTGATGGAAGATGGAGGTGAAGCAACAGCAATTGACCATTCAAACTTCAGAACATCAAATATCAAGGTCTCTGCAGGTCCTGGAAAAGGGAAAAATTGAAGTATGGACAGTGAGTAGAGTTGGAAGGAGGACAAAACTTACAGGACTTGAGACACATGATGACAATTGCAGTAACCAAAGTTCTTGAATTGATCCTTTGCTTAATCCAATCAAACAGGCAACATCATCAGAAATTTAAAGATGACAGTGGGATAGCAAACCAAGAACAGGTGGCAATAAATTGAAGGAGTAGCAAGTATTAAGTTGTTCGCCAGAAGTACATACGTTTCTTTTTGCTGCCACCACCTGTAATATACCATTTTGTTCCACAAAGTGCTCCGCAACAACCAGCTCTAGGCGACGGATGGAAACCCCGTATTTTAATTCTTGACCATACCATCTGAAGGAAACATTTAGCATGCGTCACATGATTGCAGATTGCCTGTGTTGACTAATTTGAATTAACTCAGACAGAGAAGAGCATTCACAAACCGCCTCAAAGTCAAGCGAGTACAAATCATTCAGAGTCCTAGACTTTGATCCCCCACCAAAAACAAAAAGCATTTTATCATTATAAAGAGCAGCAATATGGTTTGATCTTGGGGATGGTCTTGGTCCCCTGCATATGAGAAAAACTTTATTGATATATCTGAGTCAAGGGATGAGCGTTTCTGGGAATATGTGGAATCAGGAAGAACATTAAGTCAAGAAAGTAATTAGCAGGCCTCAAGGTAATAACTATCGGCCAGGCTTACGTGCAATGAAGAGGAAGCCAGGTAAGAGATTTCAGATCAAACATATGCAGATCATTCAGTTTCCTCCTTTTAGTATCTTCACCTCCAAATAAGATTAGAACAGAGTTTGCCCTGACTACTGTATGACCACTACGTGCAACCTGCAATCTGTATTAGTTTTAGATAGTACCATGTAGTTACAAATACTTTTCACTAACAATCAGTTTGTGTCCAAGATTTAATGAGAGAGATTGAAAGGGCATGTAAGGTCGTCAAATATTTAATTATGAATGTTATGGGAAAAGAAAAAAAGATGAACATGGGACAAATATCTCATCATACACACGTTTTTCCTTTCTTTTCTTTTTCAAAACCAAAATAAAATAACAGCAAATCCATATGGGAAAAACATGTTCCTACTGAAACTGAATGAAAATGAAGCTCACGATATCAAGAAAGTTCAAGAAAAAAGGGGAATTGATACAACTCATATATAAATATTTATCTGGCCCAACAAACTAAAATTACCCATCTTGCAACTCCATCGATTTGTTTACAGGAAGATGCAACTGAAACTTTTGCATAAACAAAGGTAACATAATGTGGCATATATAGTATATTGTTAACACTAATGTGAGACACATATTGATAGAAAACAGGATGCATCATGCTTCAAGATTGAGTGGCTGACATTTTAATTGTTAACCACTCATATGAAGGAGAATTACCGGAATATCTCCCTTTGCTTCGATAAGTGACCAACATTCCGCTTCCATGTCGAATGCCCAGACTGCATGCATGACAAGAAATAAAATGTACGAATGATGCTGGATATGGTGTTAAATTGAGAGATACAGAAAGCAATTATAATGATTACAGACAACAAAAAGGACAACCTGACACTTTGTCACTCACAGGTTCGGTTTTCCCTCCAATAAGAAGCACCTTGTTCCCCCAAGGGACCTAGAAAATCACAAAATTGACTCAGTCGAGAAGAAAAATAGGCCTCAGCAGCATTCCACATAGCTCCACATCATGAGTAGGGAACATCAAGAATTTCATGACACGCGAAAATATCAACATGTAGCTCAAGAAAAAAATTTGGAAGGACAGTAAGTTTCTAAGGAAAGTATCAACATTTAGAAAATCTTGCTTTCAAGGCAAAGCAAATGGGAGATTATACTCTTTCATGCTTGTAAGCGAGTCCTTCTCCCTATCTTGTCTTGGAAAATCAATACATGAAGGCACTTAGTTCATGACAAATTTTAGACGAGCTGACGTGTTTTTCTGCATCAGACTACTAAGGGAGACAAAAAGAAATATCAAAAGTTTAACAAGCCATGCATTCCAAATGAGTTTATTTATTATACTCATAACTACTTAGCCCAAAACAACAATTTATACGTATTTTCTGTACTCAAGTTTACAAAAAACTACTAACTTCACATAATCTAGCACAATTATATTGATTTCTGTTCATGCTGCACCAGAAATCAAACAATGGTAAAGTAGTGCTTCTAGGAGTGTTTCCATACCAAAGCGTGACCTCTGCATGCTGGGATTTTTAGTGGAAAACTAGTTGGTGAAAGGTAAAGCTTTGACGAAGCCGTAGTCCAGGAGAATCTATCAAAACTCAGTACCTGAAAAGAGAATAAAGAAATTAAAAATTTCTACTTCACCGTAACAATAAGTTATGCTCCAGAAATTATGGAATTGAAACATGCAGCATTTAAACTGTCCTTTACCTCAACATATTCATCATGATGGTCATGAGAAAATACGTAATTCTAGTAAAATGTTAAGAATAGAAACCAAAAAAATAAAAAGAGAAATAAATGCAAAAAAAGAAAACCATCATGAATTTTGTATACGTACGTGTGTGTGAGTTTTTGTGTGTGTGTGTGTGTGGGGGGGGGGGGGGGGTAAAGAGACCTGGACATCTTCCAGCAACCCATTTGCAGATTCACCGCCAACTACCACCATCTTGTTCCCTATCACTGCCGCTGCATGCTATTCATGGTATATTCAAAGTTTTCAGCTATTTTATTTTTCTTTTTTTTTAATTTGAATAAAGAAAGACATCTACACAGCTTTTCAATATCAAATTATATTCAAGAGGTAGGATCAATTGATTTTACATTGAAGCGAGGCGTCGGCTTCTCTCCACTAATTGAAAGCACCATCCAATTCTCAGAGCTGCCTGAGGTGCAGTTGTTAAGCTCTGGTGCATTAGATGAAGATTGGAAATTGAGTTCGTCAGCTTCATTACTTGCTGCTGCAACACCTTCACCCTGAGATATAATAGACCTTAATCACCAGTAATTTTTGTAGGACTTTACAAGGAATTAAATTTAATCCTTACATTTGAGCTGTTATATCGTTTAGTAGGTCTTATTGGGCTTCTAGTTCCTTGAGAAGCATCCGAGAGTTGAACTTTTAATCTGGAAGAAACACAACAGATGATGAAGAACCATGGAAACTAGTTGTCTTGGTATGATATTCAAATTTTGTTAAACTACAATGTTGGCTAGAAATGATCACTATACCAGCAACAATTCATAGCAAGTAGTAATAAAAATGATTGTGATATGCTTCAACTTGAATAATATTATCAGGCATTGTCGAAAAATTCTCACAAACAACTTCAACACACCAAAAATGGGGTTTAACATGTTCTCATTCACACACACAAAAAGGGGGGTGGGGGGGGGGGGTGGGGGAAGGGGGAAGAGGATTCAGGGTACGGCAGGGAATAACCAGAAACTCAAAGTGTGAGTTGTTCTTCCAATCAACAGAGATTAAACACTACAAAGTAGGCCAATGACTAACCAAATCATCAAAATATACAATCCCAAACCCAAAAATTAGACTGGAAACAATAACATTCAAAGGCACCCAACACTCAAGCTCACTTTTTTTTTGCAAAAAAAAACACCAAATGGCCAAACCATTAAACTAAATTCACACACACACACACACTGCACAAACAAACGCGCACACATTACCTTCCAAGCTTCATTCTTCTTCTGGAAAACCCAAACATTTTTCCCCAAGTCCCAAAACTTCACGGGCCAAAAACGGTGATGATCAGGCCTTCACGAAACAAACCACATTACTGCTAGCTGGAACTGACAGTAAATTGAACCAACACGGATAGCAAATGTATGCAAACAAGAAATGTATCTATAGATGAGCATATACACACACGCACCTCAGCGAATGCGAACTTTGTCCGACCAAAAACTAGGGCTTGAACGCAACGAAAGTGTAGGAAAGCTCGAATCTTTTGGGGATTGTCTAATGTCCATGAGCTATCCTATTATTATTATGACAGTTCACATGTATGTAGATATAGTACGGCGTCTTATGACGAATGTATAGATACGAATACTGTAAGTATCGATAATGGCAGTAATTACTTGAATGAAAGAGGTGCGCATGTTAGCGCGCTGTCTGTTTGTGTGACGTGTTTCACATGAGTTTTACATTAGTCTGCTATGGGTAGGAGATAAAATGCGCAGTGGCCAGCGGGTGTGTGTTTAGGAGAGAGAGAGAGAGAGAGAGAGAGAGAGAGAGAGAGAGAGAGAGGGAGAGGAGAGAGAGGCCATCTGGACTGATGAGAGTTGATCACCTGCGGTTTCATACTTTATAATTTTCATTTTTCAATTTTTTTTTCTTCATATTTTAGAATTTTCAATTTTCACTCAATGGGTAAATAAAATAAAATGAGAAAAAAAAAACTTATGAGATAGAACACTTATGAAATAAATAAATTAATTAAATTAGGTAGCTGTTTATTTAAAAATGTAGTGTGTTGCAATTGTAATAAAATCAATATTTGTACCAAAAATTTATTACACGCTCAACCCGTAAATAGTTTTGAAATAATTAAAATATCTTAAAATTATAATGTAATTATCACTAATTTCATATAGTATTTCAGCATATTTTTTAATATACAATTTTTTCATAACATTTTTTTTTTTGACAATTTATTTGAAGCGTTGCATTACTATTATTATTATTATTATTATTATTATTATTATTATTATTATTATTGCAATAATTAATACAGCCGCAAAATGACATGCTAAAATGGGTCAATTATTCACACACAGTGAATGTAGAAAAACCGGAGGGAATTGGAGGGAAGCAACCGGAGAGAGAGAGAGAGATGACCGTTGCCTGTTGACAAAGTCTGAAGTGGGGAGTGTCGAGGCATTTATTGCGAGGGAAATATGATGGGCCACATGGGGGCCCATTTAACATCTTGGAAATTGTGCCTTTTGGGCTCATTCCAATCTCTCTCTCTCTCTCCCCCTTTCTCTCTCTCTATATATATAATGTGTGTGTGTGTGTGTGTGTGTATACGTTTGCAGCTTTTTGCACATCTAACAAACTAACACCCGTGTCAACATAAAAGTATGAGAAAAGATAGAAAGTAAAGACATTGGGCCGGGACCTCGTGATAGGGACTTGGGAAGCTTTGCATTGGAAATGAGAATTGGGCTTACAAAGACGGAGTTCTATTGGGCTTTTGAACAGTAGCCCAGGTTAATTAATTACTATTGGTGGCCCACTTGAGTCTTGGTCCTTAATTTTTGTTGTATGTTTTGTACTAATACAGTTTTTGTCCATATCATATTTGGTCACAATTAATTAAGCAACTAGTAATATCACACGATCAATGTATGCGCATGATTAAAAAATAATATAATTTTATTGCATACTACAATTTTGATAGAATCTACACTCTCAAACTATTTTTAACTATTTTTAGTAATTTTATGAAATTAGTGAATAGTAAAAATAAAAACATTTTAAAAAAAAATTAAGAAAACAATTGCAAAGAAAAAAAAAATAATATGAAAGAATATGGGAGATGAATGAGGATCGAGAGGGGAGAGAGAAACTAAAAGGAATGTGGAAGATGAGAGAAAGAAAGTAAAAAAAGAAAAAGAAAATGGCAAACTAAAAAACTGCACACCAAAAATAGTTACTCTAAGGGTTTGTTCTGTTATATAATAACATAAATAGTATGGATTATATGATATATGTTGTTGTTATGTGAGTGGCCACTCTTATTAACTATACATTCTTGCGTATGTTAACTCATTCGCCATGTAGTTATAATTTCAATAAAAGTTACAGATAAATATTGCTTTGTATAGATTTGAGGGAAGGTGACTGTATCTTTCAACCCTCTAGCTCCCTCTTTGGCTGTGTAGATTTTGTTGTTGTAGATGAGACTAATGTAATTAATTAAGGACAAAAATGATGAATTTGGTTTTATAGATTGAGACCCTTTTTTCCCCTCCTCAATACAAAAAGAATACGAATTTAATTTACCCGGATTTAGTTTAGTATTAAGAATTCATATGATAAATGTATTACACTTAGTAAGTGATTAGTCACTCTCTTGAAATTATACATTAATTATAAGACAAGTATAAAACACTCGTCACGTAATTGACTATTGATTCAATTGTGTCGGGTTGGGGTTAGAATTTCCCATAGAATACCTTCACAGAAGATTGCAAGATATATTAGCAGGGAAATAATACTTGTGTGTAGTACTTTTGTCTTTTCATAAAGTTAATTCAGCAAATTCATGCGCATGCAAAATATATTAGTGATATAGAGATCCTATTCTCTTCAAAGTTAAATGCCTTTTTTGGCTATATATAACTTTCAGACGCTCAATTGTCTAGTCAAAAGTAATCAAACTAATCAAATTAAACAACGTGTCTTATTTATTAATTAATATTGTTCCTTTTCCCGACTTTTTTGACGTAAGACAGAACAATTATCCGGATTAAACTCGATCGAACAATTAGATCATGAATCAAATAAAAGTAACACATATAAAAAAATTATTTAGAACTCAAAAGTTTACTAGTCGTCAAACACATATATTATAAGCTGCATCACTAAAAAAAGGGTGCAGTTTACATTTATTTAATAAGTTACTGGCATAGTTAGCACATAGGCTCATCATCACTCTCCCTACACCTCTAATACCTAATCCGACTCTTACTATAGTCTTATACATAATATATATGTATATATGCAACAAAATTGCAATATTATTACTCATACGTATCAGACACGTACGATTATTATTATAATAATATATCAGACCCACATAGTGCCGGCTCTTTTGAGCATGGGCTTGAGGGACCTCTTGAGGTGGAGGCTCATGATCTCGTTAACCCCGCCCACGAACTTGCTACCGATGAACACCGCGGGCACGGTGGGGTTGCAGCCGAGCCTCGAGAGCGCTTGCTCGATGTTGCGGCCCCACGGGAGCTCGTCGAGTTCGTAGATGGTGGGGTTGACGCCGAAGTCGTAGAACAGGGACTTGATGGTGTGGCTCATGCAGCATTGGGTCTTGCTGAATATCACAATAGGCTTTTCGGACACCATTTTTGTCACCTTATCCATTGATGCAACTTGTGAAAATGTTGATATGTATCTAATTTGTTGTAAAGGGTTGATTTATATAGTGGTTTTAAGGGAAAAAATTGAAGGTTTTTCCTTGATTGGAAATGGAAATGTGTTGCTAGCTAGTGTATGCTTTGATGATTTGTCGAAGGAATTTGGCTTTGGAGTGAGGAGAATGGGGATTGGGGGCATGCATATATATAGGAGAATTGGGGGTTGGGGGTGGGGGGAGGGAGAGAGAGAGAGAGAGAGAGAGAAGACACGATAAGAAAGGCTAGTACGGACTAGATTGAATTTATGTCAGACTAGTACTTATATTGTATTTGTGTAAATTCGAGTTCTTGTCATTTCTATAGTAATTATATTTTACAAAAAATTGATGTAGCCCTTTAAAAATGAAATTTTTATCAGATAATTTTAGCTTGAATTAGATTCGATTGCACCAAAATTAATCACATGATGATAATACATTTTTTATGTAATTGATGTATATTTAGGGAAAAGTGAACAGTAGCATGGTAAGTATTGTAATTACATTGGTCTTGTGATTTGATTAGCAGGTGTTGTCGAATCAGTTTTAAACACAATTATTTTTACTTCGTTTTCTATTCAAAAATATATGCATTGTGAGCCGTGAGGCGAGGATGAAGCTTGGAATTTTTTCTTGTAGGGATGAGTTTGAGTGTATATAAAATATTTTTATTATTTTGGATGGGACAAAATTCATATTTTAAGATAAAATATGCGTAAAATATTTGGATATATATAAATTCGAGGAACTAACTAATTCATTTAGAGGGATAACGTATTTCGAATCTTGAAATTATGAATAGAGCAATTGGGTTGGAAGGGTCGTCTCTATATTGGATATTTGCAATACCTGAATTCCAATTATTCGATATCGAAAATCCGATGGTTAAGATTGTACCTTCCAACTCCCATATTTCTGTGTGAGGTGGTTTCTTTTTTTCATTTTTTAATTAGAAAAGAAAAGAAACGAAAGAAAACGTTTGATTGGAGGAATTAAGATTGTTTCACACTAGATATTTGAATTATTTTGTAATAATATTTTTGATCATTAGTTTGAGAGTGATTTATGTTGCAGAAAATAAAAGCAGCACACGATGACGAATCTCAGCATACGGGAAAAATTGAGAAGAGTCATTTGTACGGCTACTTTATTATTCTCAGATACGATGATTTGATTTTGACCATAATTTTGAGGATTAGAATGTAATCTTATAATGGCCCCGCTAGTTAGTTATTATTCTATCTTAAGTCCATTAAAGTGGTAATTTTTATCACATGTTATGCCTTTAGAATATTTAAGATTTTTCTTGATTATAAGTCAATCTAATACGATATTATAGCCTGTCAATCTACCTATATATATATATATATATATATACCTTTTACTTTAATCTTGTCAAGTAGGACAAATCAATCGCGCCCTCAAAAAGACAGAGTCAAGGGCTGAAAGGGCGACAGTCACCTCCTCAATTCTATATATCTAATTGTAGTTTACATGTATTTTTATTAAAATTTAAATTTTAGCTCCTAAAACTTTTACATATTGTAAAATTTTGATTTCGATCCAAATAAAAAGTTTCTGATTTCGTCCCTGCGTGTTCTAAAGTCTGATTTGTTTGATGCATATGCCCGATATATGAAAAATTGTGTCATATTTTGTTCCTAGAAATTAATTAAGCGTTAATTTATAATACTGATAAAATCTTCTAGAATTATCTATTCCAACTTTCACACACACACACACACACATACATACATATATATATATATATTTGAAGTACTTTTGATTTTGGTCGGTTGCAATATGTTTGTAATAATTAAAATATTTAAAACGAAATTTGTGGTGTATCTTTCATGGAGGCATCTAGTGAGTTGGGCGGACGCAGTGGGGATAGAATTTTGTTACATATATATAGGATAATAAAAACACATGACAATGCTATTCATTTTTATGCAATGAATATTTACACACACACCACACACACACACACACATATATACTACTCATTTCGATCAAATATATATTATGTATTTGATATGATTAATTACAGAGTTTGATCCAGCTATTGCGCGTTATAATTCAAAATATAATGCAAATTATTTCATCATAAAAAAAAGAAAAAACTACTTTTAAAGTAGAAATGAGCTAGCTACTATCAAAGTTCAATAAAAAATCACATATTTCGTCCGAAAATCATACCCTCCTCAAAGTTTTGGGACCTCAACTTCACCAGTTAAATTAGCCCTCACTAACAATTAGGGCAACCATATGATAATGATCTCTTGTTGGATAACTAAGCACCATAGAGATACGAGATGGATTCAATTTTAAATGGGCAAAAAAAGAACAAGAACTTTTAAATATAGTAATATTACAACTACTAACGAAAATTTTGTGACGAAGAGATTATATATACAAATATGTGTCACAGGTTTAAAGTATTTATGATGGATTATATATACAATGCCACGTAACTTTCTCTCTCTCTATGAGAACGTTTTCCCTCTCCCATGAGAGGTTTTCTTGCCTGAGTGTTTAGACTTGTGCACGCCGCTTTCCGGTCATCGGTTTTGCCACTCAAGACACTTCTCCTTCCCTTCCTTTTAGTTTTGTCTCAGTCTCCCCCTCTCCCTCGACCTTTTCCTTTCTCTTCCCCTCCCCCCTCCTTTTGGTCTGTCGCTTGTTTTGCTAATTGTTTCTTTCTGGTTGTTTGTTTTCAAGGCGCCTCGGATCATTTCGGAGTTTACCCGGGTTTGCACCATCTCATGGAAGAAGAAATAGTCAAGATGACCAAGGTGCTCTCACTAACTGAAGCAGAAGATGAGGGAGATGAGATTCCAATCGGTGCGTGGGGTAGTGGTCGTGCGGGTGGTGGGTACTGTTTAATCGGTCGGATCCTCTCTCATAAATCATATCATATTGACGCCATCCAACGGACATTACTTGCCTCTTTTCAGACGCTGAAGGGATTCTCAGTGCGAAATCTAACTGAGGGCCGTTTCGTTCTCAAGTTTAACCATCAATACGATCGTAATCGTATTCTGAAAGGGGGACCATGGGCTCTCGATAAAAATTTATTGGTGCTGAACCTTTTTGAAGAAACTGAAGATCCTCAGACGGTCGATCTAAACTACTGTGATTTCATGATGCACATTAATGGACTTCCATGGAATAAGTGTACGCTGGAGGTAGCCCGGTTCATTGGCAATAAAGTCGGTATTTTCCGGGAATTTCTGTCGGATTCAAGGGCTTCACATGGCGCATCCCCAATGCGGATAAAAGTTAGTTTGAATGTAAACATGGCGCTTAGGCGAGCGATCCGGATTCGAAGTGCAGAGGGTGATGACCTAATTGTTACTCTTACATACGAAAGACTCCCCAACTTCTGCTATCTCTGCGGCAAATTGGGCCACATAAAGGAGTTATGTCCGCAACACGTGGAAGAGGGTTTCATTGATCCCGGCGAGGATTTGCTGTATGGTCCGTGGTTAAGGGTGTCGTTCAGTCCAAGGGATAGCAATCGAGTTAGGTGGGCCGCAACTTCCCATGAAAGCCCGGTGGGAGTTTCTCCGGTGTTCCGACGGCATCACTCATCCAACGGAACCCAAACGAATCCCGCAGCCCGGGGTATTGCTAATTTTGGTACGTTTCCTACTCAATCTCCAGCCCAATCTCCTACCATAATTGGAGGATTGGGTCCTGATCAGGATCGTCTTATCTCTGGAAAGGAGCGTGATAACCAAGGAAATTTAGAGAATGTGGGACTTACTTCGAGATCGTCTCCCCTTTCCAACTTTAACACGGTGCACTCCCTTGTTGAGATTCTCAGCCAAAGCCCATCAAAACAAATCCTCATCCTAGAGAATTCGGATACAAACGTGACCGCAAGCCCACCCCAAATCTTAACTAATATCTCGCACCCCAACCCGACAAGGCCACACCATTTAGCTAATAATTCCTGGCAGCCCAGTTTAGCTGTTAATCTCCTCAATATCTCAGCTCACGAAAATTCTCAACCCAATACCGAGAACCCAACCCAGCCAACACCCTCTCCCTCCCAACTCCTAAACGACCAGCCCAATACCACCTCAGACATATTGCTTTCCAGCAAGCCCAACCCGGACCCGGGTCCCCAACCTTTCCCCCCACAACCGATACCTTCCCTGTACACTCAAAATTGGCCCAAACTGGTTGCAAATATCCCTTCACACTTTGCCCCAGGTACCACCCATACCCCCACCCATTCTCCACCATGCTCACGTAGGAAAAAGAAAAAACGCCAGAGCCCGACCCACTTCCCACCAGCTTGAACCCACTAAGCGGAAATTACTGGATAGTTTGGGTTATACCGAGGACAGCAGTGAGTTCCATCAGGCTAAACGAGCTCATCTTTTGGATTCGGAGATCATGGACTTCGATGTAACAGCGGCGGTGCCTGCTATGCAGGACCACCGATCCCAATGAGTTCGTTAATTTGGAACTGTCGGGGCCTGGGGGCTTCTCCGACAGTCCGCTTTCTCGGTCGACTCGTCTGAGAACTTTGCCCCACCTTGGTCTTCCTCTCCTAGACTAAGGTTCGTAAAAGAGAATTTGATCGAATCAAGGAGAAACTTAACCTTTTTGGTGTGTGTGTGGACTCCATTCGACGGAAAGGGGGGCTTGCTCTCCTTTGGTCTAAGGATACGAAGGTAACTCTGCAATCCTTTTCTCAATCACATATCGACGTCACAGTGGAAGACTGTCCGAATGGGGTTTCTTGGCGTTTCACGGGGTTCTACGGTCACCCCGACTCAGCAAAACGGAAAGAGTCTTGGTCCCTTTTGAAGAAGTTGGAGTCACTTTCAATTCGGCCTTGGCTTTGTGCCGGTGACTTTAACGAGATTCTCAACCATGATGAAAAAAAGGGAGGACAACGTCGTGCGGAATCCCTTATTTCGGCTTTTAGAGAAGTGTTGGCAGACTGCGACCTCCACGATCTTGGATATAGTGGGGAGTTGTTTACTTGGTGCAATAAAAGAGAGTCCCCCAAAACTGTTTGGGAGCGCCTGGATAGGGCGTGTGCTTCGTCTGGTTGGATTGATTTGTTTCCTAGAGCTTCAGTTAAGCATCTTAATACAATTTATTTTGATCATAAGCCTATCCACATTGTGTTCGAGGGAGCTGGTCATGTTTCGAGTTCGAGGGTTAAAATGTTTAGATTTGAGGCCAGTTGGACCCGTGCAGAGGACTTTAGCGGAGTGGTCCGGCAGTGTTGGGGTGAACACCGCAGAGACAATCCCATGAGTTCCGTACTACACAAGATCGTACAATGCAAAGAGGGCTTCACTTCATGGAGCCAAACAAATTTTGGGAACCCTCAGAAGAAACTCTTGGAGATCGAGAAGCAATTAGAGGTATTGGAAAATGAAGAGTATTCCCCAAGTAACATGTCGGCCAAGCGGAAGTTGAGAGCTGAGTTTGACGAGCATTATTTGCAGCATGAATTAGCTTGGAAGCAACGGAGTAAGGTCCACTGGCTTCGCGAGGGGGATCATAACACGACATTCTTTCATAGAGTGGCATCGGCAAGACGTAAGAATAACGCTATTTCGAAGTTGAAAAACGATGAAGGGGTTTGGGTGGAGGATGGTGGCGGAATTCAAGAGCTGATCATAAAATATTTTAGGTCTTTATTCGAGACGTAGTCCCCCTCGGTTTCTAATATTGATGAAGTTCTGGAGACTGTGCACACCTGGGTAAGTTCGGAGATGAACGAGTCGCTCTTATCCCTCTTCTCTGCCGAAGAGGTAACTTTTGTCCTCTTTCAAATGTATCCCTATAAATCCCCGGGTCCCGATGGTATGTCCCCTATTTTTTTCCAATCATATTGGTCTATTCTGGGTACAGATGTTATCTCTTGCGTTTTGGATTTTCTGAACAATCGTCCTCCCACCCCGCTTTTAATCACACCAATATCGTTCTCATCCCTAAGTGTAAAGCCCCGGAATCCGCCTCACAATTTCGGCCTATAGCTCTGTGCAATGTAATTTACAAAATAGGGTCTAAGGCTATAGCTAATAGATTAAAATCGTTCCTTGATACTATTATTTCCCCCTCCCAATCTGCGTTCATTCCCGGACGCCTTATCACGGATAACGTTCTTCTTGCTTTCGAAAATAACCACTTTTTAAAACAAAAGAAAAGAGGAAAAAAGGGTTTCATGGCAATTAAACTTGACATGAGCAAAGCCTATGATCGGGTTGAGTGGGTGTTTTTAGAGAGAACCCTTCGTCGTCTTGGTTTTGCACGTAACTTTGTGGATCTTATTCTTCTTTGTGTTTCAACTGTGACTTATTCCTTTGTTCTGAGTGGTTGTGAATTTGGCTTCATTCGCCCCAGTCGGGGTCTTCGTCAAGGAGATCCCTTATCGCCTTATCTGTTTCTTCTGTGTGCAGAGGTTTTCAACTGTCTTTTGCAGGATAAGGAGTCGAGGCGCGAGTTCGAAGGAATTGCCGTCTGTCGAGGTGCTCCCAAAATCTCACACCTTTTCTTTGCCGATGACACCTTAATTTTCAGTCGGGCTTCGGTGGAGGCAATGAGGCAGGTGTGTGATGTTCTGGCTGGCTATGGACGTGCCTCGGGCCAATTGATTAACATGAAGAAATCCTCACTTGTTTTCAGCGGTAACGTCCGGAGTGAGTTACGGGAGGCTATTGTATCTATGGCCCAAATGAGAGTTGAATCTAGTTTTGAGCATTATTTGGGTTTACCTGCTATGGTTGGGTGAAGCAAAATGGAGGTGTTCTCTTCTATACGCGATCGGCTATGGCAACGCATCCAAGGGTGGAATGAGCGCTCACTTTCTCAGAGTGGGCGAACGGTGCTTATCAAATCAGTGCTTCAATCAATTCCAGTATATCCTATGTCTTGCTTTAGGCTGCCAGATAACTTTCTTCGTGAGCTGGAAGGGCTTATAGTGAATTTTTGGTGGCACAATAAAGGCTCACGAAAGATCCATTGGGTTGCTTGGTCCAAGCTTTGCGTTCGCAAAGCAAAAAGGGGAATGGGCTTCCGTTCTTTTCGGGATTTTAATGATGCGTTACTAGCAAAACAACTCTGGAGGATTATTAGGGACCCAACTTTACTAATCAGTCGTGTTTTGCGTGCTAAGTATTTTGGAAATCGGTCTACATTTGATATACATCTTGGAAGCAATCCGTCTTACACTTGGCGAAGCATCTTTGGCTCCTTATCACTGTTGAAGGCCAGATGTAGATGGCGAGTGGGGTCGGGTCATAACATTCGTATTTGGGATGGCCAATGGATCCCCAGACCCCTCTCCTTCAAGATCATCTCCCCTAGACCAGAGGTGCTCGCTGATGGGAAGGTTTCGGACTTAATCTTGCCCGAGTTGGGTGCTTGGAATGCCCCCTTGTCCGGTCAAGTTTTCTAAAAGACGACGCGGATATGATCCTGGCTATCCCCCTCGGCTCCCAACATTGTGACGATACGTTGATATGGCACTATAATGGCAATGGACTCTTCTCCGTCAAATCAGCTTATCATCTTGCTATCTCGTTAAAGTCTATTCACACCCCCGGCACTCAAGACGACGGCCCAAATTGGCTTTTCTTGTGGAATCTGCCTCTTCCGGAGAAGATCAAGCTTTTCGGTTGGAGGGTCTGCCAAAACGCGCTCCTTACAATTGCAAATTTGAAGCGAAAGCAGGTGCCCATCAATGATGCCTGTCCGTTTTGTGCTCAACCCGTCGAAGACTCCAAACATGCCCTGTTAACTTGTTCATTTGCTCGCCAAGTTTGGGCTCTTTCGAATCTTCCCTGGTTTGTTATTAATGATTGGGATAAAGACACAGCTTCATGGCTCCGTAAGATTCATTCTAAGATGGATAATTGTGCCTTCAGTCTGTTTCTTGTTTTCATTTGGTTTATTTGGTTCAACCGTAACAAGATGTTGATGGAAAACACTAGCCTATCCCCCATGGATGTTGTTAATTCCGTTAGGCTATATTTGACCTCCTGTTCGACAGCAATCGAATGGAAAACACCTATCCCAGCTTCGACGATCCCTGCAGTGTGGTCTTACCCATCAGCCGGTATTATCAAAGTGAATTTCGATGGTGCTGTGTTCAGGGAGGATGGCAGTATTGGAGTTGGTGTTGTGGCTCGAGATCACTGGGGAGCAGTTTTGGACTGGTCATCCATGAAATTCCCAATCCCAGGCGACCCTTTGCACGCTGAGGCCTTGGCGGCTCGTGAGGCTGTCTGTCTGGCAGGTCGTAACTCGTGGGATTCCATCATCTTGGAGGGTGATTCATCCCTAATCCTTTCCGCCTTGAAGAATCCTGATCTTGATGCTTCGCTTGTCGGTAATTTGGTCTCGGATATTAAAGCCTCTTGCTTGAGTTTCTCTTCTGTCTCGTTCAGTTTGATCCGTCGTTCCGGAAACTCGATTGCTCATCGACTGGCCCGTCACGCACCGATCGAAAAGAGTGACTCTAGTTCTATTCCCTCGTTCGTGTCGCATGTAATTGAGGTTGAAGCCTCTCCTGCTTAATGCTTTCGTGAGCTTTGTTTCAAAAAAAAAAAAAAAAGTAACAGAAGGGAACTAATTAATTAGTGTATATTAATTAATTAAACTAGTTATGGTATAGACTACAAACCAACCCTAGCTCATACCATTTATGATTATTTTTCCTTATGGAAGGGAAAAAAAATTCACACTTTTCTTCGAATTAGAAATCTCTATAGTTAAAAAGCTTCAACTTTATAAGCTTTTCGTCACCAATTGGAATCTCGATCATTCATGTTGCCTCTCCTCGCTCGAAAAGTTTTTAGATGTTTATCATTTAGTGTGTGTGCGTACGAGAGAGAGAGAGAGAGAGAGAGGTGCAAGATACGCATACATATATAATATAATATTCTGACTATCAGTTGTAGTTTTTAGCATAACAATGGAGAGAGACAGACATTCGATTCTTTTTCCTTGAAGGAAAAGAGGGGAGCAAGTGTCCACATATAACTGGCCCTAAAATATCGCAAAGGACAGTACACACACTCACGCACACACACACACACACAATTAATATATATTTATATATAAAGATACACACACAGAGTAACACATTCCGACTAATTTGACGACATTCCGACTCCTTATATTATATAATATATCACATGCAACAAAATTGCACTATTATTTGTATTTAATACATGCGTATTAAGACTTTGATGATCATATTACACCTAGAGGGCACCAGCCCTTTTGAGCATGGGCTTCAGGGACCGGCTAAGGTGG
This sequence comes from Petrea volubilis, assembly GCA_026212405.1. NCBI lineage: Eukaryota > Viridiplantae > Streptophyta > Magnoliopsida > Lamiales > Verbenaceae > Petrea > Petrea volubilis. The sequence continues at coordinate 16,361,439 of CM047879.1, forward strand.
AGACTCCTAACCTCATTAAGCCCTCCGACAAACTCACCACCAATGAACACCGCAGGCACAGTGGGGTTGCAGCCGAGCCTCGAGAGCGCCTGCTCAATTTCCCAACCCCTTGAGATCTCATCGAGCTCGTAGACCGTCGAATTGACCCCAAAATCGCAAAAGAGAGATTTAATCGTGTGGCTCATACAACACGAGCTCTTGCTGAAGATCACCACAGGCTTTTCGGACACCATTTTGCTCACTCTATCCATTTTTTTTGTAATAATAACAAAAAGATTTTCTTTTCAAGAATATGTGAATTGAGGTTGTTGGATGATATATCAAGAGTGTTGCTATTGCTTGTGATTTTGGTTTGTTATGAAAAAAATGGAGAGTGGATTGGGTATTTATAGAAACCTTGGGGGGTGGGTGGTAAACAAGGATCGGTTTTTTAGAGGGTGACAGTAATGTATCATTGGATTGGTGGATTTAATAATGTCTTTGTTTATTAAGAATATTATTAAATATTTATTTTAACATTAAAGTTTGTAATTAGTTTGATAGTGATTGATTTTGATTAGCACTGCATCAAAAAAGGTGCATTGCACGATAACGAATCTCTGCATGCATACGGCAAAAAATTGAGACGTATCCTCGGTACGGCTTTATTCAGATATTGTATGAATATTAGATTATCATAATTATTTTTAAGTCGAATTATAAAAATCTTCTTTGAAGTTTATGATATTATAAAAAATTCTTTCAACTATTAAAAATTATTAATACTTTCATGATATTTGCATAAATTAATAAAAAAATTCTTTTGTTAGAGTTCCGTTAGATTTTCATTAAAAAAATTATGTAATTTTTCAAAAATACACCAATTCAATATTTTATTAATTGTCGGTTAAAATGGTGTATTACAAACACATCCCCTGAAGTTTGTTGAAATACAAAAAACAAACCCTTCAAGTATTAGAATTTACAATATACCTCATAAGGTTTGCCCATTTAACAAACAACTCCTACCATTAGGGTTTGTTAATTTCGCGACTGAGAGGGGAGAAAACGATTAGTTTTTTTTTTCCCAACGGTTTTATGATTGTTGCGATGGTCGAGATTTAGAAAAGGGTATCAATGTAAGATTGGCGTTTCACCGGTAAGCAAATCGATGGTCTGACGAGGGAGAACTCCTTTGACGAACGACGAGAATGCTTGGACGTGGTTGTTTCTTACAGATTGGAATCTTTGAAGCGAGACAGTTTCAATAGTATTGACATCATCGAATTCCGACGAAGTTTGTCAGAAATGTGAGAATCGAGACGCATTGATCAATAGTTAAACGAGGTCAAATGATATTGACCAACCATCACTCTAGAGTTGGGGATTCTTGAGATATGTGTCTGACAAATTTTCAACGTAGGGCTACCACCGTCAGCGTTGCCGCCGCCAACGGGGGTGTGGTTGTAAATTTTAATACCTGAAAGGATTTTTTGTAATTTCACCAAGCCTCAAGGGAGTGTTTGTAAATAAAATATTAAGGGCAATTTTAAAGTTTTCAATTCTCTGTTAACTATTCATGATTTATGCAAACCTCAGGGGAATAATAATAATTCTCAATAATTGATAATTTTTTTTATAATTTCGCCAAACTTTAGTGAATGTCTTATTAATTTGCCCTTATTTTTACTAACTAAGGATTTTAAATTTAATAGCAATATATATATATATATATATATATATATATAATTTAGTTATGTCTACTCTTTTCCCACTATCTTTTTTTTTTTTTTTTTTCACTTAAGTTAGCAATTTCAATGGTGACACTTAGAATATTTCTAGATTCTTTTTTCATTTGTGATTGGTCGATTTTAGCTAATTAATTCATTTGAAGTTTCACGAAAATGTTTATGATTTATTTTTTAAATTCACAATTTTGAAAAACAAAAATGAAATTAACTTTGCGGTGTAGCTTTCCAGGAGAGCATCTGATGAGTTGGAGAACGAAGTTGGATTTATCCATTTGGGACCTCTTCTTTTGAATTTTGCTGTTCTTCAAAAACAAAAATATTCGATTCCACTAAAGGTACATGCAATAGTGATCGAATTTTATGATTAAATTGATAACGTGTATATACAAATATATATATATATATATATGTATATATATATATCATACACAGATGATCATGACTTATATTTTCGCCAAATTTTTGTTGGAAAACACGAAAATTATCGAGGAAAGTAATAAATGTAAATAGTTTGAGTTTTAGTTTCAATTTGAGTTTCTCACTTTCTTGTTCATAACTTTGTTTTTTTTTATGTATGTTATTTAATAAAAATAAATAAATGATTATTAACAATTATATATCAATTATGATAATATATATACTTTATATATTGGAGTATGTAGAACCACAGAATGCATATGTAAGATGAGGTCCCTAGCACATGGTTATCGTCTTCACCTTTGCATATTTGGGTGACATCACAATATATATCGTGACCTCATAATATATATATATATATATATATATATGTGTGTGTGTGCTGTGTTTATTTGGTTTTTCTTGGCATATTTTGATTAGGACATGGATGACCCTACTTGTAAAAGGCTAAATTAATGATTTCCAGGTGTCTAACTTTTGGACTTTTCGTCAACAAAGTGTTTATATTAATCCATAAGTTCGAAGTTTAAGTCGTGAAATTCAGGTTCTAGGGTCTGTTTGAATTTATTTAAAAAAAAGTGCTTTTTGATCGATTTATTTTATAATAGAGCCTTTTTAGTTAATCAATTTTGCGTGTGCATATAATTGTTAAAAATACTTTAAAATATACTTTTATTTGAAGCTACTCTAAGTAGATTCTAAAAAACTTTCTTTGTTTGTCGCGTGATTCATACCCTCAATGGCATCATTTATGTTTATCATGAATCGAACCCAACTTTGAGTGATGGCAAGGGAACAAGCGCACATTGAACAATATACGCCAATCTAGAATTGAACCTAGGTGTCACGTGAGGTATGGAAGTTTGTTTGCCATTAGACCATATTAATAATTTATTGATGTATTGTTATATTTTTTACATTTATTAAATTTATATAAGATTATCATTTTATTATTTTTAATATTATTAAATCATTACTTATCATTAGTTGTACAATTTAACAACTCGATTTAAGTTATCAATTTATTAAAAGTCCAACATTATTGTTTGAAGTTAAAAGTACAAAAATTACATACCCTCTATTAAAAAGAAAAAGAGGAATTGATGGATATTTTTTTAACATTGTTAAATTAATTTAAAAGTCTATTAATTGAAAATTAATTTCATTGACTTTTTAAATATAGAAAAAAAAAGTTCTAATGTTTTAAGTATTCTCCTAAATATTTTAACAATTTACAACAAAATTTTGGTGTTTTAAAGCATTAAATTTTTCGCGATGAAAATTTTTGCGGTAAAAGTGCTTAATTACAAACATACTATACATTTTAGCGCAAAATATTTTGTCCACAATAGCTCACAACTATTTCCCAATGAGAAATTTAATTCATAATTTATTAATATATTTATGATGCTATATTTCGTTGTCCAATAAGTACAACTGCCACAAATTTCTTCGTTGTAAAAATTTTGATATATTAGCACGATAATATTTCGTCGTAAATTACTTAAAATTATTATCAACAATAAGTTTTGTTGCCTGAATACATATATAACCAACAATTATATTTTGTTGTAAAAACAACAATATTAGTTACATATTCATATTGTTCCTAAAACAATTATTCTTTCGCAATAAACTATTTTGTTATGATTCGTAGACATAATTGCCAAATAAATTACAAAAATGATAAATCGAGTGAAATCACATTTTTTGCAATGATAAAATTTTTGTTCAAAAAGAATCATTAATAAACAACAAATATTATTTTTTATTGCAAAAAGTTAACTAATTGCAACGAAAAAAATATCGTAGTAAAAGAAATCGTTGCAAATTTTATAATTTGTTGTAGTGTGAGCTATGAAATATTTGGTAAAAATGAACATTAACGGATCTCACACTTCAATTTTTTAACCCAAACTTATAAATTATAAATAGCTAGTTCACTTTTTCAGTATTTATCAGATATAGGACCAAGTATATATATATTAGAAGACCCCGTCGTCAGTTTGAAACTTCAAAGTAGGAACAGGCTAGGTATTAATTTTTAGATTATAAATTCTTGAGTTAAATTAAAATTGTTGTGCTCCTAAAATCAATAAATTAAATTATTTTTATAATTTGAATTACATCTACCTCCCCTGAGGTTTGGCGAAGTTACAATTCAACCCACGTTTTTTTGTAAATTACAATAAACCCCCTGAGGTATATTCCGTCTAACAATTTACCCCGATCGTTTAGGACCGTTAGGGTTCCGTTGGTTTTTGTATGTAAAGTTCCGATAGTACCCTTGAGGGATTTTTTTGTAATATATATAAAATATTTGGGGTTGTATGTTATATAGTACATCTTTTTGGGGCTAAGAGTAATATTATTAAAAAAAAAATCTGCCTTTTTAAGAGTTGAAAATGACGGATAGGTAGGAGAAGAGAGAGATCTAGATACATACATATGCAATATATATACACATGAAAATTGAGAAATCCTACACTTTTAATTCATCATAACTCACTCATTTCTTCTCCAAATCGTCCAAGTTGTATGTCAAAATCGATCACCGCGATGAGAGGAACATGTTGGCGGTAGTAGTTTCGGGTTTCGTCGGACGGTGGAGGAACAGTGGCGGCGGCGGCAGCTATGGCAGTAATGAGGTGGTGGCGGATTTTCGTTTTCCTACAAGTTTTCGGTGAATTTGAAGCGGGTCATAAACTTTTCGATATGGAAAACAAATTGGTGAGGTCAATTTTGGCCTAGAGGTGGAGGAATTGAGGCAAAGAGTGGATTTATACATTTTTTATCCATCACTTGTAATTATTACATACCGCAGGGGTTTATTGTAATATACACAAAAATGTAGGTTAAATTGTAATTTTTTTAAATTTCAGGGGAGGTAGATGTAATGCACCCTAAGTAATATTAGAAAAAAATAAAGGGCAAAATGGACTTTATACATTTTCCATCCATTACTTGTAATTATTACATACCTCAGGGGGTTTATTGTAATATACAAAAAAACGTGGGTTGAATTGTAATTTCGCCAAACCTCAGGGGAGGTAGATGTAATTCGTCCTATATAATTATAAAACCACTCCGTCATTAGTTTTTGTATTACAGTCCGGCCCTTCCAGTTTTGCATAATTATGAAAGCTGCTTTTCTCACGTCATTGACTTTTGTTCTACCGTTGGAAACTCATGAAATATATAAAATTAACATGGATGATTTTTGTAATTATCCAAAGTTCAAGGGTCTAAATGCAATTGTGCGAATGACATGTGAAGATGAGAAGAATATAATATATAAATAGTTAGAAATTTGAGTCTCGGTGGCAGTGGTTCTTATACAGTCTGGATCCTCTGCTATAAAACGATGCTACATATCCTCATATACTCATCAATGCACGTTATGTGTATTGGTGAACGGTTAAGATAAGGAAAGAAAATCTTCAAAAATTTTCCTATATCATAAATTTTTCTCTTTCCTTATCTCAACCGCTCACCAATACACATGATGTGCATTGATGAGTGTAAGATGAGATATAACACCATTTTATAATAGAGGATTCGGACTAGTTCTTATAAATGGAACAAGTCAAAGTTAAAAACCAGAGATTTCTTAATCATTTTACCAAACATAAATGATTATTTTATTAATTTTGAAGACCCATGTTCAAAACTGTGTAAACATATTGATGAGTCAGGTGCCACCTCACCACGTCACGTCACTGTAAGCCTCAAATCCGCCCAAGCAGGGGAGTGTGGCCCTCGATATAATGATGGCCCTCGAAGGGGCTCGCAAGCGGACCTCTTTCCTTCGATAGCTCCACAAGACGCCAACACGCTACCATGGGCACCCTCGAACTGGGAAGCGGCCCTCGAAGGCACCCCCGTCGAGGGCAAGAGCCCACACTTAGCCGTTGCAAGGTTGGGCGTCCAATAGGAACAAATACAGCTGGCGACCTCTGACAGGAGCAGTCCACTGCCACCTAACGCATCCCAGTGGCACATGGGTCCATCCCTTTAGTCTTCGGCGCATTAAATACCAAGTCATAAATATAATCCTTGGTCATAAATGCCCAAGATGCACATTTATTGCCAACAAGACCCCTCATTAATGAAGAGTGGGAGTAGCCGCCAATAGGATCCATAGAAGGGGGCAAAAGGCACAAATCTGAGCGGCCACAGTGCTGAAAGTGACTGGTTCCCACGAACCATGTCACATCCAGGCTCCTCACTCTCATATAAAAGCTCCCAATGGCTCTCCACCCAAAGGTAAGACATACATAGCTCTCAAGCGCACAAGCAATCTGACGACTGTTCATCATCTTCTTCACCCGTATATTGTTAACTGACTTGAGCGTCAGAGAGCCTACGCCGGGGCAAAACCGGCTAGTCTCACATGCGTTCCTCCCTCTTTGACAGGTGGGCCACCAACAAGGACATCTCGGAGTGCAGCATACCCCGACACGTGGTCAACCAAAATACGACCGTATCATTTTGGTGCTAGAGGAAGGGCCTAATCCTGTTCAAGAGGTGATTTCTTTCCGAAGGAAGAATGGTGAACACACGGCGAACTCATATGTCCGGCACTTTCTCAGAGAGGGGCAACCGTGACCCTCCCGAAGCGACCCAACGGGCGGAGGAAGCCTCCAACGTGATAGGCAAAGGAAAGGGGCCTGCTGCCCCTACACCACCTGCTGGTCCTGGGGTAGGACCTTCCCACGACCCCATACCAGCCCATGAAGTGGACACACAACAGGCGAAACATACGGTCACCCTCCCCATCAACCGAGTCAGGCAGCTATTGGGGGCCTGTGATGACCAAACATTGATCCGGCTATTATTCGGGGGACTATCTCCATCGCCTAATGAGGTAGGACCCTCCGTCGTTTCCTGACGCAGCGAACACCCGGCTCCCACACGGAGCCATTCCCCACGTGAGGGGAGCCACCAGCACAACCACAGGGAAGAGGTTGCTGAATCAGGTAATATAGCTACTTGCAAGGTTCCTCCTAGACGTAATGCTACTGACGCTCACGCCAGGTCTAGGACTAGTGGCCATCGTCCGCGCCCGCGAAGGGAGTTGGAACCGGAGGAGTTGCTTCGCATGCGCCAACAGGTTAGCGATCTACAAGATGAGTTGGAGCGGTTGTCCAGACGACGTGAAGGAGAGAGAAGTGTGAGGGTGGAAGCAACACAACCTCTCCCTCCCTACAATCACCGACTGGAAAGATCTCCTTTCATTTTAGAGATTGCGGAGTCCCGGTTGGCCCCGGATGAACGCATGCCCACCAGCTTACCCCATTATGACAGCACTACGGACCCGATGGAGCATCTGACCCATTATGACAACGTAGTAGGGGTGGCAACTAGCAACCTCCATGTATGGGCCCGTCTATTTTCTACCACCCTCCAGGGGATCGCCCTTACATGGTTTAAGAGGATGGAGCCACAGTCCATCTCGTCGTACGAAGAATTAGCAAATCGTTTTCTAAACTACTTTGCTGCCAAAATATCCACCAAGTTGTCCCACACTCATCTATACGGAGTGGTCCAAAAAGAGGACGAGAGCCTACGAGCCTTCATAGAACGGTTCAACAATGAGCTTCTCAAGATGGAGGATGTTGGAGTTGAGTTCGTCCGGCATGCGCTGTAGCAGGCCCTAAAGAACGAGAAGTGTGCGGAGGCCATCATAATGCAGGCCCCCCGCACCATCGCCGGGATCCAGCAACTGGCCTCCAAGTATATGGAGGTGGAAGAACTCAACCTGATAAAGCACCCGCCCAAAGCTAAGGGTAAGGGAAGCACCAAGCCCCGGGAAGACAAATCGAGGGGCAAGGATAGGAAGGAGCCAACCAGAAAATACAAAGAGTATGCCCCCCTCACCAAGGCCCCGGCTAAGATCTACTCCCTTCTCGGGTGCCACGCGTTTTCAACGCCTAAGAGGTTACCCGAGGGGAGAAAATCCCAGAGGAGCGGGAAGTATTGTGCTTACCATCGGCAATATGGGCACAACACGGAGGATTGTTACAATCTGCAAGACAAGATCGAAACCTTGATCCGTGGCGGGAAGCTCCAGGAGTTTGTCAAAAAATTGGAGTATTACGACAGCCAGGCCTCCCCTGTCCATCGAGATTGTTCGGGGTCCCCAAGGAAGCCAAGTCCCCAGAAACTTTCGGAGACCTCGAAGAAAGCAGGGAAGAGACCCATGGGCAGTAATCACCCCACTAAAGGTACGATTCTCATGATTGCCGGGGGACCAGCGGGGGGCGATACCAGATTCTCGCGAAAGAAAGTAGGCAGGAAGCTCCGGTATCACCGGTTTGCCCTCGAGAATCCGGATTACCCCCAGCAGGTTAATACAATCAAGGGATGCTCGATAGAGTTCAGCGAGAGCGACAGAATCCCAGTTCAAAACCCGGAGGGTGTGGCCGAGCAACCGATTATCCTATGGTGGTAACGGCTGATGTGGCCAACTTTGCCATAACTAAGACATTGATCGATAATGGTAGCTCGGCCAAATTGACATGGAGCCAGTGAGGACGCCTTTAGTAGGCTTCGGGGGGTCCCAGATTCATCCTCTGGGACAAATCAAGTTGCTAACCCCCCTCGGCCAAGAGCCCTCCAGGCGAACCCTGATGATAAATTATCTAGTGGTGGACGCCCCTTTCGCGTAAAACATGATTTTGGGTCGACCGGCACTTAATGCATTCAGGGCAGTGGTGTCCACTTATCACCTTACGATGAAGTTTCCTACCGAGGTAGGGATTGGACAGGTGAGATGCGACGTCGTGGACGCATGTCCCTGCTATTCTGTCTCGCTGGGAATGAAGGCTGGGTCCGGAAAGAGAAAATCCCCTGAAGTTGGTTCCGATAGCGATTCTGGAGGATTGGCGTTAAAGCCCTCGAAGGTAAGGAAGCCCGAGGATAGCAGGATCGAGCCCACTGGAGAATCCAAGGCCATCGAGTTGGAGCCCGGGAATCCCAAAAAAATCACTAAGATCGGGGCCCAGCTCGACTCGGCTAAGGAGGTGATGCTCGTCCAATTCCTGCGCGAGAACAAAGACGTATTTGCATGGCAACCCTCGGATTTCCCCGGGATCAGCCCCGAGGTTATAGTGCACCGTTTGAACGTCGATCCCACATTCAAACCCGTCAAGCAAAAGAAAAGGGTCTTCGGAGCCGAGAGAAACAAGATAATCGAGGGGGAAGTGAACAAACTACTGAAAGCCGGATATGTGATGTCCGATATACTTCCCGGAGTGGCTATGCAACGTGGTAGTGGTACCCAAGGGGCAAGGCAAATGGAGAATGTGCAACAATTTCACGGATCTCAATAAGGCGTGCCCGAAGGACCCCTACCCGCTCCCTCGAATTGATCAGCTTGTGGACTCCACGGTAGGTTGCGAAATGATGAGTATGATGGGATGCCTATCAAGGGTACTATCAAATTTCAATGGCTCCGGAGGACCAGCCCAAAACTTCGTTCGTGGTAGAGATGGGAGTTTACTATTTCCTGGTCATGCCCTTTGACCTCAAGAATGCGGGGGCGACTTACCAAAGGTTAGTAAACCTCATCTTCAAAGAGTTGATAGGGCGGATCGTCGAAGTATATGTGGATAACATGATTGTCAAGAGCCCGGAAGAGAAAGACCATCTCGAACATCTTAGAGAAGTCTTTCAAGTGCGCAGAGAATTTGGCCTCAAGCTCAACCCCTCGAAGTGCACATTTGGTGTTCGAGGGGGGAAATTCTTGGGGTATATGGTCAGTGAAAGGGGAATCGAGGCCAACCCAGAGAAAATCGAGGTGCTATAGAAGATCGGGACTCCCAAGTCAGTTAAGGACGTTCAAAGGCTCTGCGGCCGGATTGTCTCATTGAATAGATTCATATCTCGATCGGCGGACAGAAATCTACTATTCTTCAAAAAATTGAGGAAAGTTCCTAACTTCCAGTGGACCCGCGAATGTGAAAAGACCTTACTAGAGCTCAAAGAATATCTGGCCGCCCCACCGCTGTTAGCAAAACCAAATCCGGAGGAAAAATTGTACTTGTACCTCGCCGTGTCCCCGAAAGTAGTCAGCTCAGTGATCGTGGTAATAAGAGACCGAAAGCACCTCCCTGTTTACTACTTCAGCAAGGTATTACAAGGGCCGGAGAAAAATTACCTCGAGATAGAGAAATTTGCACTGGCCCTCATCCACTCTGCGAGGAAGCTGAGGCAGTACTTCCAGTCACATTCAATGGTGGTACTTACAGACCAGCCCCTCAGGCAGGTCATCTCAAAGCCCAGCACCTCAGGCAGACTCATCAAGTGGGCCATAGAATTGGGGGAGTTCGATATTTCCTACCAACCGCAGACTGCCATCCAGGCCCAAGTGCTAGCTAATTTCCTTCTCGAGAGGGTTGGATTACCGGAAGAGAACCCACTCACCACAGACCCCTAGCTTCTACATGTCGACGGTTCCTCCACCACACATGGGGGGGGGGGAGGGGGGAGGGGGGGTTACTTTGCAAAACCCAGAAGGCGATGTGGTGGAGTTCGCCATCAGGCTTAACTTCCCCGTCACAAACAACGAAGCTGAGTATGAAGCCCTTATTGCGGGCCTCGAACTGGCAGTCCGAGAAGGAGTTTTCCATATCAAGGCCTTCGCTGATTCTCAATTGGTCTCTAACCAGATCGGCGGAACGTATGAAGCCAGGAATGCGACAATGACTAAGTACCTTGAACATGTTGCAAAGCTGAAGGAATAGATACCGAGGGAAGAAAACAAGCGTGCAGATGCTTTATCAAATTTCGCAAGCGCCCTCAAAGGCAATAGGGATCAAATGGTGAGTTTCAAGACCCTCGATTCCTCCTCGATTCGAGAAAAGACTGCCACCATTTTGCCCATTAAATCCCTCGAACCCAGTTGGCAGGATTAAATCCATGCCTTCTTGGAGGAGGGAGAGGGAATCACTGATCAAAACCAATTACGAAGGCTGAGGTGGCAGTGTGCGAGATATGCCTTAGATGATGAGGAAAGGCTGTTCCGCAAGTCTTTCCTCGGACCCCTCTTAGATGTTTACTCCCCTCAGAAGCCCGTGAAGTAATGCAATCGGTTCACAAGGGAAGTTGTGGAAACCATGCCGGAGGAAGATCCTTGTCCAAGAAGATTATGAGGAGTGGTTTCTACTGGCCGACAATCTTGGAAGATGCATCTGAATACGCTCGAAAATGCCCGAAGTGCCAGCTTTATGCCAACCTTCCTCACAAGTCGGCTGCTGAAATGGTGAATGTCGAAATTTTGTGGCCCTTCGACCAGTGGGGAATCGACGTGGTTGGACCTTTCCCCACGGGAAAAGGACAAAGAAAATTCGCCATAGTGGCCGTTGAGTATTTCACGAAGTGGGTCGAGGCGGAAGCAGTCCCCAAAATCACTGACGCCTCGATTCGGATCCTTCATATGGAAGAATATCATTTGCTGATTTGGGATCCCTCGAATATTGATATCAGATAATGGCACACAATTCCAGAGTCGAGCCACGACAGAGTGGTGCCAAAGTCATGGCATTGAACAACGGTTCACGTCTGTGGGAAACCCCCAAGCAAATGGTCAAGTTGAGGTTACTAATCGCATCATTTTGCAAAACCTCAAGACAGCACTGGGCGCTTTTAAAGGAGAATGGGCGGACGAATTGCCAGGAGTATTGTGGGCTTACCGCACCACCCCTCGAACGGCAACAGCGGACTCCCTATATGCCCTAGTGTACGGGTCTGAAGGGGTGATCCCAGCTGAGATACTGCACAACACAGCTAGAGTGGCGCATTTCATAAAGTCCAGGAATGACGAGAACCGCGCCGCGGAGCTAAATCTGCTCGAGGAGAAGAGGAACGCAACCTGGTCGAGGATGCAAAAATACCAAGCCTCCATGGCCCGAGCTTATAACAAAGGAGTACGCCCCAGGAATTTCCAGCTTGGAGAACTAGTCCTTAAAAAGGTCGAGGTATCCAGGCATGTGGGAAAATTGGATCCAAACTGGGAAGGGCCTTACAGAGTTGTAAAGGTTTCGAAAAATAACGCGTACTGGCTTGAGGACATGGAGGGAAGAGAACTGCCTCGACCATGGAATGCCTCGAACCTCAGGAAATTTTATGTATAAGATAAGTCTATCTGACCTATCCTCGATTGCTTGATTTATTAATTAAGAAGAATTTCGAGGACACTTTTGTTTCGAGGGAAGAAGGGCTGTAAAGGAATGTTCATCAAATAAAGTCTTTGTTTCTCTAGATTACCTTTAAGTTGTTCTCGTGTACCGTTAACCAAAATTGGACTTTTACGAAATCCAGGGGATTCGCGTAATAATCGATCATGTTTAAGTTTGCCGTTATGCTTAAAAAGTTTATAAATAAAATTTTGCACCGAAACGCATAACTTGGCATACATGCAGAATCGAGAGAATCCCTCGATTTCATCAAAAGTATTGTAACTCAAAAAATAATAACAATAATATAATAAGTGTGAAAAGCGAGAGAATAGAGAACTAATCGCACTTTGTTTAGCAGGAAAGGCCTCGAAAGAGAAGCTTCATTAATTGAGCCCGAGGGCAATAAAAATACAGGGGGGACTTGACGGGCTAATCAAAAAGGTGGGGAAAGAGGAACAAGAGGGGATTACATAAATGGGGAAGGGTTTTATCCTAGTCGCTAACTTCGACAGGCCTATCCTATTGATCTCCGTCCTCGCCCCCGGCGCCAACAAACGCCCCCGCATCGTCACCTCCATCTTCGCCCTCGGGGTCACTCGGAGAACTCGGCCAGGCCATCTGCTCTTTCCAAGTCTCGGGAGCCGGCGCAGAGGGAAGCAGAAGGTCCTCCTTGCCCGATGACTCGCCTCTGGCACTCTCAGGCGGTGGAATCTCGAGGCGACGGAAGACGAAATTAAACTCGTGCCCTTGGAAGTCAAACTCTTTAGACTTCCCTGTCGAGGGCGAGGCTTTTTCCACAGGCGCCCCGCTGCGATCAAATGCGAGCCCAACGGAGTCTCGATCAAAGCCTTCATCCAGATCACCCCGCGTCTGAAGCTGATCGAGGACCAGTTCAACAGCCTCAGTAGAATCCTGAAAGCTGAGGTACGTTCGAATGTAGTCGAACGCCTCGCTCACGAGGAATCTAGAGAAAGCTCGCTTGATCCTCTTCTGGCACCGCGCGGGGAAGGTCCATTCAGCTCTGCGAAGCCCGGCCTTGACACCCTCGTCGTAGTTGTGGAAAGCCTTGGCCTGCGCCTCGGCTATCTTCTCATTAACCACTTTGAGGCGCTCTTTGGCAAAGTCGCGGGCGATTTCAGCCTCCTCACATTTTTCCCGCGCATCTTCCCAAGCTTGGGCTGTGCACTTGACCTCGTCGTCCAGGCCTTCGCATTTTTTCTCGAGCTCGGCGATGCTGGTCCGGGCGGATTCAAGAGCTGCTAGGCTCTCCTGTAATTGCCCTCGAAGAGTATCGTTTGTCGAGGCTAGTTCACCAGCGAGGACCTCGGTTTCTTCGAGGCGCTTTTCTATGTCGGTTGGGCCTTGTTTGCTCTTTTTCCTCTCCTCTCGGAAGAGCCTCTTGTACTTATTCTTCCCCCGCCGGAAAACACTTGCACGGTGGAGAAAATGGTGGGAGAGGGGGACGACGACCTGCCTAGGAACAAAAAGTAAGCCAGTAGTTTTTTTTTTTTAAAAAAAAAAAAGAGAGGGAGAAGAAGACGATGTATCCTTACCCCAATCAAGGCGTTGGCCAAATTGGTCTCCAGCTCAGCAATGGAGCATTTTAACAGCGACCGATGGTCGTCCGGCAGCAGGAGACCCCGGAGTAGAGCCAGGTTCATCTTTGTGTCCGTCTCGTTGGCTCCTACCCCGGTAATGCGAAGATTGGATTGATGGTGTTGGAGATGAACGGGATTGCTGGGCCTCGCGTCGGCACATTTGAGGAGTTCCTCCTCCTCATCCGTTTCCGAGGGCTCCGGGCTAGCCGCCCCTTTACCCTTGCCCGAGGGGGCCGTCTCTGCTTTTTTGCCCCTCGGGCAGCTTCCTCAGCCGCTGCCCTCTTTCGAGAGCCTTCAGTCTCCCCTTCGCGAATGGAGACCCCTGGCATGGCCCTTCGAGGGGCGGCACTCCCAGAACTTGGCCGTGTGGGAGGCGTTTGGGTAGTTCTAGTAGGGGGGCCGCCAGGTGATGCCCCCGCGCGAGGCGGAGCCTCAGTAGACATAGGCCTCGGTGAAGGTCGGGGTGAAGCCGCTGCGGTAGCAGTCGTGCTGGAGACGGTAGGAGCCGACGGCGATGTAGACACTTCAGTTTGGGGCGCCGCCTGATCAGAGGACGCAGGACCACCCTCATCGCCCCTAAAGGCCGCCACTTCCTTGGCTGGTGGTGCCTCGACTTCAGCCTGCTGGGGGGCCTCTGTTTCTCCCCCGGTCTCAACCCGGGTGGCCTCGGTAGCCTGGCTTGATCCCTCACCGGCGACGGTGTCCCTTCTTGGTTGCCATGTCTTCTGAGTGACGGGCTTGTGAAACGCCGTCACCTTGGATCGAGGAGCCTAGGTCTGACGCCTTTGACGGTCGAGCCTAGCCAGAAGTGCCTTGCGTGCGTCCATAAGGATTTTGAGGGCTGCATAACAAAGAACAGTTAATACCCTGCGGGATCCTCGAAAAGAAAAACAAACAAAGAATGTAGAGAAAGGATTGGCTCCGCGTACCGGGATGCTCGCTGGGGCCAGGGTCGCCGGAGGCGTTCGAGAGGCGACAGGCATGGAGTATATCCTCCGAGGTCAGAAAAATGGCGCACATCCTTCCCATTTTAGCCAAGTCCCCAACTTTCCCCTTATCAAAACTAGGCTCTTCGTGGAAGTAGTTCCGGTTAAGCACTGGGGGTTGACGCCAGTTCGAGGGCATGCCTACTGCCCTGGATCCTCGACGAAGATGAATTTCCTCTTCCATCCAGACCCGTGAGAGGATTTGAAACCGTCCAGCACTTTCGAGGAAGCTGAATGGGCGGACAAGTACAAAGACCCGGGCTCGTCCTCAGCTGACTCGCCTGGATCGGACCGAACCGATTCGTTCGACCGAAAAAACTCTAAAAAATTGGCAGAGCTGGCTTCTTCCTTCAGACATTTCATGATCACCATGAATGCGATGATGATCATGATGGAGTTAGGCACCAACTGGCTGGGACAAACACCGGCGAATTCCAACAGCCTCCGAACCTTGGAAGGGAGCGGTAGACGTAGTCCCGCTTCAAAATGGAAGAGATTGAGGGCCACACATCCTTCCTGGGGCTCCACCATGTTTTCACTAGGGCCCGACATGTGAATCGGGAACTGGACCCCAAATTCCTCCCGGATCCTCTCTACTTCCGCCGCCGTAATGTTGCTGGAAATATCCTGGGGAAGGAAGGTCGCCTGAAACTTGCCCATTCCGACGCCACGCGTCTTTGGGCTCTTGGCGGGAGATCCACTGGGCCCGGCGTCCCCTCTGACGGGCCCCGCCATTTTTTTCTTCTGGCGGGGGTGAGCACTCTCTGGCGCATTGCCCGGCGCTTCGCCTCTCAAATCGCCGCCCGACGGCGCCCCGGCCGGCGTAGTCCCTACGGTCTCAGCGGCGTGCTCTCCCCCTATGCCTAAAACCGGCTGGGAGGGGAGGCGAACCTCCCTCTCCGCCGCCAAGTCCTCAGGCATCGGGTTTGTGTCGTCCAAGATCTTTCTCCGGGGATCCATGGCGGCTAGGGTTTTTTGAATAAAAAGAAAAATGCAAAGGAAAGGAAAAGTTCGCCTGGAAAAGATACAGGAAAAACGGATGCCTGAGAATGCTCTAAGAAAATCCTGGAGTTAGTCGCTCGTACGAAGGTTGCAAGTGAAGAGGAAAGTCGATTTGTGGCAAAACCCGCGACTATTTGTAAGTTACACGGGAAAAGCCACCAGCCCTTATGGCACCTCGGGTACTGCGACCCAAAAAGACCTACAGTAATTATGACAGGGCACGCCCCTTCGCATGATGACTTTTCGGCCGCCAGAAATTAATGGATGGGGGCGTGCCACGTCTCCCCAAATAGGCGCGTGGGCTAACAAAACCAGAAAAGGAGGCGACCTTTCATGTATCGATGGCATTTCAAATTCAAAAACGAAGGGACATCTGACAGCCTTTTAATTAATTCACTCTTGAAAGCTGATGTCCTCGTCACAATCAAGAGTGGGGGGACTAATGATGAGTCAGGTGCCACCTCACCACGCCACGTCACTGTACGCCTCAAATCTGCCCAAGTAGGGGAGTGCGGCCCTTGATATAATGATGGCCCTCGAAGGGGCTCGCAAGCGGACCTCTTTCCCTCGATAGCTCCACAAGACGCCAACACGCTACCATGGGCACCCTCGAACTGGGAAGTAGCCCTTGAAGGCACCCCCGTCGAGGGCAAGATCCCACACTTAGCCGTTGCAAGGTTGGGCGTCCAATAGGAACAAATACAGCTGGCGACCTCTGACAGGAGCAGTCCACTGCCACCTAACGCATCCCAATGGCACACGGGTCCATCCCTTTAGTCTTCGGTGCATTAAATACCAAATCATAAATACAATCCTTGGTCATAAATGCCCAAGATGCACATTTATTGCCAACAAGACCCCTCATTAATGAGGAGTGGGAGTAGCCGCCAATAGGATCCATGGAAGGGGGCAAAAGGCACAAATCTGAGCGGCCACAGTGCCGACGTGATCGGTTCCCATCAACCATGTCACATCCAAGCTCCTCACTCTCATATAAAAGCTCCCAATGGCTCTCCACCCAAAGGTAAGACATACATAGCTCTCAAGAGCACAAGCAATCTGACGACTGGTCATCATCTTCTTCACCCGTATATTCTTAACTGACTTGAGCATCGGAGAGCCTACGCCGGGGCAAAACCGGCTAGTCTCACGTGCGTTCCTCCTTCTTTGACAGGTGGGCCACCAGCAAGGACATCTCGAAGTACAGCATACCCCGACACGTGGTCAATCAAAATACGACCGCATCCCACACACACACACACACACACACACACATATATATATATATATATATATATATATTGAGGGACCTCCTTCTTTCTTCAATCTACAGACTACAGGAGGTCAAATTCTAATTTTTGTGTAGGTGATTGATTAATCAATTTCAGTCTAATTCAATTTATGAAAAAAAAATCACATTTTGTAAGGTTTGAACCGACGACATCAATTTTTGAAGAGCCATGCTCAAAACTATGTGAATATATATGCCTTATTTTAGACAAAATTTCTTACTTGAGGGGCTAATTTAATTAATATTTTATAAAATACAAAAAAAAAATATTTTTTTAATTATTTTGCTTGGTGGGATTTCAATTTTTGGAAGAAAAGAAAAATACGCATAAAAATATGACTCGTATAAATATGAATAATACACGACTGCACCTTTCAGTCCGCTTGACGAATCGTCACTACCTTATCATCTAATGAAGCTACGGGATTTTGTAAAACTCTGCGCTGGTGACAAGACAAGTGACAAACATGTGAAGATGAGAACATTAATATTGGCTACTTTAGGTGCTCTGAAAAATGGGACTCGATCGTGGTGGCGGTTCTCGGCATATATTGCTAGGTACGGCTAATAAAAGATACATACAACTTGTTTCTCTGATAAGAGAGAGAGAGAGAGAGTACTAAAGACGATGTAAAGGTGACATGAGCATTTTGAGGATATATACCCCTTTTGCATGCGAAGAGGCTACGCTGCTATCACTTTGGATGTATCTTTTATATGTTACATTGTTGCACAATATTTTTATTGTACTTATCAACACATATTATGTGTATTGAGGAACAATTAAAATAAAAAAAAGGAAAATTTATTTATAAAATTTAAAGATCTTTTGTTGGGGGGAGAGGGGGTAGATGGCAGTTCGAATACTCTATCGTATAACCAAAAGAGAATAATTGATAATGTGAAAAATGAAATTTAAGATTTTCTTTTTTTATTCCAACTGTTTATCAATATATATGGGATATGTTAATGAATAGAAGAAAAAATATAGCAAATTATGTAGTAGAAAATCCGAACTGAGGGGAGAATTTCAAGTTGTAGTAAAATACATATAAAATATGACTCATATGAGGGTGCACATTTCACCCTCTTGTCCTCGTCTCTGCTTTATCTTGACTAACAAATAAAATAAATTGTTGAAATATTTTTTTTTTTTGGGAAATGTGATACAACAATATTGTGTATATATTATAAAATAAATATATAACAATGTGATAAAGTGAAATATTGGTATCAGAGCACATTATTTAAGTATGTTTAGTTTAAGGGAAAATTACATCCACCTCCCCTGAGGTTTGGCGAAATTACATTTTAACCCACGGTTTTTTGTAAATTACAAAAAAACCCCCTGAGGTTTGGCGAAATTACAATTTACCCCAGCCTTATGGACGGAAAGTGTAAAAAGTCCGTTTTGCCCTTTATTTTTTGCTGATATTAAATAGGGCAAATTACATCTACCTCCCTTGAGGTTTGGAGAAATTACAATTTAACCCATATTTTTTTGTGTATATTACAATAACCCCATGTGATATGTAATAATTACAAGTGATAAACGAAAAATGTATAAAACCGACTCTAGCCCAAAATTAACCTCACCAATGTGTTTTCCACGTCAAAAAGTTGAAGACCCGCTTCAAGTTCACCGAAAAACTTCTCGGAAAACGGAGCAATTTTTTCAATATTATTACTTTTAGCCCCACAAAGATGTAATACATAACATATAACCCCAAAAATTTTATATATATGACAAAAAAACCCGTCAAGGGTACTATCGGAACTTTACGTACAAAAACTAACGGAACCCTAACGGTCATTAACGGCTGGGGTAAATTGTTAGACGGAATAAACCTCAGGGGGGTTTTTGTAATTTACAAAAAACCGTGGGTTAAAATGTAATTTCGCCAAACCTCAGGGGAGGTGGATGTAATTTTCCGTTAGTTTAATTGGATGTGTAACACTTGGTCTATGGTCTTGTTCTAGATTGAATATTGACTATATATAATTATATATTATGTGCCGATATACTGTGAAAGATTGTGTAGAATTTATATGAAATCTTTGTCGCATGAAATCAGCATCATATCAAACTTTCCTCCCTTTCAACTGCACAAGCATGGCCTCCATGTATGGTGTTCCTCAATATTAAGATCTCACATTTAATTATTTATTACAAACTAGTAATATTGGTATATTCGATTCATGTGTAAAATAAAAAAAAAATATTATAATTCAATGACATATTAAAATTTTTGCAGTATCTATACTATTAAAATAGTTAAAAACTATTTTAATAGATTTATAAAATTAATATTAAGTAAAAATAAAATAATTTAAAATAACAAATTAAGAAAACAAGTTCAAAGAAAGCAAAAGAAAATTGTATTGAAAAGTAGTGGGAGATGATAGAGAGAGATGAGAGAGAGGGAGAGAGAAAGAAGGGTGAGAAAGTGAAAAAAAAAAAAAAAGAAGCATGAAAGAAGAGAGAGGAGAGAAAAAATTTAAAAAGAACAAAAAGAAGGAGAAAGAAAAATGATAGACCAAAAGTGGTTAATAAATGATGCTGCCTCTTTATATAATAGTATGTATATAGTTTATGTATATTTATACATTGCATATATATAGTACTTTTTACATATTGACATACAAATTTTTATAAGTCACATTTTGCATTTTCCACACTTAACTCCTTTAGGTCATTTTCTGGCACTAAGTGACGTCTCACATAAAGGCATGTGTCCTTTTTTCGTTCACTTTTATTGTTGAAAAAAGGTTGTAGGGGGTTAAGGGTGAAAACTTTTAAGTTAATATAGTAAAATGCAACTTGTAAAAGTTCGTATAGCTAGCAATATGTAAAAAAAAACACAATAGTTTTGGGGGTTAAGTCATGTTTTTATCCTATATAAATATATAGATACATACATATATATATATGTGTGTGTGTGTGTGTGAATATACCATCTCTTATCCGATATTGGAAGATGTCAAGAATATTGCTCACCATGTAAGCAAGCTTCCAAATCTTATCTTGTGAGGTGCATTTTCATCAAAGGCAAAAATCTCATCGCCTATAATTAGGTGCAGGGCAATAATATCTCACAGAGTCGGTCTTCCATATTCGACAATCAATTTGGGCATCATCGATATGCATTTTTTGTCAACCAATGGGCTGATTCACTAATTTGATCCATTCGTTATTTGGCCCATGTACGCCGGACTTGGTTACAAAATTGGGCCTTCTTGGCCCAAAACTTAAAAAGTGGTATTTAGGATTAGTTCCTTGTTTTATTTCCTGATAAAATCAACCAAAAATTGGAAATGTACCGAATTAAAATGCTTTGTGGTAATCTTTATTTTCTGTCGTGTTTGGATGAATTTATAAACTCCTGGAAACATCAATTAGATTATTTTTTTATTAAAAAAAAAAATTGAGCTAAATATAATTACGATCCGGAGGTAAAATGTTATGATTTATAAGCTCATTCAAGAAAAAAGTAGTAGCTCCTAATCTTTTTTCTAAAGATCTTAACACATTCTCTTTAATTTTTGATCAGATTAATCAATTCTATCAAAACTTTGATCACAAAAACCATGCAAGTCTGCCAAGTATCGAGTCTGGGAGGAAATTCGAATGACCATATGCACGGCTTGTGAATTTGCTGTCAAAATACTAACATAAAGTAACGAAAAACTAAATTTGAGAAAAATGAAAATATGGGTAATTGTCTCATTGCACCCTCTAAACGCACTTGATTGGTACAATGCACCCTGAAATTTAAACTTTAGCATTTTGCAATCTTAAAAATACATTAGTTTCGCACTTTGCACCCTTCACCCATTCCCATTAAAAATTTTCACCAAAAATAATATTTTGGCCAAATAAAAAGGGTAAACTTGGTATTTATTATGCTATATAGAAAAAAATAACGCTAAGCAATTTACTAATAGAATGAGAAAACTAGTAAAGTCCAATACTACGAAAAAGCTAAACAAACTAAATAAATATTAGGGATAATTGCAATTTTTGTCCTCTAGGTTTAGCCTATTTTCGATTTTTCCCTCTTTGTTTCAAAATTCTCAATCTTGTCCTTTCCGATTATCAATGTTTTGATTGTTGTCCGATTTTGGGCATAACTTCTCACCGGTGATGATGTGGCGATTTTTTGGCCGCAAATTGTTAATTTTCCAGTCATCACCATAAATGGCCAGAAAATCGACACGTCATCACCAGTAAGAAGTTATGTCCAAAATCGGACGACAATCGAAACATTGATAATCGGAGAGGGCAAAATTGAAAATTTTATAAACGGAGAGGGCGAAATTGATAAAATTGAAACGGAGAGGGCAAAATCGAAAACACCCTAAATGTAGAGGACAAAAAAAGCAATTATCCCTAAATATTAATAAGATATTAAATAAAAACAACAATATTAATAACTTTTAATCCAGTTCTTATTCAATAGTAACAAAACAATCTCAATTCATAATGAAACGCATGAGGAGGTAGAAGAAAGTGCAAAAAGATGAGACAAAGATCTACGGGAAACAAGTTCTATAAAGGAAGATACATGCATCTTTTCTCATTCTATTTATTGATTCCGTATGACTTTTTCGAGTTTATAGTTTATGATTAGTTGGTAATTTGCAAAATTATATATATGAATGTTTTTGTGATATTTTGATTAAGCTCAACTTGGACAAGAATTAATTTAGATTAATTAGTTGGTAATTCCCAACTTGAACTAAGGATTCTGCTATTAAAAAAAAAAAAAATCAACCGCCTATTTCTAATCACCAACGACTGATTCGGTTCTACCTATGTCAATTGATCAAAGTTACATTCACTCTTGTAGAAACATTAATTTGGTTGCACGTATTTATTTTTTGTTCTTATTAAATAGTTTATAGTAAATAAATCAAAAAAAAAAACATAAGGAAAAGAACACGTGTACATAAACACTGTAAACTTCCAAATAGAGATTGTAAACTTACTATAGATTGGGGCTAGATATCCTATAGGAATGTGAAGTGCCCCTCTGTTGCCATCCTCTTCTCTTAATATTTCTATGATTGTTTATAATTCAATTTCAATAGTCAAGATTCTTCAATTTGTTGCTAGAAACTCGGTGAAAAAGAAATTGAAAAGTACTTAAAGTTGTCACTTTTCTTTTATTTTTTCTCCACAATTTATGTGCATTGTACTCTAGTTTTTAGGATGAAGTCGACATTGAGTTGGTTAGTTTTTTTTTTTAAAAATATAGAATAATAAATACCCAGTTTGCCCTTTTTTATTTTGGTCAAAATATTTTTTCTAGTAAAAAATTTCAATGGGAATGGGTGGAGGGTGCAAAGTCCCTCATTAATGTATTTTGAAAGATGCAAAATGTCAAAATTTAAATTTTAGGGTGCATTGTGCCAATCAAGTATTTTTAAAGGGTGCAATTAGGGCTGTCAATGGATCGGATCTGGAGCAAATCAGTGCAATCCGGATCCGAATCCGATTACAAGGACCGACTATCGAATCCGACCCGAAATTCTATAGGATCTTTAGTCTTTATTCCAAATCCGAATCCGGAATAAATTCGAGATCCGATAAAAAAATCCGATCCGATCCGATATGACAAAAAAATTTTATGCTTAAACCAAAAAATAAATATTAAAAAATTCTTTAATATATAAATATATAAACGTGTAAAAATATATTATATATATAAGAGATCTTTAATAATTATGCACCATATTTAATTTTTCATTTAATGACAATATATATTTAGAATTATATATAAATACGTTTATGTATAATATATTTAGTAAAGATCTCTAATAACTATAGAGATTATTAGTTGTTCATTTAATGATAGTATATAATAGATATCTCTAATAACATATCCTATATGTGTATATATATGGTGTATGTAATAGAGATCTTTAATACACTACAAGAAAACGCGCTATTTTCGGCGGAATTATCCGCCGAAATATTTTGGCGGATTTTCGGCGGATTTTAAAAAAAAAATTAAAATTATTTTTTAATATTTTCGGCGGAATTTTCGGCGGAAAATTCCGCCGAAAATAAATTATATATTTAAAAAATACATTTAAATATTTTCGGCGGAATTTTCCGCCGAAAATTCCGCCGAAAACAAATTAAAAAAAAGAAATTAAATTTATATATTTTCGGCGGAATTTTCGGTGGAAAATTCCGCCGAAAATAAATTATATATTTAAAAAATAAATTTAAATATTTTCGGCGGAATTTTTCGCGGAAAATTCCGCCGAAAAAAAATTAAAAAAAAAGAAATTAAATTTATATATTTTCGGCGGAATTTTCGGCGGAAAATTCTGCCGAAAATAAATTTAAATATTTTCGGCGGAATATCCGGGTTCGTCTTCATCCCATCGAGGCACATCCTCAGCGTCACTTTCGGGCTCCTCCCCTTCTTACCAATCCACTCGTATAGGCCATAGTCCACCACCAGACATTCCTATGCAATTTATGCCAACTCCTTCGATGCCTAGCGGGCACAGTCCACCTGTTACATCGCATATTCCTAGCCCGCCGCTACCCCAGCAGCAACCACAGGCGGAGGTTGACGAGTTGACTCAGGCCGATATAGAAGGTATTCAGGACACGTATGCGATGCCCACACCTCCACCTGCATCGAGTAGTAAGATTACTGTTACACCAGTTGGTTCGAATCGGTTAGTTTTTTTTTTTTTTTTGTAAGTTTGATACTTCAAATAGAACTGATAATAAATCATATATGTTTGACAAAAAATTTTGAATTCTCTTGTAGTTTTTATCCCGGTAAAGAAGGTGGTGCGCCGATTGGGAATGTTATAAAGAGCCAGATGGACAGGCCATACTTCACTTATGGCAAGGTTCCTGAAAATGTTAAGTTACGATGGTTCGGTGAATGGCAGGTAATTTAATTGAAATTGTATATGTCTAAATTTCTTACATTATTTTGTGAGTATTTCTTTTATTTTAACATCTTTGAGTGACAATCTATTTTTTGTATTTGTTAGAAATATGTTTGTTTTAGGCCGGAGGAGACGGGCCATATGAAGAAAGCTTTTGACAATCGTGCAGCCAAAAAAATGGTTGACATGTATCGCGATATTAGAAAAGCTATTGCGCTGGAGAATGGTCGGCCACCGTGGCTCCCCGAACCAATATTTCAAGAGCTGGCTACGTATTGGGGCACACCTCAATGGAAAAAGAAGAGTGACCAGAACAGAATAAATAGGGAAGTTGGGGGCGGCTCATTGTATGCCGGTGGGGGTAAATCGATTTTTGAGCGTCGGATGGACTTGGTAGGTACATTTTATTATTAGTTATTTGACGTACAATAATAGATTTAATTCTTTCTTTTTAATTAATATTCTTCTTGTAGGAGGGGAAGTTAAAGAGGCCTGCTCTTAAAAATGAGGTCCTTTACGATTGTTTTACGAGAAAAAAAGATAAGGGGCCGGATAAAAAGGCAGGCACATGGGTTCACCCGAAGCCACAACAAGTTCATGTAAGTTATATTTGTTTAATGTAATTAAATATTCTATGTAATTTGCTAATGTTAACTAATTAAAATTGCAGGACGATTTCGAAAATTTAGTTCAAAATCATCCGGATATGCGGGATGCGGACGTATCTGATCCCTCCACGCAAGAAAGCTTAAATGAGTTGTTTGATCAGGCTGCTGGGGCGCCTACAAAGAAGGGCCGAAAGTACGGGCGAGATTATCAGACATCGACAACTTATCAGTATAGTTTTTCTTCACCCGGTTGTTCGTCGAGGCAGTCCGATCCGGCGGTGCTGCGGTTAGAGAACCGGGTCGATCAACTATCCCAACAAAACACACAAATAATGGAAATGATGCATCAGATGATAACGATGATCTCGCAGAACAAAGCGAGCGGCTCACAGCAACCGAGTTTTACCCCTCAACCGGCTCAGTTTGGCGTTGATGAGGAAGAAGACGACGACGATGAGGAGGAAGATTGAGATTAGTATGAACTTTGGTAGGAAATAATTGGGTTTTTTATGTTTCGGCGGAATAATTTGACTTATTATGTTCTTTTTTTCTATTCTCTAAAATTTTTGACGATTTTCTAATATATATGTGCATTTTAATATATTTAATGTGTTCTTTCGTCATATATTCAAATTGCGTAATTATGCTAATATTTTAAAACAAATTGTGCTTATAACAACGAACAAAAAATACAATTAATTTTAAGATAATTGAAAAAATATGAATTTAGGCCCGGAATAAAATATTAAATTAAAAAATATATAATTTTTTTTAAAAAAAAATATTTTTCGGCGGAATTTCGTCGAAATTCCGCCGAAAAAACAAAATATTTTTTAAAAAAATATTATATTTTTCGGCGGAATTTCGACGAATATTCTGCCGAAAAATAAAAAATATTTTTTAAAAAAAATATTTTTTCGGCGGAATTTCGACGAAAATTCCGCCGAAAAATAAAATATTTTTTAAAAAAATATTATATTTTTCGGCGGAATTTCGACGAATATTCCGTCGAAAAATAAAAAATATTTTTTAAAAAAAATATTTTTTCGGCGGAATTTCGACGAAAATTCCGCCGAAATTTAAAAAAATATATATATATTTTTAATTAATTTCGCCGAAAATTCGGCCGAAATTCCGCCGAAAATTCAAAACCGACGAAGGTTTTTTCGGCAAAATTAATCCGCCGAAAAAAAATTTTTCCGCCGAAAATCCACCGAAAATTTCGCCGAAAAAACAATGTTTTCTTGTAGTGATATATAGACTAATTAATTAGTGTTCTATAAAAAAAAAACACCTCTTTATGTTAAAAATAAAATTAAATAATGTAGAAAAATATTTTAGAATATGTATGAAAACTATGTAATGTTTTGTTAAAAAAAAAGTACCTTAAAAATTAATAAATAATATATTATTAATTACAATGACATATACATTACATTGAAGTGTCTTTATTACTATTGTATTATATATAATGTATAATTTAATAAAATATAATATAAAAATTCGGATTCGGATCTTTAACGGATCGGACTCATTGAATCCAAATCCAACCCATTTATTTCGGATTACGAATATTTGCTATCGGATCTGACCCATCGAATATTTTAATCGGTCGAATATACTAAAATTCGGATCGGACTCGGATCGGATTTGGATTAAAATCTGCTCCATTGACAGCCCTAGGTGCAATATGCCAAATGCCCATGAAAATATAGGACTAAGGTTTAAAAATTCGTAATCAATGAGATCAAAAAAACAACAAAAAAAAGAGCCAAAACTAAGTTGTGGGATCAAAAATTAAATTTTGTCCGAAGTACTTGTTTTGTGCAACATTTCATTTTTAGGGAGTTTTATTTTTTGGTTTTTTTAGATCCATGAACCACCGGTATCCGACACCTCAATAGGGTCCGGCTAAATCTAGGCAATCGTCAAGAGGGCCCGATTGCTACTCTCCTTGCAAATTTTTTTTCACATACATAGAATTCGAACATGAAATCTTACTTAAATGATTCACAACCCTGGGGACTAATCAAATATTTCATTTGGTACCACTTTGTCTAGAATCTAATTTCTAGTTCTTTACATCAAACGTTCTTCTTGCAATTGCCTACTTTTCTCATTAGAATCTCTTTTGGAAGGAATGCCATTCCACATGCCTATAGTCCTATATATACATATTCTTGCATATCTAAGTGGTTCCTAAAAACTTTTCTTGACAATTCTTGCACACAGATTATCATGAGAAACAATGATACAACTTGTCTCAAAGATTTTTTAATTCAATCTACAAAAACTATTGGACATTGGTCCTTAACTAAAAAGCATTTTTGTTAAATGTTCCACGTGGATTAAAAATAAAGATATGGTGTGGTTTATAATGGTTTGAGTAATTCTCATTCCATGATTAACTAACTTTTGAGGTTGAGGTAGACTCAAATTTATTTTTTCAATCAACCCATTTGCAGATTCACCGCCAACTACCACCATCTTGTTCCCTATCATTGCCGCTGCATGCTATTCATGGTATATTCAAAGTTTTCAGCTATTTTCTTTTTCTTTTTTTTTAATTTGAATAAAGAAAGACATCTACACAGCTTTTCAATATCAAATTATATTCAAGAGGTAGGATCAATTGATTTTACATTGAAGCGAGGCGTAGGCTTCTCTCCACTAATTGAAAGCACCATCCAATTCTCAGGGCTGCCTGAGGTGCAGTTGTTAAGCTGTGGTGCATTAGATGAAGATTGGAAATTGAGTTCGTCAGCTTCATTGCCTGCTGCTGCAACACCTTCACCCTGAGATATAATAGACCTTAATCACCAGTAATTTTTGTAGGACTTTACAAGGAATTAAATTTAATCCTTACATTTGAGCTGTTATATCGTTTAGTAGGTCTTATTGGGCTTCTAGTTCCTTGAGAAGCATCCGAGAGTTGAACTTTTAATCTGGAAGAAACACAACAGATGATGAAGAACCATGGAAACTAGTTGTCTTGGTATGATATTCAAATTTTGTTAAACCACAATGTTGGCTAGAAATGATCACTATACCAGCAACAATTTACAGCAAGTAGTAATAAAAATGATTGTGATATGCTTCAACTTGAATAATATTATCAGGCATTGTCGAAAAATTCTCACAAACAACTTCAACACACCAAAAATGGGGTTTAACATGTTCTTATTCACACACACAAACATTTCTCCCAAACAAGCTTCATTCTTCTTCTGGAAAACCCAAACATTTTTCCCCGAGTCCCAAAACTTCACGGGCCAAAAACGGTGATGATCAGGCCTTCACGAAACAAACCACATTACTGCTAGCTGGAACTGACAGTAAATTGAACCAACACGGATAGCAAATTTATACAAACAAGAAATGTATCTATAGATGAGCATATACACACGCGCACCTCAGCAAATGCGAACTTTATCCGACCAAAAACTAGGGCTTGAACGCAACGAAAGTGTAGGAAAGCTCGAATCTTTTGGGGATTGTCTAATGTCCATGAGCTATCCTATTATTATTATGACAGTTCACATGTATGTAGATATAGTACGGCGTCTTATGACGAATGTATAGATACCAATACTGTAAGTATCGATAATGGCAGTAATTACTTGAATGAAAGAGGTGCGCATGTTAGCGCGCTGTCTGTTTGTGTGACGTGTTTCACATGAGATTTACATTAGTCTGCTATGGGTAGGAGATAAAATGCGCAGTGGCCAGCGGGTGTGTGTTTAGGAGAGAGAGAGAGAGAGAGAGAGAGAGAGAGAGAGGGAGAGAGGCCATCTGGACTGATGAGAGTTGATCACCTGCGGTTTCATACTTTATGATTTTCATTTTTCAATTTTTTTTTCTTCAGATTTTATAATTTTTCAATTTTCACTCAATGGGTAAATAAAATAAAATGAGAAAAAAAAACTTATGAGATAGAACACTTATGAAAAAAATTAATTAATTAAATTAGGTAGCTGTTTATTTAAAAATTTAGTTTGTTGCAATTGTAATAAAATCAATATTTGTACCAAAAATTTATTATACGCTCAACCTGTAAATAGTTTTGAAATAACTAAGATATCTTAAATTATAAAGTAATTATCACTAATTGCATATAGTATTTCAGCATATTTTTTAATATACAATTTTTTCATAACACGACATTAGTTATGTGTAAGTATCTAACTATTAAGATCCAAATTAATTTCGTTAAGATCCAAATCCAATAATCATACCGAATATCTGATTTAAGCAATTTTTTTTTGGCAATTTATTTGAAGCGTTGCATTATTATTATTATTATTATTATTTTGATAATTTATTGCAATGATTAATACAACTGCAAAATGACATACTAAAATGGGTTAATTATTCACACACAATGAATGTAGTAAAACCGGAGGGAATTGGAGGGAAGCAACCGGAGAGAGAGAGAGAGATGACCGTTGCCTGTTGACAAGTCTGAAGTGGGGAGTGTAGTGTAGAGGCATTTATTGCGAGGGAAATACGATGGGCCACATGGGGGCCCATTTAACATCTTGGAAATTGCGCCTTTTGGGCTCATTCCAATCTCTCTCTCTCTCTCCCTTTCTCTCTCTCTATATATATATAATGTGTGTGTGTGTGTGTGTGTGTATACGTTTGCAGCTTTTTGCACATCTAACAAACTAACACCCGTGTCAACATAAAAGTATGAGAAAAGATAGAAAGCAAAGACATTGGGCCGGGCCCTCGTGATAGGGACTTGGGAAGCTTTGCATTGGAAATAAGAATTGGGCTTACAAAGACAGGAGTTCTATTGGGCCTTTTGAACAGTAGCCCAGGTTAATTAATTACTATTGGTGGCCCCCTTGAGTCTTGACCTTAATTTTTGTTGTATGTTTTGTACTAATCCAGTTGAAGACACCTAAAGTTTTTGTCCATATCATATTTGGTCACAATTAATTAAGCAACTAGTAATATCACACAATCAATGTATGTGCATGATTAAAAAATAATATAATTTTATTGCATACTACAATTTTGATAGAATCTACACTATCAAATTATTTTTAACTATTTTTAGTAATTTTATGAAATTAGTGAATAATAAAAATAAAAACATTTTACAATAAAAAAATGAAGAAAACAATTGCAAAGAAAAAAAAAATATGGAAGAATATGGGAGATGAATGAGGATCGAGAGGGGAGAGAGAAACTAAAAGGAATGTGGAAGATGAGAGAAAGAAAGTAAAAAAAGAAAAAGAAAATGACAAACTAAAAAACTGCACACCAAAAATAGTTACTCTACGGGTTTGTCCTGTTATATAATAACATAAATAGTATGGATTATATGATATATGTTGTTGTTATGTGAGTGGCCACTCTTATTAACTATACATTCTTGCGTATGTTAACTCATTCGCCATGTAGTTATAATTTCAATAAAAGTTACAGATAAATATTGCTTTGTATAGATTTGAGGGAAGGTGACTGTATCTTTCAACCCTCTAGCTCCCTCTTTGGCTGTGTAGATTTTGTTGTTGTAGATGAGACTAATGTAATTAATTAAGGACAAAAATGATGAATTTGGTTTTATAGATTGAGACCCTTTTTTCCCCTCCTCAATACAAAAAGAATACGAATTTAATTTACCCGGATTTAGTTTAGTCAAACTTAACAATTCATATGATAAATGTATTACACTTAGTAAGTGATTAGTCATTCTCTTGAAATTATACACTAATTATAAGACAAGTATAAAACACTCGTCACGTAATTGACTATTGATTCAATTGTGTCGGGTTTGGATTAGAATTTCCCTTAAAATACCTTCACAGAAGATTGCAAGATATATTAGGAGGGAAATAATACTTGTGCGTAGTACTTTTGGCTTTTCATAAAGTTAATTCAGCAAATTCATGCGCATGCAAAATATATTAGTGATATAGAGATCATATACTCTCCAAAGTTACATGTCTTTTTTTGCTATATGTAACTTTCAGAAGCTCAATTGTCTAGTCAAAAGTAATCAAACTAATCAAATTAAACAACGTGTCTTATTTATTAATTAATATTGTTCCTTTTCCCGACTTTTTTGACGTAAGACAGAACAATTATCCGGATTAAACTCGATCGAACAATTAGATCATGAATCAAATAAAAGTAACACATATAAAAAAATTATTTAGAACTCAAAAGTTTACTAGTCGTCAAACACACATATTATAAGCTGCATCACTAAAAAAAGGGTGCAGTTTACATTTATTTAATAAGTTACTGGTATAGTTAGCACATAGGCTCATCATCACTCTCCCTACACCTCTAATACCTAATCCGACTCTTACAATAGTCTTATATATAATATATATGTATATATGCAATAAAATTGCAATATTATAACTTATACGTATCAGACACGCACGATTATTATTATAATAATATATCAGACCCACATAGCGCCGGCTCTTTTGAGCATGGGCTTGAGGGACCTCTTGAGGTGGAGGCTCATGATCTCGTTAGCCCCGCCCACGAACTCGCTACCGATGAACACCGCGGGCACGGTGGGGTTGCAGCCGAGCCTCAAGAGCGCTTGCTCGATGTCGCGGCCCCACGGGAGCTCGTCGAGCTCGTAGATGGTGGGGTTGACTCCGAAGTCGTAGAAGAGGGACTTGATGGTGTGGCTCATGCAACATTGGGTCTTGCTGAATATCACAATAGGCTTTTCGGACACCATTTTTGTCACCTTATCCATTGATGCAACTTGTGAAAATGTTGATATGTATCTAATTTGTTGTAAAGGGTTGATTTATATAGTGGTTTTAAGGGAAAAAATTGAAGGTTTTTCCTTGATTGGAAATGGAAATGTGTTGCTAGCTAGTGTATGCTTTGATGATTTGTCCAAGGAATTTGGCTTTGGAGTGAGGAGAATGGGGATTGGGGACATGCATATATATAGGAGAAATTGGGGGTTAGGGGTGGGGGAGGGGGGGGGGGAGAGAGAGAGAGAGAGAGAGAGAGAGAGAGAAGACACGATAAGAAAGGCTAGTACGGACTAGATTGAATTTATGTCAGACTAGTACTTATATTGTATTTGTGTAAATTCGAGTTCTTGTCATTACTATAGTAATTATATTTTACAAAAAATTGATGTAGCCCTTTAAAATTGAATTTTTTTACGGATAATTTTAGCTTGAATTAGATTCGATTGCACCAAAATTAATCACATGATGATAATACATTTTTCATATAATTGATGTATATTTAGGGAAAAGTGAACAGTCGCATGGTAAGTATTGTAATTTCATTGGTCTTGTGATTTATTAGGTGGTGTCAAATCAGTTTTAAACACAATTATTTTTACTTCGTTTTCTATTTAAGAATATATGCACTGTGAGCCGTGAGGCAAGGATGAAGCTTGGAATTTTTTCTCGTAGGGATGAGTTTGAGTGTATATAAAAGATTTTTATTATTTTGGATGGGACAAAATTCACATTTTAAGATAAAATATGCATAAAATATTTGGATATATATGAATTCGAGGAGCTAACTAATTCATTTAGAGGGATAACGCGTTTCGAATCTTGAAGTTATGAATAGAGCAATTGAGTTGGAAGGGTCATCTCTATATTGGATATTTGCAATACCTGAATTCGAATTATTCGACATCGAAAATCCGATGGTTAAGATTGTACCTTCCAACTCCCATATCTCTGTGTGAGGTGATTTCTTTTTTTCATTTTTTAATTAGAAAAGAAAAGAAACGAAAGAAAATGTTTGATTGGAGGAATTAAGATTGTTTCACACTAGATATTTGAATTATTTTGTAATAATATTTTTGATCGTTAGTTTGAGAGTGATTGATGTTGCAGAAAATAAAAGCAGCACACGATGACGAATCTCAGCATACGGGAAAAATTGAGACGTGTCATTTGTACGGCTACTTTATTATTCTCAGATACGATGATTTGATTTTGATCATAATTTTGAGGATTAGAATATAATCTTATAATGGCCCCGCTATTTAGTTATTATTCTATCTTATGGTAATTTTTATCACATGTTATGCCTTTAGAATATTTAAGATTTTTCTTGATTATAAGTCAATCTTATACGATATTATAGCCTGTCAATCTACCTTTATCCATATATATATATATATATATATACACATATACCTTTTACTTTAATCTTGTCAAGTAGGACAAATCAATCGCACCCTCAAAAAGACGGAGTCGAGGGTTGAAAGGGCGACAGGCACCTCCTCAATTCTTT
Organism: Petrea volubilis; assembly: GCA_026212405.1. Classification (NCBI taxonomy): domain Eukaryota; kingdom Viridiplantae; phylum Streptophyta; class Magnoliopsida; order Lamiales; family Verbenaceae; genus Petrea; species Petrea volubilis. The sequence continues at coordinate 16,394,426 of CM047879.1, forward strand.
ATATATCTAACTGTAGTTTACATGTATTTTTATTAAAATTTAAATTTCAGCTCCTAAAACTTTTACATATTGTAAAATTTTGATTTCAATCCAAATAAAAAGTTTCTGATTTCATCCCTGCGTGTTCTAAAGTCTGATTTGTTTGATGTATATGCCCGATATATGAAAAATTGTGTCATATTTTTTTCCTAGAAATTAATTAAGCGTTAATTTATAATACTGATAAAATCTTCTAGAATTATCTATTCCAATTTTCACACACACACACACACACACACACATATATATATATATATGAAGTACTTTTGATTTTGGTCGGTTGCAATATGTTTGTAATAATTAAAATATTTAAAACGAAATTTGTGGTGTATCTTTCATGGAGGCATCTAGTAGGTTGGAGAAAGAATTGAAGTTGGATTTATCCAATTGGGACCTCTTCTTTTTTTGGTCCAAAATAAGATTCTGTTTTGAGTAAAGGGGCGGACACAGTGGGGATAGAATTTTGTTACATATATATATAGGATAATAAAAACACATGCCAATGCTATTCATTTTTATGCAATAAATATTTACACACACACACACATATATATACTACTCATTTCGATCAAATATATATTATGTATTTGATATGATTAATTAGAGAGTTTGATCCAGCTATTGCGCGTTATAATTCAAAATATAATGCAAATTATTTCATTATAAAAAAAAAGAAAAAAACTACTTTTAAAGTAGAAATGAGCTAGCTACTATCAAAGTTCAATAAAAACTAACATATTTCGTCTGAAAATCATACCCTCCTCAAAGTTTTGGGACCTCAACTTCACCAGTTAAATTAGCCCTCACTAACAATTAGGGCAACCATATGATAATGATCTCTTGTTATAAGTTGGATAACTAAGCACCATAGAGATACGAGATGGATTCAACTTTAAATGGGCGAAAAAAGAATAAGAACTTTTAAATATAGTAATATTACAACTACTAACGAAAATTTTGTAACGAAGAGATTATATATACAAATACGGACCGGATCCCCTACCCCACAATAGTGCTCCATCTCCTGCCCCACACTTTGGATGTGCGACACGTGTTAGTTTTTAAGTTTTACTTACCAAATTAGATATTTTGTCCAATTAATTATATTTTTTCAGTTATCTAATTTGGTAAGTAAAACTTAAAAACTTACACATGTCGCACATCCAAAGTGTGGAACAGGAGATGGGGCATTATTATGGGGTAGGGGATCCGATCCGATACAAATATGTGTCACAAGTTTAAGATATTTATGATGAATTAGTAACAGAAAGGAACTAATTAATTAGTGTATATTAATTAATTAAACTAGTTATGGTATAGACTACAGACCAGCCCTAGCTCATACCATTTATGATTATTTTTCCTTATGGAGGGGAAAAAAATTCACACTTTTCTTCGAATTAGAAATCTCTATAGTTAAAAAGCTTCAACTTTATAAGCTTTTCGTCACCAATTGGAGTCTCGATCATTCATGTTGCCTCTCCTCGCTCGAAAAGTTTTTAGATGTTTATCATATAGTGTGTGTGTGTACGAGAGAGAGAGAGAGGTGTGTAAGATACACATACATATATAATATAATATTCTGACTATCAGTTGTAGTTTTTAGCATAACAATGGAGAGAGACAGACGTTCGATTCTTTTTCCTTGAATGAAAAGAGGGGAGCAAGTGTCCATATATAACTGGCCATAAAATATCCCAAAGGACAGTACACACACTCACGCACACACACACACACAATTAATATATATGTATATATAAAGATACACACACACAGTAACACGTGTTGGTCTGTGTGTGTGTGAGAGGATGGAAGCAGTGCGAATGCGATTGATCATGAGAGCAAAAATAACATAAAACGTGGATGACAGGACTTCTTCTAACAGTACTACTGACTCAGTGACTCATGAGAGTGTCGACTTTTTAAATTGTACGTAGAAATATATATGGGACGAGGAGTCGAGGACGGTTCTCAGCATCTCATGAATGATCATGCACCATACTAAGGTACATAGAACCTGTCAAATATTCAACTTGTTATTTTCTTTTCTTGTCATGCTATTACATTACACACACACATACACATACATACACGCATATATATATATATATATATATATTTAAAACTCAATTATAAATCGTTAGATCATACATTATATGCCATGTTATTTTGTTGTTTGTATATATATACATATATGATAATATTATTATTAATTTACTTAAATTTTATTCGCGTGTAATGATTCAAATTTCAAAATGTAAATGAATTAATATATACCCTTTGGCATAATATATAAAAGGTAGCTAGATTTCAAGAATTAATTAAATTAAAGATCGCACGGCACCCTTCTCACATTGATGCATAGATAAATACACTTTGATATGAATACAAATATAATATAATATTAATAACAAAGAAAATAATGTTATGATATTATTTGTACCATATATATATATACATAAATGTTCTTATAATTACATACACTAGGCCTGTCAATGGGTAGGGTTTTACCCTACCCTGACCCTAACCTTAAAACTACCCGATTAAATATACCATATATCTTATTATACCCTATTTAAATATTTACCCATTGAGTATGTGTACTGAGTCTATCATATTTTTAGGATAGGATACCCTACCCAATCATATTTTTTTTTATTTACCTTTTTTTGATATTGTATTTTTTTTTTAACTCTCACACACAATTAATACATACACACGCATTTACATACACTACACACACACAGTTTTCACGCACTCACACACAAACAAACAAACAAACACACACACACAGAGTCACACACACACTATGTGTGAAACAATTCACACACACACACACTAATACTCACACACAGTGTGTGTGAAACACACACACATACACACACACACACACACAGGGTGTGAAACACACAGTGTGTGTGAAACAGTTCACACACACTCATACACAGTGTGTGTGAAAGACAGTTTCATACACACACACACACACACACTACTGTATGTGAAACACACACACATACACACACAGTATGTGTGAAAAACACATTGTTTCACATACACACACACACACTATTGTGTGTGAAACACATACACACACACACACACACACTATTGTGTGTGAAACACACACACATACACACACAATATGTGTGAAAAACATAATTTCACACACACATACACTCACATTTGTGTGTTTAACACACACATATACACACACAGTGTGTATGAAAAACACAATTTCACACACACACACACACACTCACTATTGTGTGTGAAACACACACACATTCACATATAGTAGTGTGAAACACACACACATACACACAATGTGTGTGTGTGTGTGTGTGTTTACACAGTGTGTGTGTGTGTGTGTGTGTGTGTGAAAACTGTGTGCAGTGTGTGTGTATGTATGTGTGTGCAGTGTCAGTGTGTGTGTGTGAAAAATATATGCGTTTAGTGTGTGTGCGTGCGTATATGTATGAAAAATATGTGCACGTAGTGTGTGTGCAGTATGTGTGTGTATGTGTGTGTGTGTGAAAAATGTGTGCACAGTGTGTGTGTGTGTGTGTGTGAAAAATGCGTGTGGTGTGTGAATACCTATTGGATAATGGTGTGTGTAGTGTGTGAATACCCATTGGGTAATGATACCTAATAGATAGGAACGGATAAGACCCTACCCTAACCCATTTATTTGTAATAAGTAAGGATAGGGTATGGGTAAATTTTAAAATTTTAGGGTATGGGTAGAATAAAACCCTACCCATTGACAGGCCTAACATACACATGTATATATGCAGTTACTACTAGGTATATAAAAACTTAACATAGTGATGATATGAGTACAATGAGACAAAGTGACTGTTTTAGAATTTCATAGGTAGTGTAAGGGACGGAGCCAAAATTAAATTTTTTATAAAATATTAAAGATTTTTTTATTATTCCCCGAGGGGGGAATTTAAAATTTCAAAAAAATACTTATAAAATTTAACTCAATATAAGCTTGAAGGGGGTGACCGCCCCCTCGATCCAGGCCCGTCTCTAACTATGTATACTATGTATTTGGAAAAGAAAAATAAACAAGAAAGAGTTTTGACTTTTGACTTTTGTGAAGTGAGAAGAAGATTTTTATAAGTTTAATTAATGGATGAAGATTTTAGTTTTGGAAGGCTTTACTATAATTTTTCATTGAACTCTTATAGTCCTTTATACTTGTTAACAAATGTGAAAAGATTCCATCAAGTGTATATGTTTGACACGCTCTTTAAAGTGTTCTTTTTCATTATTTGATTTATGAACATCAATTACGTATTGTATGGGACATGTGTTTCGTTCTAATCCAATGCGCATCAAATGTGATAGAAGCTCCTAATATACGTCCCCCGTACCCAAATAAACATGAGAGAGAGAGAGAGAGAGAGAGAATTAAGAAAAGCAAGCTGAGGAACATCTTTGAGGAAAAAGATATATGTTCTTGTTGCAATCTAGAAAAGATAATAAATGGGTAAATTAAGTACATATCAAATTCTACTTTATATATGTTACTTGAAAATGTGAAATAGACTTGTGCATATTTATGTCTCTAGTGTCGTTGTAGTGATCAATATCCTGTTGTTGATAATTATGTGATTAATATATATTCTGCATGCATGCCAAAATCTAGGCGTAGATTGTGGAAAATTATATGATTCTTTTTAGTTGATGCGTGCATATATGATCAAGATAATATCATATATACTTTTTGCTTTTGTAATCGTACCCAAAGCATGGCCTTTGCTGTCCTTTGGGTATCTCTTCATATTCCCTTTTGTCTAATCATCAATCTCCATAGTCACAGTCGAACCAAGGGGTTGAAGGGTATTATCGTCCCGTCAAATTCATATCAAGCTAAATTTTGTATGTATTTTTTAAACAAATAAAATAAATCCCCTCCCCCTCCCCCGCCCCCCCTAAATATAATTGAAATACCTTCAACATCTTATAAATATTTAATCTCACTCTCCTGAATAAAAATTTCTGGATCCGTCGGTGCCCATATTATTTGAGGTATATATGAGAAATGTCAAAGGGCACCTGATGATGCCACATTTCCGTCATCGCACCCGGAACGGAGGAGCTCATCCCCTGTGAGGTATTATCCCGCTTGCCGTAGTCATTAGTCCTGTAAGCAAGATTCCACGGTGGATTTTGTCCTTTAAAAGGGCCCTCACAAGGTAAGAGAGATCCATTAGCTTATATATAAGTCAAGACACTCGTTTCCTGATGTAGGACGATCAGAATATGGTTACATCATAAGCCCCCCAGATGAGGGACTTGAGCAAGGCTTTCGGCCCCACGGTGGGCACCACCGATGATGCCACATTTCCGTCATCGCACCCGGAACAGAGGGGCTCCTCCCCTACGAGGTATTGCCCCGCCTACCGTGGTCATTATTCCTGCAAGTAGGATTCCACGGGGGGGTTTTGTCTTTTAAAAGGACCCTCGCAAAATAAGGGAGGTCCATTAGCTTATATACAAGCAAAGACACTCGTCTCCTTCCGATATGGGACGAACAGAACATGGTTACATCAGCACCAATTGACCAAAAATATTTTATATATAAGACATATATATATGTGTGTGTGTGTGTGTTTTTTTTTCAATTTTAGTATAATCTAAATTAAATAGTACAACTTGAGAATTTATTTCCTTGTCCAAGATCATTTTCACTTTTAGTGTACGTTATCATCTAAATTGAATAATGAAAAATTGAATTTTCAATTGGCTTTAATTTTGTTCTCTTATAGTATAGCTGATTTAAATTACATAGGACAAGAACTAGGATATTTTTATTATATACTATACCTATGTCATTTACAATGCATGCATGAGGGTGTTTACAGTAACCACTCTTGTTGTCTGCGTCTATCTGACGATTAAATTAACTTTTATCTACTTCCCCCTAGTAGTCAATCTTTTTTGTTTGGTTCTTTCTTTCTTAATTATCTTTCTAACTATAAAACTAAATTTTATTTAAAGTTATTTTTATTTTTATTATCATAAACTTAATAGATTTGTCGGAAATAGTGAAAAATTATACATTTATTTAAAAAGGATTTTCTATAATCCTACAGTACCATATATCAAAAATTAATTTGAATCTATAATTAATTATATTTTATAAATGTATCGAGTGTACAACAGGACTGCTAATACAAATACAAATCACATATCATTAAAAAAAAATGCAAACTTGCAATGATCGTCGCATTAGTTAATTAGTGAGGGATTTAAACAACCTTTTTGTTTGGCCGATTTTAAGATTTTACTGTGTTGCATTTGAAAATTATCATTTTATTACTTATTTAAATATTTTTTTTTTAAAAATGGACGACCAACATTAATGATGCTATTATAATTGATAGAAAGTGACCAACTATCAAAATGGATGTGATCGAATAAACTTTTTATAGTATAATTAAGCATGCATCACTTCACATGATTACTTGTGACATTTGAGACATGTTATTGTCATAAATAGTGACGACGAGTTTAAACGTACGTAGGAATTTCATGCTTTCCGCAACATTTTACTAGGTGGCTTGGAAATATATTAAAACCCCCTCCCCCCCCCCCCCCCACCCCCAACTTGTGTGTGTGTATATATATTGGCACTATAAAAAAAAATAATATTATTGACAAAATTTAAAAGTGGCAATATAAAGTTGTCACCAATGATTATATTAAATGATAATACATTCTATTTTATCACTAATTGAGTATTTTTTGTTATAACAATTTTTATGTTGTCACAATATCACTCAATGGTGACAAAAATTAATGTTTTAGTTGTCACCATTAATAATTAGCTAGTGACACACCTACAACGACAACTTGGTGACAACAAAAATTATTATTAGGATTTTGTGGCAAGATTTCATTGTCATTAAGTTGTTACAATAAGTGTGTCACTAATTATTAATTTTGTATTATGTTGTCACCATTGACATTGTGCAAATTATATATTGTGACAAGATCAATTTATTGTTACTAAATGTATATAATTAATAATAATTTTTTCATTATCACTTATTATGTTATCATAAATGTACTCATTTTCTTGTAGTGTGGAGCTTATATATACCCTCCCCCCCCCCCCAACCAAAAAAGGTAGCAAAATGTGTGTGTGTGTGCGTGCATGATCAAAATTAGATATACATATGATGACATGAGATTCTTACAAGCCAATATTGATGGTGAATATATATATATATATATATATATATATATATATAAACATTTTCTTGTACTGTGGAGCTTATATATACCCCCCCCCCCCCCCAAAAAAAGTAGCAAAATGTGTGTGTGTGTATTGGAGCTTTTGCATGAAGCCAATATACATACATATATATACATATAGATGCTTAATACTCTTATATGGCATTCAGCTTTTAATTAATCATCACTTTTATTCTACAGATTAATGTATAAAAAAACAAAGTCAATTTGTAAGGTAATTTGTCAAGAATGTATTGCTCTTACTATTGTCTAAGTCCTTTTCTTATTATTTTTATTGTGGGCTCAAATTACATTAGTCAAATTTAATTTAAAGAGTGGAACCCGAGTTGAGTGTGCTTTTGGATCTCCACACTTCTAATTAGCTTATAAATAAGTTGAACACAAAGTACTTTAGAAGAGCTTTTAATTAAGCCGAATGAATTTGAACTTTTTGTAATTAAGATATTAGTTTATTCGAAATTGGAAAGTTCGTATTAACTAGCCAACAGCACAAGCTGCAATTTCACTGAAAAAAAAAAGCTGAAAGAGTACATATTATTTAGGAAATTAGTACAATTAGCTTTTACGAAAACTAGAGCTCAAAAAGCCTCAACTCTGTCTCTCTCCCCCTATATATGTCTACTCACTAATCTTACAACATTTCGACTCCTTATAATATATAATATATCACATGCAACAAAATTGCACTGTTATTCGTATTTAATACATGCGCATTAAGACTCTGATGATCATATTAGACCCAGAGGGCACCGGCCCTTTTGAGCATGGGCTTCAGGGACCGACTAAGGTGGAGACTCATAACCTCATTAGCCCCTCCGACAAACTCACCACCAATGAACACCGCAGGCACAGTGGGGTTGCAGCTGAGCCTCGAGAGCGCCTGCTCGATTTCCCGACCCCTTGAGATCTCATCGAGCTCGTAGACCATCGGATTGACCCCGAAATCACAAAAGAGAGATCTAATCGTGTGGCTCATACAACACGAGCTCTTGCTGAAGATCACCACAGGCTTTTCGGACACCATTTTGCTCACCCTATCCATTTTTATTTTTTTTTGTAATAACAACAAAAAGATTTTCTTTTCAAGAATTTGTGAATTGAGGTTGTTGGATGATATATCAAGAGTGTTGCTATTGCTTGTGATTTTGGTTTGTTATAAAAAAAATGGAGAGTGGATTGGGTATTTATAGAAATCTTGGGGGGTGGGGTGGGCGACAGTAATGTATCATTGGATTGGTGGATTTAATAATGTTTTTGTTTATTAAGAATATTATTAGATATTTATTTTAACATTAAAGTTTGTTATTAGTTTGATAGTGATTGATTTTGATTAGCACTGCATCAAAAAAGGTGCATTGCACGACAACGAATCTCTGCATGCATACCGAAAAAAATTGAGACGTGTCGTTGGTACGGCTTTATTCAGATATTGTATGAATATTAGATTATGGTAATTATTTTTAAGCCGAATTACAAAAATCTTCTTTGAAGTTTATGAAATTATAAAAAATTCTTTCAACTATTAAAATTATCAATACTTTCCTGATATTTGCATAAAATTAACAAAAAATTCCTTTTGTTAGAGTTCCATTAGGTTTTCATCAAAAAAATTATGTAATTTTTCAAAAATACACCCATTTAATATTTTATTAATTATCGGTTAAAGTGGTGTATTATAAACACATCCCCCGAGGTTTGTTGAAAATACAAAAAACAAACCCTTCAAGTATTAGAATTTACAATACACCTCCTAAGGTTTGCCCATTTAACAAACAACTCCTACCATTAGGGTTTGTTAATTTCGCGACTGAAAGGGGAGAAAACGATTAGTTTTTTTTTCTCAACGATTTTATGATTGTTGCGATGGTCGAGATTTAGAAAAAGGTATCAATGTAAGATTGGTGGTTCCACCGGTAAGCAAATCAATGGTCTGACGAGGGAGAACTCCTTGGACGAATGACGAGAATGCTTGGACGTGGTTGTTTCTTACAGATTGGAATCTTTGAAGCGAGACAGTTTCAATAGTGTTGACATCATCGAATTCCGACAAAGTTTGTCAGAAATGTGAGAATCGAGGTGCATTGATCAATAGTCAAGCAAGGTCAAACGATATTGACCAACCATCACTCTGGAGTTGGGGATTCTTAAGATATATGTTTTACAAATTTTCAACGTAGGGCTGCCACCGTCAGCGTTGCCGCCGCCAACAGGGATGTGGCTGTAAATTTTAATGCCAAAAGGGGTTTTTTATAATTTCACCAAGCCTCAAGGGAGTGTTTGTAAATAAAATATTAAGGACAATTTTGAAGTTTTCAATTCTCCATTAACCATTACATAATTTATGCAAACCTCAGGGGGATAATGATAATTTTCAATAGTTGAGAAATTTTTTATAATTTCGCCAAACTTTAGTGGAGGTCTTATTAATTCGCCCTTATTTTTACTAACTAAGGATTTTAAATTTAATAGCAATATATATATATATATATATATATATAATTTAGTTATGTCTACTCTTTTCCCACTATCGTTTTTTTTTTTTTACTTAAGTTAGCAATTTCAATGGTGACACTTAGAATATTTCTAGATTCTTTTTTCATTTGTGATTGGTCGATTTTAGCTAATTAATTCATTTGAAGTTTCACGAAAATGTTTATGATTTATTTTTAAAATTCACAATTTTGAAAAACAAAAATGAAATTAACTTTGCGGTGTAGCTTTCCAGGAGAGCATCTGATGAGTTGGAGAACGAAGTTGGATTTATCCATTTGGGACCTCTTCTTTTGAATTTTGCTGTTCTTCAAAAACAAAAATATTCGATTCCACTAAAGGTACAGGCAATAGGGATAGAATTTTATGATTAAATTGATAACGTGTATATACAAATATATATATATATATATATATATCATACACAGATAATCATGACTCATATTTTCGCCAAATTTTTGTTGGAAAACACGAAAATTATCGAGGAAAGTAATAAATGTAAATAGTATGAGTTTTAGTTTCAATTTGAGTTTCTCACTTTCTTGTTCATAACTTTGTTTTTTTATGTTTATTTAATAAAAATAAATAAATGATTATTAACAATTATATATCAATTATGATAATATATATACTTTATATATTGGAGTATGTAGAACAAAAGAATGCATATGTAAGATGAGGTCCCTAGCACGTGGTTATCCTCTTTACCTTTGCATATTTGGGTGACATCACAATATATATTGAGACCTCATAATATATATATATATATATATATATATATATGTGTATGTATGTATGTGTGTGTGTGTGTGTGTGCTGTGTTTATTTGGTTTTTCTTGGCATATTTTGATTAGGACATGGATGACCTGACTTGTAAAAGGCTAAATTAATGATTTCCAGGTGTCTAACTTTTGACTTTTCGTCAACAAAGTGTTTATATTAATCCATAAGTTCGAAGTTTAAGTCATGAAATCCAGGTTTTAGGGTCTGTCTGAATTTATTTAAAAAAAAAGTGCTTCTTGATCGATTTATTTTATAATAGAGCTTTTTTAGTTAATCAATTTTGCGTGTGCATATAGTTGTTCAAAATATTTTAAAATATATTTTTATTTGAAACTACTCTAGATAGATTCTGAAAAAAAGTCATATTTGGACTTTTTTTTATTTTTGCTTTTTTTTAAAAAAAATTCATACAAACTTTTTTTTTTTGGTTTGAAGTGTTTTTCTTTTTAAAAAAATAAGTGATTCTCTTCTAAAAAATAATACATCCAAACGAGTTCTTAATCCAATGAGTATGCCAGTTTATGTCTATTTGTAATATAATAATGAGTTGGTTATAAATTATTAACATTATCTAAAATTATTAAATGATTATTATAATTATTAATGATTAATATATATTCATAATATAAATGACTATATAACTGATTTACTGAAAAAGAATCCATTTACTTCAAAGTCCTCAACTTAATTAGGCACTCCTTTGGAGCAATTAACCAAATTAATTTTAAAAAAAAGAAATTGATGGCAATATACTAAATAACTAATAATATTACAATTGTCATTAATATTTATATAAATTAAGTGACAATAAAATTTTTTTATAAAAATAATTTTTATAATGTCAATAATAACAAATTTGCATTCAGTTGTAATCAATCATCACCAGCAATTAGTATTTTCTGTGAACAAACTTTAACATTTTTCGAAAACATAAAATTGGAAATTGAATAATTTGTTTACTTAGGAATTCAAAAAAAACAAAAAGACTTTTTTTCTGTGGACAAATCCTCGACAGTACTAATAAAGTTGGCATCATCTTTTGAAGCTATTCGTCACCGAAAATTTGGAATCTTGATCATACATCTTGAAATATATGTATCGTCTTGTTTGTATAGTGAGTGAGTGTGTGTGTGTGTGAAAGAGTGTGTGTGTGTATATTTATATATATGTACATAAGTACAGGGCAAATTAGCAAGTGCACATAACTGACCCTAAAATTTCCCCAAGGGCCGTTTTGTAGGGTTGCTATCCTTTCCTACTTATCAACACATATATACATATTGCATTTTATATATAAGATGTATGTATGTATGTATTTGAGTTCTATGCATGGGACGCAATCAACATACGAGCCTGTTGGACACAAAAATTACTTTTGAACTCACCAAATGCACCGTTAGGCTGACAGTACGACAAATTTTAATTTTAATAATAGAAACTTTTGTTATGAGAAGTATAATTTTTCATTGCAAAATCTATTAACAATGAAATATATTTTTTACCACTTTTGTAGTCAATGACAGAGCCAAGGGGGTGGCTGGAGGGGGCGATCAACCCCCCCCCCACCCACCCTCCCAAAAAATATTATAAAAATCCTTTTATATTTTATAGAAATTTGATTTCGCTCCTCCAAATAAGAACTTCTTGCTCCATTTCTATTCATAGTCAGTGCTAAAATTCATTGCAATAAAAAGTATAATTCGTTTTCTATATATTGTATATAGGCAACATTATTGATTTCATTGCCAACTTTTATATGATGGGTAACGAATAATATTATTTCAAAAACTATATAGTTTTCATTGATAAAGATAATATTTCTTTGCTACATGTCATATTATGGAGTTAGCATTTTATGGGATTTGCAATGATATATATATTTCGTTGCCAAATGCATGATCTTTAACAGCAAAATATTTTGTGCCTCAAAATATTTTTCGACAACCAAAATGTTTATTCACAAATATTTCTTTTCTCAATGTGTATTTGAGCCTTAAAAGCCCCTTTTGTTCGTCGTGCGATTCATACCCTCAATGGCATCATTTATGTTTATCGTGAATCGAACCCAACTTTGAGTGATGGCAAGGGAACAAGCGCACATTGAACAATATACGCCAATCTAGAATTGAATCTAGGTGTCACGTGAGGTATGGAAGTTTGCTTGCCATTAGACCATATTAATAATTTATTTATGTGTTGTTATATTTTTTACATTTATTAAATTTATATAAGATTATCATTTTATTATTTGTAATATTATTAAGTCATTACTTATCATTAGTTGTACAATTTAACAACTCGATTTAAGTTATCAATTTATTAAAAGTCCAACATTATTGTTTGAAGTTAAAAGTACAAAAATTACATATCCTCTATTAAAAAGAAAAAGAGGAATTGATAGATATTTTTTTTACATTGTTAAATTAATTTAAAAGTCTATTAATTGAAAATTAATTTCATTGACTTTTTAAATATAGAAAAAAAAAGTTATAATGTTTTAAGTATTCTCCTAAATATTTTAACAATTTACAACAAAATTTTGGTGTTTTAAAGCATTAAATTTTTCACGATGAAAATTTTTGTGGTAAAAGTGCTTAATTACAAGCGTACTATACATTTTAGCGCAAAATATTTTGTCCACAAAAACTCACAACTATTTCCCAATGAGAAATTTAATTCATAATTTATTAATATATTTATGATGCTATATTTTGTTGTCCAATAAGTACAACTGCCACAAATTTCTTTGTTGTAAAAATTTTGATATATTGGCACAATAATATTTCGTCGTAAATTATTTAAAATTATTATCAACAATAAGTTTTGTTGCCTGAATACATATATAACCAACAATTATATTTTGTTGTAAAAACAACAACATTAGTTACATATTCATATTGTTCCTAAAACAATTATTCTTTCGCAATAAACTATTTTGTTGTGATTCACAGACATCATTGCCAAATAAATTACAAAAATGATAAATCGAGTGAAATCACATTTTTTGCAATGATAAAATTTTTTGTTCAAAAAGAATCATTAATAAACAACAAATATTATTTTTTATTGCAAAAAGTTAACTAATTGCAACGAAAAAAATATCGTAGTAAAAGAAATCGTTGCAAATTTTATAATTTGTTGTAGTGTGAGCTATGAATACTTGGTAAAAATGAACATTAACGGATCTTACACTTCAATTTTTTAACCCAAACTTATAAATTATAAATAGCTAGTTCACTTTTTCAGTATTTATCAGATATAGGACCAAGTGCGTATATATATACTGCATGATATATTTGCATATATAATTATAAAACCACTCCGTCATTAATTTTTGTATTACAGTCCGGCCCTTCCAGTTTTGCATAATTATGAAAGCTGCGTTACTCACGTCATTGACTTTTGTTCTACCGTTGGAAACTCATGAAATATATAAAATTATCATGGATGATTTTTGTAATTATCCAAAGTTCAAGGGTCTAAATGCAATTGTGCGAATGACATGTGAAGATGAGAAGAATATAATATATAAATAGTTAGAAATTTGAGTCTCGGTGGCGGTTCTTATACAGTCTGGATTCTCTGCTACAAAACGATTCTACGTCTCCTCCTACACTCATCAATGCACGTCATGTGTATTAGCGAGCGGTTGGGATAAGGAAAGAGAATTTTCAAAAATTTTCCTATATTATAAATTTTTCTCTTTCTTTATCCCAACCGCTTACCGATATACATAACGTACATTGATGAATGTAAGAGAAAATATAGCACAATTTTATAGCAAAGGGCAGAGGGATCCGAACTGGTTCTTATAAATGGAGCAAGTCAAAGTTAAAAACCAGAGATTTCTTAATCATTTTACCAAACATAAATGATTATTTTATTAATTTCGAAGACCCATGTTCAAAACTGTGCAAACATATATATATACAGATATATATACATACATTGAGGGACCTCCTTCTTTCTTCAATCTACAGACTACAGGAGGTCAAATTCTAATTTTTGTGTAGGTGATTGATTAATCCATTTCAGTCTAATTCAATTTATGAAAGAAAAAAAAAAATCACATTTTGTAAGGTTTGAACCGACGACATCGATTTTTGAAGAGCCATGCTCAAAACTATGTGAATATATATATGCTTTATTTTAGACAAAATTTCTTACTTGAGGGGCTAATTTAATTAATATTTTATAAAATACAAAAAAAATATATTTTTTTAATTATTTTGCTTGGTGGGATTTCAATTTTTGGAAGGAAAACAAATACGCATAAAAATATGACTTGTATAAATATGAATAATACACGACTGAACCTTTCAATCCGCTTGACGAATCGTCACTACTTTATCATATATTCGACAGATTAAATGAAGCTGCGGGATTTTGTAAAACTATGTGCTGGTGACAAACATGTGAAGATGAGAACATTAATATCGGCTACTTTAGGTGCTCTGAAAAATGGGACTTGATCGCGGTGGCGGTTCTCGGCATATATCGCTGGGTACGGCTGATAAAAGATACGTACAGCTTGTTTCTCTGATAAGAGAGAGAGAGAGAGAGAGTACTAAAGACGACGAAAAGGTGACATGAGCATTTTGAGGCTATATACCCCTTTTGCATGCGAAGAGGCTACGCTGCTATCACTGTGGATATATCTTTTATATGTTACATTGTCGCACAATAGTTTTATTGTAATTATCAACACATATTATGTGTATTGAGCAACCGTTGAAATAAAAAAAAAAAAAAGTTTATTTATAAAATTTAAAGATCTTTTGTTGGGAGGGGGGTACATGGGCAGTTCGAATCTTCTATCGTATAACCAAAAGAGAATAATTGATAACATGAAAAATGAAATTTAAGATTTTCTTTTTTTATTCCAACTGCTTATCAATATATATGGGATATGTTAATGAATAGAAGAAAAAATATAGCAAATTATGTAGTAAAAAATTTGAACTGAGGGGAGAATTTCAAGTTGTAGCAAAATACATAGAAAATATGACTCGTATGAGGGTGCACATTTCACCCTCTTGTCCTCGTCTCTGCTTTATCTTGACTAACAAATAAAATAAATTGTTGAAATACTATTTTTTTGGGCAATGTGATACAACAATATTGTGTATATATATTATAAAATAAATATATAACAATGTGATAAAGTGAAATATTGGTATCAGATCACATTATTTAAGTATGTTTAGTTTAATTGGATGTGTAACACTTGGTCTATACTCTTGTTCTAGATTGAATATTGACTATGTATAATTATATATTATGTGCCGATATATTGTGAAAGATTGTGTAGAATTTATATGAAATCTTTGTCGCATGAAATCAGCATCATATCAAACTTTCCTCCCCTTCGACTGCACAAGCATGGCCTCCATGTATGGTGTTCCTCAATATTAAGATCTCACATTTAATTATTTATTACAAACTAGTAATATTGGTATATTCGATGCATGTGTAAAATAAAAAAAAATATTATAATTCAATGACATATTAAAATTTTGGCAGTATCTATACTATTAAAATAGTTTTTAACTATTTTAATAGATTTGTAAAATTAATATTAAGTAAAAATAAAATAATTTTAAATAACAAATTAAGAAAACAAGTACAAGAAAGTAAAAGACAATTGTATTGAAAAGTAGTGGGAGATGATAGAGAGAGATGAGAGAGAGGGAGAGAGAAGGGTGAGAAAGTGAAAAAAAAAAAAAAAGAAGCATGAAAGAAGAGAGAGGAAAGAAAAAATTTAAAAAGAACAAAAAGGAGAAAGAAAAATGATAGACCAAAAGTGGTTAATAAATGATGCTGCCTCTTTATGTAATAGTATGTATATAGTTTACGTATATTTATACATTGCATATTTATATAGTACTTTTTACATATTGACATACAAATTTTTATAAGTCACACTTTGCATTTTCCACACTTAACTCCCTCAGGTCATTTTCTGGCACTAAGTGACGTCTCACATAAAGGCATGTATCCTGTTTTCGTTCACTTTTATTGTCAAAAAATGGTTGTAGGGGGTTAAGGGTGAAAACTTTTAAGTTAATATAGTAAAATGCAACTCGTAAAAGTTCATATAGCTAGCAATATGTAAAAAAACATGATAGTTTTGGGGGTTAAGTGTTTTTATCCTATATAAATATATAGATACATATATATAGGTGTGTGTGTGTGTGTGTGAATATACCATCTCTTATCCGATATTGGAAGATGTCAAGAATCTTGCTCTCCATGTAAGCAAGCTTCCAAATCTTATCTTGTGAGGTGCATTTTCATCAAAGGCAAAAATCTCATCACCTTTAATTAGGTGCGGGGCAATAATATCTCACAGAGTCGGCCTTCCATATTCGACAATTGATTTGGGCATCATCGATATGCATTTTTTGTCAACCAATGGGCTGATTCACTAACTTGATCCATTTCTAATTTGGCCCATGTACGCTGGACTTGGTTACAAAATTGGGCCTTCTTGGCCCAAAACTGAAAAAGTGGTATTTAGGATTAGTTCCGTGTTTTATTTCCTGATAAAATCAACCAAAAATTGGAAATGTACCGAATTAAAGTGCTTTGTGGTAATCTTTATTTTTCTGTCGTGTTTGGATAAATTTATAAACTCCTGGAAACATCGATTAGATTTTATTTTATTTTTTTTTAAATTGAGCTAAATATAATTACGATCCGGAGGTAAAATGTTATGATTTATAAGCTCATTCAAGAAAAAAGTAGTAGTTCCTAATCTTTTTTCTAAAGATCTTAACACATTCTCTTTAATTTTGATCAGATTAATCATTTCTATCAAAACTTTGATCACAAAAACCATGCAAGTCTGCCAGGTACCGAGCCTGGGAGGAAATTCGAATGACCATATGCACGGCTTATGATTTTGCTGTCAAAATACTAACATAAAGTAACCAAAAACTAAATTTGAGAAAAATGAAAATATGGGTAATCAGCACATTGCACCCTCTAAACGCACTTGATTGGCACAATGCACCCTGAAATTTAAACTTTAGCATTTTGCAACCTTAAAAATACATTAGTTTCACACTTTGCACCCTTCACCCATTCCCATTAAAATTTTTCACCGAAAATAATATTTTGGCCAAATAAAAAAGGGTAAACTTGGTATTTATTATGCTATATAGAAAAAAAAATAACTCTAAACAATTTACTAATAGAATGAGAAAACTAGTAAAGTCCAATACTACAAAAAAGCTAAACAAACTAAATAAATATTAGGGATAATTGTAATTTATGTCCTCTAGGTTTAGCCTATTTTCGATTTTTCCCTCTTTGTTTCAAAATTTTCAATCTTGTCCTCTCCGATTATCAATGTTTCGATTGTTGTCCGATTTTGGGCATAACTTCTCACCTGTGATGATGTGGCGATTTTTCGGCCGCAAATTGCGAATTTTTCGGTCATCACCATAAATGGCCAGAAAATCGGCACGTCGTCACCAGTAAGAAGTTACGTCCAAAATTGGATGACAATCGAAACATTGATAATCGGAGAGGACAAAATTGAAAATTTTATAAACGGAGAGGGCAAAATTGATAAAATTGAAATGGAGAGGGAAAAATCAAAAACACCCTAAATGTAGAGGACAAAAAAAGCAATTATCCCTAAATATTAATAAGATATTAAATAAAAACAACAATATTAATAACTTTTAATCCAGTTCTTATTCAATAGTAACAAAACAATCTCAATTCATAATGAAACGCATGAGGAAGTTGAAGAAAGTGCAGAAAGATGAGACAAAGATCTACGGGAAACAAGTTCTATAAAGGAAGATGCATGCATCTTTTCCCATTCTACTTAATGATTCCGTATGACTTTTTCGAGTTTATAGTTTATGATTAGTTGGTAATTTACAAAATCACATATATGAATGTTTTTGTGATATTTTGATCAAGCTCAACTTGGACGAGAATTAATTTGGATTAGTTGGTAATTCCCAACTTGAACTAAGGATTCTGCTATTTAAAAAATAATAATAATAAACCACCTATTTCTAATCACCAACGACTGATTCGGTTCTACCTA